>CM031937.1:55377374-56577374 GCA_018703725.1 Brassica juncea
ATATACTATTAGGTGTCCAATGAATTGGAAAAACTATAAATAATTAGGCAGGCGGAAACATCAAAAGCGTTAAACGATAAAATCGTATATGACACCACAGAACTCATGCATGGTAACACAACTTCAATGACAAAAATACAATTTCAACCCATGACATATTATTGGTCTTGCGATACAAACTATGCATCTGTTTTGTTCATATATTTAATACATTATCATCAACGGTTCTTATCAGCCCGATTCTTCAATGTATTCTAGCGGGGTAATTTAAATTGTTATATCAAAGAACCATGCACTCAAGCACGTGTCCAAACACTTAAGACACGTACCGATTGTGAACTCTACAGTCTCTCTCCCGTTTCCTTATATTATACGATCTAATATGTTTTGCATTGAATATCCCACATATTTTTAAGAAACACAAAGATGATTAGATTTACGGTATTGTCACTCTCTGTTTTTCTCTGTTTCTTATTACTTTGCACTGAGGCATCAGCTAAGTCTGCCAAGTATGATAAGCCTGATGAGGCGGACGAAAACGACGATCTCGCCGCTGTACCGTCATGTTGTGGGTTTTCAGCGCCTCTTCTGATCAAGAAAGACCAATGGCAACCAATCTTCTCGACCAAGTTCGGACAGATCTCGACCGTTCAAATAGGCGATGGATGCGGTGGGATGGGGCCTTACAAAATACATTCCATAACGCTAGAACCAAACGCCCTATTGCTCCCTCTTCTTCTTCATTCCGACATGGTCTTCTTTGTCGACTCTGGTACATATCTATAACCTGTTCGAGTGTCATGAATTCAGGGTCGGGTCATTGACTTTGACTCCTAAATTTTTAAGAAGTAATTTCTATAATTATACACCTCTAAATTATTTTCAGTTTTTTGTTTAAGTTTTAGTAAATGTTTAGCAGTTTAGGCTCGGCTGCATGTATTTGGTTGTTACCCCTTGATTTTGCTTCGAGTCCATTAAATCATGACTATGGGTTGAGATGGTTTAATCTTGGTTCGTTTTCCCTCTTCGGTTATGCTTCGGCTTTTGGCAAATTTATCTCACTATTTGTTTTCATGATAAATTACGGTAAACTTGGCAAAAAAGATAGAACAAGATACGCATAGATTGTGACTAGACCTTTGTGGACCGTTACAAACAACATTTTATACGAAAATTCAAATATTTGGTTCGCATTATGTTAAAAACTGGTTGTGATTGTATAGGAAGTGGCATTCTGAATTGGGTCGAGCAAGAAGCGACAAGTACTGAGATAAGACTAGGAGACGTTTACAGGTTACGTCCCGGTACAGTTTTCTACTTACAGAGCAAGCCGGTGGATATATTCCTTGGAACCAAACTTAGGATCTACGCTATCTTTTCCAACACCCAGGAATGTTTACATGTAAGACATGACTCTCTTTCATTTTCTTGCTATATAAATTGTATACATATCTTTCTTCTTATTTGTGGAGTTTCCTGTGGATGCAGGATCCTTGCTTTGGTGCGTATTCAAGTGTCACAGATCTCTTGTTTGGTTTTGATGAGACAATCCTCAAATCAGCTTTTGGGGTACGTACGCATGTATCTGTCTATGTCTAGGTTTATATACGTATTATACGGATGATATTGAGGTAGCTTGGGATGCAAGATTTTGATATTTGTAAATCTTGCTTCTCAAGTTACTATATTTTGTTAAAAAGTGCCTATATTACATAAAACCAACAAAAAATACTATAGTAGCTAGATGCTATTTTAGGTTATGCTAAGTGTGATTAATTAACTGGATTCGATGCTTTTGATTAGGTTCCTGAGGAGATTATAGGGCTGATGAGAAACCGTACACAGCCACCATTGATCGTGCATGACATGCTGACCACACCTGGTGAGGCCAACACTAACACATGGCCACTCCAAACGCGATTACTCAAACTGTTTTCCGGAAGTGCGGACTCGGTGGAGAACAAGAAGAAGGAGAAGGAGAAGGAGAAGAAAGAGAAGAAGAAGAAGAAGCCAAAGAAGGCAACGACATTCAATGTATTCGAATCCCAACCAGACTTCCAGAGCCCTAACGGTCAAACCATAACCATTAACCGGAAAGATCTCAAAGTGCTACAAGGCTCAATGGTTGGAGTTTCCATGGTGAATCTAACTCAAGGATCGATGATGGGACCACACTGGAACCCATGGGCTTGCGAGATATCGGTTGTGGTGCGAGGATCAGGAATGGTTAGGGTGCTTAGGAATTCCATTTCAAGATCATCAGCAGAGTGTAAGAACATGAGGTTCAAGGTAGAGAAAGGAGACATTTTCGCGGTTCCGAGATTGCATCCAATGACTCAAATGTCTTTCTTAAATGACTCGTTGGTGTTCGTTGGGTTTACTACTTCGGCTAAGAATAACGAGCCGCAGTTCTTGGCTGGGAAGAACTCGGCTTTGTGGTCGCTTGACCGGGAGGTATTGGCTGCGTCGTTTAATGTGAGTAGTTTTATGATTGATGGATTGTTGGGAGCTCAGAAGGAAGCGGTTGTGTTGGGATGTCCTGCTTGTGCGGAAGGAGAGTTGGAGAGGCTTAAGGAAGAACAAGAAGAAAAGAAGCCGTCGTGGCCGCCTCAGCAACCACCAACACCTTTCCAACCGCAGCCACCGGAAGAAAAACCACAACAACCACCAACACCGTTCCAACCGCAGCCACCGCAAGAAAAACCAGAAGAACAACCACAACCGTTCCAACCACAGCCAGGGCAAGGAGAACCACAAGGACCGCAAGCATCCATGGAGACGAAGATGAGAGATGAAGAGAGGAAGAGAGAAGAAGAAGAGGCGAAGAAGGACGAGGAAGAAAGATGGAAACAAGAAGAGAAGTTGTGGCCGCCTCAGCCTCAGTGGGAAGCCTGAGAAGGAGGAGAGAACGCCTAGAGAAGCTTTAAGTCAAGAGTGTTTGTGTTAATATAGTCAGAAGTTTGGTTTTGATGTCTTTTTTTTATTTTCTCCTTTTGTTTATTTGTTTATGTGTTCTGTATTGTTTTCATCTTTTTGTTTCAATGTCTACGTTTATGTATTGTATTGTATTCTGTTGTTTTATCAAAATGTTTGTATATTCGGAACGTGAATAATAAAATTGTTAGAGCGACCATGTTTGCTTCTAGTGATTGATTAATATCTTTGGTCAAGTTAATTGTTACAGGAAAAAGGAAAAAAATTTTGTGTTTTTTTTTTAAAAACAAATTTTATTAGGTTAAATTTTAAATGGGTAATACAAGAAATCAATCAACCAAACAGGTGGAATATAAAAATAAACAGATTCTTGGACTCCATCTATCACCTTTTTTGATAGAACATCTGCAGCAGTATTCCCTTCACGGTTGGAGCTCTAATTGTGGCCTCTCTTCCTGAAACAACATTTGTATTCTAATGTTCAAAAAAAAAAAAAACATTTGTATTCCATTATCATTAGCTTCCATTGCTCTTTTTGCATCTTCTATTGGACGAACATTTCTTTTTAAAAATAGGAATTCATTCCTAGATTTCCAAATTATTAAGCCAAAGTGTCGCATAGATTCATTAATCATTATCACTTACCCCATTCATGAGATGAAACAGAGCAGTAATGTTGTCTTCTAGAACCAAGAATTGGATCGTACTTGTTGGAATACCACTACATCTCCAAGTTGCAAATGCGTGAAGACAAAGAAACATAGCATGATTGATGGTCTCCTCCTCCATACAACGTCTTTGACAAATTGGGTCTGTTTTAATACCCCTAAATCATTATTGAACATATGTAGCCATGTGATAGCCTTCCATAAAAAGTGTTCGACCTTTGGTAAAATCTCCAGTTTCCAAACCAAATTCTTCAAAGAAACCGATACTTCAAGACGGATGATAGCCTCACCTAGTGCTGGGCATTCGGGTTTTCGGTTCGGGTCGATTCGGTTTATTCGATTTTCGGGTTATTCGGGTTAGGGTGTTTACGAACCGTTTAGGAACCGGACATTTTTCGGATCGGTTCGATTGGGATTTTGTCGGATTTGGGTCGGGTTTCTATTTTTTTATAAAACCCAAAGTGGAACCAAATTATTTATAATTCGGGTCTGGTTTGGGTTTAAAGCCCAAAAAACCAAAAAATCCCGAAAACCCGGGTTAAACCCAGAAAAAAGAAAAGAAAAATTCGGGTAATACGGGTAGTTCGGGTTTTTTTTAGAAATTTTAATTTATAAATATATTTTACATCTATTAAAATTAAAAAGAATTAATATTTTTAATATATTCAAAATATTAGGGTACCCGCTCGGTCCCAGTTTGATTTCGTTTTTTTGGATTTAGAAATATAAGAACCGTTCGGGTTTTTGTAATTTTCAGTCCGTTTTCGGTCTTGGTTTTTTCGGTTCGGTTCCAATTCGGTTTTTGGGTTTCGGATAATATGCTCAGGACTAGCGTCACCGTCGTAAAAAAATTACTTGTTATCTTTGAACAAAATCTAATAAACAGTCGTTTTATTTTAAATTTTTTAAAAATAATTTTGTAAAAAATTATTGTTATTTTAAAATGTTTATGACCCGGTTTACTCAAAACTGGATTTGACAACACATGGATTGGGCCGAAATAAAGACACAGACCGGGCCGTATTTTTTTTTTCCGCGAAATAATTGCCGCCGCTGACGTGTCGTAATCGTTATTAAGACCAAACACGACATTGACAAAACTACCCTTTCGGTCGGTCTCGTCTTTATTAATAACAGAAAAATCGAACTTTGCCCTAAAGTTTTTGTTTTTCTTCATCGTCCACATCTCGACGGCAGGCTGAAACAAGAGGAAACTTATCTAAAACCCTATCTCCCGGTGAAACCGTGCGTTACTTCCCATCAAACAGATGTCTGACTTCGAAGATCACGAGGGAAACGGGACAGCTGTCGACGGCTTCGAGGCCGAAGATAACGGTGGCCGCGGCGGCGGCGAAATCGAGGATCAAACAGACTCCAAATCTCAGGTACTTTTTTTCTCTCTGATTACGCTTCAATCTTCAATCCTCGAGATTTTTAATGGGTTTGATTCTTAGAGATTCAAATCTATGTCTCTCTTAGCCTCGATGCCTAATTAAATTCAGTAGAGAATCGATTTTTAGTATTTGGTTTTAGAGCTAATTGAAGTTTAGTTTGGGGATCTATTCATAGTTTATTCAGAGTTGCTTTTGTCTATCTACTGCTGGAATCTATGGGACTTTATTTTTTATGTGTGAAGTTTTTTTTGCTTAGTTTGATTGATTCATAAACTGTAAGTGACGAGGATTCTTTTGTAGAGAGAAACACGTGACAGTGAAAGAGAAAGAGAAAGAGAGAAGAGCCGAAGCAGAGACAGAGATGCTGACAGAAGCAAGGAGAGAAGTAGTAGAGACAGGGACAGGGATGGTGAGCGTCACCACAGAAGTAGCCGTCACAGGGATCGTAGTAGAGACCGTGGTGATAGAAGAGAGCGTGGTAGCAGGGATGATGATGACTACCGTAGAAGCCGCGACCGTGATTACGATAGGCGTAGAGATGACAGAGGAGATAGACGCCGTCATAGGTCTCGTTCTCGCTCCAAGGATAGATCTAGGCGCAGATCAAGGTCTCGGTCTCCATCTAAAACGTAAGCTCAACTACTCTTCTGTGATATGATTGTTTTTTTTTTATCTAAGAAACTTTCTTATATTAATCTTTATTCTTGCAGCAAGCGGGTCAGTGGATTCGATATGGCACCTCCAGCCTCTGCAATGTTAGCTGCTGGTGCTGCTGCTGTTACAGGTATCCTTTTTTTGTCTTTCTTTAATTTAGCGTAATGCAGAGTTCTTTCCCACAAAGCACGTAATACCTGCAAAAGACAGAGGCTGTTCTCTTGTGCTTGTTGTTTTCTTACATGGGATGCAACGTTAGAACTGAGAGCTTTTGGTTGTTTGTTGTTCTTTTGTGTTTCTTGTTTGCTTTTCTATTTTGGTAAGGAAACATTTGGGTGTGGGCTGGTTAGCTCTTATTTACTAGGAGGAATTGCTGCAATTGTTTTATGGGTACTGCTCATCCTCAGTACCTATCACTGGTTTTGTTCACAAAGGATGACAATTATTGTTTCACCATAGTATTGCCTCTTTTTGCTTTTCCAGGGACGCTAAAATAGGTCTTTTCTCATATTTACTCTTCTCATGTGTTATCCTGTTTCTCATTTTGTAGGCCAAGTTCCTCCTCCACCACCAACACTTCCTCCGGCTGGAATGTTTCCCAACATATTTCCCTTACAGACTGGACAGGTCTGTCATCTTTAACCCTTTTATTAGTTATGTATTGAATCCTTTCTTAAACTAATTCTTTCTATGTCTTGCAGGCATTTGGTGGACTCCCTATGATGCCAATTCAGGCTATGACACAGCAGGTTAGCTTTGATTCTCATGGATATATTATATATGCTATTTGTTTATCTGTTTCTAACCATGTCTTCTTGGTTACTCTATGTGTCTTCAGGCGACTAGACATGCTCGCAGAGTCTACGTTGGTGGGCTCTCCGCTGTGGCTAATGAACAGGTTAGTATCCACTTTTTTTTTCCCACTGAGTTATGTTCCATATTAACATTGTTTTACTTGTATTGCAGTCTGTGGCTACATTCTTTAGTCAAGTTATGGCTGCTGTTGGTGGAAACACTGCCGGTCCAGGTGATGCTGTTGTTAATGTTTACATAAACCATGAGAAGAAGTTTGCTTTTGTGGAGATGCGATCTGTTGAGGAGGCTAGTAACGCTATGTCTTTGGACGGGATTATATTTGAGGTAATGATTTTAATATTCTCCCTTCTACTAAGTATTTGGCTGTGTTTTAGAGACGAGAATTTGAATCATTTATTTTTTTATCTTTCCCAGGGAGCTCCAGTGAAGGTGAGGAGACCTAGTGACTATAACCCATCTCTAGCTGCAAGTCTTGGCCCAAGCCAGCCCAGTCCCCATCTAAACTTAGCTGCTGTTGGTCTGACGCCAGGTGCTTCTGGCGGGCTTGAAGGTCCAGACCGTATCTTTGTTGGTGGACTTCCATATTACTTCACCGAGGCACAAGTCAGAGAGCTGTTGGAAAGCTTTGGAGCCTTAAAGGGGTTCGATCTTGTAAAAGATAGAGAAACTGGGAACTCTAAAGGATACGCCTTTTGTGTGTACCAAGAAACCGCTGTTACAGATATTGCGTGCGCTGCCCTGAACGGTATAAAAATGGGAGACAAGACTCTCACTGTGAGGCGTGCTAACCAGGGAGCAATGCAACCGAAACCTGAACAAGAGAGTGTATTGTTGCATGCACAGCAGCAGATTGCTTTTCAGGTAAACTATTATTTTATTTAAGACTATTTGAAACTTATCTTTTAACAGATTGGGTGATGTTAACAACCTTATGGTTTGCAGATGAATATGTTCCAGCCAGGTCCAGTGGCAACAACAGTTGTGTGTTTGACTCAAGTTGTTACTGAGGATGAGCTTAAAGTCGATGAGGAGTATGAAGATATAATGGAAGACATGAGACAAGAAGGCGGAAAGTTTGGTAAGAGATGTCTTTTTATTGCATTTTATCATATTCATTTTGGAGATATAAAGATTTTTTTAAAAAGCATATTGATTTGGCTCTCTGTTTTCTTTGGTTGTATATGTCTGTTTTACAGCCTTTTGCTATAAAGAATCAGCCCCTAACATACTGAGACTGGAGACTGCATTAACCCCTATCTTATTTTTTTTCGCAAATGGCCACTCTTTCTTAGAAGACTAACGTCCTTGTCTATGTTTGTTTTGTCTCGTGTATTTGGAATGTTTGTTGTTTAACTCTTAAAATGCAGGTAACTTGACCAGCGTTGTGATTCCGCGTCCCAGCCCCAGCGGTGAGCCAGTGCCAGGCCTTGGCAAGGTTTGTATTTATAAACCTTCTCTCATGTAAAGTTTCAGTTCATTTGGAATCTTACTTGTTGAATATGTATATGTATGCAGGTGTTCTTGAAGTATGTTGATACGGATGGTTCGTCGAGGGCAAGAAGCGGGATGAATGGTAGGAAGTTTGGAGGGAACGAAGTGGTTGCTGTGTTTTACCCTGAAGACAAGTTTGATAAGGGAGAATACGGAGCCTGAAGCTTATCTTTGTTTGCTTGCTGTCTAGTACTTAAGTTCTCTTCAGTTTGTTGCTTCAGTTAAAGACACTCTTTTGTGTTATTTTAAGACCAAGATATGATTTTGATACTTCTGTTTGTTATAAACCTCATTATCTTTACCAATCAAGTCTTTCTTTGGTTTCGTATATACATTCATCATCAACATCTCAATGATCCAGAAGAAACATTATTCCCTTGAATGTCTACTAAATTAATAAAATTTCAACAAAATATTTGGGTTGAAAGTCTCTTGTTTTAACTAAAGATTCACTTTCATTTCATCAATGCTTCAATTATCTAGACTAATGAAGAAAAAGTTTATGAAAGATTTTTGGGACAAAGCAAATAAAATAGTTAGATATAAATCTTTGTAAAACTATTTATTAGTTTAATACAAATACAATTATCAGATAAATTTCTGTTATTTAGAAATATTTTTTATTTGACCAAAAAAAAATTTAGACGTATTTTTTTTGTTAAATAGTTTAGTGTGATAAGTAAAATCATCAAACATACATTTTCATAGTAAAACTATAAATTAGATAGTCACTGATCTAAATTTTTTTTTATAACTTTTAATAAAATAATAAACAAATATTAAAAATTAAAATATTTGCAAAAAACCTTAAACCCTAAAGCTTCTCCATCTGTGCCTTCCCCTCTCCCCCATTTCGTTAAACACCTCTCCAAAATGTCTGCATCTCGTCTCTCCCTCCGCTACCTCCGCCGCTTCACCACATCCGCCGGAGATGCCGCCGCCACCACCACCACCTTAGATTCCACCAAGATCTCCGCCTCCAAAGCCAAGAGCATCCTCCGCAAGCAACACGACCCCGACAAAGCCCTCGAGATCTACTCCAACGTCTCCAACCACTCCTCCTCCCCCGTCTCCTCTCGCTACGCCCAGGAGCTCACCGTCCGCCGCCTCGCGAAATGCAACCGTTTCTCGGACATCGAGGCCCTGATCGAGTCCCACAAAGACGATCCCAGGATAAAGGAGGAGCCTTTCTACTCCACGCTCATCAGATCCTACGGAAGAGCCTCCATGTTAGATCACGCCGTCAGGGCTTTCGAGGAGATGGGTCGGTACGAGACGCCGAGGACAGCTGTCTCCTTCAACGCGTTGCTGACGGCTTGTCTTAACTCGGGGAAGTTTGAGAGAGTCCCCCAGCTGTTCGACGAAATGCCTCAGAGGTTTAGCACCATCGTCCCCGATAGAGTCTCTTACGGGATATTGATTAAGTCTTACTGTGACTCTGGCTCGCCGGAGAAAGCTATCGAGATCATGAGAGAGATGGAAGGTAAACGAAACATGGAGGTAACTACCATTGCTATCACTACCATCTTAGGTTCTTTGTATAAGAATGGGAAAGTTGAGTTAGCAGAGAGCTTGTGGAGCGAGATGGTGAAGAAAGGCATTGAGATTGATAGTGCGGCTTACAACGTTCGTTTAATGAGTGCTCAGAAGGAGGGTCCTGAGAGAGTTTGGGAGTTGATCGAGGAGATGAGTGTCAAGGGCTTGAAGCCTGATACGATTAGTTACAACTATCTCATGACGGCGTATTGCGAGAAGGGGATGCTGGATGAAGCTAAGAAAGTGTTTGAAGGGCTTAAGAGACACAGGTGTGCTCCTAATGCTGCGACTTTTAGGACGTTGGTGTTTCATCTTTGTGATAGTGGTTTGTATGAGCAAGGGTATGCGATCTTTAAGAAGAGTGTGGGTATGAACAAGATTCCGGATTTTAATACTTTGCAGCATTTGGCTGTTGGGTTGGTGAGGAACAAGAAGATGAATGATGCTAAAGGGTTGATTAGAACGGTGAAGAAGAAGTTCCCTCCGAGTTTCTTGAATGCGTGGAAGAAACTTGAGGAGGAACTCGGGCTGGATACGAAAACTGATGCTTCTTCAACTCCTGCTTAGAAAGCTCAGGAGCATTGCAATTGAATATCTGATTCTTTTGCTTGAGCTTTTCTTACTTAAAACTTCCTCATGCATTTTTCTTCTTTCCTCATAAATTAGCTTGTGAAAGCTTGAAGTTTCTATGGGTGGAGTCTCTTGAATTTCATGGTATTCAGTTTCCAGCTTCATAGAGTTCATAGTTGTTATGTTCTACACACTTTGTGCTTCGTGATGAATTCAAGTTTCTTTTGTTTTATGTTCTGTATTCACATTCAAAGCCTTGGGTTATAGGGAGAGGCTAAACAAATTCTGCACTGGACATGATTACTTTGGGTATTATACGAATTGTAGTATTATATTTCTATGTTTTCTGCATGATAATGATACACATGACCCCTTAATGTTTTAATAAGATTTGTTTGTGGAACACTTTTGTTGAAAAGTATGATGTCTTTATTTCACACTAATAAGTCCAATATAAACTTTTTACATATATTATTCATCGGCCAATACATTGTCTTATCTTTGTATATTTGATAATTCATTCGTTAGCTGGCATTCACACAAGGCTATGACATCGCACATGATGTATTATAAACAATATTATAAACTAAATGGGTCCAACATTGAAGAAAACGTTGTTAACAATAGGGAAAATGGGCATTTTATTCCCCAACTATTTGAAATCGGCACTTTTAATACCCAAGTATTGCTTACGCAAATTTATTCCCGAACTAATTGTTGACTGCGCAAAATTAGTCACGAAATAGTCAACCGTTAAAGTCTAAACGGAAAGGTAACGATTTCCGTCCAATTTTTAACGGTTGAATATTTCAAACCTAATTTTGCACAGTTAGCAATTAGTTCGGGAATAATTCTGCGCAATTAATACTTGGGTATTTAAAATGCTGATTTCAAATAGTTGAAGAATAAAAAACTATACTTTTATTATAAGTTTCTAAATTAAAATATCAATCAATCATTTAAAATTCAAGTTAAGAAAATTTATCAAATTGGATAAATATAGATTTTTATTTATTTGCATTCAATGTCTTAATGTCTTTAAGCTTTTATTATGATCTATATAAGTGTTTTATTACTGTAGTTTCTAAATTAAAATATCAATCAATTTTTTAAAATTCAATTTAAGAAAATTTATCAAATTGGATAAATATAGATTTTTATTAATTCGCATTCAATGTCTATAAACTTTTATTATGATCTATATAAGTGTTTTATTACTGTAGTTTTTTTTGTAAAAGGTTATACAAATCATAAAAATATGTATTGGTCATAGTAAAAAAACTGTATATCATTATAAAAATTATATAGACCATGCTAAAAACTTATATTTTTATTATAAGTTTGCAAGATCGTTCAAATATATTTTTATTATGATTTATATAAGTTTCAATCAAGATATATATATACTAGTTTTTTTTAAATACGAGTTAATAAAATTTATCAATTTGGATGAAACCAGTATATCCTTCTAAAATTTATTTTTCGATACATCTTTGTAATATTTAGTTACAAAATCTAGATTTAAAACCCATTAAATGTTTTTTAGTTGTGCATTGACATATAAATTATTACGAATATATATATTGTATAGCTTATGTACAACATACATATATCTAAAACAAATATCCAAAATGATCAGTTAGTAATCTTATAAATGTAAATAACAAGAATTTTATATTTAACTTTGATAATATTAAATGTTTTGCAGTATTTATATATGAAATAAATGTGTATAAGCTTTCACAATTTAAATATTTGTCTTCAAAATTAACCAAAAATACTGTAAAATCACATATATATATGTATTGTTTATGGATCTCTGCTTTAGACAGTCAATGTTGTGCATTGGCAACATTTCTAATTAGTTTATAAATTTTTATCCAATTTGATAAAAAAAAAAATTTAACTTGAATTTTAAAAATTGATTGATATTTTAATTTAAAAACTCATAATAAAAGTATAGTTTTTATTCTTCAACTATTTGAATCGGTATTTTTTTAATACCCAAGTATTAATTGTGCATAATTATTCCCGAACTAATTGTTAACTGCGCAAAATTGGGTTTGAAATATTCAACCGTTAAAAATTAGATGGAAATCGTTAACCTTCCGTTTAGACTTTAACTGTTGACTATTTCGTGGCCAATTTTGCACAGTAAACAATAAGTTCGGGAATAAATTTGCGCAAGCAATACTTGGGTATTAAAAATGCTGATTTCAAATAGTTGGGGAATAAAATACCCATTTTCCCGTTAACAATACGTCAATACACAAAGCAGCTACTTCCTAAGATTTCTTGTCCTCAACGTTTCTTAGTTTTTTTAGTATATTATAAACAAAGTATTGTTTTCAAGATCAAATCAAATTTGATTCTCACGATATATATATATATATATATTTTAAAAAAAAAATTGGACACATTTAACTTTTAGTTCACAATTGTTTGTTTCTGTGGATATGTACTGTTTATGTCGCAAGGTGGTATCGTTGTATAGCTTATATTGTTACATGTATGTATGGAAAATAGAAGATTATAATTATTTAAAAGTTCATTTAATGGTCATTATTATTATTGTTTTTCCTATTTACTTAATTAAGCTTTTATGTTTGGCTTTTCCCATGATTCGAAACAAAGTCTAATCAATCCAACCTTTTTAATTTTCTTAATCCAGATAGTCACTTGACTCTTCCATTAAATTATCTAAATTTACTTTGAAAAAAAATATTAAAATGGACTCATGACGTTTTACACAGTGACATAACTTTATAAATATTCACGAGGATAAAACCAAAAAACAGATATTAAAAATTGTTCTTAATCACCCAATAATAGTGGACTCGTGTCTACCCATATCTTTTCATCAAATTACAAAAAATCTTAGCATGTCAGAGTTCACGTTACATTTGGTTTCACATACGTTCTTATCAAAAATCAAAACTTAACTAGTATTTGGAAAGTTATACACATGATGAGAGTTCCAAGTTTTAAGTCAGGTGAAGCTGCTTATTCTTATTACACACATGTAGTTAGGGTCTGTAATTAGAATCATTGATCGGGTCTTAAGTGATTTATCACAACACAAATTTCTATAAATATATAAATCAAAGATGTGTGGATGAGTCTTTTCAATTGATATTCAAATAACTAAAACCCCTCTTTCAAGCATGTGGCTTTGACGAGTACTGTCTTCTGTCGTCATAAGTTTTTCCTATATATAATCAACGAATCTTCTTTGGTAGTGAGGAAAAGATATTGTGAACCAAACTCATAACTAACTTTCAGACACAAGCTTCTAACTAGGAGAGACAGAGCTAAAGTCTGTATACTCTATAGTTGGTCTTATATATTTTCTCATTACGTGGTAGTAAATTAACATGGAAGATCAGATCTCCAGCAAGAATTCGGATCAGGCCGAGAAGCCGACCAATGAAAAGCCACCCGGAGTTAATAGATACGCTCTTCTGTGTTCTATTGTCGCCTCCATCGTCTCCATCATCTTTGGTTACGGTAAGTGTATTCTAAGAAATCTCCAAAACTAGCATTTTGTTGTATATTATTGGAATTTTAATTTGAAAGTCTGATATTGTTTACAACTTTACACATATATAAAGCCTTTATCCCTAGTAATTTTAAAATGATAGAGGCTAAGATTTAAATATATGCTAGATTCAACAAAAAATGTCTTAGTTTCTTTTTTCTTTTTATGTCAAGTTTATTGTTTTTTTTTGATTAATCTGCAGTATCTCAAGTCTATAAGTTTATTGTTTAAAATATATTTGTTCTCTACAATTTTTGTTTTTGATTTGATATCTAGATAGTATTTAACAATATAAATTACGTGGACTTGTAATTTTTTAAAAAATGATCACAATAATCGATAAAATATGGTATTTTTGGTATCTGTGTATAGATACCGGTGTTATGAGTGGAGCAATGGTGTTTATTGAAGAGGATCTCAAGACTAACGAGGTTCAGATAGAAGTTCTCACCGGAATTCTCAACCTCTGTGCCCTTTTCGGATCATTGCTCGCCGGAAGAACCTCAGACATAATCGGACGGCGTTACACGATCGTCTTGGCTTCAATACTCTTCATGTTAGGTTCAGTACTAATGGGCTGGGGTCCAAATTACCCCGTTCTCCTCACCGGTAGATGCATAGCCGGTCTCGGCGTCGGTTTTGCGCTAATGGTTGCTCCGGTTTACTCGGCCGAGATAGCCACCGCTTCGCATAGAGGACTCTTGGCTTCTCTTCCTCATCTTTGCATCAGTATAGGGATTTTACTAGGTTACCTAGTTAATTACTTCTTCTCCAAGTTACCTATGCATATCGGCTGGAGGCTGATGCTCGGCATAGCCGCGATTCCGTCGCTAGTGCTAGCTTTAGGGATCTTGAAAATGCCGGAGTCTCCACGGTGGTTGATCTTGCAAGGCCGTCTGGGAGAAGGGAAGAGGATATTGAACTTAGTGTCGAACTCGCCTGAAGAAGCTGAGATACGGTTTCGAGACATAAAGACAGCTGCTGGAATCGATGCAGAGTGTGAAGACGAGGTCGTGAAGATGGAGAACAAGAAGACTCACGGCGAAGGAGTGTGGAAAGAGCTGATCATAAGACCAACACCTGCGGTGCGACGAGTTCTTTTGACTGCGTTGGGGATTCATTTCTTCCAGCACGCGACGGGGATCGAAGCCGTGCTTTTATACGGTCCGAAGATCTTCAAGAAAGCAGGGATCACGGCTAAGGACAAGCTCTTCTTGGTTACGATCGGTGTCGGGATCATGAAGACGACGTTTATTTTCACGGCGACTTTCTTGCTCGACAAGGTAGGTCGGAGGAAGCTTTTGTTGACAAGCGTTGGGGGAATGATCTGTGCGTTGACGATGTTAGGGTTTGGGCTCACGATGGCTCAGAACTCTGGCGGGAAACTGGTATGGGCTTTGGTGCTGAGTATAGTTTCGGCTTATAGTTTTGTAGCGGTTTTCTCTGTTGGGCTTGGGCCGATAACTTGGGTGTACAGCTCTGAGGTGTTCCCGTTGAAGCTTAGGGCGCAAGGAGCGAGTCTTGGCGTTGCGGTGAATAGAGTGATGAACGCTACGGTGTCCATGTCGTTTTTGTCGTTGAGTAGGGCGATAACCACTGGGGGAGCGTTCTTTATGTTCGCTGGAGTTGCGGTGGTGGCGTGGAACTTCTTCTTCTTCCTTATGCCAGAGACGAAAGGTAAGTCGCTTGAAGAGATTGAAGCGCTTTTTCAAAGAGATGGCGATAATAAAACAAAAGGTGAGAACGGCGCCGTTTGATGTGTTTTTCTTTTTCGTTTCGTTTGCCTCTGTCTTTTAGCGTTTGCGATGTTCTCTGTGTGTGGGTTTTATCAAATTATAAGCCAACGTTCACGTTCGGCGCACATTTTAGATTTGTTAACAAACACTTGCTCAGTATTAGCGAAGAGAGAGAGTTTTTTTTTCCTCTTGAAGCTCTCTCAGTTCAATATCGAGCTGGTACTTTTGCCATTACACAATGAACTTGAAGAGAATGGGCTTGAAAGCTGTTGATCTTGTAAACAATTTATCAATCAGTGACATTTCTTGAAGAGGATGCATAACTGACTACCCTATTGTGTGTTTGAACGGTTGGATCTGCCTTAGCCTCTCCCGGGGTTTTATCGTGGGCTTTGTTACAGCCCAAATACTTTTGTGGGCCGTTGGTAAATTTCTGAGTCAAATAAAGAAAACGTGCTTAGTTAAGACGCATGGAATCGGTAAAACGCCAACGAGTCAACGACCCTTAGATTAGCTGTCCATGTCCGAAAACGTCTTAAATTTATTTTTCTTTTGTGTAAAACAACCTCCACTCATTAAAACGCCAGTAAACACGTAACCTCATCCCCCAAGAGATCACATCTCAACCGTTGATCTTATAATCTATTTATTCCATCTCGTCCGTCCATTAGTCCCAACCTTCTGTATAAAGAAACGCCTTGATCTCATTGGTTTTCATACCCGCTTTTTTTATCATCATCTCTTTCAGCTTTTTGTTCATCGCTTTTCTCTAGATCTCTCTCTCTGTTAATTGCTGACGTGTTGGAAGACTTTCCGATTCAGTTATGCCGGAGATCTACGAATCGGCGCCGTATAAACACATGGATCTAGTAGCTCCCGTGTGATTCATGTTCCAGAAGACGAATCTTAGCTGCTGAGATCTCCGTCGATTGGTTGAAGAGCTGGTAATTAAACCTATCGTGGCTGGATCTGATGTTTGATTCGATTGAATTCGTTTGTAATATTATTTATTTGTTAATTACTCTCAGATCTGATCTAGCACCATGATCTCGGCAAGCTAGGTTCGTCGGATCTGTGCTTTGCTGTTTGATGAGGTTGATGATGAGTCCGAGAGGAGCAATTGAAGAAGAGGGGGAAGAGGATTCAGATATGTGAATTGATAATGAGTTAGAAGGATGTATGAGATGTTTGTTAAGGACGATGAGTTCTGAATTAGCATCTTTGTCATCCGACCTTTGCCATGACAGGTGCGCTTGCATGGCAGGTCACACAAAATAATAATAAAAACTAATCGTTTCGTGTTGGTGAGGGTGGAGTTCGCACGGGGGATTTTTTAAGCCCGGGTTCTCCCCCTTCACCTTGTGTCTTTGCACTCGCTCTCTATCTCTCTGATTCCATTATTCACCATAGTATCACTACGTAGACAGACACTTTTGAATTAACCTGAGCAGATCTGGAGTCAAACGCGGCCATATCTAAATCCAACATAATCCACAGAGGCAAAGGTACTTTAAATTTTGAGTCTTGATTCTCCGTTTATTCGTATTACAACCTCAAGATCGGCTTTAATTTGCTTCTGGATAAATAATTCTAGTCAAAATTGGTTTAATTATGCTAACTTCAACTTTATTTTCGTTAACGAAAACGTCCAACAGCTTCACAAAACAGCCTAACTTTTATTTGATCTCTAGTGAGTTTATTATTTTTGTAATAACTATGTTAAAATAGTACTATATTTTTAATACGAGGAACGATCGTTTAGAGTCGTTCGCTTTTCACCATACTGTAAGCATATTTTGTCTTTGATATTCTTAGTCGCTGAAGACTTTGGGGGTGTTCTCAGCTCCTGCAGGATTGTTATCATGTTGAAGCAATGAGGTATCTAGAACAAGTAACTCGTCTGTCATTTTTTGTGTGTATAATTTGTCAAAAGTTCGAGCCTACAGCTCTTGTTTCTTTGTTGAAATGAGTATTTCGTTGTTCACAATTTAAAGAAATTATTGAATTTTGAGTTTAAGCTTCAATTATATACGCAATTGACAATTTTTCATATTATGATGTGTGTTACTCTGATGTTAATTTCATTTTCTATTTATGCTTTGATCTTTTATTTAACTTACATTATTTAAACATTCCGAGATTAATTGAACCCTTTGTCGCTCTGTTGTGGATAGGGTTTTGTAGTTAGGATGCATTATGTGCAGAGATTGAGGCGTCATGTTGTTACTAAGAATAGCAAGGTTTGCGTTATAGTAGATCTGTAAGCTCAAAGTGGTAGAGCTCTCGTTGTGAGAGGTTGGTGGTTCGAATCCACCCAGATCTGTCTACTTCCTAATCTTTTCTCCTCTTTTACATGAACGCAATTCAGAATTCGTTTTAGTTATGATCTATCAGTGTTATTGCCCTTGTTATTAGGGTAATGCCAAAACGAAATTGCTTTCAAAAAGGACATTCTTTTGATTCTGCAATCGGTGGAGGGACCGATGAACTGGTCATCGGTAAAGCAACGATGATTATCAACGAGGCGACTTGGATTGCGAGCAGCTGAGCAAAGACTTTTTTCCATGTAGGGTCACACAAAATGAGATGATGTTTTTGCCTAATGTTCACGTAACGTTGTGTTGGGGTCTTACATTCATTCCAAAAAAGAGGTCAATTTTGTGCTTGAATCAACAGAAACATTTTTGGGCCAATACGTAAGATAAAAGTTTTGAACCTTTTATCTTTGAATGCGGAGGATCATGTTGTTTCTGACGGTAACTTTTCGTTAGGAAAATTGCTGAAAATATAGGTCAGTCACAACCAAACATCCATCTGTTTTAAAACTGTAGTAAGCTATACATTCAAAATTTGAACGGAGGAAAACCTTCTATAGAAAAAGAGTTTGATCTACTAATTGATTAATAGTGTATATATATGTATGTGATGTAAACTAAAGATGTTTGTCTATGCCTCGTGATTTTGAGTTTGTCTGTTTAAAATCCATACCTTGTTTTGTTGCTGTTTACTAAATCGTTGCTTGTCGACTTATGTCTTGGCCTCTCTTTACAAACGCATTTCATGCTTTTCTAAAAGTTTAGACTATGAGTTGCTGAAAAAAAAAGACTGAGTTGAGAGATGTGTGATTTTCTAGAGAATACTTCCTTGTTTCACAAACATACATATTCTAGGTTTTTCACACATATTAATAAAACACATAATAAATGCATAATTTTTTGTGTTGATCTTTTTCCCATAATTTTAAGCCAATAAAAATCCATTAATTGCAATTAAGTTTTTTGAAATTTGTAATTAATCATTAAAATTTGATAAAATATGCATTGAAAATACAAAATATGTATCTTTTTAAAACAAAATTTTTTTTCTAAAATATGTAACTTTGTGAAACAGAGGAAGTATATTGTATACGCGATTCAAAGTTTGATTATTAACTTTTACAAAAAAAAAAATTGATTATTAACGAAAACTGGTGACAAATTCTCTACAAATATCTGACTTTTTGGTTTTTGAGGTTGTTCGTTGTACACTACAAGAATTTTTTTTTTGTAAACTACACTACAAGAATTACACATACAAAACGTTTAGGGTTAGGTCCAAATTCTTTTTTACACAAGTACCTTAACCGACCGGAGTGATACATTATTTTAGTTCTGCAGTATATCGTGGAGCTGGTTTTCAGGTAAAATGGCATCGTATTATTCAGAAATCAGAAATGTTATTGGGAATGTGGCTGGGCTGTGTATTTTCTCCTGTGCTGTGAGCAGCTCCAGCCTCCACGATGACCACTCCATAGTTGTAAAAGTCGCTAAAGTCTCAATGTGGCAACAAAAATGATTGATGATGATCTCTTAATTTACTTGATGAGTTGTTTTTTTTTTGAATTATAAGAAGAGGAATATTAGTAAACAATTATCTTGTTCCCAGTATATACCTGAATAATTCTTGAGACGACCGATCGATATATATATATATACATGTTATTTTCGGTAGAAGAGATTATAAAAACTAGTAAATTAAGAAAGTGATAGGGTCTGATTAACGTCACATGGTGTTATTTTTATGCCATTTAATAATTGGTCTAATGTCAATCATGTTGATTTAATCAACAACCATATAGAGTTTGCTAAGTGTATATTTTGCATGTATGTTTAATCTGAATAAACCGCATCATACGCACATGTTATGTTTGTAAACCGAATCTCTAATGTTTTCAAAATCAATATTGCGAGTGAAACGTTACATTTAGACTATTATTATTAGCTGTTGTTGTCTTTTCTTGACTCTCTTTTTTGTTGTCTACCTAATACACGAAAGAGTGGTTTGCACAAAACGTATATAAAATTTAGAGTATTTGCACTAGATATACATGTAACAAATGTTAATTAGGTAAGTAGACATTTCATGTTTCGAACGAACCGCGAGAATAAAAATACCGAATATAACCCTACTACTGAGCGTATGAGACTTCGTGATAGACGTGTTGTCAGGATAACATGCACGCCTCTGTCTCTAGTAATAATAGACTTTACGACTTTTGTTGCAAAAAACATATCAACTTGTAAGAAAACGTATTGTTACGTTTTTATTTTACTTCATCTTCTTCCCCCAATCTCATTTTCCTCCCTTTCTCGGTTTCTTCTCCCATTAAGTACTTTCTCACTTCATATTCTTCACAAAACCTCTGATTCTTTCTCCAAAAATGGTGTCATCTCGGATAGTAGAGCTTCCAGAAGACGAAGTTACAGATGAAGTGCTCCCCATACCGGAGATGATGTTTGCAGCAGGTGAAGAACCGGTTGGTGTTAGGGTTCTCACTTACCAGTCCTCAAGAGCGATTAATCACATCCTTAATTCGCTCGAGGAAGATGAGATCCAGACATTACGCATGTCTCCCTTTGGTAAGATTGTTGACATTGCCGAGAAACCCGGATTTTCTGGAAGATTTGCTAGATACATATTATCTAGGCAATTGAAAGTGGAGAAAAAATACGAAGCTTGGTTTCGTTTTGCTGGGAAACCCATTAGGTTTTCTCTTCGGGAATTTGCCATTGTAACCGGTCTCAACTGCGGTGAATTTCCTAAAAGCGCAAAGTGGAAGTCGAAGAAAAGCACAAGCGAGAAACAATATTGGCGAGAGCTCTTTGGCAAGCACGACGATCTTCGTGTTTCAACAGCCTTGAAAATGCTTAGAAGAAAAACTGTGACAGACAAAGAACTAAGGATTAAGCTAGCTTGTTCAGCGATTTTGTCTTCTGTTCTGTTGGCTACAAACTTGAAGATGAAGATGATTAAAGAATATGCAGAGGCACTAGTAGACCTGGAAGAGTTCTTTTCCTATCCGTGGGGTCGACTTGCGTTTGAGATGCTAATGGGGAGTATAAAGCAGAGAGATGAGGTTTCCCTTTCGCAGAATACAATTGCCGTTAAAGGTTTCGCCTTGGCACTACAACTGGTTATGGTTGAGGCTGTACCGGCTCTAACAGAGGTTGTTTTGGAGACGTGCTCGTCTTCTGAGTCCGATAGCTGTGAAGAAGATGAAGATTTCGTCCACAAGAAGACAAAAAAGCACACATTGAGCCCTGGTCATGCACGGGAAGTAGACAAAAAATCAAATGTGAGTGATGCTATTAAGTTATTTTTGCAGAGTGATGCTAATTGATTTTACGAGTAATGAACCAAATATTCATCGTGATTTTATTATGTTTTCTACAGGTCTTAGTTAGAAGTATAATTCCTGAAGATCCGGATAGGCCCATAGTAGCTGCTAATCTTGAATGGAAAGACGAGGTCATGAACGTGAAAGTCGATAATCTGGTGAAGCTTATAATGCAGAGTCACTGCTTCACTACTTAGTTGTTCAAAGGCGGCGCCACCAAACTTGATGTTGAGAGAATGCGTGAAATAGCCAAAGCTGGAGGAAAGAAAAAGAGGAAAACAAAACCTCAGACAAACACGGAGCCAGACGAGGATAATCGCATTGCAGCCATTGTTCTAAAGATGCTCAAAACAGAGTTTCAAAGAGTTGATGCTCAAGTTGCCCAAGCTGTGTATAAAGCCGAACAAACTGCAGCCAAACAAGAGTCCTTCGAGAGCAGTATCACTGCTTCTATTCAAAATTTGCTTAACAACTTCAAGGAGGAAGTCATTCAGTCTGTTATGACAATTCACAACACTGGTAAGCACACTAATGAACCCCCACCATCCAACTTCGATACTCCTAACAAGGCACAGGATGACGGCGGTAACGGCCACTCCGCACGTGACATGAACGATGTGATCATTGATAACGTTATGCGGAATCTCAGTCAATACTCAACGCCCCAACGGAATGCATCAGATTGTCCGGTAAGATAGCTATATTCTTATTCGTAGACATGATTGGATTATCATGAATGTAAGGTGTGATGTCTTCACAATTATAGTGTTATTAATCCTGATTTTAATATATGTCCGGTTATTCCAACTAATCCGGTTAATCAACCGGTTAGGAGTTACATTTTTAAACCAATATTGAAAAATGCATAGATGGTCACAATTACCCGAGTCAGGAGCTACATATTTAAACTACACTATTCTTAGCTATTTTGTGTGTACTTCTCCTTGTTTACTTTTTACTATGCTACGAGTAAATCCGGTTACTCGTTACACAACTATCACTATATTGTAATCTTATATAATATGCTTTGCTCATACTTGCAGGGATCAGATGGGAGGACAGTTCATACTTCTTCACGCTTGCCTTTTGTTTTGCATAACGAAGATCCTGCCTTGGACGATGCAACTTTATCAGCCACTAGTCACACAAAGGAAACTACGAAAGAAGCGGTATGTTCATGCATTATTTTATTACAGTAATGAACATAACCAAGGAAATAAAAATTCTTTTACACATATGCTACCCGCGTTTCTAACCATTAAAAGGTACAGGATGGTGGACGTTCTTTGGAAACTCGCACATGTCAGCCAGCCACGTTCTCTCCCGTAAGAATTTTTGACTCATATTTATCCGGATATAATTTATCACTACAAGTTAAACTGATACAACCGGATTTATTTATACTCTAATGTTTACGAGTTAATACAGGTTACCAACCTCCATCATAATCTGAAGGCGCCACCGGGCGAGATGGTTCACCATTCTTTATCTCAGCCTTTACTATATCAGACAGAAGACCCACATCTCGATCATGCATGTTTATCACCCACTAGTCACACTTTGGTCGCTGAGAAAACCATGGTATGTTATATTACTCCATAAGTTTAACGAATATTTGCGTAACCACATATTATTTATGACATCTATAATATTCAGGTTCCTTCTTTCTCCCTTGGGCTCACACAAGAACTGAACCCCCCTCCCCCCCCCCCCCCCCGGTGGGGTGTGGTGATATGTTTGACATCCCCGCCGACCATGGTGATGAAGAAGTCAGTGACGGCCCATCTGACCCAGTGTTATGCCGCAAAAGCAAGCGGACTAAGATTGTCCCTGCTGGTCTTGTTAAAGACTACCAATGTGGGGCTGCCATACTTACCCGTGCTCGTGATGCCCAGCCTCCTTTCAGTGCTTATTCCGACCATGCGATGGTTATGTCCAAGTTTTCCAAACTTGTAGACAAAATAACCAACCCTTTGTAAGTAACCCCATCGAATAATGTTATATTTCGTGTTTGATTCAGGATATAATACAACATCGTAATTTATCATTCTTCTTTTGATCTTATCAGTGTTATCAATGTGTCCGGGCTCGCGGTTACTTCAAAGGACATGACTGGAATTATCGAGCTCACACGGTCAATGCCAGCTAGGGTATGCATTACATATGACAGTCTTGATTATTCATTATAATTTTTGCCAATGAAGTTGATTCTTTACCAGGTAATCGACATTTTGGTGAGGTTTGTTCGTACCACCTGCAACAAAGAGCAACATTCTAGCGGAGTGAGGATAGCCGAGTTTCTTGACACCCGCTATGTTGCCTTGCTGTGCAAGCATTCTCCCAAGTTCGATCGGTCAAAATCCCCCGATGCATATGCTTTCCCGAAAGGACTGGTTGAGCATCTTGGCAAGGACGACCCAAGTAAAACATACCCGACTCATTACTATTTCCCCTTCAACCTGGGAAATAATCAGTGGGTTGCGGTTTGTTTTGACTTCGCCACATGGAAGTTAACTGTCCTTGATTGCAATATAGCGCTCCATTCAGATTCTGATATTGCTAAGCAGATGCGCCCCTTTACAGATATGTTTCCCTCAATGTTGATGTGTGAGTCGTCATCATCAACAAGATTTATGACGGGCACCGAATAACCCATATCCGCTGCCTCAGGACAGCTAAATCCTGGTATGGGTTCCTCTCCCATCATTTCCACATTTGGCATTTGGTTGTTTGCCCTCACACCTGCTACCATTGGCGACATACCTTACAAGAAAAGGAAAAACTCTAATTACCATTTTTTCTAAAAGTATAACATAAAGTTTCTAATAATAATCCGGTTTTAAGACATATTTATCCGGTTATAAAAATTTTCCCGATTAACATGCATGGGCCCACAGCTTCTTTCTACAATATTTGAGAACCCAATTTGGGAACAATACCTTCATTTTGGTTAACATCTTTCCCACCCGAGGATCCAGTTGATGATCCTTCCACATCGACAATTTTAGTTTGTTGAGATAGGTGATGACCCATGCGGACGGAGCTAACATTGCAGTATGCACTCACATTGAAACCACTTTGGCTTGGCAATACGTACCCTTCACTTAGCATATATTCCCAGTACCCAGGACCAACTGGGACATCCCCCAATTTGGTATAAAGCTACGCTGGTCTCTGCCAAACGAGTCATCGGTGAAGGTCTGACGATAAATAGTAGAAGCTCTGGGTAGTGGTCCTACGGGCGATCCTATGCCAGCGGTATCAAACCCTGTACAAAAGAAGAAACATCAATTATTATGATATACTCGATTAGAGTCAGTTTTTTATAACTGTATCCGGTTTAATTTTATATATTTATCCGGATATTATATATATGAATATATTTTCATACCTTCCATTTGAATATTACCCCTTCTGTTCTGCCGTGCATAAAAGGCTTGTCCCACCTCTGGGACAACACTATCTTCACTCATACTCATAGCAACAACCGGTTCCTCCGGTGGTGGCTGGACGTTCAAGTCTAGGCTCCTACGTGCCTTCTCCATCTCAAATGAAAATCGATATAGGAGCACCATCTCTTCATCATTGAATATCTCCCGCATAACACTATCGCTGCATACCATCTCCCGACGCCCAAAAAGTTCCACACATACAGATTACCTTATTTATGGTTTGGTAAATGTATAACATTAACTATATTTTAACATACATTTTCATTGTTATTTTTATATAAAACCTTACCATTTATAGACGCAAGGTGCTGTTCCTCGGTTACTCCTTCTCCTAGGTAAGTTCTCTGTCCAATTTTGAATGGAGCCCTACATAGAAAACCATATCTAGCGACGGCTTCTGCACCATATGTGACACACAGAGTTACTTCAGTGGTCCACTCATGGACACTCATCATCATTTCAACGTCCCCTGAAGTGACAAGGTTTAGTGGGAGGGCTCTAGGGCCGTCAGGCAAGAGCATCGATGGCGGAAGTTGATAAGTCAAACACAAAGGTGTCTGGGGGCTAAGCACAAATTCCTCGTGCACGAGGCCCTTCAAGGATTCAATTGGCTCGTTTTGTTTGATAAGAACAAACTGGTCAAGTACTCCGGGATCTCCGTTGAACCTCCAAAACCCCTCCTCAGATTTTACCCACTCTCCACGAAGAACACGGACAAGACGACCCATCTGCAAAAAGGAGGGGCAAAACCAACTCTCAAAACACAAACAATCATAATGTAGAGCCGTAGAACAGATATACTCTATCATTTATTCCTCTGTAGCATCTTCTAAATATGATTGTTTTGTGGTCCCGTTCAAAACAAAAAAGGTAAACTTTTATTTTCTATAGAAAATCCAAAATTTACCTTTGCTGGGTGGTCCCTGATCGACTCGAGCTTCTGGCTTTTATGTCAAACTTGCTTCCGTTTATTTCTCTTTCGAACCGGTGAATATTTTTTAATTTTCTGTGCAATATTCGAATGAAGCAAGCCTGTATATATAGAGATATCTCGTGCACATAACCGGCGATACTTACACACATACATAGAAGGTGAATCCAGATAATATCTTCAGCATTTAATGTGTAGCAGCCTACCTAGGCGTAAGCTTCATCATTAGATTTTCCCTGACACCTTATATCCTTATTCGAATTAAATTATTAATTCCATCATTATCTCTTTGTAACGATGTTAGTTTCCGGTTCTGATTACACTTTAGAAATTGTAATAAGGACTAATGAACCGAGCCAGGTATGGTCTTCTTTTCAATTAACCGAGCCAGTACTAATGAACCGAGCCAGTAATAATATCAAAAATTACGTTCAGACCAAGTCAGGTATGGTCTTCTTTTCAATTAGGGTGACGAAAACCGGTTTTTTATGTTTTGCCGAATTGTAATTTATCCTTAGTTAATATGGAAGATGGAGTGGACGTGTCAGGACTTTAATACTTCCACACTTAGTAGTATATTTTAGACACTTCTCATCCTAACACTTTTTTTTCGACCTCACACCTCTCCCTTTTACTCACACTTCCACATCTCCCTTCTTTTAAATCAAATCCACTGCTTATATGTCTTCAAGCAATAGCTCCATCACTCCTATCAATCGTAGTTCTTATCCTAACGAAGGTCCTTTTTGTCACTGCAGAAATCGGACATCACTAACCAAGGCGTGGACAGACGATAACCCTGGAAGGTGCTACTATAACTGCAAATCTCATGGGTTTTTTAAGTGGGCTGATAAAGAACCGCCTTATGGATGGCAAAAACGGAGTTTATTAGACGCCCGCGATGAAATTCGCCTACTACGATCCCATATCAACCATCTAGAAGGTACTATTACGAACCATCTCAATTTCACCAATCAGACTGACGAACCATGCTTAATCAACACCGTCAGCCACCAAGAAACAAGCGGACCTATTCGGTGCGACCAACCGGATAAACTTCTGCGCCAGTTTATAATAATGTCCTGGTGTTTCTTTGTTCTCGTAATTGCTGTAATCGTTACTATTCTCAAAGAGTAACCTCCCTCATATAATTATCGAAAACTTGATTTGTAATCCAACCTTGAATCTCGTACTACTAATGTTCATTTAAGAGAATGAGTGGTGGTTAAATCATGTTACCCATATATAACGACATTACAGAGTTTCATATTTTCATAACACAATCTTAACAATGTTGATTAAATACCAATTATAAATAGGTTCAGTTTCCACATTATCCGGTTGCACTGTATTTAGTAACATACGTTTGTTAATTGACAACCACATTCTTGTTTCATTTCTACACCACTCAAATATTACAAAAGTCAAATTTCCACAGTGTGACATACTATCAGAGGTGTCAGTTGTGTCGGTTAACTACTTTACAACTATCACTCTCTGCACCTACATCTCCTACGCCGGTGAGCTCATGCAGAGGGCAGCATAGTCTTTTTCTCCACTACCGTTACACGATTCTCCAATTAATAAAAAAAAATGCATACTTACCTAATTTGCGGACGCACCATGTATATTCGGTTCATTAGTCCTAAAATTTAATACATTTTGTCTTACAATGTAATTACCGAACTTAACTTTAATTACTTCTTCTAGACGTGGCACAATTGACGACGACATAAAAAGATAAGACAAGCAAGAGTTCGTCAAACGTGAAAGAAGGTTTCTTTCATGACACCAATTTATCCAATTATTATAAATTATGGAAAACTATATTAATAATTCTATAATAGATAATTTTATCATTTTCCCTAAAAACGGTTTTATCTACAAGCATATATAAGTTTGTCTTTTATTAATCTATATATAACTAATAATCAATAGTATTCAATAAATTTCAAACTCCAAAACTTTAGTGAATTCTTAATTAACCAATAGATCTGGGAAGTTTCCACATTTGTAAAATCACCAAATCTTTTTACTGCGCGATTTTAGGATCTCTTGTCTTATAATAATAAGCGTTTCAGATCTTATTTATTTGGTCAAACAAACAAACGTAAAAACTAAAAAAAATTGTAATTAAATAAAATAGAACTATTTATTATTTACCGACAAATGGGCCTTTCACATGACCATAAACACACATATAGACCCAGATTTTAAAAAGTTTCTAAAAATGAATAATATAATTTATTATTGTAAATGCCACACAAATTGGTTAATGTCTTTTCCCACGTTATATTCGCTTTAAGTCCTTTTGCAGTGGGAATGATACTCGCGTGACGACCAAACCCCATTGATACTTCTGTCTCTCTTTCTCTCTCGATCACTCATACAAAGAGATCCTTATTATCAGGTTAGATCCTCTTTGCGTTTTCATTTTCATGTTCATTTCATTCGTCCAAAAATCTCCACGCGTGTTATTGAATTGAAAGCTTCTACCATTTTCAAGTCTCTCTCGACCAAGAAGTTTGTTATCTCTAAAAAGTCAAAATATATGTAGTTAATGCTTTGAATAATAATACGTTTCGAGAAGGCCTCTGATTTTCTAAAGAGTTTTTTTTTTTTCAAAGTTGGATTGTTGACAAAAACTTTGTAAAATCTTCATTTGGTAAAAGGTAATTACTAGTAGGGATTCTTGATCCCGTTTTAGATGTTAGATTATTATTTTATCTATTAATAGCCGATCAAACATCCTCTTGCTGAATCTTGAATCTAATCTAGCTCCTATTGGATCATAACTATATTTTACCATTTATAGGCTTTGAAGCTGTCTCGTTAGAGACTAAGAGATTGTTAACTAAACATGTTTAAGAGAAGGAATGCTCACCAACTTGATGATGGTTCTCAGCATGATAACAAGGTATACAAGAATCTTTATTGTATTTTTCTTTCATTAATATAACTTCAAAAGTCTTTTTTGCCTATCAAAATTCAGGTTAGAGAATTGAGATCTGCGATAGGACCGCTCTCTGGACATAGTTTAGTGTTCTGCTCTGATGCTTCTTTGAGGAGGTATTTGGCTGCTCGTAACTGGAATGTGGAGAAATCCAAGAAAATGCTTGAGGAGACTCTCAAGTGGAGATCAACATACAAACCTCAAGAGATCCGTTGGGTAAATTTAACTCTGTTTTACTCATATATTTTTACGCGTAAATAATCTTTTTTCTTCTTTTTAATTCTCTCCAGAATCAAGTAGCACATGAAGGTGAGACCGGTAAAGTTTCAAGAGCTGGGTTTCATGATAGACAAGGTAGAGTAGTGCTTATAATGAGACCAGCATTACAGGTAAATAAGCACATTGTCACATATTTGACTATTTTTAAAAATATTTTTCATGAGTATTAAAAACTCTTAATATTATAAAACAGAACTCAAAATCAGCTGAAGGTAATATCAAGCATTTGGTATATCTTCTTGAAAATGCAATCCTGAATCTTCCCAAGGGACAAGAACAAATGTCTTGGCTCATCGATTTCACTGGTTGGTCTATGGCTGCTAATGTCCCTATGAAAACAACACGTGAGATTGTCTACATTCTACAGAATCATTACCCTGAGAGACTCGGTATCGCCTTTCTCTACAATCCACCAAGAATCTTCCAAGCAGTCTACAAGGTAAAGAGTCACTATACATTCATCAGAATGTTTTTTTTAATAATATTTTAAAAAGTTTTTGTGAACCCATTAAAGAGTCATTCATTTACCTACTCTTCTCCATGTAGGCTGTTAAGTACTTCTTGGACCCATGTACAGCTCAAAAGGTCAAATTTGTGTACCCTAAAGACAAAACAAGTGATGAACTGATGACATCACACTTTGATGTTGAGAATCTTCCCAAGGAGTTTGGAGGAGAATCAACACTAGAGTATGATCATGAAGAGTTCTCAAAACAAATGTGTGAAGATGATGTCAAAACAGCAAAGTTTTGGGGATTGGAGGAGAAACAATATCCGAAACCAAACGGTTTCTCTCCAGCCGATGTTGTTCCTGAGCCAGCCACTTCTATTGCATCAGCAGCTAGCTGAGATATATATACACACAGAAACAAGAGACGAATAGTAAAGGTTTATTCTCGTCTAAGAAGAGCCAATAAAAATGTTCTGTTTACTTAGATAATTAATAAGGTTCCACGTCTTTGCTTAGTGAACCAAAGACCTTTTTAGTGTTATAATTAGTAGAGACGTTCCTTGTTATGAATGTTGTATGTGTGAGAATATTGTTACCATGTGTAATTGTTTTGTGTTTAGTAATTTAAGTTATCAGAGTAATCCTTTTACTTATGATTTTTTTTCCAAGTTTAGTCATGCGTTCTGATGATATATAATTCTGATGATATATATACATATATATATATATATATTTTGTAAACTAGATGAAATATTTTTCTTATGGAGTTTTACTGGGAGTTAGATTAAGAATGATTGTTAGAATTCTTAGACTATAATATTTTTTTGATTTATACATTCTCAATTCTTACTAGAATCAAATGTTATTGGTTTGAAGATTTTGTAATTCTATACAAAATTTCTTGTTATTCAAAAAATTTGAATTTTAATGATTTCATAAATCTATCAAAGTTAGTGTTACTGGAGATTGTACTCTTAACAGTTTAACTCATTAAACAAGATTTTAAGAATACTAGTTATATCCCTTAGATTTTTAAAATCATTATAACAATTTATTTTTATAATTTTCACAATATACAAAATTCTCTACAACTCTTTCCAAATTTAACCAATCCCTCAATTTTTAAAATCAACAAACTCTATATAAATCTAACTCTCACTAACACCCCCTAATCTACTATCTTTTATAATATTTTAAAGTTCTGTGTCAAGATGAGCTTTGAAATGCTATTATGTCTCTCTAAAGGTTTTACAGACAAATTATAAAAGGTTTTTATATTCTCTATTTACTAATTGTAAAATATAAACTTCTTTTATTGATGCAAAGTATTTGTGTATTTTCAAAAACAAACGTAGCAACAATTTTAACTATTTAAAATTAAGAAATCAAAACTATGAAAATCAGTACACATATATAAAAAGTTATGTATTAAGTTTGATTTTTTTTTTTTTGAAACAAATGTATTAAGTTTACTAAAATTCAAATTCAGGCTCTATCAGAAAATTTGTCCTAATGAAATAATAAATAAACAGTTATATTAATATATGTAGATTAATAATCACAACAGCTCCCGTAGCTCAGTTGGTTAGAGCGTTGGTCTTATGAGCCGAAGGTCGCGGGTTCGAGCCCCGCCGGGAGCATTTTTTATTATTTTATTAATTTTTCAAAAATTTCACAATTTTCTTAAACATAAGTTTCATTTTTTTAAAAAAAAATACCAACGCAGGATGGATCGTCAAATCATCATATCTCCGTTCTCATCTGCAAGTGAATTCAAGCTTTAAGCTCAACGAAATTGTTGTTATAAAAACAATTATTTGACTCCCTCAGTGTTCATCGTGATCCTACCGACATGTTCTTAGCTTTGATTCTCATCACCATTCCTCAGATATTTATCCTAAAACATTTGAGATTTTAATCCCACGAAAGGGACAATGGTTCACAACGCTTATGATTCGTTTCAGCTCCTCAAAAACTGTCCCGCTCGTATCGAGCTCTCGAATCCTACGGCTCCAAGCTCTTCGCCGGATGCTACGACGGCTCCCTCCGCATATACTCTCCACAATCCTCCTCCTCCTCCTCTGAGGAGCTGCGTCAAGAGCCTTACGTCCTCGAGACGACCGTCACTGGCTTCTCCAAGAAACCCATCGTGTCCATAAAGGTTCTCCCTTCAAGAGAGCTGCTTCTGTCTCTCTCCGAGTCAATTGCCTTTCATAAACTTCCTAACTTGGAGACAGTCGCTGTGATCACCAAAGCTAAAGGCGCGAACGCGTACTCGTGGGACGATGGTCGTGGCTTCCTCTGTTTCTCGAGGCAAAAGAGGGTCTGTTTATTCAAACACGACGGTGAAAAAAGCTTGGATTTTTTTTTAAACTAAATTTTTGATTGAAAGTTTGGATTTTTATTTTATTTTTGACTGAAAGTTGGGATTTTTATTTTATTTTTGACTTAAAGTTTGGATTTTTATTGATGGGTTGGATTATTTAAGGAGGAGGGTTTGTTGAAGTGAGAGACTTTGGAGTTCCTGATACTGTCAAGTCCATTTCTTGGTGCGGTGAAAACATTTGCTTAGGGATTAGGAAAGAGTATGTGATACTTAATACTGTTAATGGGATACTCTCTGAGGTGTTTCCTTCTGGTAGAGTTGCTCCTCCTCTTGTGACATCTCTACCTTCTGGTGAACTTCTCTTGGGGAAGGTGAATGTTGTTGTAGCATCTGACTTGAGGATGTTTTTTGGAGCGTTGTTTTATTAGTTTATTCTTGTACTTTGTAGGAGAATATTGGAGTTTTTGTTGATAGAAATGGGAAGTTACTTCAGACGGAGAGGATTTGCTGGTCAGAGGCTCCAACGGATATTGTCGTTCAAAACCCGTATGCAATAGCCTTGTTGCCTCGGCGAGTTGAGGTATATAAAGTTCTATGTATCGAGAAGTCTTTTTGCCTCTCTTTGCATTTCTAGAAACCTGTTATGTGTTTATTATGACTTTTTGGATATGTTTTAATTAGGTTCGCTTGCTACGAAGCCCCTATCCTTTAATACAGACAGTTGTGCTCCAAAATATTCGGCACCTTGTCAAGAGCAACAATGCTGTGATTGTTGGTTTGGATAACTCTGTTCATATTCTCTTCCCTGTTTCTATCGGCGCCCAGGTGATTACTTCAGCTCTGAGAATATTTGATGTTTCTTGCTACTGCTCATTGATGAATATATGATACTATTTTTCAATATGCAATGTAGAATTGCTTTAACTCGTAGGAGATGCTTTTGAATTTTTCTGAGAAAGTTACGTGTCATTGCAGATTGTGCAGTTAACAGCTCCTGGAAACTTTGAGGAAGCCTTAGCTCTATGTAAGTTACTCCCACCTGAAGATTCAAGCCTAAGAGCTGCCAAAGAAAGTTCGATTCATACAAGGTATTAAAAAGCCAGAACTTCAATATTTGGGAATCTTTATGTTCATATTCGCTGTCTATTTGTCACGATACAGATTCGCTCATTATCTTTTCGAGAATGGGAGCTATGAGGAAGCCATGGAACACTTCCTGGCATCTCAAGTAGATATCACGCATGTACTTTCCATGTATCCATCAATTATTCTTCCTGAAACAACAATGATTACTCAACCAGATAAGACGCTGGACATCTCTGGGGATGAAGCAGCTCTGTCTAGAGGCTCATCCGGCTTTTCAGACGATATGGAGTCTTCCTCTCCTAAATATTTATTCGAATCTGAAGGCAATGCAGCTCTTGAATCTAAGAAAATGAGTCACAACACTCTGATGGCTCTTGTAAAGTACTTGCAGAAGAGGAGACCTGGTATTATCGAGAAGGCTACATCTGAAGGAACAGAAGAGGTCATTTCAGATGCTGTTGGCAAGTCAAAGAAGTCCAACGAGGTAATATGATTGTTGACTTCTTCTTGGATAATAATTTTTTGTTGACGGTTGGACATTCTTGTCTGCAGGGGACGTGGTGTGATCCCGCTTAATTCAAGTGCCAGGGAGATGGCAGCAATCCTTGATACAGCTCTTCTCCAAGCACTTCTACACACTGGCCAATCTGGAGCTGCTATAGATCTGTTAAAGGGTGTCAACTACTGTGACATAAACATTTGTGAGGAGATTCTCATGAAAAGTGAAAGTTACTCTGCACTTTTAGAATTGTTCAAGAGTAATTCGATGCACCATGAAGCCCTTAAACTTCTTAAACAGCTCTTGGAAGAGTCCAAATCAAACCAGTCACAAACTGATGTTACGCAGATTTTTAGGCCTGAGTTGATCATTGAATATCTCAAGGCAGGTTTTACTTATGCTAACTTTTTTGTCTTATCGATGTATAGGTTTTTAATGGTTATGCTAACTGTTTGTTGGTGGGTTTCTTTTGTAGCCTCTCTGCAGGACTGATCCAATGCTTGTCTTGGAGTACTCTATGCTTGTCCTGGAGAGCTGTCCAACACAAACCATCGACTTGTTTTTATCTGGAAACATCTCGGCCGACCTTGTAAATTCGTATCTGAAGCAGCATGCTCCAAACATGCAGGGTAGATATTTAGAGCTTATGATGGCAATGAATGAAACCGCAGTTTCAGGGAATCTCCAAAGCGAGATGATGAGGAAATAGCACTTACGTGGAAGCATTTTCATTGATCTTACGTTAGGCAGTAACAGTTTGGATGTTATTAGAGGTGCAAATCTACCTTTCAGAAGTGCTTGACTTGCATGCTGCTCAGAGCGCGCAGCAGAAATGGGATGACAAGGATCATCCTCCGGAAAGGAAGAAACTATTGTCTGCGTTAGAGAGCATCTCCGGATATAATTTCACAGACTTTGTTGAAGCGTCTTCCACGTGATGCTCTCTACGAAGAGCGTGCTGTTATATTGGGGAAAATGAATCAACATGAGCTTGCTTTGTCGATCTATGTTCTTAAGGTACTGATCAGTATTCTTCTCGTCACTAAATAATCTTCTACATGAGTGTTGCTTATGGTTAACTCTTTGGTTTTTGTTTCTTATGGCTTCATGCACCTGATCTGGCGCTGGCTTACTGTGATCGTATATATGAGTCTGTATCTTATCTACCATCTGGAAAACCGTCAAGCAGCATCTACCTCACACTACTTCAAGTATACCTGAATCCTAAGAAAAGCGCAAAACGTATTGTAGCTCTAGGATCATTCGAAAGTTCAGACACCACGAAGATGATGGATTCTGTTCTGTCTTCAAAAGTTAAAGGAGGCCGGTCCAAGAAAATTGTTGCAATAGAAGTTGCTGAGGAGATCCGAGCTGGTCTCAGTAGCAGCACTGACAATGGAAGAAGTGACGTTGATGCTGAAGAACCCTTGGAGGAAGGAAACTCCACCGTTATGATATCTGAAGTTCTTGATCTGTTGAGTCAAAGGTGGGAGAGGATCAATGGTGCACAAGCTCTCAGGCTTTTACCTAGAGAAACTAAACTCCAGGTGAAGTTTTTTGAATCTGACTTGTTTAGCATCTTATTGAAATTTGGCTCAATTCTTTATCGAATCCCTGCAGAACCTGCTTACGTTTCTTGCACCCCTTCTAAGAAATTCAAGTGAAGCACTGAGGAACTTTTCAGTTATCAAGAGTTTAAGGCAGAGTGAAAACTTGCAGGTATGTTTGTGTTTTGAAAGCCAAAAGACTGTTCTGTGTGATGGATAAATCATAAACCCTTAGGATTAGATATTGTTCGTCGTAACAGAGCAAAATGTATGTTGAGATAAATAGGTGAAAGAACTGTACAAACATAGGAAAGGAGTGGCGCAAGTAACAAGCGAGTGCATGTGTTCATTGTGCACTAAGAAGATTGGTACAAGCGTGTTTGCTGTTTATCCCAACGGGAAAACGTTTGTTCACTTTGTCTGCTTCAAAGATTCTCAAGGCATGAAAGCTGTTTCTAAGACATCACATGGAAGAAGACGATGACATAATCCTTGCCGAAACAAAACACTAAACCGTTTATACTTTACACGACTCCTAAGTTGCAATTAAAGAAGAAGCTCGTTTTCTTGTTTTTCGGTTTGCAGAGTTTTTGAGCTTATTTTGTTTTTTCTTTCTTTCTTTGGTTTTGTGTTTGGTGAAAATGATGATTGATGGTCTTGAGAAAACCAGTTGCTCTTGTTGTAAAATCCGTTTCAGTTGAGATTAATTTATATAAAAAAGATCGTTTGATTGGTATTGTAGAAAACAAACCATGTGTACTCATCAAAATTGATAAACATTTTGAGTTCTAATCAATCATTGCTAAGAGATTTGAAACTCTGAAGCAAGAAAGTTTTCAGAGAAAGCGTGGAGCCTTGAGCAAGTAGATATCTCTCACCAACCCTTTACCCATTTCGCCTACAGCCTTTAACATCTCTACCGGGTTAATTTCCACTTCCTCTTCATCTCGTTCACGTTTCTGTAACCAAACATTACATATTTGATTAGATTTGTCTCTTTTTGTTGGTTTAAAGAAAGTTATCAGAAGTTATGTTCTTTACCTTTGAATTGAGTTTAGTCCAAGTTAAACCAATAGCGTCGCCTCCTATATGATCATACCACGGCTTCAACGTTCCAAACTCTTCCTGCGGGCAACCGTACAAGATAAGAACACCGATACTTTGAAGTAACTTTTTATGTTTTTGATTCAGAAAACTTGCCTGCAATCCACTCATGAAGCACTTGGTCGGCTCGAAGTCCACCATTAACTTCTTCTTAAGCTCCTCAGGGCTTCTCTTCAAATCTCCAGGCAACAAAAACGGGTTAAACGCTTTGCTAGCTTTTCCACGTGCTACATGTTTCCCTGCTCAAATCATTTTGCGAGAGTATATTAGTTTTTGGAGTTAATGACCGAAACATACGAGAGAGAGAGAGAGAGAGAGAGAGAGAGAGAGCGAGAGTAGCAGATAAGGATCGGATAGAGATCAATCGCTACTCTCTTCGCGTAGATCGATCGTCCTATAGCCTCTCTCTTCTCTTCTATGCTCTCTCCTATCTTCTCTCTCTCTTCTTCTCTCTCGCTTCTCTCTCTCTGCTACTCTCGCTCCTCTCTCTCTCTCTTAATGCTCTTCTCTCTCTCTTCTCCTCTCTCTCTCTCTCTTCTCTTCTCTCTCTTCTGCTCTCTCTCTCTCTCTCTCTTCTCTCTCTCTCTTCTCTCTCCTCTCTCTCTCTCTCTCGCTCTCTTGCTCTCTAATCTCTGCTCTCCTCTCTCTCTCTCTCTCTCTCTCTCTCTCTCTCCTCTCCTCTCTCTCTCTCTACTCTCTCTTCTCTCTCTTCTCTCTCTTCTCTCTCTCTCTCTCTCTCTTCTCTCTCTCTCCTCTCTTGCTCTTCTCTCTCTCTCTCTTCTCCTCTCTCTCTCTTCTCTCTCTCTCTCTCTGCTCTCTCTCTTCACTCTCTTCTCTCTCTCATCGCTCTCTCTCTCCATCTTCTGCTCTGCTCATAGTGACTAGCGTGTCTCCGTGATTCTCTCTACTCTCTTCTGACTCTACTCGTCTCTCCTCCTTCTACTGTGCTCTCTCAGTCTCGTCCTACTACATCTCTCTCTCTCATCTCTACGTCCTCTCATGGCTCTCTCTCTACTTCTGGCCCTTCTTGCGTACGTCTGGACGCGCTCTGAACTCTCTCGAGTGGCTTTCTCTGCTCGTTCTCTGGCTCTCATCTGTCTCTCTCTCTCTCTCTGGGCTCTCTCTCTCTGAAGACATTAGGAGTTGTATCCGTTCTCTGTACGTAGCTTGCTCATGGGTGGTACTTCTCGACTACTAGATTGGCGGTTCGCGAAATCACTATACAAGTCGTACGGTGTCCTCGAATGAACGGATGGCTCTCTTTTCGTTCTTAATGAGCTCTCGTTGCTTTCTGCTTCGATCGCGGTCGTCGTCTTCTGCAGCTGTCTGCCTTCCTCTCTCGTGCGTGCGTCTTGGAGATGTGTCTCTTTCGATTCTCTCTGGTCCTCTTCGATTCTCGGTCTATCCCTTGGATTTTTCCCGCTTTGTTTTCACCGATGGAAACAAAAGATGATGTGGGTAAGGTAATTTTTCTCTATGGAGAAGAACAACTGCGTCATAGTTGTTCAAAGGTGTTCTGAAAAGGCACTGCAAAATATATAGATGCAATTAATAATAATTTCTTGTTATTTGTAATGCTCAGTACAATGCAATGTTATCTAACTTACCTCCCATTGAACAGAATCATTGTGTTCATGCAGCACCAGCTTACTTAATACGTTTGCACTGCTTCGAGCATAAGCCACCAACCTTTTAAGATCCTTCAACAAAGTTATAGTAAATTTGAGTTACGAGAAGAGAAAAAAAAAAACAGAGGAGGCTAAGATGCTTTTCAAAAGGGTATGCTAAGTACTAACCGACAAGTTTGGTGAACGTGATGTCCATGCCTCTGATGCCTTGTCGTAAGGAGCTGCCAAGAACATGGCTGAACTTATGTTTTGTTTGTCCTCTTCATAGCCCTTTCTACTTGACATGAAGTTATCCTACAAACCCAGAGAGCATTTACATATGGCGTTTCTAACCGATCTATCCTAATATTAGACCATTATTAAAAAAAAAAGAGGGACTCACATTGATCTCCTTCTCGTCATTTCTGCCAAAGTCATTGTTTATGTCAACAATCAACGGATAGAACATCCAGTCATAGTCTGCTAGTAATCGCAAGAACCTGTTACACAGTCCAGCGATTTGATTGTTGGTTAACACCATTACTTGATTGCTTTTTTTGCAAAATCAAAATTATTGTAGCGGAAAGAAACCTCAAGAATCCGTTGATGCGAGAGGAAGGAACACCAAGTGGGAGAGGTGTGAGGAAGACATGTGCAACCAAAAGTTCAATGGCCTCTTCTGCCAGGCAACCAGAAAAGAGATGCGCAGAAACCCATCTTTTCGCAAGCCTTAAGATAGCGGACAAGGTATCGGGTTATGAAACTTCAAAGCAAGCTAAAGTATACACGTGAGGTTTAACGCCTTTTACCTTGCAACAGATGCATATATAGGAAATCGTCCATGCAAACCATTGATCATGCTTGCATGTTGACTGCGAATGAAAAGCATTTTATCGGTAGAGGAAACATGCTTCACCGGGTCAGCTCCAACTGCAACTCAGGAGAAGTACAGAAAGTCAGAATCAAATAGGCTTTATGTTCAGATATAGCAGATATTATGAGTGCAAGAGAAGAAATCTCACTTTCTCTCTTCACCAAACTCAGACCTCTTTCATGCAAGATTCTCATGCGAAATGCGTAACCACCCATTAAAACATCGACGTTATCCTCAGTAGCTGTGCATGTTATTCCCTTAATGGTCTGAAGGCTGTCAATATTTTCATTTGTAAGAATTTCTAAAATACTGCGGCATAATACTTAATAGTATGAAATGTTTCTAATAACAGTTGAGCCTACTTCTCTGCAATTTGAAGGAGGAAGGCAGTTTTCGTTTTCTCAATTGCCAAATCATCCATGGGCCAGTTACCAGAACCTTCTAGCTGCGATTAGCAAAAAGAATAGAAACAAAACTGGGGAGTTTAGATAACTAACTAACAAATAGTATATACGCTATTAATCAACTGGAGTACTGATCCCACCTGAATCATGACCTCCATTGTTGGAATACAAGATGGCATAAGTTTGTGTAGTCTTTGCGCACCAATCTTGCCACTAGCCAGTGGGTGAGGTTCAGGAGGGAACACAGATGTGAGCCTGAGAGCTGACAAATCACGAGGAAGATATCACAGATACTGCAAACATCAGTACACACTTGTTTTGCTCACAGCTCAGTGCAAAAGGTAATACAGGAAAACAAACCTGAATCTAAAGGCTGAACGCTAGAAACTTTTAGAGGTATGCCTTTGATCCCACGCAAGCACGTCGAGAAAACTTCGAATGCTTCAAGCAAATTTCCAGATGTAGATATCGGGTCTGAGAGATAATTATTGAGGAATTAGTTGGAAACAATAATGCGGCACACGCGCACCGGAAAAAAAGTGAAAAGTTCAATGAATTTAGTAATACCTTTATCCCCGTAGATCAGAGAGAAGTCAAGTTGATCAACTAATTGTACAATGTCATCGGACGAGAGTGAAAGATGCCGCTTTAAGATATATTCAACAATTTGTTTCATGATAAGATGCCTTGTCCACTGCTGAGTCCCCCAGACTAAGATAATGAAATAGGCAAAGATTCAGCTTGCATTAACTTGAAACATCTTTATTAAACTATACCAAATAGAATGTACTGATAACACACCTGTGCTTTCCGCTATTCTTCCATCTTTAAACCTCCTTAGCTCAGACTTATTCCCCCAAAATTTCCGGAATCTGAGTGCCTAGAAAAAGATATGCTATTTAGTACGATCGAAATCGAAGGAGACAAGGATGATAAAGAAATCTTGATGTACCTCTATCTTGTTTTCAGCATCTGGCCCGATATCAACCGTTCTAAAAGCCGTCTCGATAGAGCTGATAGATATGCCAATAAAAAATGGTTCTCTGTCAAGAACCGACAAGCCCTGTTTCAAAGACAGTTAAAATTGTTAGAATAACATGCCCATTTTGGCTGCAATGAAAAGTAAAATTCGTAAATGTGAAAAACGTACACTCTCCACATACGAATCTTGATTGGTATTTCTCCAAACAACGCGGATTGATTTTGCTCTGTCACCCAGTCCTTGTTCCAGAAGGCTATGCACTTTCTGCTCATAGGTTCTCCAATACTCCTTGTCCAAACAAAACCCTGATGTAGACACTGCTGTTTTCCCTTTTAGGTGTAACCTAAGATAACTTATATGTTAGGATGGCTAACTAGAAAAAATACAAATTAGCACATGAAAATTACTAAGTTTAGAATCTTGAAGTTGATTAGATAACAGAGTTAAGGCAAACAGTAATTTAAATATCTTGAATGTTAAAATCTCATACTTCCACATGCACGGAACTAGGAATAAAACCAGCCACTTACATCCCCAACAACACAAATAGATATCAATCAAGAGAAGTGAGAAGCGAAGCTAACCTTACGCAATGGTCATACTTAACAGGATAGTCGATCTTAGTCATAAAAGCCTCTTCGAATCCTCCATCTCTGAGTTTCATACATTTAAGCGTCGAAGAAGCCTCATCTCGGAGCTGCGGTCATCAACAAACAAATTACATGAACAAGTCACGAAGACAACCAGAGTCTTGGACAAATTATCAGTAAAACGAACTACAGAGTTAAGAGTTTTCTTTAGGTTAAGGTACCTCGTGGAATCCAACACTGGTCATCCGGAAAGCCAAATTCATAAGTGTAGACGAATCACATATAACAACAGGAAACAACTCCTTGAATTGCAATTTCTCCTGAAATTTACACGTTAACTATCAGTAAATCATTTGATCAGAAAAAAAAACTATCAGTAAATCAAAGTATGCAGGGAGCAACACCGATGTACACACATGCTAATTTCTTCGATACATAATACTATTAATCAAGAAAGTCAAGTGCTACAAGAAAACTCGACTGCCATACACGAAATATCTAGTGTCTACATAAGGTTTTTCAGCAGAATTAAAACTTCCATTTGTAGTCTTCGAATTACCAAACAATGCCTTGTAGGCTATACACCACAATGACACTATAGATCAGTGGAGTTTATCTCTGATTGTTTCAGGCTTTCAACAGAAAATGAATCCAATAGCAACAGTCATACTGCTTTGCAAACAAAAATAGAAAAACACTGATAGGCAAGTAGAAAACGCACCTCCTTCGAGACAGGGTTTTCACTCTGCGGTGGAAAAAATAGACCCCTTTCCCATAATTTAGAAGTGGCTGCCAACAGGGTCAACAAATTTTGGTTATCCACGTTGCAGAATTAAATACTTACAGCAAATATAGACTTATACTGTTTTAGCATACCTATGAAGTCGAGTGTCACTCTGAATATGTCCAATGCGTTTAGTGACTTGTTAATTTTGCCATGTGTAGCAAGGTATGATAGTATCACAGAGATTAAAAATCCATTCAAGCAATCATGGACGTATATGGAACTCCTTTGTCTAGCCCATATCTGCACAAAACCATAGGCGTTTTAAAGACTCCAATAAACACAGGGTAAACAATACATGTTAACTACACATACCTTCAACATTATCAACGCATCGCCCAACTCCTTCCACACAGAGAAAGTTTTCTTGAGAAGCTCAGAGTTTTCCTCCAGAAACATGTCCTCCAATATGCTTGAGTTGTAAGTCGGCGTGGGCTGAGTGGCACCATCTTTAACCATCAAGACAAATCATAATGATCAATAAACTGATGTCTCAACATATTCATCAACATTACTGAAACCAACCGCATTACCTGCAGTTACAGAACGGACGTTGTTTCTGCTCATACTCAGCTTTGCAACATCAAACAGTGATGACGCTGAAGGGATTATTCTTATGGACAATCCAGGAAACTGATCAACTTTCTTAGCTGCAACACACATTCTCAACGTAAACACATTGTCACCTTTCTTAGCTGGAAACAAGAGCACACCTACCTGGGAAAACAACTAAGACTGGCTTCCTCGCCTCGTTCTGTAAGGTTGACCATTCAACCTTCTCAACGGACGATGAAGCCAACAAATGCTTCTTAAGTACACAGAGATATAGACATCTCTTGGCATGGTACCGATGATTCATGTAATCTTTCTCATAGAAACATTCCTGCAAGCACCCTTCTTAAGTGACCAACACACAACATCAACTTCAAAACTTCGAGATGAGCAATAGAGACTGACCTTAGGCAAGTGAACAAGAAGATCAACAGAAGCTTCCGGCTTCGCCATACAACGAATGGAGTAACTGCCGGAGAGACTGAAACCATTTGGCTTCTTGAAACTGAACTCCACTTTATCAGCTCCAATGTCTCTAACGAAGCTGGGAGCTAGCTCTGAAGTAACCTATGAGTTCAAAGTTTATCAATTGTTAATAAAGCTCAAATTTTTATAAAAACACAGGGATTGAGGAACCGAGAATAGACCTTGAAACCTTCAGGGGTTGCATCAATGGCTTCTCTAATCGAAGAAACGAAACTGTCCACGGGCTTGCTGAGAGAATCGTGGTCTATGCGAATGTCTTTTAGCAAGTTGTCGACTTTCTGGATACGAGAGTCTGTCACAGCATCTGCCTCCATCTTGATTGGATTATTGATGACTATGGGTGTAAGAGAAAGAGCCAAAAAAATGTTCTGGAAAATTAGGGTTTTGCGTCTGAGCGAGGAGGAAGAAGAGGAAGAAAGGCTTAAACCCTCTGCTGTTTTCAGATTTTGTTAAAGAGAGAGATAATACGATGCCGTTTTCCGATAAACGATGGTACATCGACCCATCGTAAGTTTGGTATTAAGACCTAAAGCCCAACGTTTTTAGGAGGTCATATATAAAGCCCGAAGATGTTTAGAACATGCAACAAAGTTGTGTTGCCTGGTGAGTAAATAGATCAGAACTCAAAATCTTATTTAATTAAAAAAATACGAATTGGATTTTCTAGGAAACCGACCATAAACTACGAAGATGTGAACCTAATTCATATTCCTTTAGCGAGAAAAACAAGAATTATAAACTATATTTTTTCCCATATAAATTATACATAGACTGATAGAGACGTGTTCCTCCGGAAATCGACTAGTCTGGCCAACATTTAATTTAGTTAAAATGGACGACAGAAAGAATATATGAATTGGATTATCTGAATTGATTGGACGTTCTTGAGATAAAAAAAACACATGCAATATTATTTAGACAATTCTTTCGAATAAATCATTTTAAGTTTTTGTAACAAAAAGGATCTCCAAAAAGGAGAATAATCAAAATAGATTTTATTAAATAGTTAAAATACACTTATATCCTAGATATATAAATACAAATAAGATTAATTTTTCAAATAAACCTTTTTAAAATTTTTGTCAAAAAAGAATTCTCAAAAAAGAAAATGACCTAAGCAGATTTTATCAAATAGACAAAAGATCCTTATATCCTAGATATATAAATACAAATAAATAAATAAATTATATAAAAATAAAATATTTTTTATAGTTTCAAATTATATGTTTTTCCAAATTATATGTTTTGAAATTCGAACTTTTTATAAAATAAAAAAATTCAAAATTTTTTTATTTTTATTTTACAAATTTTGAAATTCGAAAATGCTTTTTGAAACTATTTAAAAATTTTATTTTCAAATTTTTTTAATATTTATATTTATTTTAAAAAATTTTAAATCTCACTCCCAAAACTCATCCCTTAACTCTAAACCATAAGTCAACATTAATTAACCATATGGATATATATGTATATTTACCTCTTCAATTAAATATTTTGATCATTTGTGACAAAAACTTTTTTGAGCTATGAAGCTATTCTAGGGTATTTCTCAACAAATAAAAAAATTGAAAGAAAAAAAAAATCTATATTTTCGAATTATATGTTTTCAAATTCGAACTTTTTATAAAAAAAAATTCGAAAATTCTTTTTGAAACTATTTTAAAAATTTTAATTTTAATTTTATTTTTTAAAATTTTAAACCTCAGTCACAACCCCATAATTTAACTATAAACTCTAAGACTATATTAGTTAATCTTGGTGGTATAAATGTATATTTACCTCTTTAATGAAATATTTTGGTCATTTTGATCATTATTATAAATTATATTTGTGACAAAAAAAATTTTAGAACTATGCTATGCTAGAGTATCTCTCATATTATTTTTGGACCCAAATTTTATAGAACTATTTTATATAGATGTTATGGTCTATTAGCTACGAAAAAAATATTGTAAAATGGTTTTGGTCTTCTGAATATTGGTTGGTTCTGCTAGATTCGAAAATAGAGTTAGATATATGCTTGGCTTACCTACGTATTCCATGACCATATAATCATGTTTATTAATTTACGAGTATTAAAATTTGCAAACAAAAAAATTTAACCCGAAAAAACATACCTATTAACATAACTTCATAAAATTCTAACAAAAAATCGGAATTCAAACTTTTAAACATATTTTTGAAATCACAAAATATGTAAATAAATACCAGTTTGTTAAGCTTTACATTAGGACTGATCTGAGCATCTAATAATGTGCTCATGTCATTACAAATGTTGTTGCGGATCTAATGTGCAGTTTTCTAAACAGTTGACCGGTTTGAACATTAGCGGACATAATGGACAATAGTTAATTTAGAATTGAAGATATTTTTTCTGAGAAAATTGTGACAAACCCATTTTACGTCGATTACTGGAATTAAAGATATGGTTATTGTTATGGTGCACAAAAAAATGAAGAAGATATGGTTATTGTTTTATTAGATGCAGTTTTGTTCAGCTATTGAAAAAAAATATGAGGTAATTTATGTCCTTCAAATTGAATAGATTTGGTTATAACAGGAGAAACTAGATTATTAGTAGTTTTTGAAGGCTCATTTTAAATGATTATTAAAAATTTAAATGACATATATATGGTCGACTCATATAAGACAATTGGTCAAATACTATAGCAAAGACATTATTAATAAAAAACATATCAGTTTGATCTTGTTCTTTTGAGGCATCTATAATAGAAAAAGTAATTTATTTTAATTTTACATGTTTCTTCTTTCCTTTTTGGAATATGATACGCCCTAAAAAGCTCACGTTAGCTGTGCTAAATCGGTATCGAAACCACCTTGTATTAGTTATCAATTGCTCTAGCTTTTTTGCATGCATGGCACCATGATTATATACACACCAAGAAATGTTATAGTCACTTACTTATTATATACATGCAAATGGAGGATATGATATAGATTATAATAAGATTAGAAGTCACGTGAGTGAAGAGACACGACAAGGTTATGTGAAACTACAAAGTCTAACACTTAGTGTCTTGGGGTAGTAATCGTTAGGTTTCGTGTTCAACGAAGCAAAGTGTCAAGTTTGTGTGTGAGAGAGAAGCATCTTTTGGGAAAGTGGTGTGGTCGTCTCAATTGAACCAAAAAACATCAATCTCAAGGCCGATCCGATTCTCTTTGTTCCCTGTCTCTCTGGGTCTCTTGATGTTGTTTAAATCTTTATATTCATCATTCTCTTTCCGGTTATACTTATTTTTGTCCGTTAATGTTTGGCGGCACACATCCTCCAACAAGCTTATTGTATTTATCTAAAAGCTTATTGATTGACGTTGTTAATTTGTTAAACAAGTGTAAACTATATGTATAAACAGGTGTTTCATAATACGTCCCATTGGTTAAAATATAAGAAGCGTTAGTCAATTCATTTATTTTCAGTTTTCTTTTTTTGAAAAAAAAAAAAAAAAAAAAAAAAAAAAAAAAAAAAAAAAAAAAATATTTTCAGTTTTCTTAAAGCCACACTGTTTAATATGGTATAAAAACTTGAACACATTTTTGTTTTTTTTGTGTTCGTCCGCAGTGGGTTTTCCCTTTTGATATAGATGATTTTTTGCTCAAGACTAAACTCAGCTGTTTTGCTTATTGTAAAACTATATATATTCTATTTGATACAAAATAATACTTAGTGCAAAAGCAAAACAACATATAGATCTGTTCTTTGAGATAACGTAACTTCTTTATTTGATCGAAAATAGACAAAAGAATAATAAGATAAAGGGTAAAAGAAAACAAGAGCTTAGAGCTAGTGAGTGTACTCATTTGATGGATTCATTCTCTTTGTACCTTTTTTAAATTCGAGTCGGGGTTGGAGATTGCTTCTTTGACTAACCAATAGAATCTATATGTATATCTCTATCCCCAGGCTAAAGAAAGATCACAATGCTATGTTATTGCTTTTAAAATCATTGCAAAGTATCTCACTTGGGTCCCCTTTACCTTTGTCCCTTTATATTTCACTTCCAACTTGGACATTGGCTAGTTTTATTCCTTAGCTCCTTAAAAGCACCGATCTTGGCGATCAAGATCTCTCATGCATTGGCCACAATCGAGACAATGATAATGTTCGAATGCACTCAAAAATTCTCAACCACTAACATTTGAAGAAATCTCTAATATTCAAACCAATTGATATATATATATATATACATATATATTTCTTTCTAAAATCCCTGACAAGTACTCTTTATTTGGATAGGAAACCGTATATGAATTTCAAGATTATGTGAAAAACATTCAAACTCAGATTAAATCAGAAACGAGGATTATAGATATATATATCCCTATAAATCTGGAAGTGGAGTTCTTGACTGTAGTTGCAAAAAGGCGTTTTGAACGACATAGTATCACACATTAGAATGCGTGATACTATGCAACTTTGTGCTGTGAACGTTATCACCATTAGAACATAGTATGTAGAAAAGGAATACAGAGACTCATGCAAAGAAATGAGAGTATTGGTGACATGGTGAAGCAAGCGATGACGTGTGGAAGAAGGGAGCTTGGAGATTCGAGTTGGAGGATGATGGTGATGGTAGAGAGACCAGATCCATTGAAGACCGTGACATCCTCCAGTCACGTGGTCCTCTTTTGACTACATTCTCTGATCTCCCCCACTTTAACTGCAGATTGAACTTGTCATTATTATTACTTACTTTACTATTAACACTCTCTTTTAAATTCATTTTAATTAGACTGTAGTTTGCTTAACAATGTTAAACAACATTTCGTCCGTACAATAAGTATTGTTTTAGAGGAGAACTAATTAATTAATGCATTTTGCTACATTATTGACTGAAGCATTTCATAGGTAAAAAGCATCATGGTATGTACAACATTATTAACAAACTCACTTAGGAATACAATATACTAATAACATAAACATAGAAGTATAAAATTAATTTAACTATATGATGAAAATAATAATAAAGAGCTAAAGTGAAAAACCAACATTTGTGACAAAAATAATCTTTATACACCTATCAGAAGGAAAAAAAACTTAGGTAGCGTCACTTCAACAAAAGGTTATTATAACTGAATCAATGACCCAACACATATTCAAAATATTCATTTTACCATCTTTTTAGGCAACAAATTAAAGGAGCAAACACATGTAAATCAAACCCAAAAAATTAACAATATGGATTCAGTCATACATTACATATATAAGACCGGGACCAAACTTTGCTCTTTTTGTCGAGTTCTCAAAGCTCTATAAATAGTAATACTCTCATATCTCCATTTCACAATAGCAACGTGTACGCCTTTGTTTTTAGCTGACTCTTCTTACACCGTTTCCTTATAACTATACCACACACGACACACACACACACACACTTCTCGTTCTATCTCTCAAAACACGATTTAATTTTAGGGTTTCCAATATCAAATATATAACGTTTAGTGATGGGTTTCTCAATGTTCTTCTCATCTGAAAACGAGGTCGTCCATCACTCCTCTCCTTATGCTTCTGTTGACTGTACTCTCTCACTTGGAACTCCCTCCACTCGTCTCTACAATGACGACGATGACCGTAGAGTACTCTCTTCTCATACATCAAAAACATTAGGCTGGAACTTCTTGCACAGTGCCAAGACAGGCAGTGGCAGTGACGGTGTCGGCGGCGGGGGAAATAACCTCCTCGCTCGCCGTTGCGCTAACTGCGATACCACTACTACTCCTCTTTGGAGAAATGGTCCAAGAGGTCCCAAGGTACATATATTATATGTACCCAATATCAGTCATTTAAAACTAAATACTATATAGTCCAGATATATATATATATATATATATATACTTTTTGAACTTTGTAAGGTTTTATATATATATATATTACACTCATTTTCAATGAAAATTATTGTTATTGATGATAATTTTATGATTCTAAATTTGGTCAGTCATTATGTAATGCGTGTGGGATCCGATTCAAGAAAGAAGAGAGACGTGCGTCCACCGCCGGAATCTCGTGTTCCAATGGAGGATCAACGGCGGCTGGAGTTCCGACTTCGGATCATTACGGAGGTGCAAATTATTATTACACCAACAACAATCATTATGCTTCATCGTCGCCTTGGATTCACCATAATACACAGAGAGTCCCTTACTACTCGCCGGCGAATAACGAATATTCTTTTGTTGATAACGTCAGGGAAGGTACTCATGAGGTCACAGCCAACCCGTTCTTGTCTTGGAGGAATAACGTCGCCGACCGGACCAGCCTTGCCCATGATTTTACGATGTGATGAATTATCGTTGCATATATTTTCCTCTTAAAATACCATTTAGCTAAAGAGTAAAAAAAAAAAAAAAAGTCTTCCCCTTGGCTAAATTCTTTAATTTTACTTTATTTACATAAATGTATATATATATATATTTGAATGTTTGTTTTCTTTTTGGGTCTTTGTGTAAGTTTGTTTAGTTTAAATTTCGTATGAATTACTTGTGTTTTCTTTTCATGACTTTTTGAATGTTCTCTCGGGTAGTGAACGTAACGAATGATACTTGTGTGTACTTTATAATTAACCTTTTCAGGATGTGTATCCTAGTTTGACCATGTTTCTTGATCAGGATGTGCTTAAATACACCCATAAAAGTGTGAATCACAGCACCCGTAATGAAGAAGAAATGAAAACTTGAACTCTGTTTTATTATTTTCAACTTGATTACAAAGAAAGAGGCTTTGCTCTTTATATACAGCGAGCTCATCCTCAAACCCTAACACGCCTCAACACATGATTGGAGGCTTGCGAATCTGTTTGTAGTGGCGAAGGGATGAGCTGGAGAAGAGACCGTTGTGAACGTACACTTTGGTTGTATCCGTTGAACGACGACAGCTTGACACGAAGGAGATAACGACGACTGTGTTGAAGACTTTGTCGCCATGCGCTGATGGGCTTTCGCGTCTTCAACACTGGGCTTGACAAGATCAGGCCGTATGGGCCCTTGTTGATTAATACTCCCCCTCAAACTTGGAGGTGGGGGAACAGAGACTCCAAGTTTGGCGCGCAGCTTGTAGAAGGAGTCTTGACTCAGTGATTTAGTGAAGACATCAGCAAGCTGCAACGAAGCAGGAATGTGCTTGACTTCCAGAGCTTTAACAGCTACTCTCTCTCTGACATAGTGATAGTCTATGTCGAAGTGCTTAGTCCGTTTGTGAAACATCGGATTCGCGGTAAGACAGACTGCAGAGAGATTATCGCAGAGTAGCAGAGGTGTTCGCTGTTGCTGCAAGCCCATAACACGAAGAAGGTTTTGTAACCACACAATCTCAGATGCAGCAAGAGACATTGTTCTGTACTCAGCTTCTGTAGAAGACTTTGAAACCGTTTCGTGGCGTTTTGCAGACCAAGATATAATGTTGGACCCCAGCAATGTGCAGAACCCGCCTGTGGACCTTCTTGTTTCCCTGCATCCGGCCCAATCTGAGTCGCTATAGCAGAGAAGAGTGGAGTCAGTGTTCGACTTTATGCTGATCCCCATGTCTAGCGTTCCTTTAACATAGCGAAGTATACGCTTGAGCAAGGTGAAATCAGATTGACTAGGAGTGTGCATCTTTTGACATATATAGTTGACTGAGAACTGCAGGTCTGGTCTCGTTAGGGTCAGATACTGAAGCTTCCCAGCAATGCTTCTGAAATAAGACGGATCAGAAAACAGAGCATCTTGTCCAGGCACTTTGTCAAGCTTCAACGGGAGAGGTGTGGGCATCGGGGCACAGTCAAGCATACCCGCAGTGATCAGAAGGTCCGATGCGTATTTGGACTGATTAAGAAAGAGACCCTCTGGATAGTGATGAACTTGGATCCCCAAGAAGTAATGAACATCACCCATATCTTTCATTCTGAAACCTTGACTCAATTTAACGAGCAGTGTATCAAGAAGACTTTGGTTGTTTCCCGTCAGGATCATGTCGTCAACGTAAAGCAGGAGGTAGATCACATCAGAACCTCGGTGATAGACGAACAAAGATGGATCAGGGAAGCTACATTCAAACCCAAACTCAAGCAAGAAGTCACTGAACTTATCAAACCACGCACGCGGAGCTTGCTTCAACCCGTAGATAGCCTTTTTGAGTTTCCATACATAGTCAGGCTTCTGTGGATCTTCACGACCTGGTGGTTGACGTAAGTATACAGTTTCCTTGAGATCCCCATGAAGAAAGGCATTTTGAACATCTAGTTGCTTAAGAGGCCACTTCTTCGTCACAGCAATATGCAGAACCGTTCGGATAGTAGCAGACCTGACTACTGGACTGAACGTCTCGAGGTAATCAAGCCCTGCCTCTTGCTCATTGCCTTTAGCAACTAAACGCGCTCTAAGACCTTTTACTGTACCATCTGCATTATACTTCGTCTTGTAAATCCATTGTGAGCCTAGAGGATTCTGATCATCAGCGGGTGGCACAAGATCAAATGTCTCGGTTTCCACCATATTGTCTATTTCAACATCCATAGCTTTGTTCCAACCTGGATGTCTTAACGCTGCTTTGAGAGATTTAGGCTCAGCATTATCATCTTTAACAGTGAACAGAGCATAACGAGGATTGGGCTTGACAATTCCAGCTCTTGCTCGTGTTGTCATTGGATGAGATACCATTTCTGCATTCAGGGGAGCAAGTTGAATGTTTTCCTCTGGAGGTGAAATGTTTTCTTGTGGAGGTGACTCTGCATCATCTCCAGAGCTATGATCTGAATCATTCGAAGGAGTTACAGGTTGTGGTGGTGAACCTGCTTGAGCCTCGGTATTGTTCAACACTGGAGCAACAGGTTGAACCACAGTTACACGAGGTGGCAGAACCTCCTCGGAAACAACAGACATGCGCTGTGCTTGCTTCATCTTCTCAACATTAGCAGCTCTCCACGCATTTAACAAGGATGAATCAGAGTGCTTGTGAAATTTGCTGTATATGTCAGCAAAAGGAAATGAGTTTTCATCAAACAAGACATGCCTTGTGATGAAAACCTTGCCTGTCGGTGGGTAATAACACCGATATCCCTTATACTTCTCATTATATCCAAGAAACACACAGGCCAAAGACTTTGGATCCAGCTTATTGTGCATGTAAGGCCGCAACGACGGAAAGCATTTGCACCCGAACACTCTTAACGCCGTATACACAGGAGAAGACTGATGCAACATCTCATAGGGACTTTTGTGATCGGGAAGAACAGAGGAAGGGAGAAGATTAATGAGAAAAGCAGACGTGAAGAACGCTTCAACCCACAATTGTTGAGGGACCTTCGCATTGTAAAGCATCGTGAGACCCAGCTCAGTTAAGTGACGGTGCTTTCTTTCTGAAAGACCGTTTTGCTGAGGTGTATGAGGACACGATATGAGCTGTTGTATCCCACACTGAGCCAGATGCTGAACAAACACTCTGTTGACATACTCTCCTCCCCCATCACACTGAAACTGTCTGATCTTGCGTTGAAATTGATTTTCCACCAGAGCTTGAAATCGAACAAAAACAGAATGAAAGTCTGATTTTTGTTTTAACGGGTAAAACCAAGTGAATCTTGTGAGATTATCAATAAAGATCACATAATATTTGAACCCCTGAGTAGACACAACAGGACTTGGACCCCACAGATCACTGTGTATTCTCTCTAATGGGTGTTTAGCTACAAAATCAGAAGACAGAAACGGGAGTTGACAGCTTTTCCCAAAATGGCATGCATCACAAAGTGCCTTATTGCTGGACTTATTGAAAACTATTGCTTTAAGTCGAGATAAAAGTTGCAGAACATCCAAGTGAGGATGACCGAGCCGCTGGTGCCAAATTGCCTCACTGGTTGCTTGTTGTCTTGAAGAATAAAAAGCTTGAAAGCGAGCATTCTTCAAGACGTAGAGATCCTTATGTCTGTGCCCTTGAGTTATCACCTGCCTTGTCACCTTGTCCTTAACCAACACACATTCATCATCAAACGTTATTTCACAAGGGAAGTCTGATGTAAGCTTAGACACAGAGAGCAAAGACTTCGTTATCCCGGGACAGACAAGTACATCATTAAGAGGCAGTATACCTTTGTGTGTATGCAGAGGAACAGAGCCGACATGGGTGATAGGCAGGTAGTCTCCATTCCCTACAATAACTTGATCTTGACCAATGTAAGGTTCTGACGACTGTAACCGAGACCCATCATTTGTTATGTGAGCTGAAGCTGCCGAATCTGGAAACCATTCTTGACCAGTGAACTGTTGATCTGAGAGCTTGACCGTTGTAAGCGCGTTGGGTTGTTCTGCTGGAGACTGAAACTCTTGATCAAACCGATTGTAGCAGCGAACAGCAGAGTGACCGTATCTGCCACATATCTGACACGTCGGACGAGAACCATTGTTTGAGCCAGAGAACTGTTGATGGAAGCCACGACCTCTGGTGGAATAAGATCCAGACCCACCAGCGTTTCCACCACCTCTGCCTCTGGTCCCTCTGTTGCTGTAGTACCCTCTGCCTCTGTTCGAGTAACCACGACCCGTAGTGAAAGCCAGATGCGGTGACACCTCCGGAGCTTGACTGTAAGTTTGGAGTTTATCATCAAAGTTGACCAGTTTAAAAACTGCATCTTCATAGGTCAGTTCAGGAACTGAGTCCATTGAGTGCTCAATGACAGTACAAATGGACTCATATTCCTTCCCTAAACCACTCAAGGCTCCGTAGATCTTTTCATGTTCAGAGAGGGGACATCCAATGGAGTCCAGTTGATCACACACACTCTTGACATCACTTAGATAAGCCGACATAGTCTTTTGATTTTTCAACATACCTTGCAGCTTTCTTTGAAGATCGAGCTTGCGGGTTGCAGAGACTCTGTTGTATTTCTTTGCAAGGCTGAACCAGACTTCTTGAGCAGAGGATAAACCGTAGACCGAGCGCAAAGCTTCCTCTGTGAGAGACCCGAACAACCACGCCATGACAAGTTGATCTCTTCTGATCCATTTCACAAACTCAGGGTTCGCTGCCTCCGTTTCCACATCATCTTGACGAACAGAGATTGTGGGAGAAGGACGAGGAGTCGACCCATTGACGAGACCGAGAAGAGACTGACTTGACAAGAAAGATTCGAACTGTGTCTTCCACAGCAAGTAGTTTGAAGAAGACAGCTTCAATGTCACACACTGTGTTATGCTCAAAGACGGAGCGGAAAGTGGATCTGCAGATTCGTCCATGGCTCTGATACCATGTGAATCACAGCACCCGTAATGAAGAAGAAATGAAAACTTGAACTCTGTTTTATTATTTTCAACTTGATTACAAAGAAAAAGGCTTTGCTCTTTATATACAGCGAGCTCATCCTCAAACCCTAACACGCCTCAACACATGATTGGAGGCTTGCGAATCTGTTTGTAGTGGCGAAGGGATGAGCTGGAGAAGAGACCGTTGTGAACGTACACTTTGGTTGTATCCGTTGAACGACGACAGCTTGACACGAAGGAGATAACGACGACTGTGTTGAAGACTTTGTCGCCATGCGCTGATGGGCTTTCGCGTCTTCAACACTGGGCTTGACAAGATCAGGCCGTATGGGCCCTTGTTGATTAATAAAAAGTACATAAAAAACTGTAAACATGTATTTTTAGGGGACAAAAAGATTAATTAATTGACTAAAAGAAACGGAGAGAATCTTAGCGATGAAAATACGTACAAAATAAATATTATTAAATATTTGTTTTGTATACTTTGTATAACTCGCACACAGTTGTCAGCTTTAAAATAAAGTACTTACACGATTGTAACAATGGCATTCAGTAAATTATACTAAATTCAATCTATTTCATTTGAGAAATTAACTCACTATCTTATTATATATACTTCATCAAGTTACCAATGATTTAAACTTTACAACCACATTTATATCAATGATCGTAGTTGGTTTAGTATTTAGCTACTTAATAGTATGAGCTATAGATATAATAAATTGACTCTTAATAGTATAGATTTCTTCCATCCCGATTTTTGGTAAACGTGACCAAATGAGTTGCATTCAGGGTCCTTATAGGCCTAGGCCTTGGACAGTGACTGAAATTTGATACAGCAAACAAACACAACGCATTTAACTGGAAAAGCCGAAAAGGATAATAGCCGCATCAAAGAAAAATATCATCGCGCGAAGGTCTTTGGCTCTTTTCAGAATGTTGCACATAGACTAGCCAATCCAAACATATCTTTTGTTGTTTTTTTTTTTTTTGAAACACATCTTTTGTTGTTTTCATTCCTGAGAAATTAGTATGCGAATATGAAATCCAAATTTATTTTGGTATCTTTCGCGATGATTATTTATGTCCAGTTCTAAGGTAATATTGATTATATTTAAAACAAAAAAACATATTAAGTTATTAACTAATATATAGATAATTGGTGTTATGATTGATTTGCTCACTATGATTTATTTCAATAATATTTCTAATATTGTACGTAATCAATTAACTACTCATTTATCCGACCGAAAGTAATAAAATATAATTCCCGAACAATTAATCAAATGGTGGAAATCTAGTGATGATTTCGGTCTATTAATTAGTCAATATCATAAACTGAATTATAGTTGATGTTTTCATTTTTTTTATTATCATTACTGAATATAAGTCTATTAATTTGACCAATATGACAATTGTAATTTGCAGAAGTTCTTCTACGCAGGAGAGCGATTTAATTATAAGAAACAAAGATAATAACATTTCTCACTTTCTTTCTTGTGTTTTTCTTTTCACTTTTATTGTTGACATAACATATCAGAGATTCCACGTTTAAGTTTTAACTTACAAAAAGATCCAAAAAACGTAACTTGCCAGTTGCCACCACAAAATAAAATAAACAATATATATTACCATTTGCCTTCAATCCCTATAAATTTAGGCACGACTCTTGTTACATGTTAAATTTTATTGCTATGAAGCTGAAAAATATTACATGACTTCAGTTTAACAGGAATACAACTTGACATGTAATTTAATGCCTTTATTAAAAGGGTATGTAAGAACAGTACGCAGAGTAGCATGGGTGACTTTATGAGATAGTGTCGTCGGAACGTAGCAGTTGGAGTATCAATGAGGCCATCTCATAACTCATAAGATCATGAAAATTCGAAGTAGAAACGCTTGAGGAAAACGTGACAACTTTTGTTCTTAATTAGAATTTTTAATATTTTCCTTCATGTGCTCTAATATCATAAATCATACATAATAAAACTTCACTCAAAATCTAAAGTTCTCATATATACATGTATCTGAAATGATTACCGAAAAATTCAAGCATGGGTCTACCACAACTATATGAATACAATATAAACACTGAAATATACAAGTAAACCGTTGATTGTAATAATGTTCCATAAGTATTTACAAATTCATTGCTCCTGGACAACGGTGATGGGGCTAGCCATTGTGGCAGTGTGTTTGTTTATTAGGCATGGCAATGAGATTTATGATTACATTTTGCATTAAATATATTGAGAATAACATATCTGTATCTCACTTTATAAACTATTTAGGAAGAAGAAATGTGTGTGACTAATAGAAACGAAAAAAAATAATTATTTGATCTTAAACAGATAAAATTTATAAGTTCATAGGAGAAAATGGTGAACTTAGCGGTTGCACTAAGATCGTCGATGTGCATTATCGTGAAATCAGCTGGACTTGTTCCACGTACCGTAGAAACCGAACCAGGAACAAAGGTTAACTTCTGGTTACCGAAGATCTCCAACCAAAACTCAGCCGGGAAGCCAGCAAAACCAGCAGTATTACTCATTCACGGTTTCGCCGGCGACGGAGTGATGACGTGGGCGTTTCAAGCTCGTTCCTTATCAAAGAGATACTCTGTTTATATACCGGACTTGCTATTTTTTGGTGGGTCTTACACCGATAAACCGGACCGGTCACCCGAATTTCAAGCCGAGTGTTTGGTTAAGGCTATGTGTATCCTTGGCGTGGATAAGTTTGTCCCAGTGGGGTTTAGCTACGGTGGTGTTGTGGCATTCAAGATTGCGGAGTTGCACGGGAACATGGTTAAGGCTTTGGTGGTGACCGGTGCACCTCCGATTATGACCGATTCGAATGTGAACCGGTTTGGGTTAAGTTCAATGTCGGATGTCTTGTTACCCAGAACGGTTAAAGGACTTAAGTTTCTTCTTTCCGTGTCTTTGCATAAACGTATTTGGCTCCCAAGTTGGCCTTTCAAAGATTACCTTAAGGTGCATCCGTTATATATAATAGGGTTTTATATATCCATTTGTTAATTATGTAATTTATATATCAAAACCACAATGTACTAACTTTTGCATCCACACAGACAATGTTCACAAATAGGAAAGAAATGGCTGAACTTTTAGAAGCTCTAATCGTCAACAATGACACTACTACACTCCCCAGTTTCCCTCAGGTAATTTAAAACTATATGGTATATCTGCATTTTAAAATTGTTTCTTTTTCTTCTATTTTTGGTATTTTTGATTGTTGCCATATCATGAAGACCCATTTTTATATGACTATTAATATAATTTATCAAAATCTAATTAAAAAGTTACACAGTTCTTATTATATTTAATTTTTCTTGTAGAGAATACATCTTTTGTGGGGTGAAAATGATCTATTCTTCAGTGTTGAATTTGCAAAAGATCTGCAAATGTGAGTTTACTAATAGCAAATATATTTTCCGATTTTTATTTACATAAAAATAAATTAGTTTCATTCATATTCATGAATAATTTCACATTTGTAGGAAATTGGGTGAAATGACAAGCATGGAGAGTATAAAGAATGGAGGTCATTTGGTGCAACTGGACAGACCATTTGTCTATAGCAAACTTCTCAAAAAATTTCTTGCTTCTGTTCATTAAAACAAAGTTTGTGCTTTAGGAAAAGTCACTCGACGAATATAATGCTTGTCTTGCTTGAAAAGTGTCTCTAAAATTAATAACGAGAGAGTGTATTCATCCTTGCCATTTTTCTAATGATCTAATAAAAATCAAATCGGTAGTTCACATAAAGATCAATTTTAGAAACTCACCGAGGAATGTTCACTGTTGAAAAAGACGTGGTATTCTTACAGTGCAATTTTCAGAAACAGGTAAAAGGTGGTGCGTTAGACAATTTCATTACATATAAATGTAGATATGAACATTATTAACCTACGTCTCCTAACATACTGAATCCATATAAATGTAGTATTCTATATGGCTTTTCAACTTCTTAGTTCTTACAAGTTTAGTAAGGTCAAAGACGGTTGTCATACATAGTTATACAAGTTTATTAAGGTCAAAGACGGTTGTCATACATAGTTATTACATGTAACTTACATGTGTGACACATCCATAAGTACATTTAAACTTTAAGTCAAATGCATTTGCAACAAAAACAAAAGAGTTCCATAGTATATGAGATTTACTTCACGAGAAAGATCTGAAGTCTTCATCCAACCCCTATACTGGTATAACTTCTCCGGTTCTAAAGCTCAACACTATGGTCTCTTAAATATGCACCGTACTCTCCAGTAGCCTCAGAAGACTTCTCCTTTGCACTCTCATAAGCTTCTTTTGCCTTCTCTGACATTGAATCCTTTGCTGCATCATACCTTTCCCCAACCTTATACATTGCCTCCTCAAATTTTCCGGCAGCTTCTTTCCCTAATCCATACGCGTCTGTTGCTTTGTCTTTACTATAGTCCATCGCTTGCTCCCCAGTTTCTCTAACGTCATGAGCTTTTTCAAATGAAACGTCCTTAGCATGTTTGGACCCTTCTTTTGCTCTTTCGTATGTTCCATAACCCATTTCTTTAGCTTCATCGCTCTTATCCGTAGCCATTCTAATCACATCATCCGTTTTATCATATACAATGTCCTTGGCTTGGCCGGCCTTGTCGTAAGCCATATCTTTGGCTTGACCAGCCTTGTCATAGGCTGATCCTGCTTTGTCGAAGGCCATATCTTTGGCTTGACCAGCCTTGTCATAGGCCATATCTTTGGCTTGACCAGCTTTGCCCTTGGCTTGAGCGGCGTTTTCATAAACCATGTCTTTGGCTTGACCGGCCTTGTCATAGGCTGATCCGGCTTTGTCGTAGGCCATGTCCTTGGCTTGACCTGCCTTATCGTATGCTATGTCTTTGGCTTGACCAGCCTTGTCATAGGCTGATCTCGCTTTATCGTAGGCCATGTCCTTGGCTTGACTAGCCTTGTCGTAGCCTGAATCTGCAGTATCATAAACTATGTCCTTAGCTTGGCCAGCCTTGTCGTATGCTATATCTTTGGCTTGACCGGCCTTGTCATAGGCTGATCCAATCTTGTCAGAAACCATGTCCTTGGCTCTACCAGCTTTGTCATAGGCCATATCCTTTGCATCACTGGCCTTCTCATAAGCATAACCTTTTGCATTTTGAGCACAGTCGTAAGCAGAGCCGGCCTTATCAGATACAAAGTCCTTGGCGTATCCTGCATTGTCATAAGCGGAACCAGCATTGTCATAAGCGTAGTTCCTCGCAGATTCAGCCGCTTCTTTTGCTTCATCTTTCTTGCTTCCCAATCCTCTGATACAGAGAAAAAGAGTCATTGGATCAATAGTATGATTGTATAACAATATCAAATTATTTAATGTATTAAATTTCGTCTGAAACAACAAAAAAAATCATGCATGCTTTTACATGTATTTTCAAATCTATGTACACCTATTCGATTTAACATTGCAGATTATGATCTCATTCAAATAAAACAATGAACAACAGAAAAAGTATAATCGAATATACACTTACGTGGAGATTTTATCAGAAACCCAACCGGTCCAAGATGCGGTTTTGTCCTTGGCATCACGAGTTGCCTTGGCCGCCATGTTTGTAGCGGTTCCAGCAGCGTTTTTAGCATGCTCTGATTCGTTTCCGACCATATCCTCTGCTGTTTCTGCTCCCCATCCATGACATTCCTTCTGCGACGCCAGAATCACAGTCAAGGAAAACACCATCATCATTACCGTTCTCTTCTCCACCACTATTTCCATTTTTATAATCTCGATTAGTTGTTGTAGTTTTCAACTGGTTTGCTTCTGGTTCCAATCTCCATGGAGGTTTATAGTAGGGGAGAGATTTATTCTTCCCTTTCACTAGACGGGCGGTTACTATACACGTGGTTATTGCATGTTTACGTGGCGATTGAAGAGGCGGTTACGCTGGAAACTAGTGTGTCGTGTTTTTGCCACATGTTGACTTGTGGTTAGGGCTTGCCGCGTTGGTGTCTCCCGACTCGGAGCGGAGTGATTGGTAGTTTCAACTTTTCTTTTGAATTCAGATTAAAAACAATACAAATTATATTTTGTATCTTATAATTTTTAAGAAAAATGAAATCCACGTACTATATACTCTCACTATTTTAATATGATGCATATTTAAATTTTTTCACATATATTGATAAAACATATAATAAATATATAATTTTTTATGATTATTCTTTTCATAACTCTTAACCAATAAAAATCTAATAAATGCAATTAAGTTTTTTTTTTAGTTTGCAATTAATCAGTATTAATTGATATGTAAAATATATTTTTTGAAACAATTTTTTTTTAGAAAAAACATGTGACTTTATGAACCGAAAGAGTATATTTTAAATATAATTAATTTTTAGTTGATCATTTTAGTTACAATTTTATGTATTTCTTTTGTTGTGCTACGAATATAATTTGGATGTTAAACCAATGGTTTGGTGTTATGGAACATTTTTCTTTGTGTCTGGGACCTCTAAATTCTTTTGTTGGTTTTTATTGGTCACCAACTCGCCATAGACGTTTCTAATAACAAAAATATTTAGATTTATTTTACTAAAATAGGTTTGGATTTGGAAATGTCAGATTAGTTTGTATTCCAGCTCAAAATTTACTATGATTAAGAAAACCTCTCAAAATTTACTCCCCATTAAATAGACCTTTCGTTTAATGAAAATTACTCTGATTACTAACAAAAAGCTTGAAGTTGAAATAGACAATTATTCACCTTATAAAAAGATGTTCACAACCACTATTTCGTAAATTTGGGGTTCTCTTTTTTTGTTATTTAGTAGGTCTCTTGAAATTTTGCAAGTACTTTATTTTTTAATTAGAAGTTTTTTAGTCACTTGAACTATAAGTACTTTATTTTTTTAATAATTTAGTCACTTGAACGATGTAAATTACCACGACCATTTATTTCAATAGAATTATCTTCTCTCAATTATCTAGTATTCCGTTATGTTTTGAATGAGTCGCAAATTTTTTTTTAGAACAACAGAGTCGCAATTATTATGTACCGGGAATATATACAAAAACACAGGCCGTAAAATTAAATATTGCACAATAGTGTCCTTCTTTTTAGAGAAAATATATTACTTTTTTTTGTCATCACTTTTTTTTTCCTTCTTAAACGAATTATAACTGTAAATTGTATCATTGAAATGAATTATAAAAAAAAATCAATGAAATGAATAATGTTCATATGAGTCACAATTTTGCGCACGTAGGTAGAATATACAGCGCATGTACTCTAAAATATTACCGAATAAGCCAATATGCCTCATTTTCTTAGAGAAAGTATACATATTTATTACTACATTTTTGGCATAAACGAATAATACTCGAGACGGATCAAAAAGAAGGTGAACCTCTCATCCTGACTTCTACTTTTGGTTTTAAACCTATACTAGTTTTAAGTCTTATCTTTTACTCACTTTTTTTTGAACACCTATCTTTTACTCACTTTTTGTTTCTTTTTCTATCACTCTTTAATTTTAGTAGTTCTTCTTATATCAAGTGTCAACGCTATGTTGTTATAGAACAACAAGACTTCCAATTGAAATAGATATTCCTCCAGCCCTTGCTATACAATCAGAATGGCATAAAAAAGAATCTAGAAAAGAAAGATAAACTGAGAGATATGTATTTTTTAAAAAATAATAGAAATTGAGGCCACATATTTAAATTATGTTTTGGTAGTGACTTGACTTATTACTTGTAAACACACTTCTGATCGGATGTGTTCGAGTCTTGCTATGTTTTTGACTTATTTAAATTTTGTCACATTAATAATTTTTGAGGCTGACTTATTATTATGGTTAGCATTTTGCTATATCGACACTAACTTTTCTCTCACAGTTTTTCAACCAATTATCTTTTATTATCCTCTTGAGTTACATGATTCCTTTCTTTTTCTTTGTATCTTTTAAGTTGGACTAATTAATTTCTGCGTACAGTATATGGTTTCAAATTTTAAACCATTTTATCTAAGAATATATTACAGACTAAAATTAATATACTTTTATTTGAAACTTTGCTAAAGTAAATTATTCATGCATTTCAAGTTTGAAATCAAAATTTTTAAGTTATCCAGACTACTAAAATTACAAATAATAATTTTAACCAGTAAGAAAAAAACATTTTTAATGATTCACGTTTTTTATTATTTTTAAACACATATAAAATTAACTAAAATATTTTTTTAAATATTATTAAATACTTAAATGTAAGGACACATTTAAATAAATGCCTCAGGCTACTAAAATTTTAGGAACTGGGTTACATATAAAATAAGAAAATAGGATTATAGGCTAAAAATTTAGTTTTTCGAAAGTATTACTTCTCTAATCCCGAACATGTCACAGTTTACTTCTACAATTATTATTTTACTATAAAAGTACGCAACTTTTTATTGCGAACATATGCTATACCTATATGCTAACACTACAACATTTTGGGACAATTATTATGATCACTGTACTATTTTGCCTGTTCCTTCTAAGTCGATATCCTATTCAAATAACCTGCCATGCAAAAGGTTTCCACCCAGATACAGACGCGTGTTTCTTACGAGAACCAAACGATCCATCATATATTAATGCGTCTAAGATAGTACATTCTCTATTCTTTTTATTTATTTATCACCATCTACTTCTACTCTATGTTTTTTTTTTTTGACTGAAGGCATTACTTCTACTCTATGTTCTCTTGATGAAATTATCATCGAGCTACGCCTACGCAACACAACGACGAGGTGGGTGCAAAGTTAGATTATTGGTTAGATTATGTACGATTTGTGTGATTATGAATAGGGTTCTGGCGAACTAGTTTGACCATATGAAACTCACATTGATTGATACATATATTAGCATGAAAGTAGACGATTCTTACATAGCCGTATATATAACACAATTACACAAATAGAAGTAAATACATTGATTTCACATAATTTGTTTAGATGCTCTCTGTTTGGTTCTGGTATGGAACCATGTTGGTTTCAGAGGAACCTGCGATACATATATAAAATCCTGTTATGAAAACTATTAAGTTAAAAGACTAAAAAGGGGTAGGTAGTAAAATTAAGGAAGCATCCTAATATTGTCACACAACTTAGGCAATGGAGATTTTTGCAAAGTAAAGAGAAGAGACATGGAACATGCTATCATCATGTGGGACTTTAATTTTCCTTTGCTAAAAGACAAATGAAAGTTAAATGAAAGGTTGCTCTAAAAATGGATTCTTATGAATATAAGACTCAGAGGCATGGAGATAATGGCCTAATCAATTTCAAGAGCTTGACAAAACTAGCTTTTGTATTTCTCTGTTACTAGATTTGATTTTTGGTAAGAAGTTGGCAAAATTTACAGAAATGGGAAACAAAAAAGCAGTTGTGTGTACTATTTGGTCATTAAGATATTTTCCCTTTTTTCTTGCATAATTGGTCTGAATAAGCAGATCTAGGTAGAAAATGAAACAAGATATAAGACACAAAAGAAACTAGAGATGAATGCCTATGCATACTTCATATGATAATGCTGTCTTATGCATATTAATAATTGTGATCTTCACCTTTTTGAGTAGCGTAAATGTTTTCAGTTTCCATTTGAACGGTAAGTAGGCTGCGGATAACGCCCTGACTCAATGTCATTAACATCCCTAATGAGTAGCTCGTAGTGTCGCCTTACTTCTTCAGCTGATTTCCCACCAACTGCTCTAGCAACGTTATGCCAACGGTCAGGAGTGTCCTGGTCATATACAGCCAAAGCCCTTTCAAATAGTTTGTTCTCCTTACGTGTCCAAGAAGCGTTAGAACTCATGGAGTTGGAAGCCATTCAGAGAATAAGTATGAGTAATGAGAGTACAAGATTGAAAAACAGCGTTTTGAAAATGGGAATCTGATTTCTTTGGAGGGTTAAAGAAGGAAGATAGAAGTATGTATGAGTTGATGAAGAAAGGAGTTGATTTGGTTACTTGAGAGAGTGAGAAGCTCCTTATATGTAGGAAGAAAAAAGCAGAGTGTGGGGTTAAGCCAGTTGGACGAATATATACTTTAAGAGTGACAATTTCTTTTAGCAACCACATAAAGTCTTAGAGAAGGTGCACAATTGTGAAACAATCCAATGAAACCTCAGATTCCTTGCCCAATAGAACAAAATTCTTTTTAGAGGCTTCCTTCTTTGCTTGCTTGCTACAATCCGTATAGTAAAAACTGGTATGTAGTAACCATGTTTTGAGACCTTCTCTTACCTCTTTAAGGCCTTTGATGTGATCTAGAGATCTTATCATCATTAGATTGTAGTATCCGATGCTTATTTAAAACACGTGAACTGTTACATTATGTTTTGATGCTTTATTGTGATTTCCATCCATTTTGATTGAAAAATCTTTTATATGATTGATGTTCTCTACGCGTTCATTGGTCTAGTGATATGTCTTTTCAATATAGTCGAAGTCATTCATAGTCATAAAACAAAAACACCATCTCACTACGGATTCTTGCCATTCTTGTTCTCATGTCTCATACAACAAATTTGGTAATGTAGTAATCTGAGTGATCTCTATTACATATTGGCTCGTGTAGAGCATCTGTTGAGAAGGACACATTGTCACATACCCGTGCAGGTCCTAGTAGTGAATATAAAACACTTAATACATATATTTCATGATGCTCTCAAGTAGCTTTTAGCCTTAATTATATTCCTCCAATGAGAGGACAAACATTAGAGTGCAATATAATACTAACAATTAAGAAGTGATTTGGCTTAATAATGAGAGATTAGGCCTAAGAAAATGTTTCTCTTGGACACTGACCACAAAAACATTCTGTGAAACCCATAAGAATCTTTGCTATCGTCATCGAACCAGTCAAATATTAATCTTTTCATTTAAGAATCTTTGTTTTGCCCTTAATTTTTACCAACGGGATAAGAAGATTGGTTGGAATTTAACCTAACTGAACTCGAGCTACTACTTTTCTTGTAGACCACTCTTTTTTGTAAGAATTTCAGCGCATTTCTATTTATAAAATGTCGATATAAAACTGTAAAGCATGGAATATATGATGGATATAGACTTAATAAACAAATTTAACCATAATAAATTAGTTTAAGAAACTGTTTAAATAAATTCAGTAAACAAAATAACCTAAAAGTTAAATTAAATTATTTCCCTGCAATCATTATGAAATAGAGTAATTAGAAACAAATTAGGAAGATACAAAAACACATCAACACATTTTCTTATAGTTTTTTGCTCAAAATATTTCAACATTTTTTCTTTAATCATATATATATACAATGCCGACTCATGCGTGATTGGCAAAGCAGAGAAAGGAGGAGCAGCTGAAACTGGAGCTGCGAGCTGTGAACGCGAGCTGTGAACTGAGGTCGAAAAATCAAATGTATTTTTAATCTTGTTAAATAAAATATTTAGTCTAATTTATTTATAATATAAACTATTACAATATATGAATTAGCATTAAAAATAAAAAAATATTAAAAACTTAAATTTAAACTAAAAATGTGAATCAAAAAGATCTATCTTTTTATTATTAATGATTTTGATAAAGATATTAAACATAGAATATAGAATTTTGTTAATAAAATTTTACTTTAGTTTCAATTTTAAAAAGTTAATTTAAATCTACATATCATAATATTCAAAACATATCCTAAATTACAAAATTTCTAAAAAGTTTTTTAGTTTAATTGATTTTTTATAGATATATTGACTGTCAAAATTGTTCAGAAAAAAAAAAGTTGGCTGTCAAACTCTCAACTTTCCAATTTCCAGTGTGATAACGTGTAATAACTTAAACGACGGTTCCACCTTTTTTCTCACACGTGTGCCAGGTAGTAAAAAAAATTGTGATGGGCGTTGTCCTACAACAGTTGCTCCCTAACATCGATAGAAACGTGGTGCCAATCACCCATTCAATACTCAGGGTGAACAGTGCAATGACCCTTGAGCCCAATGAGAATCTAGAGAATGTTGTTGTTATCAGGAGCCTAAATATTTTTTAATAACATGAAATATATTGGTTAATCTATAAACTATATTATAAAAGTTTAATTTATGTAAGAATAAAATAAAGAATTTGCTTTTAGAAATTATTTTATTTATTTTTGATAATACTTTAAAATACAATTAATTAATTATGAGATTTAGAAGAAATTTTTTGCCTTGAGACCCCTAATGATAGTGAGCCGGCCCTATATATTCTAATATGTAGAGGAAACATACTAACCGAAGTTATGCATAAACCACGAGAAGGGTTGATGAGAAGAAAAAAAGCAGGCACCTTTTCGAAGATATTCAGGTGTTCTTGTATATATTTTTATCATGTGGGTGATAATGCAAGTAAACATATTCCAAATCTTGGGAAGATCTCGTCGATGAATCTTATCGACGACATCTGCGCCTTTCTTACGCCTCCTCTGTTTTGGACATTGTTTAACTTCTCTTTTCCTCTCCACTCACTTTGTTTTTATTGTATCCATATTGGGGGTTTCTGTCTTCTAATTTTACTTATTATTATAAATATATAATAACAAAAAGATGAAGATATGGACTATATTTCTTCTCCAAGAAAGTTTATAAAATATCTTTTCTCGTAGTACTCTTTGGTCTCTATTCTAAGGTTTGTGATAACTCATTCTTTCGGCAGATACTCATCTTCTTTCAACTTCACTTGCCCACTCAACAACTTGTCTTCTTGGAATATTATTTTAGACTCTTCCATTTCGGATCCGTACCTTCACTTCTACGCTTCATTTCTTGAGGCAACAAGCACTCACGTTAATTATTCTTCCATTACTAACGTCGACTATCAACTTTTTTTTAAAAAAAAAAAACTTGGTCAACTTAATTTCACAAATAAGCTTCGATTTTTTTTCTTCTGTATCTTCATTTTGGTCTTCTCATTTGATTTTTACGCAAATTTGTACTCAAGATCTGTTGAGAGTACGATGAACTTGACCGGTCATGCTATGTAAGAGCAAGTCTTATATGATCGGTTTAAGCTTTTAGGTAGATATTTAAGCTGGTCAATCTGCACACTACTTTTAGCTCACACAGTACCGGCAAATGTCTTTAAAAAATCGAACGATTGTCTTTCGATTTATTATAATGGACCAGTGACCTAAATGATAGGGTTTGGATCATAATGTCGATCCTCAGGAAATGATGAACACTAATAATAAAGTTACACAATTTATAGTAGTTTTAGTTATTATGGGAGCTACATTGATCATGTCTCACCGAAGTTAAACAACGTAAACCCTGTTTTATAGCCATCAGAACGTCATTAATACTCCAAAAAATAATCACCAGACGATTTAATTTGATCTCTTTAATCGTTTTGTTGAGGTCGGATTTGATATCCAAATCCTAATGTATTATGTTTATATGATGGGACCTGGTATATAACAAATATTATTGTCCCTGTCTCCGTCTAGAGGGGGGACAAATTCTCATTACTTCTTTATTTGATTAGATTCTGATCTCACCTGATCCCTTTGAGGTGGACCACATTTGACGTTTCGAAGATGCTCCATCGTAACATTCTTTACTACTTTGTATTGCTACTTCGTCTCTGAGTTAAACATAAAGAACTCTCATGTTGGCGTTACTGTGGAGGAACCAAGTGCAAACGGAATATCCACTTATTTTATTACCATATATGTTCTCGAATCCACATATTTTGATGTCATCATATCATAAACATCAGAACCTTAACATTTGTTTTTGAGTATAAAACTTATTAAAAAATCATTCAATTTGCATCCTGACACAGCACGGAATTGTCCGGAGAAGACTATTTTGGCTGCTGCAATATTGTAAGTAAAAGTATAAGCCGCCAATCATTTATTCAACTGGAGTAGTATTATTACCGAATGATATCTCTATCGTATATTTTACACGGGCTTAGATTACTCACAAAGCTTAATACTAAATGTGGGCTTGTTGGATTAAGGCCCATTTATCGTTAACTTGTCATGGCCATTGTCCTACCCATTAGCCTATCTCTCTCTTTTTTTTTTTCTGCCATCAATGTTGACATCTTCCTTAATTGGTTGGTGTCTCTTCTTGACTTCTGTTTTCGTATAAACAGAAAATATAAAACTTGTCTTTACAAAAGGAACTTGCGCGTTAACATGTATTTTCAGCTAACCCTTTGGATCTATTCTGTACTTTTGTCTATCACCAACTCTAACCGTGTGGCGCCATACCAACACAAAAACCTAAAAAGGTACGTCTTGATTATCATACGGGAGAAAAACATCCCAAAGATTAAGTTGATTTAATCTCTAAAGCGTTTCGGAATTAGTTAATTAAGCATATTTTGTTTTGGGTCTAAGAGTAGTTGTTGCTTGTCAATGAGTAGGTGGAGCCAATCATATTATATACTTAGGGCAAACATAATTATACCAAATGGTTTACTAGACTTAGAATTTACTTAAATAACTATTATACCCTATTAATGTTTTATTCTTCTTCGTAATCAATTTCTCCTCGGCCACATTAATCATGATGTGGATTAAATTTCGATCTGGAAAATCCAAATATTTTTTTTGGTAGGCCAACTTTAGGTCAGAGCCATCACAAGCAGGCTACATCAGATAACAATTTTTTGTTCTTTCTTTATTAAGGAGCATTTATGCATTTCACATTAGGACATTGATGTTATGTCCATTTTACGACACAACTTTATCAGTTTTAAAACAAACAACAGCCATACTTACATAACTTAAATAGAAAAATTTGTAAACCCATGATTACCAACTACTAACACTATTATTCACCTTATAATGTAAATCATCAATCATCAAATCTAGATAAACCCAAGTAGCAGTTTTTGGGTTTGAACACTGTACAATGTAAATCATCTATTATTTACTGTACAATGTAAATCATCTATCATCAAATCTAGGAGAAAAACTTTAAACCCATGATATCTATTACCAAAACTTTAAGCTTCCGATGCTTGAATTAGTTCCCTACAATATAATCGTATGTTATTCAGCTCTAGGGTATTATACTAATATAAGGAGACTATCATACAATTTCATAAGCAGATAAGCTATTCTATGCATCACATAAAATCGCAGAAATAAATCAGTTTAGATTAGGCATTTTAGCAAGTGGAGAAAGAATAAAAGGTGGACCAGTCAACGAGTTGCGACGACAAGTCTTACACAAATGTTGATAATATGCGTTTGCGAAGGTTGTGGTCACAGAAAAGTATCATATCCAACACACTCTCTTGTATATATGTTACCAATATTTTTTTCAGAAGGGTAACTAAACAAAATAACATTTTTAGATCCTGGAAGATTTACACGTTGGAGTCAAAAATTTCCATAAACTTCGGATTGACTTTAAACTCTGTAATGTAATTTTGTTGGCAAATAAAAATACACCAAAGTGACATAACATGTTTAGTGTTTTCGACGCGTAAGTGGCTTTTGAATAGTTTACGTTTTTTTTTTAAAAAAAGACATTTGATAACCAAACATTATAGGAGTGATTGGTTGGGCTTTATATCTTTTCTTTAACTTTATTTATTTTTAATTTTCACTCACCATTTGACCAAAAATAAAATATAAATTTCCACTCACCATGAATAGCAACGTAAGACCGTAAAAACGACAAATATTTTACTTAGAACACCATTAGACACCATAAGCATAGATCAATATATCTTTACAACCAGAAAAATAGCAATCTCAGTTACATCACTATCAATCTATTAGAGAGAATGGTTAAAATCATTAGTTTAACAAACTTTTGAAACGATAATATAGAAAAAGAAACAAAAAGAAAGAAAGACTATTACTCAGATTCTTTCCACTAAATAAAAAAGAAAAAAGAAGCTTAAAAAAAGTTGAGAAAGAATTACGAAAAATATAAATTGTTTGCATGTGTATTGACCTGACCATTACGAGCACCATTAAGACCTCGTCCTTTCAATTTAGTCTGCGCTTGACACGGCACTCTTATGATGTAACCACCAAAATCCCTTTGGACCAAACACAGCGGTCACGTAGAATCCGTCACAACCCAATTATCAACCTTTTCTAATTTGCAAGCTCAACGATTTAAATCGACTGTCATTCACCAAAGGCTGTCACTTTAACACTTGAGCGCTCTGTTTTTTCTCTCTCTCTCTGCTTTTCCCTAAGCTCTCATCTCATTCCCTGTTCTCCTAAGGTTTCAACAACCAAAGTCTGTACCTGCCTTTTATTCAACCCTCGAGCGATCTTTGCACGAACTAACCTCGAAAGACTGAATCTTTTTCTTGACCCACCAAGAAAAAGTTGGTCTTTGTATCCCGGAAAAAACAGAGAGTTTCAGCTTGTTCCTTTTAGTGTTTGTTTAAGTTGATTAGCAGAGAAATTATGCTCAAGGTTTTAGCTGAAGTTCTCGCTTTCTATCATCATTTATTGTTTCTCTTGCTGATTCACGGTGGCTCTGCTGGGGAAGTCTTCAGCTTTATGTTCTAGGGCTTTGGAACTGTTTTGTGATTGTGGAGAAGAATAAGCTGAGATCATAGGGTAAGTTAACTTTCTTACAACTATATCTGCTTTGGTTTGGTTACCTGTAATGAAAAGTTTCTTGTCTCTGCTTGAGAGCTTGGCCTAAAAGAACCTTTATATGTTTCTTAAACTTGCAGAATTTAGAAACTTTCTTGTTTAGATGGGAATTGATACTACTCAACGAATAGAAAAATTGCCTCACTCCTTCAAGGTTGGTTTTATCAATCTCTTATGATGGAAACTTTCTGTTGATTTTTTTTTTTTTGTTATTTGTAAATAACATGTTGGTGTCGCTCTGCTTCAGATGCACTCTTCCATGTGCTTGGCCTTGAAGAACTTGGTTGATAGAGTTATGAAAGTCTTCCCTGAAATAGAAGCTGCTCGACCCGGATCTACCACTGGGATACAGACTCTATGTTTGCTCAACAAAGCTTTGGAGAAAGCTAAGCTGCTTCTTCAGTACTGCAGTGAATCCAGTAAACTCTACATGGTTTGTCACAAAACTCAACTTCCTCTTAGATTTTATGTACTTTTTTATCACTCTATGTGGCCTAATGTGATTAATATGTTGCTTCAATCTTCAGGCAGTTACAGGAGATGCTATACACTCAAGAGGTTGCAGAGCCAAAAAGTTATTAGAGCAAAGCTTAGCTGACATCCGAACCATGGTACCAACTGCTTTAGCTATCAAGGTTTGTACCAAACTATGTCTTTTGTTCTATGAAAAATGTTGAATCACTACTGATGAGAGTTTGTTTGCAGATACTTGAGGTACTCCAAGATCTTAGGTCAACTGTGTTGTCTCTAGAATTATCTGAAGAAGAAGCTGGGAAAGATATTAGGGATCTGATGCGACGGAGCACATCTTCTTGTGTGTCTTCTGATGAGATCAGAGATTTCCATTTTGCAGCACTAAAACTTCAGCTTTCAACACCTGAAGCCATTGTGGTAGAGAGAAGATCCTTAAAGTCGCTTTACACAAAACTAGGAGAGTGTGATGGGAACAAGAGACAGATTCTGAAGTATCTTCTCTGTCTCCTGAGGAAACATGAGAAGATCATTTGGAGTGATCACAAAGAGAACTCTCTCACACAGCACCACTCTGTCAACGATTCTGTGTGTGCTAGTGTTGCAGAAGCCGGGTGTTCTGAGGAACACAATGCAACACTTCCTGAACAGTTTAAGTGTCCTCTTTCTCTTACTGTGATGTATGATCCTGTCATCATCTCCTCAGGCCACACGTTTGAGAGGATTTCGATTCAGAGATGGTTTGATTTAGGTAATGACACATGTCCTGTATCAAAAAGGGTACTGGATGATTTCACATTGCAGTCCAACGTAGCTATGAAGGATCAGATCTCAAAATGGTGCAAGAAGCATGGTCTTGATGTTCAAGATCCAGCAATGAATCACACAAACGCTTCACACAATCTTGACTTCTCCATTGCTAGTTTTACAAGTTCTCTGTACAATATACCAGACCTCAGCTGCTTCACGAGTAGGGACTTCAGCTCTAGCTTCTCCACTGATTCGCCATCTTACTCTAGGATGTCAAAGGGTGGTTACTTCATGCCTATGCAGACTATAGCTTCTGAGTCAGGAACTGAAGTCACAGATTCTACTCATCACAGTGAGGTGGAGATAGAGCCTTTATGTGAACTCAGTAAGCTGCCATGGGATGCGCAGGTCAAGGTGGTCCAAGATGTAAGAAGTCTTTTTGAGAAAGATTCTAGGGCTGTACGGTCTATGTCACCGAGTAAATTTCTTGAGCCACTTATCACATTCTTGAAGAATGCTCATGAAAGAAATGGCACTGAGGGAGGCATAGTAAAGGGTGGTTTAGATTTGTTATTGACTTTCCTCAGTGGAAACAGGAAGGCTATAGAGAGCTTGAAAGAAGATGTGTTTGAATTGTTGTGTGTCTTTCTCGGGTCTGAGTTAGTAGCTGAAGAAGCTCTAAACGTTCTAGAGGTTCTCTCTAACCACCCACACAGTCTCGCTAAGATAACTTCAACAAACTCTCTGTCTTCCCTTTTGAAGACCGCGGAGTCTGGAGCAGAACATCTTCAAGAACAAGCTATGATCACACTCAAGAACCTGTCTTCAAGCAACGAGATTTGTGTGGAAATGGTCTCTCTCGGTTTCGTCATGAAGCTCACATATTTCTTGCAACAAGGCGTCTTCAGCAAACACTCTATCATCATGCTGAAGAATCTCTGCAACACTGAGAAAGGTCGGGTATGTGTAACAGAAACCCCTGGTTGTTTAGCCTCAATATCTGATTTACTGGACTCAAATGTTTCTGAGGAGCTAGAGAATGCAATCTCCATCCTCCTCCAGCTCTGTGTGGAGAAGATAGAGTATTGCTATCTTGTGGTGAGAGAAGGCCTTAACATTTACTCATCTCTTCTCTTGATATCCAACAATGGAACCGAGGAAGCTAAGGTGGGTGCATCTGAGTTGCTTAGAGCTCTTGAAGAAGTAGTAGAAGAAGAAGAAGAGTCCTCCACACCAAAAGAAGAAGCAACTGAAGAAACTACTTCACAGGTTGTTGTTGCTCCAGTTACGTATCAGGAGCCTGTAATAACAGCACCATCTCCAAAGAAGTCTGGTCTCTTTGGACTCAATTTCTCCATTCTCAAGAAGAAGAAGATAAAAGCATAAGTTTTGTTAGGTTGTTTTTAACTTACTTTTCTAAGAAGCTATCATTTTTTTTGTGGTTCTCTGTTTGTTGACTTAGGTTTGTATATATGTTGATACCAGTCGAAAGAGCTTCCATTATTGCAAGTGTAGTTGTAATTTGATAGGGGGAATGTATTGTGAGGAAAATAGTTTGTAATTTGTAAATCATTAAATAATAAAAATGAGTGAGAAATAAATTTATTTTTGGAGATATTTTATATATATTATTACAATATACAACAAGGAATTGTTGTGACCACAAGAGTTTTTTCTTTCTTTCTTTAACACATATACATATCCCCTAGGATATAAATCTCCTTAATAGTGTAGATTGAAAGATCTTTGGATTGGTTTCCTCTGTCTTTCTGGTTCAGATTTCAGATAACATAGAGAAAATGATAAGACAAAAAAAATTGCCAATTTTTCAGTGAGCCTTATCCCTAATTTGTTACTTGAAGCTGAAGAAATTGGAAACTGAATCGGTTCTCAAGTTGTTGTAAAGACATTGTGAGTGAATTTCCCATGATGTCTGTTCTTTCTGCAGCAAAGAAAACAAATGGAAATACATTGCTTCAGGGACAAGAAACAAGAATTTAGTAATGAAGAAAGATTTGTCTGAGGGAAAAGATTATTACAGAGCCAAGAGATATGGTCTGGTTTGAGTTTTTGACTGAGTAATCTAGAGATGTGGTCTGGTGTAATGGAAAAGAACTTGCATCCACCATCATTGACTGCTTCGAGACAGCTTCTGGAAGATCTGTGAAGCAAGCCTGAAACTAGAATTCAGTACAAACAACAGTCAATAAATGTGGAATTCAGATAATTATTGGTGATTAATGTAGTTGTTTTCACCTGTTTAGTAGACAATTCATTGATATGAAACTCAAGCTCTGGATTTAAGACAGAGAGTTTCATAGACAAGAACTCGACTTGTTGCTGCAGAGATTGGACATAGTTGATGATCTCATCAAGCATGCCGGCCTTACCAGTAACTTTGTTGCATCCAGGAACAATGTCTTGAAGACATTTCATCTTCTTACTTAACTTTTCTCTCCTTGCCTGCCATAATAATACACAAAAGAACACTCAGATAAACACTACAAAGTACTTTCTTTGACTTCAATCTTTGTAACAACTTTTTAGTTAATTACCCTTTCTGCTAAGCTATGTCTGTCGGTGGCTTCACCTCTTCTAGCTCTCACATGGATGTAGTCTCGCTTCTCAATCTCTGAGGATGTCTCTGAGTTGCTCATGTTGGATTTTCCTTTCATGTTTGACTCTGTTTCATCCTCTGTTTTGATCTTCTTCTTCTTGTTCTCTCTCTTTTCTGTCTTACCCTAAAACCAAAAGATTATTTAAGAGAAAAACAATCAAAATTAATGGTTCAAACAGAATCTAACCCCCAAAAATTAATGCTTTCTAGAGATACAAACCTCTGTTTTTCTCTTGTTCTGCAAGGCAATGACTCTGTTTTCTTCATTGTTCTTCACTTGTTCCATTTGGAAGCTACTTGTCCTGGAGATGCAGCCATCGATAGTTTCATAATGTCTGAAACTCTGCAACTCATCATTATTGTTTCCCAAATAACTCTCAACCCTTCTGAGCTCTTCTCTCCCATCTGAGCCAAGTATCTCAAAAAATTCTGGTGAGACCATTTGCTGCTGCTGCAGCCATTTAACTCTTTCAAGTACAGACAAGTCCATTTTGAGAAGGTAAAGAAACTTAAAGCTCTTATCTTTTCCTTTGGGGTTTAAAGCTAAAGAGAGAAAGATAGACTCAAGTTATATGTGTGGGGAGAAAAGTAATCCATTTGATATAATTATTCTTAGCTTTAAATAGAAAGCAACATTGACCCACACACATGAGATTCGAAATCTAGTGAGAGAGGGACAAATTTGATAAAGTGGTGGAGGTTGGGGACAAAGAAAGTGAGATGATAAGTTGTGGGGTCTAAATTACATAACCTACCATGTGGCCATGTCCTTATGAACATGACATGGGGAGTCTCTTAAGTTAGTCGTTTTTGTGTCTTTCTCTGTTTTTTTTTTGACCTTTCAAGTTTTTGAGAGGATTTTCTATTGTATCTATCTTCCAGCCTTGTTTTTTTTTTCTAAAGAATTTTACTTAAAGAAAGAGTGTTTCTTAAGGTTATATGTGGTCGAGAATGTGTATTACGAATGATGAATCTTAACTTGCAAATGAATAGAAACAATGGTTTGAATCATGAGCGTGAGTGATATCATTCTCATGTCTTGCTGTGAATCTGTACGTGATCCCTGTGGCATAATATTAGCACCATTTATCAATCTATAAATTACACCACCATTTTTCTTATATTTCATTATTGGAGAGATCATTAACAAAAATTATGTAGAATCTCTATCACCAATCCATTATACTAGTTTATTTAATAGAAATTTTGGTGACAGGGACACAAACAAAAAGTAATATAAAGAAGAAAATGGGTTTAAAGATAAGTGATAGGAAGGTGGGCGACACCATTGCTTTTGATCTAAGTGTTTGGTCCCTATACATTTCTTCCTCCTTTTCTCTTTTATCTTTTCCAATATATATATATATATATATATATATATATAATATACTTGGTGATGTAGTTCAAGAGAATCAATACTATTTTGGAAACATTCTTCATCCGGTAGATGATTGGGAGATTCTTCATCTTGAAGGCAATAACACATTGTAATTTTCTTGAATGTCAGGTTACAGTTTCTGAGAGTTATATGAGAATGGGATAGCACAATGTAAAGTTGCAAAACCGGGTGAAGTAGACGTTGAATTTACAAATAGAAATTTTCTGAAGCAAAAACTATACTTTTAAAAGTAAAAGAAGTTGTCAAAGTTATATAGTAACAACCACTAGTCCATGAAACCTTCTTATCACATTGCTAGCGCTTTTATGGTATAGCCAGCTTGCAATCTAGTGTAGTAATATCCACCTATGCCTTACCTTCCATCTGTTCTCATAAACTTAGTGGCTCTTTTTTTTTTCTGGCGTACAGAAGTTACATTCATTTTATGAAGATCATACTTGTAACTTGTCCCAACATACTCTACTCCTATTGAGTAGTAACTTCATTATTCAGTTTTGGAAATCCTCACCGGGTTGAATGCAAGTTTTAGTCAATATGAATAGAAGAGATTCGTTATTAAACTGGTGATGAAGTTCCTTCAATTGTACTACAGGATATCAAAATTGTGGAGCTTGTAAATCTAGTGGTTGGATATGCATTTCTCTGTGGAAATGGTCCTGCACCCTTCTTGTTTTAGCTGAACACTGTTCATATCCATTTCCATGGTTCTTTTGGAATCATCATCATGAAGCTGGTAATGAAATTAGATGAAACATGACCTTGTCTTTTTCTCTTGTTGTGAAACATCAGCAGCTAGGAAAGGAGCTTACGCAACGTAAACTGTGCTCAACCAGACAAATTACAGCAAAGATGTGCAAACATTCACCAGAAATATATCTGCTAAACGGTCTTCGATCTTCATAAGGTAACTAACTACAAACTTATCTCATGTTTTGTAACACTTAAAACAAATTTGTGTTAATGTTTCTAAATTTGTAGGAAGCTTGGAACAGATTCAACTAAGAAGAAAGGTAGAGCCTTGGTTTATTGACTTCGACCTTGGTATATATGGATCATATGATTTTCTTAAAAAAAATTGTTAAGTCGGGTCAGTTAAGTTGTAAAGGTCTATACAAATATTTTCTAGAATCATTAGATGATTTCTTAACAAAACGTTATTCATTTATTTGACTAATGTTTGAACAACAAAAACGTGTTATTTTCAGATGCTAATTCTATTAATGTAATATAAACCCCGTCTCGTGGAAGTTCATTGATGATGATGACGTCAAGGATTGCGTTAGGATAGACTTGAAAAGTCAAAGAAGCTCAACGAATCCATCCCTCTTATCATGTAATTTCAGTTATTTTATATAGCTAAAACATAAAAAAAAAAGATATTTGGACTTTTCGAACTGGCAGCCAAACTCTGACCATTTCTACTTTCAAATTAAAGAAGATGCAACCATAAAACTCCGTATATATTATAACAACACTGATGAACCTCTTGCTCATTACAACAAATTAAAAGCTTCTTTTCACTTTCTCTATTTACATCATCTTGTAGATTTCTCTATATATAAAGGTTCACAAGATGCAAATGCTAAGAAGCTTTAGCACTAGGACAAGAAGCCGTCGTGGAGGCTACGAGCGAGTAAGTGATGATTCAACTTTCAGCTTACTCGGAGCGAAGCTAAGAAGATCAACGAGTGTTCCTTACTATGCTCCATCTATAAAGCTTGGTGCTGGTGGTGTTCCAACCATTCTCGAGGAGCTTCCTCGTCAAAAATCCAAGAAAGTGAAACCAACAAGCAAATTTAGCCACCCTATCTTTAGCTTTTTATATGGAAAGAAGAAGAAGTCTACGACGACAAAGCCTGAGTTTTCTAGGTATCTTGAGTATTTGAAAGAAGGTGGTATGTGGGATGCGAGATCTAATGCGCCTGTTATTTACTATAAGTAGTTGAATTTATGGAAAATGAAAATCAAGAAAGGTTGTAAGTATTCGTTTAGTTCAAATGAGTTTATATCTTTTAATTTTGTATTGATATTTGTATATTACGATGACCGATTCATTCATTTGATTTATAAGAATACAAATCAAAGAAGCAAAATCGTATGTTTTGAGCACATTAAAAGTTTCAAAAGCAAACATTAGACGAGTCTAAAAGCCAAAGGTCAAACAGTTTTGGTTTGACTATTATTAAAAATAAAAATAAAAATAAAAAGTTTTTGTTTGACTATAGATGATGTCTAGTCTAACGGTGCCGTTTTGTGGAAGTCTGAATAGTGAATCTCCCTTTGGTTACGTGGAGGTCAAGGGAGAGCTCGCTTCTTCGATTTTCATTGTTTTAGAGTACTTCCTTCTCAGGACAACAACAAATGTGATGTGTTTTATATCTTCCTTAGCCAGCTCCTCGTCAACTATTCTACCATATCTATCAAACATCTTGTCCAAAACCTCCTCTCCGAAGTGTGAAGCAAGCATTGACTCTTGAACCGCTCTTATCGTCTTTGCAACCGCCTTACCGTAACTGATACCATCCTCGTTGCCCCACTCCTTGTCTACTTCCATCATCTCTAACTTCTCTAATTCAAAGGACCCTTCTTTGTTCACTTCACCTTCTATCTCAGCAGCACTTGGGGCGTAAAAGTGGAGCTCGTAAGAGTCCAGCTTCTCTTCCTCAATTTCTCCCTACAATGAAATGGAAAACGTTACATGGTTTCTAAATAACATCCATCGTCGTGAAATCAGCAGATCATATATATACATAATATATACTTGTGAGACAAGATCAGCTATGGATCTTGCGAGAAGTTCCCATAAGAAAGAGTTTCCTCTACCAAGATGATCAGGACCTTCTCTTCCGAGTATTAAGAGAACCATTCTGCCTGCAGCAACCACCTCTTTTGATCTAGACCGGAGGAACATGGAGAAATCTTCCTTGAATTGGCTGTAGTAAGCTTTGGAAACAGCTTTAGGGCTCGATGAGCAGATGCTAATACACCTTTTGTTTATGGACTTGCCTTGATCGTCATACAAAGCTGGAGGAATCTGCAAATAATAATAATAATAGTAAAATAATCAGTATATGTATATACTAACACATGCATGTATTACCTGAGTTAGAGTTCTAATTAAAACCGGTATTGAGATCTAGTAAGTCATAAACGTTTTAAATCTTATAAGTCAGAAATGTTTCATTAGATTTTGCCAAGGACGGGCATATAACTCTGTTCACCTTGGAAAGCCAATGTAAGCTGAAAGAGGCATAGATAAGGTGGATGGTGTTTTCAGGGAAGAGCCTCCCATAGAATGATCCAGGGTAGGCGGCAACGAAAACTGAAGGGCAATCATCATTTTTGAGATCTCTCTTGAGCTCTTTTTGAAAGTCAGGCAAGCACTTGAATATAGAGTTGAAGTCGTTCTTGGGGAGATCGTTAAGGAAGAAGCTCAATTCCGGCAAGGGCACGTCTGGTATCTCACGGTGGTGAGCAAATATGACGGCTTTGATGATGTCTCTAATGGTGTAAAGAGTGTTTGGTCCTGAAGAACATCCTAGGTCAGCTATTCCTAAACTCTTGGGTCTTGTCTCTTTGTAGATTCGTTGCAGTGTCTTTAGTGTTATGTCTTTTGCCTGATCATAGGCTTTCTTCTGCAAATATAAAAACAACAAAAATGGTAACTATAGGGAGTCAAGATTACGAAGGAAGTGAAGATATTTGTAATATCACGAGCCTGGAAGGATGAGTTTCTTGCATAACTAGTTTTCCCAACTCCTCTTGTCATGTGAAACTCTCTTTCTAAATCCATCTTATCCATCACAATGACAAAAAAAAAAACTATTTTTTTTGGGTCAGAGTTTGTTCTTTTGGTGTTAGAATTTGCTTTTCTTAAAAGAGTAAGATTTAGCATTCAACTCAATCTTTCCTTAAAGGAGTATTTCCTAAAGAAGTATATATATATAGGACCCATAAAGAATTAATATGCACACCTATTCACATATATAAGTGGTATTTTATATATACAGTTAAATCAGCGGAAAAACTTTATCCTATCAAGCGGAAAAACTTTATCCTGATTTGGGATTACAACAAAAATATATCAGCCATGATACAAAAGTTTTACTAGCCTATAAAGTGTTTCCTAATTTTTTTTTTTTTAAATTGCTTGGCACGTCATTTCAGGTAATTTACCGATCACAAAGAATCTACGATCTCGCGGTATCCGATGTGATATGCAGTGTCAAATGTGTGGAGCCGAGAAAAAATCAATTAACCATATTCTCTTTGAATGCTCTATAGCACTTAAAACTTTGACGATTTTAAAGATATCTTCTCATCCATAGATTTTTCCTAGTCCATCAGATTTTACCAACATGAACTATTTTTTTGGAGGCTTCAAAAAAAAAAACGGATTTAAGCTATTTTTATGGATATTATGGTATATTTGGAAGAATCGCAATAATAAAATTTTTACAAATAAAACAGGCAACCCATTAAATATTCTTCGAATTGTGGAGATTAAAGGCACCTTGTGGATCAAAGCACAAATCCATGACTCTCCAATATGAAACTCTACTACTTTTCCTGGAGTCCAATATTAAACGGTGCAAATTGGTGTTATATTGATAGAGCATGGAAAGAACAACATTTTACAAGACAATGATAGTTTTATAGGAAGGAAGGAATTACTGATACTATGATGGGTGCCACGAATATTCACAAGAGTCTATCGCCTTTACATGCAGAATGTGAAGTTCTGATTTGGGTGATAGAGTGTATGAAGATCCTACATATTTCAGAAATGGTGATTGCAATAGATTATTCTCAACTGGTAAATGGCGTCTACATCCATAGAATAGCCGGCGTTCACTACACATACAGAAGAAGTTTTGCGATCAAAAAAACTCTTTCAGATTTTTTACTATCCAATATAATCCGAGGACAAAAAACACAATGAATGACAAGCTAGTACGAGATGTTTGGAATCTGCCTTCTATTATGGTTTATGTTGATTCGGTTTCTCCACTATCGGATCTGGAATCTGCATAGGATTAGAATAGCCTTTTGTTATAAAAAAAAAATTAATGAATCCAGAGCTTTATTCACCTCGTTAGTTGGAGTTGCAGTACTCTTTGCCATGATAGTGAGTGTTTCTATATAAGTTTTGAAAAGAATTGGTGCTTCAAAAGACATACACGTTAGTCACGCTAAAGAGAGTTTAATACATAGAGAAAATAGATATATAGTTTAAGGAAGACAGAGCGAATATATGAGGTGGCTCTGTGATCGACGGAATATTTGGATCAAGTCCCAATTTCCCATGAGAAGCAAGAAAACATGTGAATACTATAACTAAGTGACTTAATAATGTACACATGGCTTTCATGCACCAATCTCAAATCTTGCATTATTACAGTGATCAATATTTTATATAGGAAAAGACATTTGATAGCTTTATCAACATTTTAAGCTGCAAAGGTTAGGTAACGGGTGAACAGGATAAACTATCTGGACCTCATTCACTTTGAGTCCGATCATACAAGATGTTGTTAAGAGGAATTGGTTGCGAACGAAACAAGCACTCTTGTTAACATGATGCGATAATAACGTCGAACATTTATCGTCGAGTAAATGTTGATTTTATGAAATGATATTCATTGCACTATTTCCGTTATCTAATGCAGTTAGCATGCTACCTTAATTATAAAATACGTCTAGCATAAGAGAATGTCAAGCGCTGGGCATCTCGCTCGTCTTCCTTCCTATGTATGTATATGAACCCTTCTGGGCTCATAAAGCCTATTGTATTTATATGGACACTTCTAGGCTCATAAATTTTATGGTGTCGAATCTAGTGTAATCATATAGTTTCATAATGATGGAGAATTAGGTTTTAAGTTTTAACAGAACAGTAGTTGCAGTTTGGTAGATCTAAATTTCTATGCATGGAAAATGAAACATCAAGTGGAAATCAACAATGACAGATTTCAATGGATTTGCTTCACCTATTTTCTTCATACTTCAGTTTTATTATCATATATTTAATATTCGCTACATTATCTATATATGTTTTATTTCAGTGTTTCCTTCTCAAGACAACAACAATATGATGGGTCTTATGTCTTCCTTAGCCAACTCCTCGTTAAACATTCTACCATATGTATCAAACAGCTTGTCCAAAATATCTTCTCCGAAGTGTGGAGCAAGCATTGACTCTTGGACCGCTCTTATCGTCTTTGCAGCCAGCTCACCGGAACTCATACCATCCTCGTTGTCCTTCTTTTCAACTTCCATTATCTCTAACTTCTCTAATTCGAAAGACCCTTCTTTGTTCACTTCACCTTCTATCTCAGCAGCACTCGCAGCGTAAAAGTGAGTCTCGTAAGAATCGAGCTTCTCCTCCTCAGTTTCTCCCTACAGTTAATGCTTTCTAAATTAAGATCCATCTTTCTTAAATCAGCATATTATATACAAAAATATACTCCTTATTTTTAAAATGATGCATATTTTAGAGTTTTCGCACATATTAATAAAATATTTTGAATTTTAGTTATAAAATATCTGTTTTTTTGTGATTATATATTTTCCATAATTTCATACTAATAATAATTTAGTAAATACAATTATTTTTTTGAAATTTACTGTTAATCAATATTAGTTAATAATAATTTATTAAAAATATAAAATATGTATTTATTGAAAAAAAAATTCTCTTTATGAAAAGGATGGAGTCATATATCCACACCTGAGCAACATGATCTACTATGGCTCTTGCGAGAAGTTCCCAGGTGAAAGACATTCCTCTATCAACATGATCAGCACGTTCTCTTCCTAGTAATAAGAGCACCATTCTGCCTGAAGCAACCATTTCTTTTGATCGAGACCGGAGAAACATGGAGAAGTCTTGCTTGAATTGACTGTAATAAGCTTTAGAAACAGCTTCAGGGCTCGAGGAGCAAATGTTAATACAACCTTTGTTTATGGACTTCCCTTGATGGTCAAACAAAGCTGGAGGAACCTACAAAGAAATAGGAACAATGTATGTATATATCTACCCCTGAAGGTATCTATCTCTCAGTTACCATTCTTATAGATAACTCTGTTCACCTTGGAAAGCCAGTGTAAGCTGAAAGAGGAATAGATAAAGTGGATGGTTTTTTCTGGGAAGAGCCTTCCATAGAATGATCCAGGGTAAGCTGCAATGAAAATTGAAGGGCAATTATCATTCTTGGTATCTCTCTTGAGCTCCATCTGAAAGTCAGGCAAGGTCTTGAATATAGAGTTGAAGTCATTTTGAGGGAGATCGTTAAGGAAGACGCTGATTTCCGGCAAGGGCTCGTTTGGTATCTCACGGTGGTGAGCAGATATGACGGCTTTGATGATGCCTCTAATGGTGGAAAGAGTGTTTGGTCCTGAAGAACATCCTAGGTCAGCTATTCCTAAACTCTTGGGTCTTGTCTCTTTGTAGACTTGTTGCACTGCCTCTAGCGTTATGTGTTTTGCATTATCAGATGATTTCTTCTACAAATATCAAAACAAGAAAAAATACTAATTACAAGTCAAGTTTATATATCAAGTAAGTGAAGATATTTGAAATATCAAGAACCTGGACGGAAGAGTTTCTGGCATAGCTTGTCATGTGAAACTCTCTTTCTAGATCCCTCTTCTCCATCTTAATGTCAAAAATAAGACAAACTAATTTCTTGGATGGGGGAGTGATCTTTGTGTTAGAGTTTGTCATATTTTAATGGAGTAACTTTGTCATGTCACATCAATCTTTCCAGTACCCATACTTCTTTTTTTGCGAGAATATTGTGTGGAGTTCATAAGATCCATACATAATTATTAATAGATGAAAAAGCTTTGTGGTTGAAAGTAGAGATGAGAATTTGAGTTATTACATGCAGGCCCGCTTCCTTAGATCCACCCACCGCCTTCTATCGGTGGACTTATTTAAATATTCCCGAGGTGAGGATTAATTTGGCAGTTGCAGCTTGATCAAATTTGAGTTGTGCATACCGGTTAATCCGCAAATTATTTTAAACTTTTATTTTATTTCAAAATATTAGTTTTGGAAATTTTTTATTTCAAAATATTTATTTATTTAATAATATACGTAGTTACAATAACATAAAGCTGTTAATCTTTTTTTACGTAACCTAGAATATTGCAGAAAATCTTTGCAATATCTTAACTTCCAGTTACAAATTTTTTTTTTAACTTTTGAATATTCTTTCTGAAATAGATAATGCAACAGATTTATCCGAGGATATATTTACTAAATTAAAATTACTAGTTTTACGCTTATCGTTTTTTATATAGATTCCAAGCCAAATACTGGCATATTCCACTTGATCATATGTATATATATATAAAACCTTGTTTACCAGCTAAACACTACAAACAATTAAGTTGTTAGAAGCCATCACAGATTAAACATGAAGATTTTCATACTCTCTGTTCTGCTTCTTAGCTTGACAACGTTAATCAATGGGGGAATAACAAGCAAATATGTACGACAAGCTCAACCCGCAAACGAGATGTCTCTCGAAACATTCCCTTCTCCTGCCGGTCACAATGCTCCAGAACAGGTTTTAGTTTCATATTTTTTATTATCAAATTTATCTTAATATACAAAAACCAAGTACTTGTATTGAATTTTTTTTTCTTTTTATCGTTATTGTTTCAGGTTCATCTAACGCAAGGAGATCGCGATGGCCGTGGCATGATCATCTCGTGGGTGACACCGTTAAACCTAGCTGGTTCTGACGTGGTTACTTACTGGATCGCCGATAATGGAAGTGATAATGGAAGTCACGTAAAGCGGAGAAAGAAGAAAGCCTCCACGTCGTCTTACAAATTTTATGACTATTCTTCTGGATTTCTTCATCACGCTACCATTAAAAATCTCGAGGTTTGTGTACTTTATATTACTTAACTTGTCATCCAAGGAACAACGTGGTCTTCTTTTCATACGGTGTCTTAATGTCTCTGTTCTTGTTCTTGTTCTTGTTCTACATGTTAGTACGATACTAAGTACCTCTATGAGGTGGGTACTGGTCAATCAGTTAGACAATTCTCCTTCACAACTCCCCCTAAGGTTGGACCTGATGTTCCATACACATTCGGGATTATTGGTAATTAACTGATCTTATTAACCTAGCTAGATTTAAAACTAGTGTTTCAACATTAATATATAATGAGTCATTCTTTTTGTAGGGGATCTTGGACAAACCTATGCTTCTAACGAAACATTGTACCATTACATGTCGAACCCTAAAGGCCAAACCATTCTCTTTCCCGGAGACTTGGCATACCAAGACAACCACCCTAACCATGACCAGAGAAAATGGGATACTTGGGGAAGATTCATGGAGCCTTGCGCTGCTTACCAGCCCATTATCTATGCCGCCGGGAATCACGAGATTGATTTCGTTCCAAACATTGTAAGATTCATCTATTTCAATTCTTTTCATAATTTAGTTTGGTTCAGTTTCGGTTTATTTACATTTTGAATCTTTAATCAGGGTGAGCGTCACGCATTTAGGCCTTATATTCGCCGTTACCACAACGCCTTCAAAACCTCAGGGAGCATATCTCCTCTTTGGTACTCAGTCAGACGCGGCCCTGCTCACATCATCGTCCTCTCCTCTTACTCTGGCTACGGTAACAAAAAAAAAGCACAAAACAGAGATTAATCTTTCTTGATTTTGTTTACATAACATTGTCTCATTTCTAGGCAAATACACACCGCAATACGTGTGGCTCGAGCAAGAGCTGAAGAACGTGAACAGAGAGGAGACTCCATGGCTGATTGTTATGGTTCACTCGCCGTGGTACAATAGTGTCAACTACCATTACATGGAAGGTGAGAGCATGAGGGTCATGTTTGAGTCGTGGTTTGTTAACAGCAAGGTTGATTTGGTCTTGGCTGGTCATGTCCATGCGTATGAAAGATCCGAACGTGTTTCCAATATTAAGTATAATATCACCAATGGCTTGAGCACTCCAGTGAAAGATCCTAATGCTCCAATTTACATCACAATCGGAGATGGAGGAAACATTGAAGGAATAGCAAATAGGTACAAATTTTGTTTGGTCTATTTGTAGTTATTTTAATTATATAGAAACTAATATGGTATGTTATTCTCTTTACAGTTTTACTGACCCGCAACCAAGTTACTCGGCGTATAGGGAATCAAGTTTTGGTCATGCTCTTCTTGAGATTAAGAATAAGACTCACGCACAATACACATGGCATAGGAACCAAGACAATGAGCCCATCGCAGCTGATTCTCTCATGATGTATAACAGATACTTCTTTCCAAAGGAGGAGATAGCTTCTGACTGTTTCATTTGCTAATTTGAAGAAGGAGGGTTTTTTTTTATAGTTTGTTTTTCTTCTTTGATTTTCTGTTTATGTTATGGACTTTTTCAATTTAATTTAGTTTGATTAATTTAGATTGCACTGTTATTTCGAATATTCCGTTTAAATCTTTAAATAATATTTTATTATTGGAGTCGCTTCAAAATTTAGATCAATCATAATCTCTTCCGTTTAAGGAAAAATATACCAAGATATTGAGTAATTAGCATAATTTGTTCTGTTATCTGATTCCGTAGTCTTAGGCACACGCAGAATACTACCTATGATAGTATAATCATATTCAACTAATAGCCTTTTGTTTATATTAAGTGGAACACATAAATACGTATATAGAAAATCTCAAGCTTGTTACAAAAAAAAAAAAAAAAAAAAAAAAAAAAGAAAATCTCAAGCTTAAATGATATTTGGAATCAACCTTATTGGGTGAAGATATGAATCATTCATATATATATTTAGTGTGCGTTCGTGTGTTTCACTTTCTCACTCCTTTTGTCAGACCAAGCATTAAGAGGACAAGCTTGAAGTAAGCTTCACGAAATGCGAGTCTAATAAAGTTGAGCTTGAAGTTGTTCCATGGAGGGTATCGAGCTTCAAGATCCATTGCTAAGCTTCCTTCCATTATTGCCTTCTCATGACTGAAACATTCGAATGAGTATTTCCCGTGATACCTTCCCATTCCACTCTGTCCTACTCCTCCAAAGGGCAACGCATCACACATATACTGCAATTCCAGTTAACAGTTGAAGATATAAGTTCTAAATTGTCTGTAATCAGAGTCAAAATACAAAGTTTACACTCAACCTAGACTAATTTTGTGGAGATTAATCTACCTGGATCATGAGGTCGTTGAAGGTCACACTTCCAGAGGATGTTTCTGACAAGATTCTAGTTTTAAGGTTCTCGTCCTTAGTGAATGCATAGATAGCAAGTGGCTTTGGTTTTGACTTGATAAACCCTATGCTTTCTTGGATGTCACGTAACTTCATTACATCAGAGAAAATATACCAAAATCAGCAATGATAATTCGAATGTATTTTTAAGTAAATAAGATTGTGTACTTTAATTATGCTTACTGTGATAATGGGCAGAATTGGACCAAATATTTCTTCATTCATTATCTCGGAATCAAGAGGAGGATCCAACAAGATCGTTGGCTCAACATACCTGCCAATCATTTTTAGGTTAAATGACTTGTAGTTGTAGAACACATTACTTGTAATACAAGAAACATGATTGAATCAAAAGCTTACAACTTATCTTCATCCATGGAGCCACCATAGACGATTGAAGCTTTAACACGAGGATCATTAAGAAGACGAGACAATCTCTGAAAGTGTTTCTTGGTAACAATCTTAGAGAGACATCCAGATTCTTTAGGGTTTACTCCGAAGAAAGACCTTATCACCGGCTTAAACATATCAATCTATAGAAAATCACCAAACTCTTAGAGATACTACAGAAACAGCGTTTTCATTTGCGTTTTTTCGCTTGTGTGTACACGTACCAGAGTAGATGCAAAACTCTGTTCAACAAGAACGTAATCTACAGAGATACAAGCTTGTCCACTGCAAGATCCCCATTTTCCTCCAGAAATTCTCTTCACAACCGACTATATGTTCATCATCAATAATAAAAATTCAGACACTTTCACTATCATATCAAGCCTGAGCTAAAAAGAAGAAGCTGTAGCTAGGCACACACCTTCATGTCCTTTGAAACAGAGTGGTGGTCAATAATGGTGGGACATTTACCACCAAGCTCCAACGTCACAGGAGTCAAATGCTCTGCAGCTGCAGCCATTATGATCTTTCCAATCTTTGGACTCCCTACAAACAAATACAAAACAAAAACTATGTGAATGCCGCTCAGAGCCAGACTTGAAATTTTGGAAGTCTTAAACAATTTTTAGTATGAATTTTAGTAATAATAAAATTTATCTTAAATAATTTGGGTGTTTATGTTCATATATATTAGTTCAAAAAATTTAGGGGTCTGAAGCCAGTGTTCAGTTTGACTATGTTCAGGACTAGCTCTTATGCCGCTACAAGCGAGTTATTGAGTGTTAAGGGATGAATTGAAAGATACCGGTGAAGAAGATCTTGTCCCATTGATGCTGTAAGAGGATGGTTGCGACATCAGGTCCTCCTTCGATAACTTTTATGGCTTTAATGTCGAGATAAGACGGGATTAACTTGGCCAACAAGGCAGATGCGTTAGGGCTTAATTCAGATGCCTTGAGCAGAACGGTATTTCCTGCTGCTATTGCCCCAATCATTGGGTCTAAAGACAAAGCTGACCGCAAACAATAAATAATCACAATGTTAACTCTATTAAAAGACCTCGAAAGAACATGGAAATGATTCAAGATCCAATTCTTACATATAGGAAAGTTCCAGCTAGACAGAACAAGAACCGTCCCATACGGTTCTGAGATCACTTTCCCTGTTGCTGGGTAGAACAACAGAGGAAGGTTGCTCTGTTTTTCAGCACCAAGAAAACAATTAGCCAAAAAAGACTAATATATCTTGCAAAGTTTACTAAACCGAGATCAAGATTGTCTCATACTACAGTTACTAAATATGTGCAAAGTGTATGGTTCTTACCTTTTTGGGAACGACCCATTTATCAAGAAAATTTAAAGCAGTGCTAGCTGATCTCATGACAAAACCAAGCTCATCTCTGAAAGCTTCAGTACTGTGTTTGCCCAAATCTTGAAACAGAACATCGCACATCTTCTCTTCGTTGTCTTTAACCATCTCGATTATAGCTCCGAGCTGTGCCTTCCTCCACTTGATACTCCTCGTCCTTCCGCTCGCAAACGTCTCTCTCATCTCTCTCAAGCTCTGATCCACAGTCTCCTCCATGGCTTCCATGGCCTCTCTCTCTCTCTCTCTACTCTCTTCCGAGGCAGAGGTTGGTTAATAAAAAGCTCTTGTTTGTTTGATTGCCTCTTGAGGAGCTAGAAGGTTTCAGTTTCAACCACTTATAGTAGGTGGTTGATGAAAGAGGAAAGAAAAACTAGTTGGGGAATGATAAGGTTAACAACATTAACTAGGTTCTGCTATCTTAGGTTTAACAATCGTTATCATGAAGATGGATGTCCATGTCGTTGAATTAAATGTTAGATATCGGTAATACCTTATATTATACGAAGTATGTGAATCGGTGACATTAATTGGTCTGTCTATTGTCTCACCTAACAAAGTCCGGAAAGTCTGGTTAATAGCACTGGCCATTAAATGCTTCTCCCCTCGTTATATCTCGTATCTTTTTTGTCGACTATATATAGAATCAAATTCAAATCTGAAATGTTTTATTAATTTCGCTATTATGTCGAACAAAGTAGTAGCATAGATGATATAATGTGGGGTGATACGATTTATATAATGTAGTTGGGAACTTCAACAAGTTTTGCGTATGGAGACGTCAATAGTACTATATTTATTGTACAGGACCAATAATAGTAATGTGATTATTCTAATGTAGTGTAGGTGATGGTTAGCAAAAATCAAAATAGTCACTTAACGGTATGAAGTGAGAATCATACCGCTAGAGAGAGGCAGATTTAGGATCAAATATAACTGGGGCACACTCACAATTTTTCATTATGATATTTTTTTGGATTGGGAGCACTTGTAATTTGTAAAACTATTAAGCTAATGTTGTGAAAAATTTTAAAAGTACATGGGGTACCTGCCCCCGTAGCTTCTTCTCTCCGTCTGCCCCTACCACTAGACCAAACACCCAATTGCTAAAAAAATTATTAAATTAATGTTAACCAGGTCCAGATTATACGCTTAATGTGGCTGATTGTGTAATCTTATATGCTTATGTTGCTACCAAAATTTAGTCATGTGACATGTCAGTTTTTTTGCACTTTTGGAGTAGAATGGTTTTTGAGATTTGAATCTTATCCTTTCTATTTTTGCAAATGTATGATATTTTTATGAGTGTTAGTGTATTCACTAGTGTTTTTATCAGTCTAGAAGATGAGTCAAATTGTTATAAAATCAAGGATTTCTCTAGTGTTTACTCCAATAGATCTATCAGACTATCAATGAGGTCGTAAAGTGTATATATAAATCTCTAAACCAAATAAGAGATGCAATTTAGTAATTTACAAAGCTTTCACACGCTCGTCATGTGAAGGTTAGTTGGTGACACTTTCAATTCTTGATTTGAAGAGAAACAACTAAAATGTTCTTTTGTTTGTTTCGGTCCCATGCTCGGATTCTTCTTTTTGGGCCTCCACCGACGGTCGAGTGGACACCTAATTACCTAAAGCCTGATTTTTTTATTAAATATCTCTTCTATAAAATTCAACAGATCACAAAACGATAACGTTTCCCTTCAGTTGTTATAATTGAAAAGTGGCAGATTTCACAGAGAAACATATCATTTACCAAGGTGAGTATCATTGACCTGGTTTTTACAAAACTTAAAAGGCTAGTGTCATAAGAGAGGCTCGTCATAAGACACTCCTTAACACCAACTAATTTTATGACTTGACAAAATATGCACATTTTTTATACAGATTCAGTAACCGAAAACTATAGATTCATCTTCTTGATTTTTTTTTTTTTTTGATCAAATCTTCTTCTTGATTTTGTCTTTGATTTAAGCATACGTTTCAGGAACCAGACTGTACCATATATTCTGAGGCCTTTTGTTGAGTATAAAAAATAGCAAGACCATCATATGACGAATCCAAAATGGCTGAGCCCAGTATTAATCCAAGTTGAACTATACGGTCTATACCTTTTGACTGCATACCAAGTGACTCCTTCCCTAAATCCAAAAATTGACATAAGTGAGAACAAACAAATGGGAAAAATATTATTCTTTAGTTTTTCAGTCAAAGTACATGAGATACAACGAAAATTAACAAGGAAACTAATCGGGTGTTTTCTTAAGCCGTTCAAAAGTGCAAACAACAGAGAAAAAAGGGGTGCAAAACAGTGGAAATATTGTGTATGTAGTTGTGAAAAAGCATGTCTAACAGACACATCAAAGCTCCTTAGTGTATGTCTGATTTAGTTATGACTTCCCGTTGACCTTTCTAGCACAGCCGGGAAACCAACAATAACCTCCGTTCTGGCCGGGTCCATCACCTCCCCATCCCCATCCAAAGCCCCATCCTCCGCCCTTCCCATCACTTCCTCCTCCACCACCACCGCCACCGCCTCCTCCTCCTCCTCCACCACCACCGCCACCCCCACGTCCACCTCCTCCGCCACCACCACCGCCACGTCCTCCTCCTCCGCCACCACCACCTCCTCCACCACCACCACCTCCACCCCCACCACCACCTCCACCTCCTCCACGACCACCACCTCCACCTCCACCTCCACGTCCTCCTCCACCACCACAACCACTTCTTTTTTTCTTTTTGTGGGCATTTTCTTTTCCGCCTTCACCTCCACCAGCACCTCCTCCGCTGCAGCCTCCACCTCGTGGTTTACATTTTCCACTCTTGTTTACATTAACATTCTTACCAACCAATGCATTTTCAAATCTAACGGTCGAAACATTCGTATAAGAGTTCTTTTCCAGAACACTTGATGACGCAGTAGAACTCATAGACCTACTCTTACTTCCATCTCTCTCCTTTAGGTCTCTTAACCCGTTAACATAGTTTGAGCTAAGAAACAACACAATAGAAGCAGTACCAAACAAGAAGAACACTAAGCTTGATGATGATCTCTCTCCTACACTTTCCATTTTAACTTATCAATATATCGAACATCAAACTATATTTGATTATCTTGGATATGCGCATCCATACTCTCTTCTTCCTCTCCTTTTTATACTAGGTTTTCTCCATTCTTAACTAAGTATTAATCCAAAGCATTTAGTTTAACTAACCTCATGCACATGCATCTCCCATACAGAACCTACCAACTATTTATTTCCCTTTAATTTACAATAAAAAGCTGCAAAAAAAGAGATGAAGTCGAAGACTTGAGGGTAGAGTATTGGATTTTCAACTATTAAAATTCGTTCGAATTTTGTTTATTTAACTATCATAGAGTGACCAAACTATAGAAATTGCTTCACGCGAAAGACGGTCCATCATTCTACACTTATATCAATTTACGTCATTTTGCATTACGTAGGATTTCATTATAAGTGCGTGAGTAACATAAGACATACAATTATTTGTGTCAACAACATAAGACACGTTAATGAATTTCAGTAAAAAAAAATGACACGTTAATAAATCGTAAATGGAAATGAAGAACATACGATAAAAAATAGTAGGCAACGTTTTCCCAAAAAAAAAAAAAGTAGGAAACGTGGGGCACCAAAAGGGTATGGTCTAACGTACCTGCGAAACAATTTTTTTTCTTTAGGGATGACTTCTCTTTTGGTTTACGCTATTTCCAATTTTCATAATTCCTTCACACGAAGACTCTTCGTTGTAGTGTTGGTTGGATCTAAAAATATGTTTTGTGTTGTTGCAATGCTATGCTATTATATTTACGGAGGTATTCCAGACTCGGATGAGTTAGTGTGGTACGTTTTTGAGCTAATTCTATCACTAAGTGCGTTTTTCTCGAAACCGATCGGATGAGTCGATGGGGCTTATCAAAAAAAAAAACTTGCATTAGACCACCAGTGGTGAAGAAACAGAACTACTCTATACATGAGACGAGCATTGGTTTGTAATTTATTGACTCAATCTCTACATTTTTCTTAGTTAATATAAATATTTTCTATAGTAAAAAGCGCTTTCTCAAAAAAAAATCGTAAATTCATAACACGATACATCTGTTCTCACTCTGTTGTTTCCTTATGCCAATGACGTCGTTACACAGTACACTGAAACAAAAATCTCCGTTGCCGGGACTCGAACCCGGGTCTCTCGGGTGAGAGCCGAGTATCCTGACCAGCTAGACTACAACGGATTTGTGTACACTTGGCAGTTGCACCTTATTTAAAAATAATGACAGAGAGTATGTATGCAACAAATTTTGCAACTAATTTATATGGTCTTGAACACTCGTATGCAACAAAATTTTCAGAAATCATTACGAGTTTCCAAAGCTATGACATGTTTGTTTTGATTCGCAAGAGTTTCATTCCAGTGATAGGCCTGAGAGACGACACTAGAAATGTAAAAACTATGAAATGACATATATTTCTTTTTATTTTCATAAATTTAGGAAATGCTGGATAATAAAACATAAACCATGACTCATGGAATTATGTAGTTAATCAAAATATATGAATTGGACGTGCCCAATTATAAGCTTTTAACCTCGCATCAATTGAACTCAACATACATTGCTAATATTACTCTTCTTTTATAATCCCTTTATTATTAAAAGGGAAGCAAAATTAAAGAGTAACCTTCAAATGGTACTATATTTACATGGATGCCATTAGCTTACGTGTCATACAACCAGCCCCTTCTCATACCTTTTTTCAAAACATCCACGCTCATCTAAGGTATTTACAACTAATGCCATTGGACTGTCTTTAAACATATAATTGCGGGATCCTTATAAATATGTATATAACATAGTTATATTTTAACTGCCGTGTGCTGGCACACATCATATTCGCAACCTATATTTCATAATCTCATTCGACGGACAACGACATGAGATCAGACACGGCAATTCCTATTGGTTATATAACCTGCGATACAATACTCGAAGTTAGTTGCAAACACATAAATCCCTTATTACAACGATGGAAGCAATATATTTTCGAAGGTGATGACAAAGTTGCTAAACCTGCAAGTAAAGTGGTACTTTGTTCGTAGGAAAATATATAGTGTCACATATTAGTTGTATATTCATCATAGCTTTAGGGCCATTTACTTTAACTTAATTATATCAAATTAATGTACGAAGATGTATATTCATCATTGTAATCTTCAGTGTTCTTCTTCACGAATTATGAATTACAGTAGTTTCAGATCATTTTGAAAATCATCAGCCTCTACATCCAAGTTCAAAATCGCTTGCTACAAACCATTTACAAAACTGTATTGCAAAGTATTTCGACCAATCATAATGTTTTCAAAGAAATATTCTTAATTAATATTATGGTCAAGATTTTTATAACAAGTGGTTTTATAATCTGTGATATATTGCATAGTATTTCGATCAATCATAATGTTTTCAAAGAAATATTCTTTAACTGTATTTTTATGATCCCATTAAAATCTCAGCGAAATAAGGAAAATGAGATAACTTATCGCCACAATTTTATAATCTGTGATTTAATCTTCATGAACTCATGATAGAAAATTAGGGAAAGTTATGAGTCATTTTCCTCTCCACGTAAATTTGGTTCTCCATTTATTGCAATTTCATATATAATAAGGCAATCCATGATCTGCTATAATAGTTTTCGTTGATTGCCTTCCTTAACGGTAGCCTTAATATAAATTATTATTTGACTACATAATATGTATTTTGAATCCAATACTATCAATCAATCTTTGATTGGAAAATCGAATAGGGTCCTAAAATAGTTTTCTTTGCCATTTATTAACTTCCAAAATTTTCGTAAATATTAAAAAAACCTTCAATGCGGATTGCCAATTATTTTGATTAGTCGTATATAATATATATCATTCACATTTATGCCAGTAAAAATTCGAACTTATATAAATACATAGACGAGACTGCTACAAACCTATCATCTTCTCTGTATTCACTTCACTCTGAGTTTATTTTTCCATTCATAATTTCTGGAACTCAACTGATGCACCTGTTGTCCTCTGTTTTTACAGTTTTGGCAAATTGATTGGGGTGTTGGTAATTTACAGTTCTAATTCTAAAAAACAGTATTAGGTGATTTTAACATTTGGTTATGGTAACATTAGTTTTTGGATCATGATCAGGTGGATTCAAGCACGTGACAACCATTTATAGATTTTCTAAAATCTTTTTTGAGCCTGATGATGTTCCAAAGATCCAGTCTTTCAGAGTGAGGTAATACAATTTGATTAGTGAATAAAGAACTATCTTGACTTTATATTTATGCTAACTTATTTTAATAATTTAGCTAGGATCCCATTCTATGACTACTGAGGAAAAGAATCTTGGATGATCTGGTTCTAATATTTGATTTTTCTGGCGTCGTTTAATTATTTGTTGTTGCTTCCTATTTTTTGTTTCTCCGTATGTTTTCGTTTAATTTTAATCTCATAAGTTATAATATTTTTTTGTATGGTACTATTTTAGTAACCACCAAAACGATCTAAATTTCTACCAGAAGTAAATTATAAACACAATTTCTTCAAACTCTAGATACTAACCTTATGTAAACCGCAAGAAGTTTGATTCTCAATTTATGTGTTGTTAGCAACTGGTTGGGGCGAAAATAATCTTCATTTGTTGATCTGACCCCAAGCGTAAATTCAATTTGTAGAAATATAAGGCTGACTGCATTGGACATACATCAATAACTGTTAGAATTAGATGTTATTAACTTTCTTTACTTCAGAGTGAAAAGCAAAAGTAATAAGTTTGTAATTTTTCTTTAATTCTGTATCAAATATCGAACCTGAATATATTTTTTCCGGTTCAGATTGTCACCTTCGATCTATTCCGTTACATGGTCAGAGTATTTTGCAAAATGTTGATACGTTCTCCAAGCCTTAACATCAGCGCGAACTTGAATCTTCAATCTCACGAATTCCCGAGTTATTTAAAGTTGTTTAGTAGGAGAAGATTGACCCGACGGAAATCACCGAGATAACATAAAATACACAAAATTGAGGATGAGGAAGCTATATCTAACAGACGATTGTTACAAAGTCTTTGAATGATCCAACATGGTCATGTACCCTAAGTTCTTTACATGTTTTTCAATGCCCCTTTTACTCTAAGTTCCCTAATAAAACGATCATTATAGAATTGAAGTTGGAAACTAACCTTTCAGCCTTTGTGCCAATAGCAGAGGCGTGCCTACAGGCAAATGAAAAAGGCAATTGCCTCAGGCCCCCCAAAAATATAAACATTTTAGGCAACAAATATCACTAAATCACTTCATCATATAATGGTTAAGATTCCTCGGTAGTGGGATATGTCAACGTGAATTTAAACTTCACATGTCTCAGTTTTGCATATATGCGTATTTTTCTAATTAATTTTGTTATATTATCTAAAGTTCTAATAATTTTAATAGTATTATTTAAGTTTGCTCTTCAAACTTTGTTTTGTTTGTATACCACCTTATTTCTTCTATAATTATATTTGTTTTTAGTTCAGAAATTTTTTGCTGTATTTAAGGAAAATATTTATGTAAGAAAACTGATTAGGATTTTATCTATTTGTTAAAAAAAAAACCTTTTTAATAGTAAAATACAATTCTGTATAAGAAAATTGCCTTAGGCCTCTCAATGTTCTCGCACGGCACTGGCCAAGAGGAAAGGACTATAGGTACTGTTGGACATACGGACTTCATGTCTGATCTGAAGGACTGAGAAAAAAGAAGCAAAAACGAGTATTAAATCAATGTGTTTACCATAGTAAATTACTGACTTTAAAACAGAGAATCAAACTACAGTGCATCCTATACCAAAATTCTGTGTTGATGCCAGAATGTCTTAAAGGTAAATGTTTTCAAACTGCCATATTAGTTGAAGCCCTCTGTTTTTATCGTTTTAGAAAACATTGATAATCAGTATTATCATAATCAAAAGAAGCATCAATAAATCAGTCTAGCAAAGGATCTTTAAATCAATTTGGAGCACTGTCTTACCTTCAGTTAAATGAATCCCATTCTGTTAGACATAACCACCAACATCCAGATGATGAGCTGATCGAGAGGACTTTCTTCGCAGATTGTTCAATCGAGGACCAGAGAACTTCCTTTGGATTAGAATCAATACTAGAGAAAGAAAGACTGTGAAGAAAGATTTGATTCTATTTTATTTTTGTCGATGTCATTTACAACAATTTTCAGGTGAAGTGAGGAGGATCGATTTTTTTTTCACCGAACCCTAAACCTCTTTCGTCTTCTTTCACCTTCTTTCCATCGTTTTTTTTACATTCAGACAGATGTGTTTTTTTGGTTTTGGGAAAATTTTCTCACCCAACCATAAAAAATTGATTTAATCATAAAGCCCATTGAAACTAGCCCAAATCCATTTTTTTGTCGTCGCCCAAATCAATTTATTTTGTGGTACTATTTATTGAAACAATGTCCATATCAACTTAAATTGACAAATTATTTAGACATTTAATTTTTCTCAAAAAAATAAATTTAGACATTTAATAATTCTAAAATTTGGTACAATTAGGTCTTTGCAAAAAATTCAAATCCGAAGAATCGAATCAAACCTGATCCGGAAAAGTAGTACCGAGCTCGAACCAAAATTTATTAAATATCCAAACAGATTCCAAATTTGGTATTTAGAGAACTGAAACTGAGTCAGACCAGAACCGAAGTATTTCGGGTATCTGAAAGTATCCGAAATAGATTTTATACCTATATACATTAATTATTTTAGATATAATGTATATTAAAAACATCCAATATATATAAGATACTTTTAAGTTGTCCAAAATACTTGAAAATACATACAAATAATCAAAAGTAAAATAGCTAAAATAGTCAAAACACCAAAAATATTAAAATATATATTGTTTTTCTATCCAAATGTTCAAACCAAACCAATTTTATGTTAAGTTTAGGTATTTTAACATATGTTATTCAAATTTATATGTAATATATTATTTTATTTATAGATTTTGAGAAATTTAAAGTGTATAATAAATTTTAAAATTTTTAAAATAATTTAAATGGGTTATTTTAACTTGAACCGAAACCGTAAAAAATTCGAATCGAACCCAAACCAAAATTTAGAAATATCCGAATGGAGCTGGAATTTTTAATTCCGAAAATCCGGATAGACCCTAATCTAATACAAATGAGTACCTGAATGGGTACATAATCAATTATGTAATTTATATATTTAATAACTATCTCATCCCGCGCAGGGCGCGGGTCACTACCTAGTTCGCTTAATAATCATATAACTTGTAAACACCATAGAGATTGATGTTGTGAAATTTACCACTGATATTTTAGCTTTTACTATCCTCATGGTAGAACAAAAAAGAAAACTATCTTCTCATGGAAAAAGTCTATTTCAACGTAACTATACGCAACTTTTTTCTTCCCAAAACTTTGTAATAATTAATGCATATTTCATGATTACCTAAATAATTTTTTTTATAAAAATATATGAATTTTCAAAATTTTGCTTTTATATATTGACGTTAAAACTGTTAGTTAACTGTTGATTTATCAAAACGACGTTGTAATCTATAAAATAGTTTTAAAGAAATATTTTTCAGATTCAGATTCGAGACTCTACGGGATCATCCTGGACATCGAACATCTATCCCTTTCTTTCTGCTCTGTTTCTTTTAATTTTCTAGCTAGACGCTTCTATTCTACTGCAGACTCTCTTGCAAAAGCTTGCAGACTCTCTTGCAAAAACTGCTCTTTGCACTGCCATCTCTACTCTCCCCTAGCTTATGGGAAAGAGATCTCTTAATATATGTGTGTTCAAAAAAAAAAAATCATTACACCAAAATAACTTTCTTGTACATAAACATTAAATTGTATACACATTTTAGTTTTATTAAATAAATCTTATCAAATTTTAACTGTATTAATTCATAATTACTTATGTTTTAAAATTTAACTTTAAGAATCCATGTTTTATAAATTTAATTGAATAATTATTAATTTAAATAATTACTTTATAATATTAGTAAAATTAAAATATGTTGTAAATTAAATTTAAATACTTTCACAATATAACATTTTTATGTTACATATGCAACACAGAAACTAGTCACGTAGTGGTGACAAAAAAAAGTACTTTTTTTTCGCAACTTTTTTTTTTTTTTTGAGCAACTATATAACAACTTATTTAGTGAAAGTATAATCTAGCAACCCCAAAAACCGAAAAGAACACAACACCTAGCCACAAATACCTCAAAACAACGGAAAGAAACCGAGTAGCAGAGCTCATTGTACTCTCTACAACTGATAAAGATCTTCCTGAAGAAGTTCCACTACACTCTCCTTCAATAACGACATGGTTTGGTTCCTCATACACCAAACTTAAACCACAATTCACAATCTCACCTGCTCCATCTATCACTTTGAATTTGATTGACGCCTCCGTAGGAACACATTTCTGATGTTCTCCCGAACCTTGTACATGATTTGTTATGTGGGAGAAACTGGTGTAACCGATAAACACATGGTCTGAATCAATTTTGCGCGGTTCAATCCAACCTCCACCAAGAATGCAGCTGAAACGTGTACATGTTCCAAGTTCGGTTGTGAACTCACAAGTGCATTCAATTGAGAAACTGTTGGTTTCATCTTGAACGGGAGGGAATGCAACAACAGCGCATAAAACTAATGTTGAAAGTCTGTTGTCACACCAATGTGGTGGAAACTTCAGCTTTAACGTTGATCCAATCATGCGATGGTTAAACCATGAAGGTACTTCACTTCCTGGAAAGGAAGTGATGAGCAAAGCTTCTGAAACACTTCCCTGCAAAAGTAACAGAAAAAAAAACTCATGAACTGTTAAAGAGAATTCAATTAAATAAAGTTAGGAATGAGACCTCTTTATAGCATCTAAACATATCTAGCTGGCTTTTCCTTTGAGCATACGTTGTGATGCTATTCTTTGCAGCTTGCTCAAGACTGTTGCAGTTGGTGAAAATGAATTTAGAGTGAACCTTCTCCATATGCTTAATCCTGGCCATGGGTGACGCGACGGTCTTCAGTTTGTCGCAGCCATGTGCATCTAATATCTCCAGATTTGGTGGAAGCAGTGGAATTGAAGTGAGATTCTTGCAGTACTTCAGGTCAAGCAGTTTCAGATGACATAGTAGACTGATGTCATCTTGCAGGTTGATGATCATATGGTTCCTGCTTAAGCATAGACGCTGCAATGAGGATATGCCGTTCATACCACGTCTTAGTTCAGGCACATCTTCCACTTTTGAGCTATTCGACTGCAGTATCTTTGGCATGTCTGTAATTGATGTCCCGTCGAGCAGCAATATCTGCAAGCATTTCATGTTTTCGATACGAACTGGAAAAGTCTTGAGCTTTGAACAACCAGATAGCACCAGTTCTTGCAGAGCTTCCAGCTTCCCCAGGCATTCTGGAACTTCTACCAACATTTTGCAGTCTTTCAAGTTCAAAACAATCAGTTTCTGGAGCTTCCACATGTTTATAGGAAGTTGACTAATGGCTGTTCCATCTAAGTGTAGGGTCTCTAGATTATCAGAAACCACCCGGAAGTTCTGAAGGCTTGAGCAGTTGGTGAGGATGAGAGTTTTCATAGAGATCAGATTCATATGCGGAAGAACCCGGAGACTCCTGCATCCTCTCATGTTGAGGAAAGCAAGACGTTTCATACGATTCATCTCACGAGGCAACTCCTCCAAACTCGTGCAGCCTTCAAGATTCAGTCTCTGGAGGCTTTCAGCATTTAGCAACCCTGACAGATTGCATAACTTGCTTGAATGGCTAAGATCAACCCACTTTAACTTTGGTGTATCCTGTAATGGACAGTCATAAAAAAACTAAGCAACTCTAATTTTGTAAGCTAATAAAACTTGAAAATAGACGCACCTTAATACCCTCCCAGACCTCTTCAATCTCGCTGAAAGGCAGGTTAAGGTCGGTAAGATTCCTGGGGTTGAAGTCTTTTGGAAGTTTCTTCAAAGGGAATTTCAGCCAAAAGAGATATCTTACTTCATCCAACGGAAAATCAAGTCCCTCAGGGAAGTTTAGTTTGCAGTCAGCTTCGCATTCTCTATGACAACGAGAACTATAGAATTTGAGGTACCTAAGATTCCGCATCTCAGCGAAAGTACATCTGTCCAAAGGAAGTTTCTCCTTCAGTTCAGACATGTCAAGAAAAATACCCCTCACACTCCCTGCTCCCTGCTTAGCCAGTTAAAGAAAATAGGTTAGAGAGCTAAAATAAAAGAGAACATCGAATTTTGCTACACTCTATAATAAAGGTTATCTTACAGCTCTTTTCTTCAACGCACCAACAACACCTTTATGGTTCCAGAGCCTACGCGACCCTTGTGAACCAAGTTCCTTGCCGAACGTATACAGCAAATCATGCATCTCCACTCGTCCGCCAGAAATGTTTATCAAAAATTTACTGGCAAGATCCTTTATCTCACTCACAGCATCAATGGGATCAGTGTCACAGGACTCCACCAAACACCTCACGTAATAGTCATCCCCTGATCTAAAGAAACAAGCGACGTCAAGAAAGACATCTTTCTGAAGCTGACCGAGTCCATCGTAGCTTATCTGCAAGACATTTTGTATAGTCTTATTGGGACTTTGTGCCAGCTCACGAAGTGTCTGTGCCCAATGAGTCTCGTCTTTTTCACTAAGCTCAACACCCAATATCTTGAGAGCTAGTGGGTTGCCTTTGGCATAGTCCGCAAACAATCTAGAGAGATTCAGAAAATTATCCTCCGGAGGACAGAGCTTACCACTAAATGCAAAACAGCTGAAGTACAGAAAGCTGTCTCTGCCAGATAGTCTGAGGACCTCATATGTGTCATCAACCATCCCTTCGATCACTGACTTATCGCTAGTCGTGATAAAGATCCTGCTACCTCTCTTAATCCAGTCGCATTCGCCAAGAAGAGTCTCTATCTGACTCTTGTCACTCACGTTATCAAGAACAACAAGAGATTTCTTACTGAGTAGGAGAGCCTTCAGGGATTCAGGTGACAGGTCAGAGACTTCTTGGTTCACATCATCATCCTTCAACAACTCTTTCATGAAAATGCTCCGATTCATCATGCAGTCTTTCCACAATCTACGGACATCATGAAGGAAAACACAGCGTAGGAACTCGCCACGCCACTTTTCATACAACATCTTTGTCAAAGTGGTCTTACCAATCCCGGGCATACCAACAACACCAATCGCAAGAGTACTCTTGCACTCAAAATCTAACTTCCCTTCCAGTTGTGTAAGACGAGTTTCGATGCCAAACAGAGGAGGAGGTGCAGCTTCAGGCGTTATCTCTTCTCCTGCACAAGGATGATTATCAATGGGGATCTGTCTTTCCAGATCAGAAGATAACACCTTAATGACTTCCCCTACAATTCGATTGATGTATTCTCCTTCATCACTGCAAGTAAAAGTTATAAGATGATGTATTCCCCTACAGAGCAATTTCAAGATTTGGTAACTAATATACCTCGTTTCCCCTAACGTGAAGCCTAGTTTTTGTGGAACATAGTGTAAAGCTTCTCTCCACTTGTCGAATTTTTCACCTTTACAAGTCTTAGCCAATTCCCAAAACTTGTCACCGAACACTCCATTGAGATTTTTCACATCGTCCGTGTCCACCTTGTAGAAGATGGGGATGACCACGAGTTTGCCCAAGTCAACGCACTCCTTGATCTTCTCCAGCTCGTTCAAGCACCACTTTGATTCCGTGTACATGCTCGAGAAGACGGCGAGCGCGATCCTTGATTCTTCGATTCTGGAAAACAGGTTGCTGAGATCTTTACCTTTGGTTTCGTTTTTGTCGACGAAGACGTTGATCCCATCTCTCCTCAACGCCTTCTCCAGATGGCTGACGAAGCCGTACCGCAGCTGTTTCCCTCGAAAATTTATGAAGACTTGGTTCTGCGGCGGTGATTGGACGGAGGAAGAAGAAGAGGAGACCACCAACACCATGATCGATGGATGGATTTGTACAGAGATGCAGATAATGTTTGTTGCTTGGAAATTAAATTAGAGCTCCACAATTACAAGCATGAAGATTTGGACGATTTAGACTTTTCGCTTTTTTTTTGGCATTTACTACTCAACACCTCAGATTAGCCACTGGAGTGGAGTGTGGACCTTTTATTTTGAGTGCTTTACTTTTTTGTTTCACGGGTCCAAATTATTAGATAAGGTATGTTTAATGATTTGCCGACAACTAATTAATTAATTTGTCAATTACGTAGGGGTGGAACGGATCGGGTATCCAGGGTATTTCGAGGTATTCGGATCCGGATCTTTATCGAGCAAATCCATGATTTTACTATCTTTATCCAGATCCGGGGTTCTCGGATATCCGGATGTCGATATCCTTCTAAAAATTGTAATATCCGGCGGATATCCGGATCCGGATTTAGAACCTTAAAATAAATAAAAATAATAATATTAAATTCTATAAAATATTAACAATAATTTAGAAATAAAAATGTATATAATATTTTAAATTATTTTTATTTACGCTATTATAAAATTTATATATACTATTATAAAAATGAAAATATAATAAATAAAATTAGTTTATATATATAGGTATTACTATTTTTAAAATAATTATTAATAAAAATTACGGATCCGGATATCCGGACTAAAAAATTTAGATATCCGGATCCGGATTCCGTTTTGACGGATCCAACATATTACTATCCGGATCCAGATTCGGCCATTCCGGATATCCGAATTTTTAAAGCGAATCCGGACTCGGATAATAAATCCCAGGCCTACAATTACTCAGTGTTTTACGTTGTTGGGTATAGAATGGATACGAATCTTAAAATACATCAAAACTTTATACATCAAAACGATTTTTGGGTTCACAACATGTTTATGCACATTAAGTTGATAAATAAACACCAATACTACAATTTCTAGAAAAATACTAAATTAATTAATTTACCCAATCCCAAATTACATACTGAAATTTTATTTTCAAAAATTAGTTACTTTTAGTAATTATCATAAAGTAGTTATACACCATATTTTAAGATAGTCATTCATAATTATAATATTTTCCATTAACTGCACAAATAGTTATACACCATATGTTTGATCAAAAACAAATCAAACATTATCTCTTAATTGTTGTCGTATCTTTTATCAAAAAATGAAATAAATAATATAATAACATGGCAGACGAAAAATAAAATTATTTTCATCTGGCACACAAAGCTCTGGGATATTGATTCCCCCCCCACCCTAATTCTTATGGATTCTTCACTTTTCTTACTTTGTAGCTGGGTTGCTGCAATCTGTTTTGTCACGATTTTGGGTACGTTGTTGTTTATAGTTTACAAAAAATTCAGATATGCAACTGCTTCTTCTTCTTCACCTCCTCCATCCTGGAAACACCATGTATACTCAAGCTACTGCGCGAAAGACGTCAGCAAAACCTTCCTCCTTCACCTTCAGAGGGAGTTCATTAGTATGGGAATCGCACATAACGGTGCCGAGATGTTGATGAACAAGCCGGTCGGCTCTGAGCTCACAGAGGCGATCAGAGGATCGAGAATCGCTATTATTGTCATCTTCTCAAGGAACTACGCTTCCTCGTCGTCCTGCCTCAGCGAGCTGGCGGAGATAGTGAAGTGTCAGGTAGTGGTGGTGCCCGTATTCTATGGAGTTTTTCCAACTGATGTAAGGAATCTTACTGGAGATTTTGGGAGATGCTTCGAAGAAACATGTGTGGGTAAAACAAAGGAGGACATTGGAAGATGGATACAAGCTTTGGCGAAAGTGGATGTAATCCATGGTTTCAGTTCTCACAACTGGTTAGTCCTTTTTTGACTCGCAATTCAATTACTCAAAATCATGTTTTGATCTAAACTAAACCCTTTCTTAGGGAAAATGAAGTGGCGTTGGTAGAGGACATTGTCACTCATGTTTCGAGCATTTTGAATAATTCCAAAGAACCGACGTTGTCAGGTCTAGACTCAGATAAAGGGAACATGGTCGACTATGAAGCGTTTATTGCACGGCAGTTTTCGCAACATAGGAAACAGATACAACAAGAGTGTAGCATCACCACAAACAAAGATATAAAGGCATGTAGGATTCGATATCCGAGGCATTCCTGATCTTTTGAATTCATTTGAGTACTAACCATCAAACACACTTACTTGCTTTTGGGTTTTCTTCTTTAGGAAAAATTATATACAAGTGAAAGAGCTTCCCAAGGATCATCTAGTGGAGGACTACCCACGGTCTACATTTATTGCGCAAATACATTACAGTACTCCTTCGCCAGCCACCTCTCCATGGATTTCCACAGAAAAGGCATTTATGCATCTGCAAATAGCAATGAGACTCTGGATGTGATGGAGGGAGCTAGCGCTTCTGTTGTGGTTTTATCGAAGGACTACTTGTCCTCCCCCTCATGCCTGGATAAGCTCCTGAGGGTTCTTCATTGCAGTAGAAACCGCGGCCAGCTGGTGCTTCCAGTGTTCTATGGCATTAGTCCATCCGCTGTGGCGGTGCAGGAGCACGAGCTAGCTGATCGGATAAGAGACTGGAATAGCGCGCTCCAAGAGCTGAGAGAATTACCAGGCCACCAGTTTAGGTAACTATGTATTAGATACTGTCACTTGCATTTTTAGAAGAACATTCTTCAAATGCATTCCACCTATCAAATCTAACACCTCAAAGAAAATTTGCATAAATTTGGAATGAAAGGTATTATGTGTAACTAAGCAGTGTTATTATGATCGATTGAGAATGGGTTCACAAAATGTGAGGAATTTTATTGAAAGAAATTTTGCTATTCAGTATACAGTAATGCCCTGTCCAATATTCACTTTTTAAATTTTATATTAATGTAAACAGGGAGGGATGCAGTGAGTGTGAACTCGTGGAAGAGATTGTTAAAGATGTCTATGAAAAACTCTTTCCCGCGGAACAAATAGGAATCAGCTTAAGGCTCCTGGAGATAGAACACTTGCTTTGCAAACAACCATGGGGTATCCGTCGCTTAGGAATCTGGGGTATGTCCGGCATAGGCAAGACAACTCTTGCTAAAGCAGTTTTTGATCAGATCTCTGGAGGCTATGAAGCTTCTTGTTTCATCAAACACTTTGACCAAGCTTTCAATGAGAAGGGACTTCAGTGTTTGTTGGAGGAACATTTTGGGAAAATTTTGAAGGAATTGCCTCGTGCATGCAGTAGCATTACAAGACCTAGCTTCCCCGGGGATAACTTAAGCAAGAAGAGAACTCTTGTTGTTCTTGATGATGTGCAAAATCCTTTAGTTGCCGATTCTTTTCTCGGAGGGTTTCATTGGTTTGGTCCGGGAAGCCTAATTATCATAACCTCCAGAGATAAACAAGTTTTCCGCCATTGTCAGATCAATCACGTGTGTGAGGTTCAGAGCTTAAATGAGAATGAGGCTCTGCAGCTATTCTCTCAGCGTGCTATTGGAGAAAATATAAGAGAAAAAAAAATCATGGAACTATCAGTGGAAGTGGTTGACCATGCTAGTAGAAAGAAACTGTCAGAAATGACCACCAGAGATAAACAAGTTGTTCAGATCAATCACGTGTATGAGGTTCAGAGCTTAAGAGAGAATGAGTCTCTGCAGCTATCCTCTAAATCAGCTATTGGAGAAAATATAAGAGAACAAAATTTCCTGGAACTATCAATGGAAGTGATTGACCATGCTAGTGGAAATCCATTAGCTCTCAGCTATTACGGAAACGAGCTTAAAGGAAAGAAGCAGTCAGATATGAGGACCACATTCCTCAAACTCAAGCGACGTACGCCATATAAGATTCATGATTTATTCAAGAGCAGCTACGAAACACTTAATGACAATGAGAAGAACATTTTTCTGGACATTGCTTGTTTTTTCCAGGGAGAAAATGTTAACTATGTGATGCAACTGCTTGAGGGGTGTGGCTTTTTTCCACATGTTGGCATTGATGTTCTTGTGGAGAAGTGTCTGGTGACTATTTTAGGAAACAGAGTTGAAATGCCTAGATTAATCCAAGACTTTGGCAGAGAGATAATAAATGGAGAAGTAGTACAGATCGAGAGGCGTCGCAGACTATGGGAACCTTGGACCATCAAATTTCTACTTGAAGATGACAAGCTCAAAGTGAACGAAGATTTCAAATCAACCTATACACGTCCTCTGGTCTGCCATATTTCTAATAAATTTGTACAAAATTAATCACTTTTGTAGATGAACCTACCTTCTTGATGATATCCTTCCCTTATATTGCAGGGCACTGTAGACATCGAAGGCATATTTCTGGACGCATCGAACTTAAGCTTTGATGTGAAGTCTGGTGCTTTTGGGAATATGCTAAGCCTTAGATTCCTGAAGATTTATTGTTCCAGTCATGAAAAAGATAGTAAAGTCCGGCTTCCCAAAGGACTTGATTCTCTGCCTTATGAGCTAAGACTCCTCCACTGGGAGAAATATCCTTTGAAATCCTTGCCACAAAACTTTGACCCTTGCCACCTTGTTGAACTCAATTTGTCTTACAGTCAGCTTCAGAAACTTTGGGGAGGAACCAAGGTACGCAAATAAAATCCTACCCACCGTCTTATATATTTTTTCCAATAAAAGTCAATTCCATTTCAAATTATAATTTTTTTTTTCGTTTAGAATCTCAAGATGCTGAAGGTGGTCAGGCTTTGTCATTCCCAGCAGCTAACTGATGTCAGCGATCTTTGTAAAGCTCAAGATCTCGAGGTGTTAGATCTCCGAGGGTGTACACAATTGCAGAGTTTTCCAGCCATGGGTCAGTTACGGCATCTCGGAGTTGTGAATCTTTCAGGTTGCACAGAGATCAGAAGCTTCCCAGAGGTTTCACCAAATATTAAGGAACTATATCTACAGGGAACTGGTATTAGAGATCTACCAGTATCCATTGTCACCCTCTCTCCGCAAGTTAAGCTGAACAGAGAGCTTTCCAATCTTCTAACAGAATTTCCAGGGGTTTCAGATGTTTTAAACCATGAGCGACTAACAAGCCTGATCAAACCCGTGTCATCTAATCAACATCTTGGTAAACTTGTTCACCTGAATATGAAAGATTGTGTTCATTTGACAAGTCTGCCTGACATGGCTGATTTAGAATCTCTTCAAGTTCTTGATCTCTCTGGATGCTCAAATCTCAGCGTTATTCAGGGTTTCCCACGAAACCTGAAAGAATTACATCTTTCTGGGACTGCCATAAAAGAATTACCACAGCTTCCCTTGAGTCTTGAAATCTTGAATGCACATGGCTGTGTGTCTCTTATATCAATTCCTATTGGTTTCGAGCAGCTTCCAAGGTATTACACATTCAGTAATTGTTTTGCTCTTTCGGAAAAAGTGGTCAACATTTTTGTAAAGAATGCTCTGAGTAATGTTGAGCGCCTGGTAAGGGTATATCATCAAAAACAGAAACTCAACAAATCTCTGGCTTTCAGCTTTATTGGGCCTTCACCTGCAGGGGAAAATCTAACATTTGATATGCAATCAGGATCTTCTGTGATTACACGACTGGGTTCTTCTTGGAGAGACACGCTTGGAGTTGCCGTATTAGTACAAGTTACATTTTCGAAGGATTACGACGAGGCTAGTGGTGGTTTTAACGTTACTTGTGTTTGCAGATGGAAAGATAAGAAAGGCCTCTCTCATAAGCGAGAAAAAGACTTCCATTGTTGGCCTCCAGGGGAAGAAGGTGTTTCAAAGGATCACACGTTCGTCTTCTGTGATCTCGATATTCATCCAAGTACCTGTGAAGAAAATGACCCCGGCATATTGGCTGATGTTGTCGTATTTGAGTTCTTTACTATGAACAAGCAGAAGAAGCGATTAGATGAGTGCTGTACAGTGACGAAATGTGGAGTGTATGTGATAACTGCTGCAGATCGAGATACAAGCCCCAGCGTGACTCCATCGTTCTCGTCGCCGGATTACCTGCAGGAGCTTTCTGATAATGATGCTCGAGACGTATATGATAGCTTAGACGGGAATGGAAGAACTTTATTTCTTTACATTGCAACTCTGTTCAATGACGAGGAAGCTGGTTCGTTGGCACTGCTTTGCGATGGCTTGGAAATTAGTTCCGGGCTCAAGATCTTAGCCGATAAGTCTCTCATACATATATCTCCATACGGTGTTCTAGTACGAAAAGGGTTACTTCAGAAAATAGGTATGGAGGTAATCAATAGACGGAAACAGGCGCAAGCTTTGACCAATTTAGCAGATATAGCCGGAGTGGATTTTCGGAAGTGGTATTTTCTGGTCCCATTGTTTATGCTTCATCTCAGATTAGTTTTTAAGAATATTCCATATATTGAAATATAATCATTGTGACTTTATGATATTTCTCCTTTGTCAGGGATGATAAAGCTAATATGATAGAGAACTTGCCTCACTCCTTCAAGGTTTGTTCTATATTTGCAAACTCTCTGGGTCTTATGATGGTATTTTTCTGGTGGGGTTTTGCTTAAGGTTTTTAATTGTAATGACATGGCGTCGGCTCTGATGCAGATTCACTCTTCCATGTGCTTAGAGTTGAAGAACTTAGTTAATAGAGTCATCAGAATCTTTCCTGAGATACAAGCTGCTCGACCAAGATCTTCCGCAGTGATACAAACTCTATGTTTGCTCAACAAAGCTTTGGAGAAAACTAAGCTGCTTCTTCAATACTGCAGTGAATCCAGTAAACTCTACATGGTTCGTCAAAAACTCAACTTCCTCTCACATTTTATTAGTTTGATTTTTGTACGCAAATGTGCAGTCTTTCTATGTTTTTTAATCTCAGTGCGGCCTATTGTGATTAATATGTTGCTTCAATCTTCAGGCAATAACAGGAGATGCTATACTCGCAAGAGGTTGTAGAGCCAAGAAATTGTTAGAGCAAAGCTTAGATGACATCCGAACCATGGTACCGACTGCTTCAGCTATCAAGGTTTGTACCAAACTATGTCTTTTGTTCTATGAAAAATGTTGAATCACTACTGATGAGAGTTTGTTTGCAGATACTTGAGGTACTCCAAGATCTTAGGTCAACTGTGTTGTCTCTAGAATTATCTGAAGAAGAAGCTGGGAAAGATATTAGGGATCTGATGCGACGGAGCACATCTTCTTTTGGGTCTTCTGATGAGATCAGAGATTTCCATTTTGCAGTACTAAAACTTCAGCTTTCAACACCTGAAGCCATTGTGGTAGAGAGAAGATCCTTAAAGTCGCTTTACACAAAACTAGGAGAGTGTGATGGGAACAAGAGACAGATTCTGAAGTATCTTCTCTGTCTCCTGAAGAAGCATGAGACGATCATTTGGAGTGATCACAAAGAGAACTCTCTCACACAGCACCACTCTGTCAACGATTCTGTGTGTGCTAGTGTTGCAGAAGCCGGGTGTTCTGAGGAACACAATGCAACACTTCCTGAACAGTTTAAGTGTCCTCTTTCTCTTACCGTGATGTATGATCCTGTCATCATCTCCTCAGGCCACACGTTTGAGAGGATGTCGATTCAGAGATGGTTTGATTTAGGTAATGACACATGTCCTGTATCAAAAAGGGTACTGGATGATTTCACATTGCAGTCCAACGTAGCTATGAAGGATCAGATCTCAAAATGGTGCAAGAAGCATGGTCTTGATGTTCAAGATCCAGAAATCGATCACATAAATGCTTACTCCATTGCTAGTTTTACAAGTTCTCTGTACAATATACCAGACGTCAGCTGTTTCACGAGTAGCGACTTCAGCTCTGACTTCAGCTCTAGCTTCTCCACTGATTCACCATCCTACTCCGAGATGTCAAAGGGTGGTTACTTCATGCCAATTCAGACGATAGCTTCTGAATCAGGAACTGAAGTCACAGATTCTACTCATCACAGTGAGGTGGAGATAGAGCCATTATGTGAACTCACTAAGCTTCCATGGGATGAGCAGATAAAGGTTGTTCAAGGTGTACGAAGTCTTTTTGAGAAAGATTCGCGGGTTGTTCGGTCAATGTCACCCAGTAAATTTCTTGAGCCACTTATCACATTCTTGAAGAATGCTCACGAAAGAAATGGCACTGACATAATTAAGGGTGGATTGGGTTTGTTATTGAATTTCCTCAGTGGAAATAGAAAGGCTATAGAATTTTTGGAAGAAGAAGTATTCGAGATGTTGTGTGTCTTTCTCGGGTTCAAGTTAGTAGCTGAAGAAGCTTTGAATGTACTCGAGGTTCTCTCTAACCACCCGCACAGTCTCTCCAAGATAACTTCAACAGGCTCTCTCTCTTCCCTTTTGAAGATCGCTGAGTCTGGAGCAGAACATCTTCAAGAACAAGCTATGATCACACTCAAGAACCTGTCTTCAAGCAATGCGATTTGTCTGGAAATGGTCTCTCTCGGTTTCGTTCAGAAGCTCACATCTTTCTTGCAACAAAACATCTTCAGCAAATATTCGATCATCATGCTGAAGAATCTCTGCAACACTGAGAAAGGTCGGGTTTGTGTAACAGAGACCCCTGGTTGTTTAGCTTCAATATCTGACTTACTGGACTCAGATGTTCCTGAGGAGGTAGAGAAAGCAATCTCCATCCTCCTCCAGCTTTGTGTGGAGAAGATAGAGTATTGCTATCTTGTTGTGAGAGAAGGCCTTAATATTTACTCATCTCTTCTCTCGATATCCAACAACGGAACCGAGGAAGCGAAGGTGGGTGTATCTGAGTTGCTTAGAGCTCTTGAAGAAGTAGAAGAAGAATCCTCCACACCAGCAGGAGCAACTGCCGCAACTACTTCACTGGTTGTTACTCCAGTTACGCATCAGGAACCTATAACAACACCATCTCCAAAGAACTCTGGCCTTTTTGGACTCCGTTTCTCCATTCTCAAGAAGATGAAGATAAAAGTACAACTTTTGTTAGGCTGTTTTTAACTTACCTTTTTAAGAAGCACCTTAACACTCTTTGAATATGATTTGATAGGTCTTTACCTTATGAATTGACGCACCTTTGTATTGTTTATTGTTGCTTGAAACAGGAAGAATTTGGAGTACAATCTGATCATGTATCACCTTTAGAGATGACTAAAAAGCCAGGATCAGAGGGCGGAGAATAAGAACCAGTCATTGGAGACTTTAAGCGACTTTAGCTCAATAAGATCGTGAAGCAAGAAGGTGCAACCTTGCCATTCTCTTGCACATTTTCTCATACAAACTCAGTTTCTTATATTTTCATACAAATTTGGATATCTTTTTCAACCGTAAGACTTTCTACTCTTATCAATCACCACACTTCATTCATAAACTCTTTTCGTTACTCACGACCAGACTCATTCTCTTCCATATTTCCATCATTCACACTTAATTTCTTATCAAAATCTAACACGTTTCTTCGCTTGGTAAATGCTTCACCGCGACTTAAAGTCAAGGAAGCTCCATTTCAAACCATGGCAGTGTATGTGGTCACTTTGGTTACAGCGCCTACTAACCACCCCGAGTTTATTTCATGTTGCGACAACTATAGAGCCGCCATTAAGATCTGGTCAGTAGGCTGCACCGATCCATAGATGAGAGCATGGGACTGCTGCACACGCTTTGCGAGATGCTTTATTACCACCCTGAACCTCATAAAGCCTTTCAACTTTCTCAGCAAAGGTGTTTTGAAAGGGTGAACTTCGTTATTCATCATCTTTAAGATTGACTGAGATAGGTTTATTAATAAGTCTTGTTGTTTCGAAATGAACGATACGCAAATTCGCAAAATTTGGATAGCTGAAAAAAGACCAAGCGAGAACTGAAAATGTAGCAAAATTCAAAACCGAGGACATAATAATGTCAAGATTTAATGCAAAAAACATAGATTCAAAATAATAGAGAAAGGTCTCACTCGAATATCTATAGATTTCAAAACAAGGTCTGAAAAGAAAGTTCAGGAATAGTGTGCAATTTTCTCCTACTCTCTTTATTCTTGCTTGGAAGCAAGAGCAGCAGCTTGACCTCTGAGACGACCAGTCCTCCTCGCAGCAATAAGACCAACCTTTTGCCCAGGAGGTGCATCACGACGAACAGTACTAGCGTGACCAATATGTTGATGGTTACCTCCTCCGTGAGGATGCTCAACTGGATTCATAGCCACACCACGAACCTTAGGCCAGCAGTTTCTCTTCACACGGTACTTGTGGTACGCGTTACCCGCCTTGAGCATCGGCTTCTCCGTCCTTCCACCACCAGCAACTTGACCAATCATAGCCCTGCAACCACTCGGCACAATCTTCTTCGAACCAGATGGCAACTTAACTCTGTCAAAATCAATGCAAATTGTTATTATAAAAACGAAGCTATTCCATTAAAACACACTAAAACACTTACACACACAAACATTAAAACACATTAAAATACTAAATAACAATAAAAGACAGTAAAACATTAAAACACTAAAACACACTAGAACATTAAAACAAACTAATACATTAAAACACACTAAAACATCAAAACACTAAACCGTTTATTAAAGCAACAATTTACTACAACAACGAAAGACATAAAACTTCAATACTACAAAACCAAACCTCGTGGTGTCGTTGTCGGGATTGTGAGCAATAACGATAGCGTAATCACCAGAAGCTCTAGCGAACACACCACGATCACCGACATGGTGCTCGACATTGCAGACAACAGCTCCTTCAGGGATAGATCTGAGCGGAAGCACATTTCCAACAACGAGAGTTGCTTTCTTACCACAGTAAAGAAACTGCCCGGTGTACATACCCTCGGCGGCGACGAAGAGCTCCTTCTGCTTCTTGTAACGGAAAGGATGGCGGAACGCGACGCGAGCCAACGGAGCTCCGCGTCCCGGATCGTGGATGATCTCCGTCACGACGCCCTTGAGGTATCCGTTTCTCTCGCCGAAATCGAGGCTCCTGAATTTGGCGGGACCCTTGCGGTGGTGAGTGTGGGACTTGAAGATGGAACCCGCTCCCTTACGTTGAGCTCTGATGACGCGACCCATGGTGGATGGATGGTGATCCTGAGGTGACGGCGGGAGCAAGGAAGTAGGGTTCAGGATCTGTGACGACGAGAAAAATCAGGTTTTATATGTGGAAATGTCTTACAAAGCCCTAGTGGGATAAGATGGGGTTATCTTAAATGGGCCTAATATAAGCCTATTTAAAGCCTGAACTAAGACACCTTGGAGTTTTTGTTACCCTGGATCTGTCAACCCCATCAAAAATCAAGAAGTAGACCATTGATAGGTATTTGAACTGCACCATCATCTCCATTATTTTCTGAATCAAACAAAGTTAAATATTTTTTTGATCAAAAAAAAAAAAAAAAAAACAAAGTAAAATATTTTAATTGGAGATCAAAACATTTCAAACAAATTCTAAATATTTCTCATGTCTTACCAAATTCAAGAGAAAGATGACCTTATCGTTAATCTAATTAGAATATATCAGTCGTATATATAGACTAAGAAAATGAAATATAAATTCTTTGAGTTTTTTCTTGGAAAGGAAAGTCTTTATATTCATCAAAATTTTAAGCTTCTAGAATTACTGTTAAATCTTATTATAACTAGATTTGTCTGAAACTAAAATACGTAATCATGATGCAATATATCATCTCATATATTTAAATTCATAATTTCAACATCTCGATTCAAATCCAAACATTGTGTACACCTAAATATCAGATAGCATATCAAATCTCATATTCCAGATAATTTGCTCACCCTTAGATGCTAACAGAGTGAAAAATATTACTATGATCTAAGATCACGATTCCATGTAAGTAGATTTTACTCTAATTTCTACAAAACAAGAAAAGGGAAGAAAAAATGATGTTTTTGTTGGCAAGTCTTCTTATTACTCAAATAACAGAATGAGTATAATATATTTTACTTTTTCTATCTTCACAACTCAGTTAACTCATAAGTCTCTTTTCTCTTTAACTGATTCTAAGAAGCTAAAAACTTCATACATATTGGAGGTTTAACTCCAGAGAGTGCAAGCACAGCCGCCGGCAAAGTCCAAAGCCCTTCCCCACATATCAGCCCCGAGGCAACCGCCGGAACCATAACCTCTGCTTTCCTCCTATTCCTCTTCTCCCAAATAAACACAACCAAAGTCCCAACACACATGTCAATCGCAAAATACGCTCCGACCAGAAACGGAACCGCCATGGCCGTCGGAAGCGGCATGAACCTCCCCACCTTCGCCGGAGTAAGATCTCTCACCACGTTGACCAAGACCGCAAACCCGAAAAACCCGTAACACATCTGGAGACAGTGAAGAGGCAGAGCAGAGAAGCCTTGCACCCCAAGAATCGCCATGTTTCTGTATATCAAAGCGTAAGGAGCCTTGAACTCTCCGTCAGGGTTTCCGACGTCGAACGCTCTGTAGAACAAGAAGAAACTCAACGGCGTCACGATGCATCCAACGATGGTACCGATCATCTGGCTTGCGAACATTGCTTTCGGCGACGTCATCGTGTAGTGAGCCGTCTTGAAATCTTGCATCAAGATGCAAGAAACCGAAACAACCGATTTGATCAGTCCACATCCGGCTAGTCCGGCCACAACTCCGTTCTCTCTTCCCGTCACGGCCGCGAGAACGAACAGACCGATCTTACCGTAGTTATAAGCCATGTTGATGTCTGTAAGTCCAGCTCCGTAGGCGTTACAGAAAGCTAGAGACGGTGCGAAGATGTAAGCTACGATGACGTAGTACCATTTGAGCTGTGGGAATATCAGAGGGACCACGACGGTTGAGACCGCGGCGAAGGTAAGATATCCGGCGATCCCTACCCACATGGGAATTTTATCTCTGAGGAAGTTCTCATCTTCCTTGCGAAATTTTCGTTGTTTCTTGTCTCCCACGGCATCGAGATCATTAGGTTTGTTCTTCACTCTTGCGTTGATACTGACAATGGTGACGTAGATGATCTTAACGAAAGTGTAGAGACCATCGCCGAGGATTAGAGCTACGGATAAGAAGACTTTGTAACCGTATACGCTCTTCATGTTGTGCTCGTCTAGATTATCAGGGAACCAAGAGCCTTTGCGTTTATCAAGAAGGGGCCACATTAAGCCATAAGAGAGAACAGCTCCTAAAAGCAAAGAAAGGTTAACCAGATGTGAACATATCATTCCTGCTCCTACAAATGTCATGCTAAAATCAAAGAAGAATCTACAAAAAAAAAAAGAAAAAAAGATTTGTTAATTTTATTTAGCCATTCTTTCATTTCATGACTTAGAAACTTAATTTAACTAGAAAATATGTGTGTTTCTCTATATATGTAATTGATGCTTACGTTTGTTTCCAAGCTTTCAATCCAAAGGTTGGGAACTGAGCAAACCCACAACCTTCTATGCCAGAGAAAAACCACTGGAAAAATCCCCACAAGAAACTAAATGAGAAGTATTTCATGAAACCGCGCACTTGTTTCCTGCAAATCCAATTCATTTTAAAGATTAGGAAACATAAAATTAATAATTTCTTGCAAAGTAGTTAACTAACTTACTTGGCCTGTGCATCTCCTTGTGTGTGGAAGCCATTGATTAGCACAGCAGTAGCTAGACCACTCGGATATGTTAGCTTAAGGTCAATAATCATAACCTTACGGAGAGGGATTAAGACGAAAAGACCGACGAAACACACTGCAAAGAGATAAGCAGTCATCCAACCAAGGCCTGGTTCTTTCACACTCTTCTCAGAGTTACCTTCCATGTTTGCACCAGATAACACATATGTCTTATGGTTTAACCCCAGAAGATATGAAGCAAACCCACCTGAAATTTTTTTAAACACACAAAAAGAAAACCTTTTAAACAAAAATTTCACTAGTTGATTATATATTATAAACACTCCCCAAAGCAAAAGCAACATCAACCCTTTTGTTGTGACTTACCAAACGCAAAAGTTTTTCATAAAGGTTATATTTTAAAATATGTTTGGAATGTTTTACATATCCCTTAATTAAATATTTGTTTTTTTTCACAAGGAAGCAGAAAGAAACAGGAAAAAAAAAAGAGAAGAAAGTTATGTTCTTAACCTCCGACGGCAATGCCGTAACAAGCAACTGCAGATGTCTGAATCATTGTGTTCTCTTGTCTTGTGAATGGTTTCGCGAGAAATCCTGATTTCTTGAGAATCTTAGTCCATGTCTGAACGAAAACAAAAGCCAGTAAAGCTGCAGAGCTGTTGAGGTTTGGAACAATCCCTGTCGTAAGATTTAGCTTCTGAGCTATCACACTGAACACAACTCCGATCACTATGCTCACTAAAACTCCTCTCACCGTTATCTGCTTCGTCCACGGTTCGATCGTCCTCCCAGACATCTCTTCCTCTGTTTCTTGTTCTTCTTCCTGTAGTGACAGTTCATTTTCGTTCTCTTCTTTATCATCTTCTTCTCTCGTCATGATCTTTCTCTGCTCTATTTCCATGGAAATCTCTGAAGAAAATAAAAAAAATGGATTTGAGCTATGCAAATGAAAATTCTTTTTACATTGGATCTATCTTTGATACTTATATATACAATTCTTAGGAATATATTATTAGATTTATTTTTTAGGAATATCTTTGATACTTACATATACCATAAAAAGGATTTAAGCTTTGCAAATGACATCTTCATTTAAAATTTAAAATATATAATTAAATTTATTTATTATTTAAAATTTTATTTTATTTGCATAAATATATACCTATAAGTCTAGGAATTTTAATGCAAAACTAGAGCTGGACCCGTCCGATCGGACGGGTACTTATTTTTATTTTTTATATATAAATGAATATTATTTAAATATCTATCGGTTTATATTTTTAAATATTATATTTCTAATTTTTTATAAACACAACGATCAAATAGTTTATGTACTGTAAAAATAGTAATTCGTGCCCGTTATTAAACTTTTGACAAATTAATATTGACCTATTGATAGTTTGAGTAATATTTCTTGTAACATGAAATTGTTTGTCAAATGTAAAAAGAATTTAAATATTTTGATCAGATATAGATAATATGGTAAGATTTAATACATTAGAAAAAAGAATATTTGGTTATAAACATTAAATATTTTTTTACAAATAATTCAAAGATATTTAAATTTCAGTATTGAATTTTCTTGTTGAAATGGATAAACATATATTCTAGAAATTCTTGAAAAATATATAATCTTAGGTGGGATTTAATTATATTAAAATAATATTCAGTTACAAATATTTCATCTTGTTCTATAAGTAGTTTAAATATATTTAAAATCTTAGCATATATAGATTTTATTTTTCAAAATAATTAATGGTAAGTTAAACATATATTTTAGGAATATTCATAATATTGTTTAATATCAAATTTAAATTTGATTTTTTTCAAAATAATTAATGGTAATGTTATCCAAGTTTAATATATTGTTAAAATCAATTTTAAATATGAATATTCCTAAAAATCAGCTAATTTATTTTAGGAAATATATTTAATACGAAAATTAAGTTAAATTTGATTTAGGAAATTGTTTAATAAATAGGAAAAGACAAAGATTACTTAAATATAGGTTCATTTAATTACTTCAGTGGCATACCATTGTAAATAAAAGTGAAAACTTAGGGGTATTTTATATATGTACTTCTGAATTAATAAAGTAGATATTCAAAATAGTAAATACATCATAGAGAATGTATAGTATACCACACTATGTGGGTTCGCATCCCAGCTGGTACATTTCAAATTCAATATTGAGATTGACTTGAGGTTTTGTCTTAAATTGGTCAAATTAATTTATAAAAAAAAATCTGGACCAAAATAAATATATAGACCCATAATAAAAGTTAAATGATTTGAGTCAAAGAACAAAATAGGATCAACCAAATCAGTTTCCAACCTTGGATTTTCATGAAATTCTTGAACAAAATATTGATAGCCATCAAAACTGAAAACAGATTTGAAAAAAAAAAAATTTGTTCTACCAAAAAATGAAATTTTCAGAAAAAAAATTCATCTTAAACACAATATTTCAGAAAAAAAAATCATCTTAAACACAATATTTTGAAAAATCCATAAAATTTGTTTAAATCTATATTAAATATGCTTTTCTCTATATAAAAACCAAATATTTAGATTTAAACATGCAAATATTCATATTAACGTTAGATCTAAACATGTTTATTAAAATCAAAATCAAAAACTTAGATCTGGACATTTAAGGATCATAGAACAAATGAAAAATACCACGAATTGTATAAAAAAAAATCATTTTAAACTGGAAAATCAGATTCAACAATCTAATCATTCACCCAAAATAAATTCTGAAACTATTTCATTAAACATCAAATAATTCCAAATTCTCTTCAACAGAACCATAGATCCAAACATAAACTAAATATGGTGCTTAATTTGTTACCAATTGTTAAATTTATTATTTAGTTTATGAATCATTATTACTATTAGTTTCTGAATGAATAGACGTAAATGAAAATGTACCTGATGATTTATTCTAGATCTGAAGTTAAGAGATTTGGATCTTCCGAAACAAAATCTATATGATTTTAGATCTATATTGATAAAGATATAAAACAAAATTCTTCGCTAAGGTTGTTTTGGAACCATGACTCTTTTTATAGAGTACTAACTTATGATTCAATCTTCATCAAACTAGAAGAATTTTTATTTAATTATCCACTTTCATAACACTTATGTAAATAATCTTTGATTTATTGACTAAAGTGACCATTTCTACATATGTATTAACTAATTGCTCTATCACAGTCAAACTTAACATATATGACTCCATTAGATTACCTTACCATGTATGCATATATAGTTTCATTTGTGAATAAAAAATACTTTATTTGTTTGAAAAAGAATAAAAAAGAAAGCTAAAGAACTCATTGTCTCTAAAATCTCTTCAGTGCGCATGTCCGACACACGCATTGTCCAACGTAGACGAATCCGTCAAAACTTCAACTGCGTAAGTTTTTATTTTATATTTGACGCATTGTTCCAAAGGACATTAAATGATAAACGAAAACAAATTCGACAATTACATCATCATAATAAATGTCTCGTAATAGAATTTCCACTCTCATTAATTTGCAAATTTCAAAGATAACCATTATAGGTATTAGGTATACCGTATATTTGACTTTGAGTGCAAACTTTCGACCCCAGCCTAGCTTTGAGTCATGCAAATAGTCACTGAATAAATGTGACTATTGAGGAATGTTAATTCGATCCAGAGTTTAATTCGATCATACAAAAATATACTATTAACTAAGTAGAAGTTATGATCCAACTACCAAAGACTTTGGGATTTATTTGAAGGTCAAAACACACAAAATACATTCAGGACTTCATCATCAGAGGAATTTTGAAGATTATTTGTTTAAGTCTTTAAGGGAACTATATATAAAATGTACGTTCAAGATCAAATGAATATTCAAAACCCATAATTTCTATATAATAAAAGATATATAAATATATATTATATATGCTACAATTGCGTATAGATCGATGTGGATATGATGAAAGTAGTAAGATTCTAATTGATGTGGCTCAGTGGACCATAAGACCGATACTACCACAAACCACGACAAAGACAATGCACTTTCTTCATTCTTTTTTCGTTTCCCTTTCTACGCAATCATTCTTCTCAATTATTCTACGGCTTTTTTAACAAAAATTAAAATGTTCTACTGAATCTATTTCATATTTTATTACTTATATTTACGAATGAATTCAGGTAACTCTACATATTATGTTACAATATCTCGCCAATTACATATAACAGCATTAAAACTTAAGAAATAAGATCTACAAAATAATATATTCACGAGAAAGATGAACGTTAATCATAACTGAAAACGTCAAATAAACCACAAAATAAACTTAGGAATTAAAACCTAATAGTAGGTACAAAGTTAAAACCAAAACACTTTAAAATTTTCAACTCCGATGTCGCTTTCTACTCTGAACTAATTTGCGTGCGTAGCTCAAAAAAAAAACTAATTTGCGTACATTGCATAGAGATATCTATTATTAGGCTTAGTAGGGATTCGATTCGCTGAGTTATTTTCTAAGAAATCGAGGGGGAAAGATAAACAATATAGAGTGGGAATATTGATAGGTGGATGGAGACAAAAGAATAAGAAATGAATTCTACTCCTTGACACCATCCATTTAAAAGAGAATCTCATTCACTCTTAAAGTCACAGCTTATCCTCAGACCTCATGTATCACTACATTGACCCCAAACTAAGACTATTACTTTTAGACCATTTCCTAAGAATCTGTATCGTTTTCACTCTAACTACTTATACGTTCGCGTCAAAACCGTGTATATGGACAGCATTTATCAATATGGACCATATTCTTTTACTTTCACTGACATATTACTTAAGTTTTTATTCGTCGGAAAGGCTATGTTTTGTTATTTGCGGTGACTAGTTGGAAAAAGAGAGAGAGAGAAATCACTATCTATGCTCTTATGCATGGTCAGGTTACCCGAAATTAGTTCATCACTACCAATGCATAAAATGAGCTTAAAAAATCAGGTATATGCATCAAGTCTAGCAGCTGATGAGTTCCTTTTTATGTACAAAATAAGTTTATGTGCCGAAATTTTAGTCGATGTTTTAAAATCCTATACAATAAAAACTTTATAAATTAATAATATTAAAAATATGATAATTTATTAATTATAGAGTTCACAGTTTAAATATATTTTTTAGATTTATTTTATTAAAAAATTAGTTTAAAAATGAAAAAACATTTCATTCACAGTATTATGTAATCGTTAAAATTTATAGATTTGAACTTATCTATTTTATAGTATTATTTGATATATTTTATGTATTATGAATGTTACAAAATCAATTTTATAAGTAGTTCGATAAAATAGAATAAATTTATAGATGAAATTTATTTTTGAAAAAGAAAAATAAAAATATTTTATGTATGTTTATATAAAATTTATATACATTTAATTGTTAATGGGACTCTTAAAAGTTTTTTAAATATTATTTTTATTATTTATTAAATTATGTCATATTTTATACTGACCCAATATACAACCAGAAAAATATATTATTTTATCTATACTATCTATTAATTTATCGAATACTACTTTAAAGAGTTTCTGAATAAGGAAAACTAGATATTTTCTTACCCTGCAATACATGTTAAGGCTTTTAGTTTAATTTTGTAATTCAATATTGCGATACATATGTAATCTAAATAAAACCTAAACATCTTTAAATATGAAAGTATTTAAAAAATATTAAACTATAACTTAAAATTATAGCTAAATATTTTATTAATACATTATATTATATTAATTTTGAAAAATAAAAATTTGACATTCAAGTTTTAAAATTTAAAAATATATATAAGAAATTTTTATAAATGTTTTCAAAAATTTTTTTTATAATTTAAATATAATTTTGATTTATATATTAGTATAAATAAGTTTATTATAATAACTAAAAACTAAAACATGTTTATTTATTTTTTTAAACTAATCCCTATATTTTGATAAATTTTAATGGTAACTTATAAATATTTTATTGCTTTTTGCATTATAATGTATTAGTTATTTTTCTAAAAACTAAAATACATCAAATTAAAACCAAAAAAAAATTGAAAAACTAAAAACTAAAAAAAGAAACAAAAGCTGAAAATCAAGAACGAAAACCTATCAATTAAAAACAAAAATCTAAAATAACAAATTTGTTCAAACAATTAAAAACCGTTCTGGATCATTATAAAAACCATAAGAAATCTGATTCACTTGAGACACCAATGGCGCCGTCTATTCAGTGAGAAAACCAAGCTTTCCTCAGCTCCAATGGGTCCAATATACCAAGTCCTATAACACTCAAATAATTTCGTAATTTTGTTGAGAATAGACATATCCAAAATAATATAGGTCAGAGATTGATAATCAAATAAGCTAATTATTTTAATACAAATAATTTTAGATCAACGTAATCGTTGATTAGTACTCTATTACTGGCAAATTGATTGATTTGAACAACCAAAGTCAGAACAACGATGAAGTTAGTCCCCTTTTTTTCTTTTACTCTTTCCCTTGAGCTTGTGGAAACACACGATTCAATCGCAAACGTTTTTGACCAATTCAAAGAAGTTGGATCTAAGCAGTAATCAAAGAGCACTTTTGGTAATAGCGTAAGTAAAAGGTCGGCCCAATTACTGATGGACTTGAGCTTTAACGGATCGATTTGATATTTGTAAATCGTTGGTGATTTAAAACCTCTGCGGTAATTAGCAACAAGTTGACAGAAAGTAAATTTCTTAGAAGTCCAGCCCGAGCTATAAAAGTGATTAACGGACGTGGATTTATTATTCGAAAGCTACAGATACGAGAGAAACTTAACGTCACGTATATTTTATTTAAATTTAAGTTCATTTCTTCTCTACAAATAAAACTAACTAGGTGGTAATCTGCACCTTACGCAGAGTGAATGGACTAAAAAGAACAATCTATAGTATTAAAAAGATAAAAGTCATAGTCGCAAATATTACATGTTATATAACGAAAGATTGAACGAAGTTGTGAATGTTTATATAAGATAAGCTTCAATTTTTTTTTAAAAAAAAATTGTTATTGGTCAGGTGTAATTGAAATATAGTTTATAAAAGTAAATCTATAAGTGTAAGTAAAGACTTATATAAAATTAGGTATGAATTTAAGATAAAACAAAATATAAACAATAAAATATTATTTTCATAATAAATGATGAATATAAGATAAAACGAAACATATGATACAAAATAATAAAATATAAAAGGAACAATTTATAAAGAAACGGATCAGTTATGTATTATATATATAGTCATAACTGATAGGGTTTAGGCCACAAGAATTGAGTCAATCAAATATATTCCATCGTGAAAAATAATGGGAAAATCCCTACAGTTTCGTGTATAATTAATAATTGGTAATAAAAATTGTGTATAAATTAGTAACTTTCCTATATTAACCGAAACAGATTGCGCTGATTGTGTATATCATTTTCCTAAATTTTGTCTATTGCATAAATTACGATCAAACGTAAAATTAGCAAAAAAAATCTAGTAAATTTAAGAAAAAAATATTATCGGATTTAATATTAAAAACACGGCATAAAGTATTACTTTTGTCTTATATAAGAAGATTATATAAATGATATATGTTTAGAAAAATGATATATGTTTATACAGTATTGTCCTGACCAAAAATCCGACTAACAAAAAAGAACAATATGTTTTAATACAAAGATGTTTTATTACTTTTATGTTTGAAGATACACATATGAAAATATGAGAATAAGTTGAGGCTTTGATAGTATTCATATCCGAAAAATGAAGCTATGTCTAGGATATAAAAAATGTTATAAAGCTTTTAGTAAAATTATAAATGATATATGTTTAGACAAATGATATATATTTATAATAAAAGTGCTCCTCAAATAATAATAAAAATATAGTTATGTATAGGAATGTAGATACGTCTACTTATAAAAAATGTTCTAATGCTCTTTCTATATGAATATGCATACATAATTCATGTCCAATGGCATGATTTTTTTTCTTGCCTTTTATTAAAAACTACAAAAGATATTATAACTAATCTTTTCTTGTTTTAAATCCCTAGATATCAAACGTTTAATGTAGAAAACATATAATATAATCACTATCTAGTTTTAATATGCAATGACATTATATGTAATTTATCTAGGTAACGGAGGTTTTTTAAAAAATGGGTGTGAAAAAAGTTTTCATAATGACATATTAGCAATGACAATAATGACACATTAGCAATGACAATTGTATTAATCATACATGAAGACAAGGTTAAAGAATAAAAATGCTTCTCAAATAATAAAAAGAGGATATGTTTCAATGTCGTTTGACCGATGTGCCTATTTAACATACAGGTTCGACTCTTACTTTCTTTTTTTATCTTTCATACTAAATTACTTTTTTAATGTCAATACTCAACAGAACTTATAGTTATAGTGAGACTATTCTCTCGAAAAAATAGTAGTAGTAGCAGTTCGACTAAAAATTCTCTATGTAAGCAAAAATAATAATTTGCTGAACTTATAGTTATAATAATTTTCATAGCATTTTTAAAATTTAATCTTGAAATTCTAAAGTAACAATGCTTATAATAAAAAATGAAAAATCAATTTTTTCACGAGTTTCAAAAATAAGATAGAAAAAAAAACAAAGCGTCAAGATCTGGATTGATGGAGCTGAAATCATAGTGGAATGAATAATTTCAAACACACAGATTTCAAGGAGAATGTTTCAGTGGGCCCCACCTTAAAGTCACCAGTTGTGACATATCCATCACATTATTCTTCCCTCTCCTCAATTTATTAACACCTCGAAAACCTAACCATACTTTAGTAAGTTTCAGTGTTTTCCTAATAAATGCAATTTAGAACAATAACACGAAATCAACATATTCCAAACACTAGCATCACCGTTAGCCAATCAAAATGCATCAAGTTAATTAGGTACCTTTCCCAGCTATTGTTAAACTTGTCCAATCAATTATTTTTGTTGTCAGGACCGAACCCAGTAATTAAATGGATTATCATGGTTCTATATCAATTGCTCTCTATATTTTAAATTAAAAGAATATCACTTTAATATTTTTTCTTGTAATATAAAGATATTATTTTATAATTCTAATGTAACTTTGAGTTTAGTATTAATCATAAATGCGTTGATTTTATAAATAATTTTATTTATTTAAAAATATTATTGGTTGTAGACGTAGCTTTGTTGTTGGGATGGTAGGACTTTAACCAGTCTTTGGCAATTAATTATTAATAAGTTTATTTAGTGAGGATCATGTGAAAGTCATCAGAGCTTACCTGTCTATTATAATTTAATTTTCTCATGACTTTTTTTTATTATGTGCTTTTTTAACTTAATGAAATCCATGCGTTGCATGACCAAATAAACAAAAATACTATGCTGCTGCAGTTAATTAGTCACACACTATAAATACAAATGTGTTTGCATTTATCTAATTATAACGTCTGAAATTACTAGTCGGCAAGACATAAAAAATAGAAACAACAAGAGAAGGGACATCAAAAGACCAGCCAATGTGTCATTTATAACATGTGTTAGTGAGCCATAAGAAAACTCAAAATCAAATTAGGCATTCAATACGCATGCACCCCCAATAATGTCCTTACATCCAAATTAACCCCAAAACAATAAAATAAAATAAGAAAAGAAAACCCACCAATAAGAACATTCAAAGTGAAACTGAGAACATATTGATTAATTAAATAAATAGCAATAAATAAACATCAATGATAGTACTATTTTCATCATCAAACTGAGAAAAATTAGCACCATGATCCTCCACTCAACATCCCAGTCCAATATCCACCAGAAGTTGCAGCTGCATCTCCACCACTTGCTCGCTTCTGATGATCATTAATGTCGACATTAATTGTTGCTGATGAAGAAGAAACTGGCAATTTCAAATCCTCAAAAGGAAATAGATTCCTTCCATTCACATCATCACCACTTTCTCCTCCTTGAAATCCTCCGTTGAATCCATTATTATGATGATGATCCAATGAAAATCCTAGCAGCGTGGTGTTTGAGTTACTAGGCTTGTAATGATCTTGCATTGAAAATTCTTCAGATATTGGACCTTGATTTTGAACTGGAAACCCCATGAATGAAGAATTCGAAGTATTCCTATCATTAGCATTGTTGTTTCTTATGAGATCTAGAGGGGAAGTTGCCAGAGCTGACGTGGCAGAACATGAAGAGCCAAGAAATGGATTGTTAGTGCTCGTGTTGTTGCTGTTCCCAGTGTTGTGGATGAGGTCTGTGAAGTTGGTCCTGATCAACCCATGTGTTGGAAAACCTAAATTGAGATCTTGTTGAGTCTTCTCAAGGATTTTAGGGTTTTGACCGGTCAACGCTTGTTGAGATATGCTCATGAGGTGGTGGTGATGATAATGATCAGAGTGATGCTTCTTTGTAGCTGGTTGTGTAGAATCCGAGTGATTTTTACTAATATCCGAGGAAGAAGAAATTGAAGAAGAGTGAGATCTCTTGTTCTTTCTTGAGCCACCACCTACAGGGATGTTCCTAAGCGAACCGCCTTCCGTCCAATACCTTCGACAACCTTTGCAGAAGAATCTTGGCTGCGTCAGGCTATAATTGTTGTAGTAACAAAACTTTGTGTTGACTGAATTACATCTTGGACAGTTTATAGCTTGGTCTTTTTCTGGCCGTGTCTTCCTCTCCGCCCCAACCGACGGTGGTGGTTGCGGCTGTGACGCTTGCGGCGTTGGGCATGTGTTAGTTACTATTTCTTCCAAGGGCTTCACTACAATCTCCTGTCATCAAAATCACAAAAACATAAAATAAACATAGACTTGTTGTATATGTAAAAATATAATTAACATATATTGTTTAATTAAGAACAATAAATGGTTATTCATCAAGACATAAATGATTGGAAATTTGAGAAAAAAACCGTAACCAAAAACATAAAAGAAAAAGCAAATAATAAAGGGTAAAGTGGAAAATACATATATTTAATATGTAAAACCTGTTGAAGAGAATAGAAACATCAAATGCCGTCAAAAAAAATAGAAACATCAAACGAAGAAGATCCGGAAACATTAAACTCTTAAATCAAGTACGGCGCGTAAGATGAAACAACTGATCTAATCTACATCAACACATACATATAGAGTTGTAATATATATAGATATATGTTTGTGTGTAGACCTGTGGCCATTGAGCCGTATCCATAGATGAGTTTCCTTAAATCAGCAGAAACAAAACCTGATATCTTATTTTCTTGGTTTGACTCTAGATTCGAAACGAAACAAAATCTCTGTGTTTTTTTGGTTGGATGAAGAGAGGAAAATTTGGTGGCTAAGAAAACTTTTCTGAATGCAATTCTTTGTATGCTTTTGTCTGATCACATTTGCTTTATGAGAGAGAGAGAGAGAGAGAGAGAGAGAGAGAGAGAGAGAGAGAGAGAGAGAGAGAGAGAGAGAGAGAGAGAGAGAGAGAGAGATAGGACGAGAGAGAGAGAGAGCGATACGCTATATCTAGCTCTCTCTCTCTATCTCTCTCTCTCTCTCTCTCGCTCTCTCTCTCCTCTCTCTCTCTCTCTCTCTCGCTCTCTCTCTCTCTTCTCTCGCTCTCTCTCTCTCTCTCTCTCTCTCTCTCTCTTCTCTCTCTATCTCTCTCTCTCTAGAGAGAGAGTTGTATAATAAAAGATCACTAAAACATTCCGAGTGGGAATCTTTGTCGTACTGAAATAAACAAATACTTTAATACGCATCCATATGATATATCCATGTATGTAAAGGGTTATATATTGCCAGGGAACTCTCTAACATTACTTAGAAATTAGTGGAAGGATTAATGTGACAAAAATATAAACAAATGTATTATATATGTCTTTTGTATTATATATGTTATTTGGTATGATACTTGAAAATATATGGACGCATCTTAGTCGGATTGAATTTTTGGTCATAAGTTAGCTATTGGATATCTAAGTCTTAACGTACACAAAGATTTCAATTGAGCTTACATTTAAATTCCAAATTAAAATACATATATCAAAATTTACTCGTTTGATTCGAATGCCTGAGCTTAGAAGTGGATAGTTTTCTTCTTTTGTTTCAAAAGTCGACTACTGCAACTTTCATAGTAAAATGACGGAAAGTGGGTTCTTTGCCCAAAAATTTTGTTATTATGGGGTGTGAATAGTGACCAAGAGAATGAAGAGGAACAATACATTACTTAACATTCCTTAAAAAATTTAGCATTCATGAGGAATAATTTTTTTTCCCATTTCTCTTCATTTCTTTAGTTGTAGAAAATTATAGAACAAATTCATTCCTTATTGATTTTGATAAGTAATCATTATTTCTCTTCATTCCTAAAATTTTATTCTTACTCATTCTTTTCCTGTCAATTCCTGTTGTTCCTATTATGGTTACCAGTCACACCCCGGTTTTTGAAAGTTATCAGGGGCAATAAAGGTTTTGCAATATTTTGATGAAAAGTAAAATCAGTGTACATCAAGTATCCCGAATTTATTAAGTCTGTTAAATATGTTTGTAATTGCAAGTTGATATATGCACCTCTCAAATAAAGTTGATTAGGGATCTTGAATGCTGAAGCACGAATATTTACTTTAGCATGAATGCTTATTACATATAGCATTACGTAGCATATTACTTTACAAGTACAACACATCAACACTACTACTATGCTATGCATCGTCGGATAACTGAACGTAAAATCAACAATCATTCTGAACACTACTAGTATTCTATGCATCGTCACATAACTGAACGTAAAATCAATACTTTATCATTGTGAAGACAAAACAATATCTGTCACTCTTTTTAACTATCTTGTTAGGAATATTATCTTTATAAAACAATTATCAAATGAAAGAAAATAAAATAAGTCCAAAAGCTATATGGAAAGTATAATCTTTTTCACAGTATAAAGTCTATTTAGTAGATCATATATTTGTACGGAGGGAGAAATTCAAGTACGTAACAAGTTGATCTTCCATTGACGTATGAACCTATTCTTATTCTAACTTATTTGGTCGACCTCTTTATTATTAAATCAAAACAAAACGAACATATTTCTTTGCACTTTTCTACTACTACAAGTACAAATATTATGTGTAAAAATATTAAGAAGAGAGAGAGCCAAACGCACCCTCAAAGGTCCACATGCTCCAGATTAAAAAGCTCAGCTATTATTCATTCACTTATCCGTCTTTCACGTGTGTCTTAAGATTCCGATCAGGTTGTAGTTACCTGTATCGCACGATTTTAAGCTGATATGTGGACGGTCAGGATCTACTCAGGATTTCCCCAAGAATGTTAATCAGGATGGTGTATCCGATTAATCTAGGTCTCATTATTCAACCTGGCCTATGTGTCATCAGAACGTGAGCTATCTTAAGGTCTCATTATTCAACCTGGCCTATGTGTCATCAGAACGTGAGCTATCTTAATGTACAAAACAGCTCAGGAACACCTAATTTCCTTCACTCCATGTGTCACGTTCCCTTATTAGCTATCTTTCTTTTTTTTTTGAAAAATAGTTATCTTCTTCATATCACCAATGAAGTTTACCAATTAAGCACATTAGTTAGTAGTATATTAAGGAGATTAAAAAATATTAACCAGCACAGAATGCATGGAAATTGCGCAAGTATATCTTATTCCTTAGATCTACTGTTCTAAAATGTAAAATGTTGAAAATAATTTTTCATATCTCAATATGTAAAATACTTTTATATTTTAAAGTAAATTTAAATCAATTATATTTTATATTTTATTTTATCATTAGTTGAGTAGTTTTTTAATTTATAATTTTATTGATAATTTTTATATAAAAGTTAGCTTTTAATATGTATATTTTTACCTAAAACATCTTATTCTTTAAAAGTATTTGTTATTAGTTATTAATCTTCAGTTCCCGAAGCACTAATCATAGACAACATAACGGGCGTATGAGATGATAACAAGTGTTGTAACATGAGTTGAACGGGGACGATTAATGAACGGTTACTACGACTTGTGGGCGGTGAAGTTGGGTCCCATGTTTCCTCATGCGCATGGCTTTTGTGATTATTCTCGCCGAAGAAAAAGTCCACTGAATCTCAGCCGTTGGATACTTATGGATCTGACGAAGTGCGTAGATAGCAGCATCATTGAAAGTGCGGTCCATGTCACCGCGTGTGGACAAACAAACCTGCACCCTAGTTGCCATTAAAATGCGAACCAGCAACTAAACCAACTTTCACCAACAGTATATATTTTTGGAGCTAGCTAGCTAGCTAGGCCTTTTCATTTAGAAAAAATGTAGAATAGCGGGTATAGACGGATATGGATAATTAAGGTATTGAAAACTATTACTCAAACTGTATTTTTGAAAGAAAAAGAAAAACTATTTCAGTATTACTATTTGTAAGCGCATACAACAAGTCTTTACGAAATTTGGGAAGAAACAAATGCAAGACTGCATAGATCGAAATTGACCTTGTACCTCAGTACATATAAGGATATTTAACTTAATCTAAAGGTGTAAGCTTTGTAAAATTTGATAGAAAAGTCAGTTAGAATCATGCTTAAACTACAAGACTACTAAATTTTAGATTTAAGCCCATAATGATTATTCTTTTGGGCGCCTGAATACGTTTGGGCTTTCTGTATTTAAAATTAGAACATTCTCCAAACATAAACTAATAAGAGTTCTTTATCAAAAAAAATTTAATAAGAGTTGAATTGACGAATTAGATGTGGGCTCTCTGTGTTCGTAAAAAAAAAGTTTATGCAGAAAAAGGGAGAAAACTATGAGGAGCCACTGGAGAAGTCGTAGCCGTAAGGATTATTACTGGCCCAGTTCCATAGATCCCTACAAACCTCTTCGAACCCATACTTATCCCTGCATTGATAGTGCCATGCCAAACAACATGGACAATGTTGTGCGTGTATTTTTAATTTAGTAAACCCATTTCAACATAGTATAAAACTGAGAGATTGATGCCTTTGTTCATGTTTTTTGTTCACAAATCTAATTACTAGATTGACATTTCTTCCGAGTTACTATAGTTCCTCTGAGTAGTGTTCCAAAAAAAAAAAAAAAAAAAAACTTACTTCCAATTTAGCTCTCGTTCTGCTTTATCTGTAGTGGCGTAAACAACTTCAGCGTCTCCAGGACGTCGTCCGGCCATAAACGATGGGATTTTCTAATATAATTTTTTTATCAAGATAAAACCGATGAACAATGATAGTCAGGTTTTAAAAGGCCAATAACATCAGCGAACATTTGTTTTTTAGTAAACAGACCAACCAATGTTCTCAAAGGCAGAGACCATTTTGAGGACCGATGTTCCATCACCTGTTTCAAGATTTGTATAACTCAGAACCTTACCATTTCCCCAAATATATACAGATTGGACTTGGATTCAATGGGAAATCATAATGAGAGGAGTTTGAAGAGAACCCTTACTGATTTTGATATCATCTAGCTTGCGCAGAGCAGCTATATGTCCATCTGCTAAATCAATGACATGAATGTAAATATGTAATCTCTCACCTGAAAGAAAAAAATACAAAGATATTGAGAAAATTTGAGTTGAATTATCGTGTTAGAATAAATCACAAATTTGTCTTGTCCCATACTCCACATTCCAACACGATATGATATTGTAATATGTAATAACTGTCTTAGGCAATTCACACTGGGAGTATCTCAACATAAAATGAGAAACTTTCACATTAATTTTTCTAATATTTTATAGATTCACAATTAAATATAAACATAATTTGTGAGAGATTGATGTTGAGATACTACCAATGCCAATGCCGTTGCAAGTTCTGTCAATTAGAGACATCACATACATACCCCTGTTCCATCGTTTGTCTTGTAATCGCTCCCAAAGACGGTGAGGTGAGGTCTACGGCCAACTGCAACTTGTTGGACATAAGACATGAGATTGTTTGGAACTCCAAGAGGATCTTCACCAATGTAACCACTAGGATGTGCACCAACAGGGTTGAAGTGTCTAAGTAGTTTGATTTTCCACTCAGGGTCAGAGCGATATACATCCAGGCAGATTTTTTTCTATAAAAAGCTAACAAGAACCAAATAATCTAACTCACATCACGATCACTATCACAAGTTGAATATATACTCAGGTTAAAACGACTATCTTAGTACGCCCATATGATTCAATGCAGGATACTGTTTGAGAATTTGTTTTAATAGTATAGATGAATTAAATTCTCTTCTCTATAAAACAATTACAGTTTAAAGAAAAAGGTGGCATACAACATACTAATAAATCCATATATATGACATTCTAGCGTAAATGTGGAGTTAGGACATTGGATTATTAATTAGAAAATGAAGATCTTATATTTATCATATCTTATAGATCGGTGGCACCGTTGAAACCAACTCCACCAAGGACTTTCCGTGAGAGCATTCACGAAAACTATAATATATTCTAAACACTTTTTCTGTTATAAGTTATACTTTTCATACATCTCTCGTGAATATCAACATATAGGTAGAGATAAGCTGGACATGTAATTTAAGCTTAAAGCCCTCTTTTTCTATGAAAGTAATCTAGTTTATAATAAGCTTAATGATTCAATACAAAACTAAATGTAAATACCTTGGTGTATTCAATTATTGGCATAGGTAATCATAATATATTTATTTCCTTAAGTGATTACATCCTTGACAGAAAGGAAAGGCATTAGTATAGGCAAATGGAAAGAGAGAAAGTTCCCAATTTCTTTCGCCTCTGTTAACTGAGACCCCCCACTACAAGTCCAAAAAATTGAGCCAAAAAAAATTGGAGGTGCGGGGAATCGAACCCCGTGCCTCTCGCATGCGAAGCGAGCGCTCTACCATATGAGCTACACCCCCATTTTTGAGAACTTATACGATGAACAATTATTACGCAAACTTTTATAAAAACATTTCTAACACATTAGCTGATCTGTTATCTAAGCGAGACATGTTACGTGAATAGCGTGATGCAACCATTTGTCACACAATCCCAACACGACACGATGTTGTTGCCTTAAAACTCCAAGACAAAGAGGTTGTTCATTTCACCAACTAACTCATAACAAAGTAACATATAGTCTATAGCTACATCTGCAAAACAAGCATATTTTTCTGCACAGTACGTAGAAGAATGAAACTAAACAGGGCAGTGAACAATCCTCAATCTATTTAGGCGCTTTGGCTTGATCCGTTTGGTAATCTTTCTTCTTGTTCAGACTTACAATCACCACGCAAGACCGACAACCAAGAATCCACCTGAAATCAGGAGTTAACCAAGAAATCATCAAAATTAATATGTTGTAGGATCTCTCAAGAACGAACATATGCGTTATCATGTGGTTCACCTGTGTTTTAGAAGTGCTTGAGCACTCAAACCTTAGACCTTGACGGGTTAAAATATAAAAGCAGTGATGAGTTTCATCGAGCTCTCTTGTGTAGCTTGGCAACGAACCAACTTCAACAATATCCGCTACCAATGTAGAATCTTGAGGGCTCAAGTCTACCGATAGAGAGTGTCAACACGATGAGAGGAATACAACATTTTGAATCAAGAACGTGTAAAATGTGAAAATGAACTTACCTGTTGATAGTAAATAGAAGAAAAGACGAGGCCCTTGAAGGACAACAAACCGAGGAAGCCAGTCGTCTACTTCAGCATCGTCTAGTGGAGGTGGTTCACCAGGAAGAGCTGCCCAACGCTGAAGTTAAGGGGCAAGATTGTCAACAAGAATACACACATTACTTTGAGCCTCATGGATCAAAATGGAAAGGGTTGTGGAGTTAAGACCATACGCTACGGATAAACAAGTAGCCAGATAGACAAGCAGAGCGTAAGACTTCATCTACACGTTCCAACCTATGTAAAGACAAACAAGAAATGAGATTTGATATGAGTATAGGGGAACAGTTTTGGAGAGGATATGGCTTACTTACTGGGCTTTGAGGTAAGCTTCTCTTTCTGCTAACTCAGAGAGTTCTGATCTAAGTGACTCCATCACTGCAGCTGATAGCTCTATCTTGTCTTGACCATCTGAGACCCAAGGAAGACGAGGAAGAGTGAACATATTCAACATATGTGCTGCTCTTTTCAGTTTTCTGCGAGTCCGGGACTGGCTTTGACTATGAAACCTACTCTTACACAAATATATAAACTGATGACACCTCAAAGTCTCCACCTTTGTCTAGCAATACCTATGTACTAACACGTTACCTCAAAGAAGGATCATCTCTTGGCTGAGAAGATGATGGAGAAACGTCTACAGAAGCTTCCGAGGTGGGAACACTGAAGTGATCAGGTAATATAGTTAATTTCTTAGGAGTAGCATCACCCATGAACCTGAAGTTTGGGACTTTAAGAAGATTCCACAAGAAAAAATGTAGCAAGAGAGATCCTGCATTCAAGAGAACATGTCAAAGACTCTTTCATCTTCTGAGGATCAAAGATTCTATCTTTTATTAATACCAAATCTAATAAAATCACACTTCACAGCAAAACAAGAAGCTAAGCAAACATCTTACCAACGCTTTTCTGGAGTTTCTATAAGCTCAAAATTAAATCTACAATTTTCTGAGATTAGGCAAAGATTACTCCCAGAAATCCAAACTCTAACAGAGCACGAAAACAAGGTTTGAACAACGAGAACCTTACGAGATAACATAAGATCGATAACTTGCTATACCTGATCGAAGGAAGGAGGTTGAAGATGAATGTTAGGAAACACGAAACTGTGATCTGTTATGTTCTGTTCTAAAGGGGGAAAGTGTTATTATGACACTTGAAATTTGGTGGTTAAAGACACTTTTACCCCCAGGTTAAGAAGAAGAACAGATTGATTCTACGTAGAATTTTCCATGATTGATCAGAATCTGAAGGTTTAAATTGTCTCTGAGGGAATGGGCCGTATTCGGCTTTGTTTTGAAGTTTTCTACAATGGTGGCCATTTTGAGGTAATTAGTCTCACCTAAGCGTACGGCTCATTTATAAGCCCTTCAACGGTTTTCTCCGGTTTTGCAATTGCGAAATCGGACCCGGTCCGATTAATGTTCATGTGAAGCTCCTATTGTAGGCCCAGTGGTTTTTAAGTGACACCTGCATTGGTTCTCTCTCACTCACCCAAATTCCATCATCTGAATTTAAGTAAGTCTTCAAATGTTTTGAGCAAATTTAAAAGAACGAGTTTAAACTGCAAAAAATGTGATTGGTAAGAACATCTTCTGGGTATATATAGTATATCATACTTCCCCTAAGATAATAATTAAAAAGACAAGTAGTGTTATTATTTACAATGAGAGAGTTATAATATGAGTGTTTGATGGGAAAATTATAGAATCATGACTTAGTCAAGCACCAAAAAAACAATTTTAAGTGGTTGGTCTTCAAGCACCACTTTTCTTTTTTCTACTCTTAGTATATACTGTTCACTTCTATGTGTAAAACTCCATATTGTAATTAATTTTATAAAATTTACCAGTTTCCCATGAAGTCGGGTTTGCTAATGATGCTTTTAGTCGACGGTCTTATTAATTAAACCACAATCTCATATGCAGATATTTCTCAGGGCATCCTAATCAGCTATTAAATCAATATTTGATAAATTATATAAAGAATCTGTGGAACACATGAGTCATATTTGTTTTGGTTTTGCTACCTGTGTGTGTGTGGATGGATGTTATTGAAATATTAGAGTAGTATGAACTAATTAAAATAGAGTTATTGACCATTTTATATAGAATGATCCTAGTAGCACGCCATCGTTTTTGTTGTGGAACTTTTATTTCTTTATATGTATTTGAAGGACTGGTAGCTGATGATATTTCAAATACATAATGATTAATTAAAACAGGATAAATGTGAGAAATTGTTAATATCATTTTCATTTTTCAGACGCGTAAGAGATAAAAATAATGTTACGTTTGCTTCGTTTATATTAACTCTATTAGACCATGACTGCTTAACTGCATCCAAAAGCTCATGAGCAGACACAAATATATACACACACATACTCTGATGATACTATATGATCATTATCTATGATTATTCTTACCCTTAATTTCCTGAAAATTATTCAATTATCTCCAGTTAAACCTGTCCTTTCGTGACAAAACATGGACTGAGAACTAATGAACTTGTCAAATCTTTTGTATTGTTCAGTAAATCCCACACTTCTCAATTACTAAACAAAACAAATTTGAATAAATTCTAGTACCCCATTTCCCAGGGTAAAGCGACGTCGTCCTTTTACCCCAAAGCACACTCCACTACGTGTCTTATTAATCGTTTCATACTCTCGGTCGCCTATATATACTCGTGTCTCTCATTAATTGTGTATACAGAAAACATACTTGCAATTATACAAAAACAAGAAGATAACACAAAACTTTCTTTTCCTTTATCATCAGAGAAAAAAAAAAGAAGAAGCAAAAAATGATGGATTCTTTAGCTAAATGCTTCAACAAACTTCAAGAAAGGTACGAGAACGTTCTAGAAGCAAAACCCGTTTACAGAGACGACTTAGACATAGCGTTGCCGCTGAATGGCTCAGCGATTTCAGCAGAGCCCACCAAAAAGACTCGTTGCTTGCAGAGAGCCATGAGGATTGACAAATCCTTAAGGTTCGAAGAGGAAGATGAAGACATGGCACAGCCTCTGGCTGAGGAAGAAGGTCAAAAGCCACGTAAGGTTGTGAGGTTTCAGTTAGAGAATAATAAGATATTCGAGCCAAAGAAGCCGGTGAGGTTCGATCTTGATGATCGTGAGCTCGAGCCAAAAGAGAAGTCATTGGAAGAGAAAGAGAGTTCAAATAAGGCTGAAGGGAAGGAGGAAGTTGTGAGGGTTAAGATAAAGGTGACGAAGAAGGAAGCTCAAAGGCTATTAGCAAACTGGAAAAACGACAATGTTTTGGATTTACAGCATGTGGTGGACCAGATCGCACACGTTTCGGTCCATCAACTTCAAGTCGATGTGGTTATGGTTGCTTGTGACAACGGGCGACAAGGAAACGGCTGCTGATTACCACAGACGGAATACTTTTTTGTGATTTATTCTGGTTAATTTATCAAAATTTTGTAGTTTTAGAGTAATATCTGTCTATCTCTCTGTCAAGTCATCTTGTGTATATATTTTAATACAAGTTTTTAGAAGGCATAATTCATCACTTTTAGCACAGTTAATTATGCATTGTTTGTTGTGGGGTATGTCTTAAAAGAAAATTTGAACGTATAGTAGCATTGTATAATCAAGACAATAATCAACTACAACCATCAGCATTTAGTATTGATGTTCAGTCATACCTAGTTTATGTGGTTGATAGACTTATTTGATGCACAAACCCACATAAAATTAGGTTATCGGTCCATCTATGTACTTCCTTATCACATTAAGAAAAAAGTCTTAACCACATTTGGTCAAGGCTAGTTTAATGAAAGTCGATTTCTATTACTAAATTTGACACTTGACAAAATGAACTTATACATGAGAGACGAAAAACAAAGACATAACTTCGTATTCTCTTTGGATCTTATGAAGGGGTAAATAGGCCTTGGCCAGTTTCAAACACCGAAGATATCTCAGATGAAATTAATCCATCGGGAAAAAAGAAAAAGAAAACAGGAAAAAAAGCAAACTCTCCCACAAAATTAAAAGCCATACTTAAAAGAATAAACATGAAAATAATTTTTAAAACCTAAATGATCTAAAAAGGATTAAGGAAGTGATTACGCAAGTGTTTCTTCAGGCCATTCAATGATTTTGTACAACGACGGTCTCCATTTTCTACTTCTCCGGCAAGACTCTTCCTCTTTTTCCGCTGCCTTTGCTGCGGCTTCACCTGCAGATCTCTCAGCCTCTAACTCCCTAAGAAAATCGCCCAAAGAAGCCAATGATGTTTCTCCTTTTCCGCTGGCGTTTAACTGGAAGAGAATGAGCTTATCTAGCTCATCTCTTCTCAAAACAATCTTCACTTTCCTGTCCTTTCTTTTGTAATCTTTCTTCACTTCTTGTTCTTCTTGAACCACTCTTTCAACGTTGTTACCTCCATTCAAACAGGTTTCCATATTTATAATTTCAAAGCAAACTGTGAAACAAACAACTTTGGGAAATGTCCACAAAAAAAAGTAGAAGAGAAAAAAATTGGGAAATGCCCAAGAAAAAAATCTTCTTCTTCTGTTTTTTATTTTCTCTGTTGGTCAACTTGGTGGAAGCTCGAGATTGCATGGATCAATGTGCTATATGGAGTTTATATATAATAACGTTTAACGAAAGATGGATGACTCTGCTGATCTGTTGGATTTAACAATTTAAAATGTACACCAGCATTAGTTTATTTGATTATTTACTCGACCAACCAAAACCACAAGAACGCAAGTTAACGTTCTCTCCGGTTAGTTGGTGAATTTGAGGCAAACCAAACCCGTGTTAAAATCTGGCAACCCACATGTATACCAAGTTCCAACCACTAACCTGTCTTGATTATTCCTTTAATAATCGTCGTTACAATTCAGTAACCACTAATAGTATACTTTATTTTGAATATAGAACCCATTTCTCTCGTATTAGTTGTATTAAATAAGTGTCTCGTGATAATAGCTTGTAGGTACATTCATCTCCGTTTCCCTCAGCATCCAAACATCAATAGAATCCAATAATGCATTGTATGATCTGTTTCAAACAATGTCAAGCCCTTTCTTTCAAACTATTCTCTCCGGACTTAAGGGGCCAGAAAATAAAAATTATCGATTCAATATGTAACTAACAAATGTCGATTTCAGAACTCAATCACAACCACTAGTCCACTAAACTATAGCCACTTGACGAATTTCAAACACTCTCGTAAAAGATACGGTGGGCAAATACAGTTGAAACCGTTGTCTTATAGCTATAGAGTATGAATAAGTACGATTTTGATGTGATAACCATAATCATATACTAGTAACGTACATATGAACACGAAATAGTTCAGCATATTTATAAAATAATATATTGCTTGACTGCTTGTAGACGTAAATATCATTACTAAAAGTGGTCTTATCAGATGATACTATTACTAACGACCTGACTGGTGTAACGGCAACGGCTGCGGGTGCGGTTGTGGGAGTTTGTGGATGCGGATGGTTGCGGTTCTAAGCGTTTTATAGAGATTTGTATGACTGGTACATAGGTTAGAAATTAGTGCGTTTACGGGACTTTTATGACTGGTAAACTACCAAACACAACAGCCGTTAAATAACAAATTAACAATATTTACGTTTTATATAAGTATAAAAGTAATAAAATTATAATATTATAATAAATATAAAAATTATATTTATAAAATCATAATGCTAAATTTTTAAAAATTATAGAAAATATTTTTGTTTTAAAGTTTTATAATATAAATTAAAATATAATATGCACATATTTTACAATTTCTATTTTTTCAATTTAAATTTTTTATTGAATATTTTTAGTTTTATTTATTTTATTTTTTTTTTAAGAAAAAAATATGTCCTCCCGCAACCACAAACGTTAGCTGGAATCAGTTTTTGATTTTAAGAGGTTTGAAGTGGTTTGGAGCGATTTGTAGTATTTTCTATGATTGTTTTAAAACATCAACAACCACTACCAACCGTAAAAACTGCGTTTGCAGATAGTAGCGGAGAAACCAAACAACCCTTAGGCCCTACGCGTTACATAATTATTGGTTGGCGTCAACTGTCATCACTGGGAGAAACTTCGGGGAAATTGCAAAAGGACAACAACTACGTGCCCGTGTCACGGGGGCTGTCGTTTGTTCATAGTTCTTACGTCTTTCTTCAAGGGGCCAAGTCGGCCACAAGCTTGCAATCTTAATTAAATATTCGTTTAAAAAATATATAAATATTTATGTTGAGTTTACACGGAAAGGCAAACATGTTTGCGTCTAGTGGTTGTGTTTACTATTAGCAACAAAAATAATTCTTAAGATGTTAGATGTTATGGATTCACTCGGGGAAAAACACTCAGATCAAAACCAAAAGTAAGCAAACCGTCTATATGCACCTTAGTCACGACTCATGACATCAACTGAATGAATGACGATGCTGGTGCAGTAAACTAGTAACGTATCAATGTGAATTCGATCTCTCAATGAGTCAAAGTTTGATTTGATATGCGTCGTGATCCCAGCAACATATTTATATTTAAGATTAGTAATTTAGTATGAGTACGTATCATATGATTTGTCGGAATAATGCAAATACATTACAACGGTATTAACATATGTGATAAATTTGACCGATCGAAATGTAACAAAGATGGGAAGCAGGAGGTATACAAGGAACGGAGAGAGATAGACGAAGAAAACGGTGAGCGTTTAGGGGGAGGTCATGTGATGGAACAGTTCAAAGTGTTTGACATCGTCGCGGAATTTATTCCCAAATCGGAGGATAGCTGCGTCTGCAAAAGCACTATGATATGGGAGAAACGTAACGATGAATTCCCCGAACCAAGCAGCTACATGAAACTCTTCACGAGCATGGTTGCTGACATGGAGGACCACGTTCTCAAAGCTTAATCATCATCATCATCGCCATCACATATCACCATCACCATGATCACTACTGTATATCATTTTCATTTTGATATATATTACTATGCATTTAAATACAATAATTGCGGAGTTTCATTTCTTTGTAAGATCATGCTTCGATATGTTCTGATGTATGTTGTTCCCTTATCTATATATTTCAAGTGTTATCAAATGTGCCAACGGTCTGGTGGTGAATTTTCTAAAAGTTGTGCGTTCTTAACCCCTAGCTATTTTGATCCCTAGCTGTTGAAGAAGACAAATGTTTTTTTGACAAAGAAATGTACGGGACAACCAATTGAATAGCTGGAAAATGAAGAGACGATGAGAAACACATTCCTATGAATCATGGAGATTAAGATCAACTTTGGATTCAGCATTTGCATGCAGTGTATTATTGCTTTGGACATTTCTCTGTTTCTTTTGTTTCCGTTCTGCATGTCCCTTGATTTCTTCAAACTAGTTGAATAATTCGTTCTGGGTAGAGCTAATCCTGTTAATTATTCAGTTTATTTCCATCACGAGTTGTCTCTGCGATTTGGGGTTTTAATGTTTCTAATTTTAGAAATGTTTTTGTTTTTGTGATATTCAAGTTTAATCCTTTCGAGAGCCATCATCGATGTCTGGGGAATTAGCAGTTGGTGTAAGTGTCTCATTCGCTGAACACGAGATTCTGAGAGGAAAGCACGAGACTTTGTTGAGAGAGCATGAAGCCTCAATCTTAGCAATCGAGCTTCTCGAGAAGAAGGTGAGAGAGGCAGTGCTGGCTAAGGAAGAGGATGAGTGTTGGGAGAAGAAGTATCGTGAACTGCAGAAGAAGCTAGAGACCGTCGAGAAGGATATCCAAGACTTGATGTCTTCTGAAAGTAAACGGTGCGGATTCAGGGACTGCAACACTTGGAGAGGACCGTAATGGTGTATTTATCTTATCTTTCATATGTTTTGTTGTTTCTCACTAATAGTGTGTTGGTAAACATGTTTCTTGGCTTGAAACTATATGCAGTTGTGATTGTGATCAGTGATGACGATGAAGGGAACGGAAGCGAGAGCAGTCGAGGACAGAGTGACTCTGAGAACCAAGAAAAGTTATCTTTCTATCTTTGATCAAGAACCTGGAATCATTGTAGGAGATGGAGAAGTAGAGAGTAAGTAGTAGTAGTAGTAGTAAGTTGGTTGTTTAGTTATGACTATGAATCTCCGATGTGTTGATGTTGTTTTTGGCTTTCGGAGTTAGGATGTTAAGTGATGATGGTTTGTATGTTCAATGGATTTAGCCTAACAAAAGGTTTCAAGAGAAGCAGCTTCTATCCTCAAAAGTACTTTCAGACTGTGTTCTATTTAAAACATCTTTGGCCTCTGGTCCGGTGCTCTGACAACGCATGACATTGCAATCTGCAACTTCTTTACCATCTCTTCCTCTATGTTTTTATACCTTAAAAGCTCAGCGTCAAAAACCTCTGCAGTCCACTCCTCTCTCACTACCGAATGTACCCATCGAACAAATGGATAACCTCGTCTCCTGCGGTAGTGTGATGGGCCAAGTCTATAATTGTTGGATTTAGGTAGAACTTAATCTGGGGAAAGTCTATATTATTGGGCTTAGATAGGCCTAAAACGTGTCTTTTGAATATTATCATTCACAGGAAGTCATAAAATAAAATTTTATGATTCCTTAATAAAGACATTCTGTTGAAATTCATCTGTGAGATTTTTTGAGTTTCTTTTAATGTTATTGTTTTGAAAGTAGATTTTAGGTTGTGTTAAAGTGCATATGTATTGGTGGAAAAGGTAGAATTATAAGTTACTAAATGGTCACATCTAGTTATCTAGTGATGGGGGAAACTGAGATTCACTCCTTTTGGTAGGTCTGGGCGTTTTTACCTCAACCCGAAGTACCTACCTAAACCCGAATCGGAAAAACTGAAACCGAATCTGAATTGTTATACAAAAATATCCTAACGGGACTTATGAGCTTAGTACTTCGGAGTTTGGTTATAATCCGAACCGAACCGAAATCTGAACTAGGATCCGAAAATATCCGAAATTAGTTAAATATGTTAATATTTTTATATATTTTAAGGTGATTTTAGATATTTTAGAGTATCCAAAATATTTTTTGTAATTTGTTTTATTTATTATTTTGAATACTTTTTGCTAATTTATATAGTTTAACTAATATTTAACTAGATTTGTAAATAATTTATATATTTTGAAAAAAACTTTGTCAATTTTTGAGGTTTAAAAATATTTTTTTGGACGATTTTAAATAATGGTTACATCCGATCCGAACCGAACCCAGAATGAACCAAACCGAACCCGATCCGATAATTAGTAAAATCCGAATGGTATTTCTGAACATAACACCGATAATCCAAAAATTTGAATCACCCGGACCGATACCGAATAGGCCACCGAACGTCCAGGTCTACCTCTTGGAATAAAATAAATGTAATTGATGAAACAGGTAAGGGCATGTCTGCTTAACCTTGAGTTTGTGTTTCCATTTCACCCCAACAAAAAGTCATTCACATTTTATTAGAGATTTAGAGTTAGATCATTACTCGATATTCACCTTATACTGGTGACTTGATTCATACTTACTTTATATTGGTGACTTGATCTATACTCACCTTGAAAAGTCAAATATTTGATGTTGGTAAAACAAGTAATAAATCAACAAATTTTACTATTTGTAAGAGAAAACCAAGTATTAAATAAAATAATAAAACTCATATTTTTAAAACTCACGTTTACCATTAATTTTACTAACGTATAAAGCATCAAAATAAAATAAAGCATCAAAATAAAATGGAAGAATAATGAGTTTCGTATTGTCTTTCAATATTTCAAAAGTTTATTTTCATTTCTGTCTATTTCTTTGAGAATTCATGATTAAAGATGTAAATTTGGAATATGTGTATCTTTTGTGTTTAATTGTATCTTCGTCTCACAAGTAATCAAAAGACATACTTAATTTGACAAGTAACAAAGTAAGTTAAATAACAAGCATTGATTTTTTTGCAAGTATTTAATAAAATAAGTATTCATTTCAAACAAATCAAATATAAGTAATAAACAGAATTACTTGGATAAATCAAGTCAAATAGAAAATAACAAAAAATTAGCGAATACTTGCTCCGCGCCAGCCCTACATTCTAGAGAAATTTACACGTAGGATCACTTTTCTACTTTACAATATCACTCTAAGACACTTACAGCTACCAATACACTTTTTCTATTGGAAAAGACGAATGTGACCTTTAAAAACCAAATCAAAGTATTGTTACCTTCTCTTTCCTTTTAGCAACGAGACGAAGCTTCACCAAATCGGTCTCCATCTCTTTCCTCTTTCTCCCTCTCTCCTTAACTCACCGCTCATTTCTATTTCTTGCCGTAATCGATCATTTTCCTCCTTTCCTCTTTGTTGAATCAGCGACACTGGCCGGCGTTGAAAACGAGTTGACTCAATGGCAAAAACTTACTCAATCTTCACTCCTCGATGTCTGTAACTCGATTCGCGCTAGTGCAAGCAGATTCTTTAATGGATGAAACTGAAAGAAATCGCCATCTCCGCTTTTCACCAACGGCGGAAACAGTAGTTGAGAACGCGACCACTTTCTTCTTGCTACACAAGCTCTGTGATGGGGCATTGTTGAATAGTAATGTTGGGAAACTCAGCAATAACATGAAAAGTTAGAATCTTGTGTGATGCATGAGTAATTTCTTGGAGTTATGATTCAGCATTTAATTTGCCATTGTTCATCATCATAGCATGTTAGCAACTTGTGTATGAAGTTGGTGGAACCTGTTATCTGCATTCTTTGATTTCACTCTAGTTCTTGTACACTTGGATCCTTCCTTCCTTATTGTCTAGTCATGTATGTCAGTAATAACAAGAAAAGTTATAATCTTGCGTGATGTGTGAATAATTTCTAGGAATTATGATTCAGCTTTAAGCTTCCTTTGTTCATCATCATAGCAAATTAGCTGTCTGAAATTTGGTGGAACATGTTCTTTGTATTTTTTAATTTCATTTAGCTCTTGAACACTTGATCCTTCTTCCTTCCTCATTGTGTAGTTGTGTACATATTTAATGGGTGTACATGTGGACAGGGACAGAAAAACTGGTGTACACATGGATAATAACTTTACTGTACATCATATTAATTTTGATTCATAGCTTAAAAATTGTGATTTGTTGGTTAACTAGTTTAAACAATTGGTAAATGTATATGATCATCATATGTTGTAAGATTGTGTTGGCTGAATGTAAAAAAGAAAAAGTAATACACATATAGAATCACTTATAAGAGAGTTCACGGAGAGTACATATGTACAAATTACTATGGTGTACACATGTACAATGGAAGGTGCGTGTACATATGGACAATGTTTTTGTTGAGCATCTAGTGTCCATATATCAACGAGTTTGGTCCACCTGTGCGAGTTTGGTCAACAGATGTATCAGGATGAGAAAAGCAGAATGAACTCTCGATTGTTCGTGTTAGAAAGAGGACGCCATGGAGGAAGCGATGGATCTGAGACCTAAGGTTGACGAATATGTGAGTTTCACAGTGCGATTGGTGATCGATGACATGAAAAATTAAAAAGATATGAAGCGAGAAAAAGGATTGGGGTTTCAGACATTCTTTTAATTGAAAATAGTGACGTAAGGAGTTTCACGGTGTGACTGTTGCTTGCTTTCGGTTTGTATCAGACCAATTAAGCATGTTAAATATAAGGGGTATTTCAGGAATTTTATGTTGAGGTTTTCTAAAGAATCGCTAAAGAAAGTGTCTCACCCGACTAAAGTGACCCAAGCTGTAAGTAAAAGTCATAAAGTGACTCCTAATGTAAATCACTCTACATTCTATGCCCAAATTGATATGAACAACAAAATTTGCACAGCTTTGTTAATAGTGATCATTGCAACAACAGAAACACACTGCATTGATTGAGTTTTTCTAGAATTCCTCATATTACAAAACAGAAAAAGTATTAAGAAAAGAAAGATAATCGAGTATATGGTAAAAATGTTTACAAAAATAAAAAACTATGATAAAAATAAAATTAATAATTAAACCATTGAACTATCATGGTGTCAGTGTAGACATTACAAAAATTCAGTCTTTGTTTTCAGGATTTTTTGTCTTTTCTCTGACCAGTACAGATCTGATGATGAGAAAACTACAAGAGGATTGAAGCAAGTAACAAGAGACTCATGGAATCTCTGCAGTTTTCTTTACCAATTCTATTGTATATTAAATAATAATTTTTTTGTAGAAGATGAGCTAAGACAGCTGTCGAAGGACAGAGTCATATCATGGTATGTCCTATAAGGCATTGGAATCCTGTTGTCACTATTTCGTTTAACCTTATGAATAATTCTTTTATATTACTCTTATTTTTATTGGAATGTCGATAGTTTATTTTCCTTTACATAAACATAGCATATTTAATGTTCCTGACTCTACGGATCAAGTTATACACAGACTTACAAAGTTACAATCTAACTGGGAAAAAATCCGTGTTCGTACATCGAAATCTAGATGTACCAAATCTTGGTACATGCATTTGGCTGGCTAGGTAGGAATGAGCAATATAGTAAAAAGTTTTTGTATCTTAAGTGAAATGCAAATAAGGAAAGACATTCAGAAAAAATATATCGGACAACAAAACAATATTATATGCTTTTTTTTTTTAACACAACATGTTTTTTTTTTTGAAAATTAACACAACATGTTAGTATGCTATATAATTCTTGATTTCAACAAATTATTATTATTATTTTATACTGATAATCTGTTGGACAACAAAAACCCTGTCAGCTGTTACGAAAGAGTTATCAATTACATTCTAGGGCTGTTTTAACCAATCCCCAAATTATCCAAGCCAACTGTTATACCGATGGGAAACAGTATATAGGAACGGTTGATTTCTAAGCACGTTCGTTGATTACAGATTATACTGTTTATGGTAAAATTGAAGGGACAAAAACTATTTTTATGAAAAAAAACAAAAAAATCGTACTATAATAAATGATGAAGGAGAAGAAAAGAGTAGCACTAGACTAGATGTGCCGATGGACAGATGAGAAAAAGTTTGATTAGACTAAATTTTTTATTTTGATAAAGTTGTGACACAAAACCGAAGCTAGCAGGTAGACTGATGTGATGATATTCTCATATTTCTTTTGAGAAGTTATAAAAAATTATAATAATTCTTTTAAGAAGTTATAGTTTCATACTTATATTTATAATAATTCTTTGCCCAATAAAAAAATTATAATAATTCAAATTTCATCAATTCGCGTGTTGCATAGTGGCCACACAGGTCGGGTCAAGTAAGTTTGATTTGGGGTCAACTTTGTCACGTGAATGAAGTTGTTAGTGATGGATGGCTTCTACGTGAATACTACACAGTACACAGTCGAACCTTTGAGTTTGAAATCAAAGCTATTTTATCGCAAAACAATTATTCAAAATCTAAATGGTAACATGAAAATAAGTGTAGTTTTAATAATAACAATATATATATGTTAATATTAACTGGAGTGCAATTTTGAAAATTATATTTATACTAAAATATATCTTGTCTGGAGCATAGACAAAAAACATTACTTCGGATTCAAGGTAAAATATGTGTGTACACAACATTAAACTAGGGGGAAAAGAATTAGACTAGAGTAATAAATCTTTAAAACCGTGATATGGGGTAGTTTAAGACCACGCCTGTCTAAAGCGAGAGGGTTACCTCAATGTATATATAAATTCCAACATGGAAATAATTTTATATCACTAGGCATCGAATTTTCAATGAGAAAAGGGATTTCTTTAAATTGATGCTAGCAAAATCGACTTACTTAGCTTCTAGAACGAATACTAAGGAAGAGCTTACACTAAACAGCGTATATTTGTTATATATTGTTCGTAAATATGTTTTTTCACCAAACCGTTAACCAATAGCAGCACGAGTCATTCATTTTAGACTAATGATGATACGATCCTGTTGATCGTAGGTGACAACTGGCAACTACACTTTCTTATTTAGCTTGGTTACCGATTTCCATCAATTCATATAAAGAGAAGAGGAAACCTTTAGATACTATAGCATCAAAATAAATATTATTTTAGTACCAAATATAAGCATTCATTTTTTCGTTTTTGTTTGTATCGAATTTTCATTCATGCGCCTGTAAAGAAAATTTGTGATAGAGCTGTTATATACCGCCAACCCAAACATTTACATGCAATTGTATCCTAAATCCTTACAAGTTTGAAATAAATGGTACTGATTAATTACAAAGGATATATACGTACTCATTAGTCATTATACACGCAATTCCATTTCCCTAAGGGCTGTTTTTTACCATACAGCAATGGTTAATATGATAAAAAACCGTGTTTACCATTTATCCTAAATCTTTACAAGTTTCAAATAAATGACACTGACTGATTACGAAGGATATATCCATATACATTATACACGCAACTCCATTTACCTAAGGGCTGCTTTTAAAAAGAAAAACTCAAAATCAACTTTCATTAATCTGAAAAAAAATCTCGTTAATCTCTTCATCATCCATACAAAGGTTTATCAACCTCCACTACAGATTTTATCCACAATGGTATTACAGAATAAGTATAACCTGGAAACATTATTCATGAAAGAAGAATTTCCTTTGCAATCTTGTCAGTTGCCTTGTTACCCTCCTCTGGATAGTATGTCACAACTCACAACATACTCGGGATAAGCTCTCAGGGAATGGTGTAGGTCCTGGATGCTCTGGGTTTGATAATTGGCCATACTTTTTCTGGTTTAAATTAACGAAAAATCGAAATAACAAAAGAAGAGGGAAGTGTGACAGAAAACTCAGACCGATATCGACAGGAAGACGTCAATGTAACATCTAACCACATGGAAAAATTGTTCGCAATAACAGTTAATTGATTATCATCAATAACATGCAAAACCTTACGTATGTCTGCAAATTTTAAATGATTTAATCGAGTGTTACTTATCTATAAACGAATAACGAAAATATATATACGTACAAATGAATTTCGCAACGGAGAATAAAAAGTCATTTCAACTTCCGAAGGCTAGAAAACCAGAAACCAAAGCGATTTAAAATATGAAATTAAACGCCAAAAATATACAAAAGACTAATCGGGAAATGTAAAATAAAATGAAAATTAGGAGAACTTGTTGCTGTAGTATTAACCTCCTGAAGCCCCAAAGAGAAAACACGGCTAACAAGGTTTTCCTCAAGCTTTATCCATTTTTTTCTTTCAGTCGAACTATTTTAACATAACCATACTAGCAAGTATGATAAATTCACAGAGGACATCGTATGCATAAACTAAATCAATGGTAGAATTTTTAGGAAAAAGGAAAACCTAATTTACTCGCTAGGGTTCATAAGCCAAATTCGGTTAACCGAAAAAGATAATTAATTGCAAACGCCAAAAGTTCTGAAGAAAGTGGGAGCTACCAGAATTAAACAGTAATGCATTGGTCATATTATTCAATTCTTATGAAATTCCGAATCAAATTTTTGTACTTGAACAAATAAACGGACCTCCTCGAAGGAAGAAATTTTGTATCACTTCAAAACGATGGTATGAAACATAGAAAAACCATGAATTCAAAGCTTAGCTTTGCCATACATACATAAGAAATGTTATGCATCTATGACCAGATTGGAAGTAAAATGATACGTTTATATGCAGGGACAACGAGAATTCAAGATTGGAAATCGGAATACCAAAAGAAGAGGGAGCTACCAAAAGAAGAGGGAGCTCCCTTCAGTCCAATCAGAGAGAATCAATGACCCAATTTGTCCACCGCATCATACATTCATTTATCGAGTTAGTTTGAATTTTGGTAACTCGGTATTTGGATGAATGAGTCGGAAGCTAATTGGATCATATCACAACCTGTGAATGGACTCAAGGAAGCTCTCTATCTATCGATTCCACATGTATGTATGAGTGTCCGAATGTGTATGTGTTTGTTTGTGTGTGTGTGTGTGTGTGTATATGTACGATATATATGGATAGGTATAAAGACTAAAACACTAGCAAACCAGAGAGCATGACTTTGATAAATATGCAGCAAAATTTGATGGAAAATAAACAAACCCTAGATCTCATCTAAAAGTTAAACCAATCCTAAAGTAAACTTTGATTACAATAATTCGTACGTATGTAAAATGGAGAATGGGAGAGATATAAGACTATAAGAGAGTAACGAAAAACAAGAGATGAAATTTGTATGTACGAATATATGCATTATGCATTAATGGATGGAGAGAATTGATGAGAGAGGTAAAGAAGAGCTTAGATAAAAGAAGATATGCTGGAGAGAGAAAGAATGAGAGTATATAGTCCATTGAGAGAGAACACACAATGGATACAACAAGTATGCAAACTAGTGATGGTTTCTTATAAGCTCCAAATTGTGAACTTTTAAAGATAACATTTTTTCTTAACTTCATTGGTACGTGTACCTGGACAGAAACAAAGATAATGTTAGGAATCTGGCAACTATATTAGTTTAGAGCACTTTTATTCCTTCAACTTTTAGAAAAGTTCTTAAGCAAAACAATATTAATATTTTAATACAATGGTTATAACATTTATATACAAAGGTTACATCCTCTTGTTAATCAACGTTCGTGATCACCTTTCACCCCATTTTCTTATTTTTGAGGTCCCTAACCCATATAAATCATCTCCATTTTCTTAGGCGACTTACTATATGAAATGAGTCATCAAGAGAGGTTGCAAAACATTGCAACCTATTGACCAAAAATAACATTGCAACATACGGAGTTCCAGCTACCATCTGTCTGAAATAGCTTACACGTTCTTACCTTTTGTTGAATCTTGTCTTTACTTCAGTTCTATTTTATTTGATGCAACTCCTAGTTTTTGTTTCCGTTTGCCTTATGTCCTCCATTTAACTGTTTGTTTTATCATGGACCAACTCCAATCCTCTGGAGCCTGCCGTCGCTCATCCATCATATCTGGTTCATTTTGGCTGATAATCCAAAAGTCAAAACATAAAGATTCAGATTCGACCACTTCACTGTTAGGGGCCTCTATGCCCTCTGATCTAGTCTTTATTCTTACAACATTCCTGAGTAAAAAAGATCCACTGGGGTTCCTTTGTTCTGAATTTTATTACAAACACAAAAGTTCTAAGCATCTTAGAGAGAGATGATGAATGTTGCTCAAGTCACAGCTTGAAAATCAATAGCAACAGTTCAAATCCAGAACCCACAAAACAATCAAAGAAACGAATGAACAAATCCAACACTTGACACCATGTTACAAGTCAACAGTTTGATTGTGTGTAATATATATTTCAGTTCTTCACTGTGGTAACATGTTTCAGAAGCATTTCCACAACATCTGTAGAAATCCTCGAAGCTTCGTTCTTCAGCTGCTCGATCTTGGCATCAGTCTCTTGCTCAAGCCTCTTCACGTTTGCACCTGAATCTCCACTGGTCTGTTTTTCATAGTCAAATTCTCTCATCAATATAACAAGTGTTCGAAAGTTAAATAGAATCACACTTTATAACCCCTTAAGCACAAGTGGTTTCTCTTTGTAATTTTACCTCTTCGAGTTTCCTTTGGAAACCATGCTCAGTACTGGTTCTATGTTCAGCAATCTCTGTTTCAGCCTCTTCCTTGGCTTGCTTCAGTCTTGCCATTTTTGCTGAAAACCAAATATATACATACTCAATGACAAGTTGTAATTCTGTAATTCATTTTTTAACACTTTGTTTTATTGAAAATAATTTGGACCCTATCACAGCATAGAGAATACAAAAAAATAAACACTAATAAAAAACTAATAGCTAATCAAACCAAAGGCATTGTGTATATGTAACTAAGGTAACTCAATCAGATGTAAGAAGCTTTTATAGTTTCAGACAGAAGGTTGTGATTACCTGTCCTAGCGGCATTGACAATTTGCTGAGCTTCGTGTTCAGCAGCAAGGAGTTGCTGGATACCTCCATGGTTACTGGTGGATTCCATGTTTTCTTGAATAACTAAAAAAAAACTGTTTGTTTTTTCAAGAACAGCACAAATGATCAGATTAAGATCATATTAGGTCTGTGAGTCGAATGCATTGTCTAAACAAACTACAAAACACACATGAAACTTAAACGGTGAACGGATCGAGTATTGTATGTTATTGCCAATGTTACTTAGGAAATCATTAAAGACTAGATCAAAGCACAATTTCAAAAATTGTCTGAAAGAGTCAACGCAGATCTGATCAAGCAGAACATAATGTCATACTTCTATTGACATATAAATATCCCAAAATCTAGAGGAGAGAGAGAAGAAACGTGTACCTTCTTCGGCGGCGAAATTGGAGAGGACGAGAAGACGAGAAGAGAGAGAGATTGATTGAGGAGCGTTTTAGATCATATTTTCAACACACGAGACGAGATCAAATACATGATTTCCCATAATGACATGGGCTCTATGAAGCCCATTAGGCTCTTTACATGTCAGGCCCTTTTACTAATGGGCCTTACGGTATGCACGTCCGAGCCGCCTCACTTTGAGTTCGTCCTACCGGTTTTCCCGCTACCACCCGCAAACGCTGCTTTTGCGTTTGGTGCGTTTGCGGGAGGTGACGGTTGTTGACGTTTTGTAACAATCACAGAAAACACTATAAATCTCTTCAGAACGCTTTAAACCTCTTAAATTCAAAAGCTGGTTCTAGCTACCGTTTGCGGAAGGATAAATTCTTTTATTACTTCTAAAACAATACATAAATAAATTAAAAATATTCAATAAAATTTTAAAAATTGAAATAATATAAATACAAATATATTTATATTATATATTTTTTAAAAATATTTCTATAATTTTAAAAAATGCAAAATTATAATTTTATAAATATAATTTTATATTTACTATAATATTATTATTTTATATATTTTTATGATTATATAAAATATCAATATTTTTAATTTATTATTTAACCACTGCTAGATTTGATGGTTAACCAGTCATAAGTATCCCGTAAACGCACCAATTTTTAACTGCTGTACAGTCGTACAAATTTCTTAAAAATGCTTAAAACCACAACCACCCGCATCTGCAACCACACACAACCACACCTGCAACCGCTACGGTTACACCAATTAGGCCCTAGGCCACCACGAACAGACGTGAGAATATCCCTTCTGACTTTGAAAAAATATGAAATTAATCTAATTGTGACATATATAATTTTCCTGATAAAATTTATATTTTTATAAGATTTTTAGATATGGTAATAATTATTAACTTCTATATCATCATTAATGTAAACTTCTATATAAATATTTATTTTTAGCAGGACTGTTAAAATATATTAAAAACCATATATAACTATTAAACTAGTATATAGATCACATCAATAAAATATGTTAAATAAAAATACAAAAATATTTTTATACATCAACTCATTTATCATATTTGTATAAATATATATTTTATCAAAGTGAATTGTAATTGTGAATCAAAAATACAAAACTAAAACAACACTAATCAAATATTTTATGATAGTTAAATGATTAAAATTTATTTAAATTAATATATTCATCAGGTTCATTAACAAATTATTTTTCCAGTTTCACATATTTTAATTAAAATTAAAAATTAAAAACTTATTAAATTGTATATTTAAATATAAATATATTTAAAACTAGATGATAAGAGATATATTTAAAATATATAATCATTAAATAAAATATAATATAATTAAAATATTTTTATAAGATATTTTTATTTTAAAATTTTATTAAAATTTAGATAAAATCAAACTGGAATAGTTAAAAAGATATAAGACTACGAAAATACATTGAATTTTTCGAACAGTTAAAATTAAAATGTAAAAATAATAATGCCTAAATGTTAAAACAAAAAATTTAAAATAAAATATTATATTTAAAATTATTAATATTTATGTGCATAGCAGATGAAAACTCCTAGTAATACATTACTACTAGACTTTATGTGCCTTTTTTCTTTTGTTAGTTAGCTATGAAGCTATATAACATATAGGCAATAGGCTCTATTACTAGTCAAACAGAGATTCTTTCCAAGTAAAAATTACAGATTTGCATTCTGTACTTTTCCCCTTTGTAAAATTAATCATTTTTTAGCAGAATCGTTTTTAAATGCGATAGCTTAGAACTCAAAATCGTTGAGTTAATCGTTGTTAGTTTCTTTTAGGTCATCCAAATAAAAATTAATAATTTTTTGACCAGATTATTAAATGAGAAATTCTTGTTAGGAGATTGCAATGCAGACGCCCACACTTAGATTTGTTTTACATTTTTCATATTCCAACTGCATTCGTTTCCTACAGTGGAATCTGCGAGAAGATATTTCGCGAAAATGTACTTGCGACCTCACACCTAAAACTTAAAGAATTTGTAAGCACATCCATGTCATTTATCTTCTATCGGTAAATGGTACATAAGTAACTGAGCAATCTTAGATCAAGTTATAACAAATATGTAGTTTCATAGTCAGAACCGGATCTGGGCGTAGACCAAGTGAAATATTTGTTTTGATCCCCAAAAAGTTTGGAAGTTTTTTACATATGTATTGACCTCCAAATTTTGGAAATTTTTGTTTTAAAAAAAATTCATTAAAAAATATTTCAAATCCCTAAATTTTCAGATTCGGCTCTGTTCATGGTTAATAGTTGTCCTCCTGGCCTCTAGAACCTAGATTGTTGCGATTCGTTAATACAAAGACGAACACACTGTTGTGATGGAAACGAGGAGTAAGTCAACGGCATTTCTCAAATCTCATCACGCTTATAAATTAATTATTAGTTCTAATGGATTGTAATGTCAACTACATCTACAGAAGTTTGAGATCGATTGCATATATATTCATAACAACTCACTTCAATAATTGATGCTGTATAATATAATAAATCTAAAATATTTTGTAAGCGAGAGATGGCGTAAATTTCGTACAGTTAGTATGTTTTTATATTCGAAAGTAGCCTTATTCCATAGATTGATTAACGCACTTTTTTACTTACTACTCTGCCAAAACAGTAAAACACCAATTGAATCCGTAATCTGGTCTATGTGCATCATACGTGGGATAAGAATGTGTTTCTTATTTAGGTGGACAAAGTTTTTTTTTTTTGCTTAAACTTTGGTGTAGGTGGAGAAAGTTGAAATACAAAAGATGAATCCTTGTATAAACTACGTCATTGCTTTGAGGAAAGTCGTATGTATGTCAGTTTGAATGATCATCATGACCATTCATATATAATTTCTACATTTCTTCGTTAAAATTTATTATAAAAGGTACAATGATCGCTAGGCACCTCGTCATCGGTATCTAATTTAAGCCGCCAGTCTTGTTTTTCGCTGCAAAATTTGATTGTGATTTTGCGTGTATTTACAGAAATATATTATTCAACAGTAGAACAAGAAAGTGAAGAAAATGAACTACTTTATTTTATGAGGATTTGAGACACTGATTAAAGAACTGAGTAATGCTGGATTAACCAACAGGCGCTGGACCAATGGTGATTACTTGATAGAGTTTCGGCTTCAGTACGAGAAGCCATCTGGGTTTGATCTGTGCTGGTCATCCAGACTATCTTAAATAGTAAAAATACGTGAAGTGATGTGGATTCCAGAAAAATATTCGGTTGGTCTCAGTCGTCGGATAACCCCTGGTTAATCCAAAAAATATAAGAGCAATGCTGGATTATCTTATCAAACCTAGAAGTTGAAACAAATTACTATTTAGGTTTTGAGTGGAAGACCGATAAAAAGGAGAGGACACACATGTGTATGGTACACTTCTAATTTCCTCATTCACCATTTTGTTTTAAATATCAACCGATCCACTTTTAAATTAATAAAATAATATCAACAAAAATCTTAAACTGCCTACTACTGTAATTACACAGAAAAATTGAAATGTTTTAGTGAGTCTTATGTTTTATTATTTAATTTGATTAAGATTATATATGCAATTCTTAAAAATAATAATTTAGTTATGTAAAAGCTTTATAAAAAGGAAATTTTATACAAAAAACCATAAATTTTCGGATATCAAAATTATTTAAGTAGTAGATCAAATTTTATTCTATTTTTAAATATAGTAATGTTTTATATTATTAGAACCATTTAATATCAAAATATTATGTATTAAAGATTTTAAAATATCCAAACAATACATACACATATTAAAACATTTAGCTTTTAATATTTTAGGTTAAGATTATAATTTAAAATATACTACTTATTCATATTTAACTCACAATAATTTATAGTTTATTAAATCCTATAGTATTAAATAAATATTCTTTACATATTTATTTTAAAAATAATTAATATTATAAAAAGTTAATAATATGAAAATAAATCTTAGTTTAAATCTTATATAAATTATACTAATAAAATTTTATAGTACTTTAAACCACTTTTTATCAATTTTCTCCATTCAAATTAATATTTTGAATCGTTAGATCAGTTTGATCCACATTGGTTCTGTAAGATCCACTTTTGTTCCGTTCGATCCACTTGTTCCGTTAGATCCGCAATGTTTGATCTGTTTATTCCATTCGGTGCTTTAGTTTAATATTAGAAAATTAAGTCAGCTTATAAGGTTTTATATCAAGCTATTGGTTGACAATGTCGGATGAAAGCGATTTATAGGACTAATAAGTAATTATTCTATTAAATTAAAGTTGTTTAGATATCTAAAACAATGACAAGAACTTTCAGCATGGCCGAAACGTTACACGTCCATGTGTCATTGATGTTTAGTTTCTTCCCACGTATCCAAAACTCCATTTTTTCTATATTTTTAAGTTGCCGGCTCGCGAATTCTCGATTTAATTATAGTTCTTTCGGATTCTAATTTGAAAACTAATCTTATCTAAAAATTTGAGGGTTTGAAATGACGGATTCTAATTTGAAAACTAATCTTATCTAAAAATTTGAGGGTTTACCATTTCAACATGACAGGCACAACACTTACAGGTGTAGACCAAATACACTGCACAAATACAAGCGTAGACCAGGGTATGGTACCACGAATTTCTATTTTATACACTAATTAAACACACATACTTAATTTTTATATGTTAGTTCTTACATATTCATGAGTCATAGTTACAATTCAAGAATATCCTAAAATTTAGGACAACTCAAAGTTTATGATATTCTATCTATACATCTAAACATTAATCACTAATGTATAGTTTATATGAGACCTGGAATAATTTGACAATGGTTTATGCATCACTTTTCTTATTAGTGTTATAATTACTTTTATAATTTATTAATCTATGATATCTCGATCATATGAAATGATCCAGACTAATTTTTAAATAAAAGTGCACTTTAAAGATAGATTCTCTCTCTAGATATGTAAATTGATAAAAAAAATACGAATCTACAAATCCATATCCATACAAGTGTATAGGAGTAATATAACTTAGCTCGTACAACAAATTGATCGAACATGAAACATGTTAATATTCCAGAATCGTTCCTTTACCATTAGATCACACTGTCCTGGGACCTGTCCCAGACATAATTCCTATTTTTCTAAGTGATCCAATAGCCAACCAACATTTTTCTATATTACGTTTTCAATCAACCGAGCATTGACATAAACTTATTAAGCGATAATAGTTTGAATCTGGAATCTGACATCTCAGGTATCATTGACTTTATTTAATTAAGTTTTCGAACGGATAATCTGTTTCGATATACTCAACATTATAACAAAGTCTTCCTTTAAAACAAAGAGGAGTATATACCATTGCATCTAGAGGTGGGTACAGATTGGATAATACCATATTTTTTGGTATTTGCGATCTGCCTCGTATCTTACGAATATCTGATTTTTCAATTTGTTTTGCTTTGAAGAAATACGGATATTCAGTTTTACGGATATTCGAAACTTTTTTAAATATTTCTGAATATTTACGGATATCTCATACACCATGTTTTATACACGTAAATCTAACAAAATTATACATGTTTTTGTTTTTTCTTTTATATTCTTACATAATATTAAACCAAAAATGAAAATTAGTGGAATTATATGTTCCATATTTTTTTTTATAATAAAATAATCTTTTTTGATAAAACACATAATTTTAAAAAATTATAGTTGTTAGAAAGATTTTATATTCTTTCTTTAATTTAATACATTATATATTTTTATAAATAACAAAAATATATGTTGAAGTAAAAATTTATACAAACTTAATTGTAGATATTCATTTATTTGTATAAAAACCGGAGCGGATCGGATATTCGCCTTTAAAATTTTTAGTATTTATGATTTGCTTCGTTTTTAACGGATATTGAATTTTAATATTTGCTTTGCTTCGAAGACTTACGGATATTCAGATTTTTCGGATCGAATCGAAACGATTAACGAATCGAATCAAATTTAACAGATAAAATGCTCACCCCTAATTGCATCCTCGACATTTTTTGTACTACCGGGGTTTATAATCAGTATGATCAGGGCTATGTATATATTGCAAAAATAAATTTAGCATTAAATGTTAGATTCTTGATAATACAACAATCACATACTCCTTCTGTTTACTTTTATAAGTAGTTTTAGAACCTTGCACATAAACTAATAAAACATAAATTTTTTATATTTTCTAAACAAAAACATCATTAATTATTTATCTAACCACAAATCAACCAATGAAAAAATAGAAGACATATTATCATTGGTCACACAACATTAACTGTTAATAAATTTTACATAGAAAATCGAAAACGTCATATAATTTGGAACAAAACTTTTCTACTAAAACGACTTGTAAAAAAAAACAGAGAGAATATATGTTTTGTTCGTTTTGAACGGCAATTTTTTTTTTTTTGATTAGTAGTTTTGTTTTGGATTAAAAAAACAACCTTTTTGAGACCTTTTTGTCTTTAAATTCATTCACTTTTGCTTCATAGACCGAAATATATTTTGTTTTATTTCTACATAGACAAATTGCGGTTGGTATTTATTTGGAGAGTTTAATCATATATATATATATATATTATGTATATGTATTCAGGGAATTGCTTATCTGCTTTAGAGCAAGTTAAAACTCGATCAAGAAGTTTTGGCCTACTTTACGTCGATAGAAATATGTTCAATGATGGGCAATAAGAGAGACAAAATACATTTAAGACATGATTGCAAAAAGTCAAATGAATAGTTTTTTTGGTGGCTCTGAAATATGAGTACCTCTAAGGCTTTAACCAAAAAGAAAATGAATACCGTAAAAAAGGAAAAGACTGTAACTTTTGCCTATCTTACAAGTGGCAAGTAGACAAATCAGATTTGCAAGTTCTTATTCAAGTCAAATTTCTGTATCATCTCCTTTTATTTATTTTAATGACAAAGATTTATTTTAGTTATATCTTACACCATGATTAACCTGGGGTTCTTAGAGTGAATTCTTAACGGAATATTATAAATTATTTCTTAATTTTTAACTTAAAAAGTTAAGAACCAGTTCTTAATAGTTTTTTATATTTCGGTAAGAACCCCACCCTAAGAACTCCTGATTAATCATACTCTTAGTATGCTTTCGAATATTTGTTTTCGTTATTTTTTACATACGACACACTTCAGATTCCCTTAGTTCTAAAATATAAACTTGGTATATACCCGTTATCTCAATTTTATCTAAAGGGTGGCTGAATAACTTTTAGAGAAAGCAAATTACGGGTGGTCGACTACGTAATCAGAACGATCTATTCTCAAGTTCACACGCATACTTGTTCTAAAGCTAAAATTTGGCATTGATACACAAGCAGTAAAACTAGTACTAATATTTGTTTATAGTATATATTTTTTATTTTTAAATCTAGTTTAAATACTTAAATTCATTTATATACGTGCAACAAAATAAAAAAGCCAATATTAAAAACAATATAACGAATGTCCCACTTACATATCCCCCATACCGAAAATACATATAAGATTTCCTAAGATAGCAACTAGCTAGTTATTTGCCAACCCTAACCTTGAGATAATGTTTTCTATGTTTTATATATTAACATAATTCCCGCGCAATTAGGCGTATAATTGGTATTTCGTAAGACTGGAGGCTATATAAAGAACCCTAGTAACGGCCAGATACTCCATCTCTCTCATTCTTACTTCTCCCGCACGTTTTCTATAAAACCCTAGAAAAACTCCCAATCCACGAGAATCAAGAAAATTCCAAATACTTTTCTAGATCAAGCTTCCCTGTTGCATAATCTGCGTTTTCAGATACTAATATCCGTGAGTATCACTTTCTGTATCTATCCACAATTCATTTATTATATGTGATTGTTGAATTCGTAATAAAATTAGAAAAAAAAATTGGCAGATCAAAGAGGTATGGGTACAAACGGGACAACATGTTCAGGAACGATGAAAGCAACCTCCAATGGAGTCTTCCAAGGAGAGAATCCTCTGCATTACGCGTTGCCTCTTCTCATACTCCAAATCTGTATCGTTCTTCTTCTCACTCGAGTTCTTGCTTTTCTCCTCCGTCCTCTTCGGCAACCACGTGTTATCGCCGAGATAGTGGTACGTACGTCTCTTTATTAAATCTTGATTCTTTTTTGGGTTCTCTAATTTTTAAAGTCAAAGAGGTTTACCAATTAGATCAGTAATTCATTTTTCTAAGCATTATCGTTATCGACTCTACAAATCGTAAGCTTGAATTAGTCGTCGAGGATATTTAATGACGTATATTCCGAGGAATTTTCATCAGAATACTCATTTTCTTCCACAAAATTCGCTAACACGTTAAGCTTTTGAGTGTATATCACACCCACATATTATATTTATAATATCCGTTAATTTCTTACCTTTCTATTATGCTTCCACACGTCCCAATAAATGTGGAAACATATGCTTCTATACCGTCATTAACATGTTGATTAGTCATAAATGCGTACTTTTCTTATTTAATTACTTGGCAAATAGCCAAATAGTGACACACATTTATATACATTGTTTTATCTATGTGTGTGCTTGAAAATATAAAATAGGTGTAACTGGTAACCCATAAAAGAAACTTGATGAATAAAAAGGATGTTCTCAATGGAATTTAATGAAATGAAATCAACATGTCCTTTATTCCCCCACTTTTCTTAATGTGGATTTTCTTCTTTCAAAAATGTTATATTTTCATAATACGGAATGAAATGAGAAGAAATGAACATTTCTTTCCATTTTTCATTCTAACTGGTGATATTATGAGGACTGCAACGAATTCAACATCAGAATATTTTATCACATTGAAATGCATTCTAGTTGACTAGTTGAACTCAGTATACTTTTAAATTTGTGTTTGATCTTGTTGTGATTGGTGATTTAGGGTGGAATATTACTTGGCCCATCAGCTCTTGGCAAAAGCTCAAAGTTTCTCAACACAGTTTTTCCAGCAAAGAGTTTGACGGTTCTTGACACACTTGCAAACTTGGGACTCATCTTCTTCCTCTTCCTCGTTGGTCTCGAGCTGGACCCTAAATCCCTCAAGCGAACAGGAAAGAAAGCTCTCTCCATCGCTCTAGCCGGAATCACTTTCCCTTTCATCCTCGGCATAGGAACTTCGTTTGTTCTCCGTAGCTCCATTGCTGATGGTGTTAGCAAAGCACCTTTCCTTGTCTTCATGGGCGTTGCTCTCTCCATCACAGCCTTCCCCGTCTTGGCTCGTATTCTCGCTGAGATCAAGCTTCTCACAACCGATATCGGAAAGATAGCTTTGTCCGCTGCTGCTGTTAACGACGTGGCCGCTTGGATTCTACTTGCTCTCGCGGTGGCTCTCTCCGGCGACGGGAACTCTCCTCTCACTTCTCTATGGGTCTTTCTAGCGGGTACCGGGTTTGTACTGTTCTGTATCTATGCCGTGCAACCGGGGATCAAGTGGATAGCTAAACGTTGTCCTGAAGGGGAACCAGTTAAAGAACAATACGTGTGTTACACGTTAGGTATTGTTCTTGCTGCTAGCTTTGTCACGGACTTGATTGGGATCCACGCTTTGTTCGGTGCGTTCGTGATCGGTGTTATCTTCCCTAAAGAAGGTAACTTCGCGAACTCTCTTGTTGAGAAAGTTGAGGACCTCGTGTCAGGTCTTTTCTTGCCGCTTTACTTCGTCTCAAGCGGTTTGAAAACCGATGTCGCGACCATACAAGGAGCTGAGTCTTGGGGGCTTCTAGTTTTGGTTATTTTTACTGCTTGTTTCGGTAAAATTGTCGGCACGGTGGTGGTCTCTCTCTACTGCAAAGTTCCACTTGACGAGTCACTAGCACTAGGTTTCTTGATGAACACGAAAGGTCTCGTTGAGCTCATCGTCCTTAACATTGGTAAAGACAGAGGGGTAAGACATATTTTTACATCGTATTTACTACATAAATTTACATTTTCTACCACGTAGTTTTATTGCGAAATCGTATTATAACTTTTATTATAATTCAACTCTTTTGTATAAATATTTGCGCAATTACCTAATTATTTTATGTTTCTCTGTAGGTTTTGAACGACCAAGTCTTTGCTATAATGGTTCTAATGGCGATATTCACAACGTTCATGACGACTCCTCTGGTTTTAGCGGTTTATAAACCGGGTAAACCCATAACCAAAGGCGATTTCAAGAACCAAACGGTCGAGGAAACGAACCAGTCGAACAAACCGCTCCGTCTAATGTTCTGTTTCCATAGCATAATGAACATTCCCACCATCGTCAACCTCATAGAAGCATCGCGAGGCACGAACCGTAAAGAAAGCCTATCAGTCTATGCGATGCATCTGATGGAGCTCTCGGAGAGATCGTCAGCTATACTAATGGCCCACAAGGTCAGAAAAAACGGTCTCCCTTTCTGGAACAAAGACAAAACCGGAACTAGCTCCTCCGACATGGTGGTGGTTGCGTTCGAGGCTTTCAGGAGACTCAGCCGTGTCTCTGTCCGTCCAATGACGGCGATCTCAGCGATATCGACTATACATGAGGACATATGCCGAAGCGCTGAACGCAAACGCGTCGCTATGGTGATTCTCCCGTTTCACAAGCACGTTAGGCTGGACAGGACGTGGGAGACGACTAGGAACGAGTACCGTTGGATTAACAAGAAGGTTATGGATGAGTCTTCGTGTTCTGTCGCGATACTTGTTGACCGTGGTCTTGGTGGTACCACTCGTGTCGCGTCTAGCGATTTCTCGTTGGCTATAACGGTTTTGTTTTTTGGAGGGAATGATGATCGCGAGGCGTTAGCGTTTGCGGTTCGTATGGCGGAACATCCTGGTATAACGTTAACCGTTGTTCGGTTTATTCCTAGTGAGGAGTTTAAACCGGAAAATGTGAAGCTAGAGATAACCGAAGATCAAACCGGTTCTTGCTCAGGGGAGACTAGATTGACTGATATAGAAGCTATTACCGAACTTAAAGCAAAGATTAAAGAACAAGAAACCTCTCGTTCTGATTCGGATTCTGAGTCTCAGATCGTTTACGAGGAGAGAATCGTGAAATGTCAAGAGGAAGTTTGCAAGGCTATCAAAGAATATTCAAGAAGTAATCTTTTCTTGGTGGGGAAGTCACCGGATGGTTCGGTAGCGTGGGGACTAAACATGGTAAGAAGCGACACGCCAGAGCTTGGTCCTGTCGGAAACTTGTTAACGTCAAGTGAAAGTGTTTCCACGGTTGCGTCAGTGTTGGTGGTGCAACAGTACGTAGCAAGATGTGATTCTCCGGTCGTGGGAGTTTTGAAGAACGTCACGGAGGAAGAGTCGCCGGTTAAGGATACCGAGAGTCCTTAGGGAAGTTTCTCTTTGGGATTCTGAGACTCGAAAGGTCAAAAACATTGGCTTTGTATAATAACATCTGTTTCATGCTGTAACAAAAAATTTGAATATATGATTTCTTTGTTTTAAAATGAGAGAACATTTGATTACATATGGTAGGTGTCCGTAATATTTGAATTAAATTAACCAAGAGCAAGTACAATTATAGAGGCCATTATTAGTCAATGGTTATTGTTAAAGCATTTTAGGAATTAAATTATTGGTTGAATTTTTTCGTGGTCATCAATTCATGTTGTAATTCGGTGAGAACTTGATGCCAATTGTTTAATATGTAGGCTCATGTTTTGCCGATAACGAGAGAAAATTAAATCGGCACAGGACGTAAATTTGTATTTCGTGGAAATAAATTTAAAAATAATTATTAAATATAACAAAGTACGTTTAGACAAAGAGAACCTTAATCGGACACCACAAACTCAATTTATTTGCTATTTGAGTTTAATAATATAATTCAGAAAGAAATTATCGCACGCTAACAATTGATGAATGTCATAGTTGTCAAATCCTTTTGACCATTCGTTAGAACTTAGTATGATTATTCGGGTTACTATTTGTACTTTGGTTAGGAAAGTTTGATTCATGAACCATGAACTTTGTACAGTCTTTACTTAATGGAACTTGTAGCTTTGGAACTTTTTTTTTGTTTGATATTTTTGATCAAAGTGAAACCAAGACTCTTCAGCCAAATTCAAGGCATGGGGGTTTGGTTAATTGATTCGTATACAACTTTGTTTTACTTTACCATTTTAAAAGTACTCGTTACAAAGCATTAGCTCAGATGGAATTTTATTATTATCGTTATTATTACAATTTTCTGTAGGTAAGATCTTTGTGAAGTTTCTTTTGTTATCTCAAGTGTTTCATAAACCAAAGGCCGTCTACTTTGAAATCAGTAAGGGACAAACGATTAGTTAGGCAACTAACCCCATTCAACTGTTTAAAAGAAAAAGAATCCTCTTGTTTGACATTTTGCCTTTTGTGCTTTTAATTCATGTGTTAGGAAGGAGTTAATTAACAAATATTATTGACTTATAGATATAGTTGTACAATAAATATGGAAAAATACGATTTATTAATTAATTACAAAGTTTCTCGAATGTTTCTTTTATATTACATGCTAGTCTTACACCGAAAGTAAAACGATAGAGTGAATAATTGCTCTCCATGAGCATGGGCATGTATTCTACATTTATCTTTAAAATACAATAATCATACGTTATATATATAAATAAACCTGATCCCTTTTCTGTTAGCAGTCCAAGTTTTTATTCGTGATTTGAATGTTAGGCTTTAAGATACTTCAAAACTATAAATATTTTGGAATAATATCTAATTTCTACAGCGAAGAGTTAAAAATGTTAATTAATAGCAACCTTAGAGGCAAAGCTAGAACGTGGTCTGGTTATTTATTGTACAACTCATCTAATTTTAACCATATGGACCACACATGAGTGATATTGGGAGTTCGTCTTTTTAAGGCAGTATTTCTAATACAAAGAGAGATTTATTTTTTTGTTAAAAAGAGATTTATTTAAATTTTCGCTTAACACTTTCTTTTCGTGTCATTTTCATTTCAGTGTTTCATCATATACTCAACTTGCTGTTTTATTAGCCTTCGACTTTATGCTTTTTGGTTGGATCCAACATAGATCACCAACCGCTTTAATCGTATTAAATCAATAAACCTTTCAAGAAAGTGAAATGAACTTGTTGCTTAGTTTCCACCAACCCCGCCACATGATCTTAAACCTTTCTTGTCACTCTTTTACCCCCCAAAAAAAAAGAAAAAAAAACCTTTCTTGTCACTCGAATTTATATTTTTAGTTGACGAAACATACGTCAACAACCCATTTAGCAATCCCCTCAAACTTTTAAAATTCTTTCATTTTATCCAAATAAATTATCTTCACTAAATCAAGTGAATAACTTCTATATAAATGGGGTTTAAGCGATCTTCAATTTGCACAGCTCACTAGCCGATTCTAGCTAACCAAGAAACCATGGCATCTCTTGTAGAGAAACAACTCTTCAAATCACTCTTCTCACTCTTCTTATTAGTTCTACTCTTTTCCGATACTGCTTTTTCGTCCCGAAAAACATTTGATCAGAGAAAACCCTGTAAACATTTCTCCTTCTACTTTCATGACATCCTCTACGATGGTGACAACGTAGCAAACGCAACTTCAGCCGCTATCGTGAGCCCTCCAGGATTAGGAAACTTCAAGTTCGGTAAGTTTGTGATCTTTGATGGCCCCATAACAATGGACAAGAATTATCTCTCAGAACCCGTAGCTCGTGCACAAGGCTTCTATTTCTATGACATGAAAATGGACTTCAATGCGTGGTTTTCCTACACCTTAGTGTTTAACTCGACGCAACACAAAGGGACACTAAACATAATGGGTGCGGATTTGATGATGGAGCCGACAAGAGATCTATCGGTCGTCGGTGGGACGGGTGATTTCTTCATGGCTCGTGGGATAGCTACCTTCGTGACAGATATATTTCAAGGGGCTAAGTATTTCCGTGTTAAGATGGATGTTAAACTCTATGAATGTTAGTAACTGATAACATGTTTCCTTGCTAAAGCTTGTGTGTTGGTTGATAGTACACATAGATAAAATGTGTTACTAAGAATAAATTATGTTTCCTTTTGTTTTTTAAAAATATAGTTTCATGTCTGTTTTTGTTTATGATTTATAATTCTCGTTGTCCCAAATCCCAATTTTCAGAAGCAGTAATGAAAAAAAGTTTCGGTATATTATAATTTAGTATTATTATTATTATTATTATTATTATTATTATAATTAGTATGATAGACGAATTAATCCGATTGAATTAAAAGAAAATGCCCAATAACTCTCTATAAGTAAAGAAACGTAAAAAGAACAACGTAATACTTGTTCACAAGGAAAAAAAGGAATCGATAGTTTTTATAACTATTTTTGACAAAAGAATTTCATTAATTAAATTAAATAAAAGGTACAGGCTATAACTTATAATAATAATAATAACGAACATATTAGTTAGTAATTTAGTAATTTACGTAAGAATTTGTTTCATAAGTATCGCAGTTGATGGACACATGATAGTTTTTACTTGGAATTTTCTTGCGATATATATACATGAATAATAATTTTAAAAATAATCTTATTTTATTTTATTTTAAGATTTATTTTATTTTTTGATATTATTATGTTTATATTTTAACTTTATCAGTTTGAAAAATATAAATCATAAATATTTTATAATATATTTTTTTAATTTGGTCTAACTGTTTTATTTCTAATTTATTTAAATTCCAATAAAGTTAAAATTAAGTTTTATATAATTTTTTTTATTATTTCTATTATATTATATTTGATAATTATTTATTTTACATATCTATTTTGTCCTATAATTTTAGTATTTCTATATTTAAATATATAAATTTTAATAAATTTTGGATTTACTTTTTATCGTTAAAATACGTTAAACTGGTAAATATAAATTTTAATTAATATAATGAATTAATTAATGCTAATAAAAATTACACATTTAATCATTAATTTTTTTTTAATTGATTAATATTTTTTAGTTTTGTATTTTTTAATGCATACTTATAATTAGTTTCAATCATATACATATCTATACAAAATATATTATATAAATTAATGTAAAAAATTACACTGTATTTATTTATTATTTTGATATACATATACTATTTTTAATAGTGAAATATTATTTATTAGTTATTAAAACATTTCAACATTTCTTGCCAAAAATAAATATTTATACATACACTTTATCTTTTTAACGATGGTATAAGACTATTAGTTATTATCATATTTGAAAAATCTTTCCAAAATATATAAATTTTTAGAAGGAAATTTTACATGTCATAATTATAACATTGCTTTTTTCAATGCCTTGTAATTTTTTTGGTGAAAATAAATAAAGCGATAACACATATGCGAATTACTTTGCAAATAATGTTTAGAATATTTAAAATTTTTTGCCAAAAATTATAAATTATCTAAAAAGAAATATACATATCACAATAAAATTGATGTCATGTCATATTTTTTTTAAAGGTGAAAATAAATATCGTAATGACACATGTAAATCAAGAGTCTTTTCTAGTAAGTATATTATCTAAAATCATTAATTAAGGAAGAAGGATACAAAAGTCCAGTCTATTAAAGTCCAACAAAATAATTCAGAATACAAGGAATCAAACAAAACCAAATTAGTTAACTACAAAAGAAAAGGTATAGGATGAGTTGACCATAAACTACTGATGAGTCTATTATATTGCGCTAACTATACACTACTCTTCACATGTATCATAAACAAACATGAATAAAAAACACGTTTTCTCCCAAGAACTTCTAGAGGCGATTGTGATTTATCTTGATCTCCTGTCGTTGATGTCGCCTCTTGCTCACTGACGTGAACCTTTCTTCCTCCTCTTCTTTTCTTCATCATCATCTTTCCTTTTATAGTATTTTTCTTCTAGATCTATCATTCATGGTTGCTCCTCCTAACCCTCTCGTCCCTCCTGACCGTTCTGGCACATCGGATCTATTCTCCTTCACCTTGGAAATTTCAGATCTCCTCCTATTTTCTATAGGACGACTTATAACTCCTTTTTTTGTCGCTCGTGTCCTTAGGAGTGGACTTTGTTATGCCTTGGCTCCTCTTACTGGTGTCTGCAAGTTTCAGTTCTACTATTTTCTCTGGAGAAAGTCTCATTTCTTTCGTTCGCTCTTTGGATTTGTTTTGAAAGATACTGTCTCTGTGACCTCTTTGATAAAGTCAACATCAGTTGTTTCTCTTGCACTTCAAGCCTTACTGATCTCAGTTCAAGGTCCCAATCACCTCTATTACCTCAGATTATGAGGGAGGTAGTAATTCAAAATCTACTCATTTTGCATTCATTACAGTTCATGTGTATGTTGGTTTTCTTAATTAATATTTTAAAGATACGGTTCAAAAATTAGAAGATGAATTCATAAAAATCAATCTCGGTTTTTTAACTTCTGATTTGGTTGGCGGACAGTGGAGTTTCTTACAATTTCACACTCCTTCAATACTGAGGATTTCCTTACAATACTCAGGTTCATATCCACATGGTGCTTGGTCACCTCTGTAACGAATTTGTTGCTGCTTTTGATGCTGCAGCTTGTTCGGACAGTAGTCACTGCGTGTGTCCTTTAATTTCCTCATCTCACGTTTTAGCACTTTAGGTAATTCTATCTTAATTCACTTATGTGCTATGTATGGTGTTTATCAATTGTGTTTATGTTTTCCGTATAGCTTTTGATGCAGTGGTGAGATGAAGCCGTTGGAATTAGACTGAGCCCCAAGATTTTTGGATGCATTTTGATGAATCAATGGAGCTTTGAAAGCTGAGCAAACATAACCAAAACCAAACTAAATCAAATCAAACATATACCAAACCAAATTCAAATCAAACTAAACTGAACGCAAATCAAATTAAACTAACTTCAGTTTATTTCAGTTAGAGTTTTTCTGAAACACGAACAAATCAAACAAAACAAATTCAAACCTAAACCGAACTTGAATTTAAACCGAAATACCCACTCCAAAATTTTCTTATTTGAAGTTCGCATATGCGGCTTAACAAATTTTCCATTAATAGATTTCACATCAGCGATTTTCCAAACATTCATTAAATATATTTTATTAACAAACTTTACGTTAATAGATTCCACATCAGCATTTCCCAAACATTTGTTAAATAGATTTTACATCATGAAGTAGTTGAAATTGATAATGTTCATCCAATTGCCGTTCTTTTCTTATTCGGATCACCATCTGTATATGCAATGATGCACAAAAGAAGTTAATTTTTGAGTGAGTTAATATGAACTATTTAACAAATGAATGTAAGAATAATACCAAACTATGAGTCCAAATGACAACATGCATGATAAATGTGGTGCGGTCTTAATAGGAAAAAAACATATAAATACACAGGTATATGCAAATATTTTTGTTACTATTAACTGCGGTGCGGTGCAATACAATCGATAACATTCAAAACCTATATAATATATTATATTTTATCGCAGACCAAAATTCCTACAAATCTTTGGCTTTGATGAAAAATTGGTATTTTGGTTTAATCGTCCAAAATAATCATGGTGATCAAAATTATTGTGAAATTATCATTACTTAACCAGTTTGGAATTGAGCTTTAGTCCAAGTGATTAACATGGTGTGTTAGTCCAAGTGATTAGTATGGTTTGTTGTAATAGATGATCAGTCCATCCCCTAATATTAGTCGGAAGGTATTCTAAACTTAGATCAGATAGTGTGATAGTCAGTCCACTCTGTAATATTAAGTGGTTTTCCCAATATTAATCGGATCAGCCGTCAGGATATATAAAAAAATAGTCAAACTTTTTATACCTTGATAATTTTATTCAAATATTTCAACCACTAGTCCATCCTGAATTAATTGCAATATTTTCTTTTGTGAAACATACATTTATTACAGATAGACACATATCATAATATTGATATGACCATAATTTTAGGTTTCCCAAAATTCCGCCTTTATTTTTTCCAAATCAAAATGAAGTCGACCTAAAAATTACAACCCAATCCGAACTATTAATGCATCATCATCACCAAGCCAGAAATAGGGTCAAATTCGACCCTATTTTCTTTTTTATAAAGCTGAAAATATATATATAGAGATCGGCTATATATAATTGCAATTTGCAACAATAAACTAACTATGTTATGTATTTATTTCGTACATATATACTATTAACTTACAAACACACACTATTAGTACTTTATTCTGGGTTGTACTACGGCGACATCTACATAAAGTATTATGTAACTAAATAATTATTTAAAATTAAAAATGATTAAAATAAATAAAAGAAGTTGACTTTTTATATATAAACTACATATAGAAGTATGTATATATGCTCAACTTAACTAAAGCTCTTTTATATACATATCAGCTGTTTTGAAGATTTACACACTTTCTTTTATTTCTTTTAATTTTTGAGATTTTAGACAATTTTGGACGTTTAAATATATTACAAAACAAAAAATTATGTACAGATGTCAATTTGACCTAGCTAAAGTCTAGTTACAGAACAGGAGGAAGAAAAGGCTCTACACATTGGTGTTTTAATTATGAGACAAGAGTAGTGTGAGTGAACAGTTACGAACGGCAGTGAAGTACCAACTTATGGAAATGCTGTGGAACGCACCCTCTGAAAAGTTCAACCGTGCAAGCCAATACCATTAGAAGTAATTAAGTTCATTTTCTTGAGTATTTGATTCAAGTTAGATTGATCCGTTACAGTTGCGTGCCCGTTGTAAAACGTCACGAATAGCACCACCAGATATTTGCGCTCCGTAAAGCCTAAAATTTTGGTGTACAAGACTGCTTGGAAGTGGAATTTCACTATACTCCGCACGCAGGTGAAATAATTATTACTCAGTGTAATAAATTTAAAATATTATTTTACGGTTGATAAAACTTAGAATTTACATCAATAGATCATTAACTTCAGAATGTCAATAATGCTCACTAACTAGCAGGTTGATAAAGTGAGAAGAAATAGAGAAAATATGTGTATATGGGCATATGATTATCTTCCAAGTGATGCTCAGATGCTGTGCCAACTACCCACATTAAAAAGCGATCGAGAATTTGATTACCCTTACAACTTACAAGTAATATTTACCATCAAATAATATGCGAAAGAAACCGTAAAACCCAAGTTTTTGCCGTTACATTCACTATATAAACCAAGGCGACGACAAGTGTTTTTTCATCAACCTAAACAAACAAATAAAAAACAGTCGAGGCTTTCAAACCTGAGAGAGAAATGGCGACGTCAGGAACATACGTGACGGAGGTTCCGCTGAAAGGGACGGTGGAGAAACACTACATGAGGTGGAGGAGCGAGAACCATGCCTTCCCGGAAGCCATCGGCCACCACATCCAAAATGTCACCATTCACGACGGCGAATGGGACTCTCACGGGGCCATCAAGACTTGGAACTACACATGCGGTATTCTTTTTTTAATTCTGTCTATATATATTCCACCACTTTATACACACTATCGAGTTAAATAAGCTATTGCCCTTATTATCTATGGTTTATAAAAAAATAAAAATATATATAGTTGTTCCAATATGTCACAAGTGGCTCGAGATACATATGAATACCCTACTTTTTGCGTTTGTGTTAATATATGTATTAATAACTTTAAAACTCCTAAAAATCAAGACATAATTTGAAAAAAAAAAATATAATTATGTGTAAATCCAAACATGCATGCTTTTCGCTTCTTGTGTTTTTTGTTTACTATTAATAAAAGTACAAACTAATTTCTTAAGATGCTAGATGTCACACATTCGTTCAGAAAGAAAAGAAAAAACACAGATTGAACACAAAAACCAAATGTAAGCAAACATCCTATATGTACCACAGTCATGAGTCATGACATGAATTTAATCAATCAGGATTGGCTGGTGCAGTTAGTAACGTATCAGCGTGAACTTTGATCTCTCTTATAGTCTAGTTTGATTGAATATTAGTACCTCAAAAACATATTTATACTTAAAATTAGAAATTTTGTATTAGTATGAGTCATGACTAGTCGAGTGTTGCATATATATTGCATCATTTCACCTTTATACATATATACATATATGGTAATATGAATATGACCGATCGAAATTTAAAGAAGACATGTGTTTATGTAAAAAGATGGGAAGCCAGAGGTATTCAAAGAAAGGAGAGAGATAGACGATGAGAAGAAAACAGTGACGTTTAGAGGACTTGAAGGACACGTGATGGAACAGCTCAAGGTATATGACGTCATCTTCGAGTTTCTTCCCAAGTCGGAGGACGGCTGCGTCTGCAAAATCACTATGATATGGGAGAAGCGCAACGATGAGTTCCCCGAACCAAGCAACTACATGAAATTAGTCAAGAGCATGGTTGCTGACATGGACGACCACGTTCTCAAAGCTTAATCATCATCATCAACACCGCCATCCAAATCCAATCACCGTCACCATGATCAATATCATCTCCATTACGAAATACTTATTAAGATGCTTTTCAATTCAATAAATGTGGTCTTGTGAAGTTTCATTTCCTTATAAGATCATGCTTTGATATGTTCTTGTGGTCATCGACCGGTTTGATATGTTATGCTTTGATATGTTATTTTTCTCTTATATGTTCTTGTTCACTTATCAATATATTCCAGTGTTATTAAGTGTGTCACCTAGTTTGATTCCTGCTGAAGAAGGAAACAAATGACTTATACTCGCATATAAGGATTTGGTCCTCAATTAACTTGAATAAAAAATATATCCAGAGTATTTAAAAAAAAAATCAAACTACTATTTTATTACTCAGATTTGAAATGGTATAGGAAACCAAAACGAAATAGAGTAACCAATAAAAAGTAACTTTCGAAAAGAACATCTAATAGCTTAGCTAACATGCATTTTTATTATTCGCCCATGAACGTTGTTCCTTGACCTGTTGAAAGCATGTAAACGTTCCTTCACCTGTTGAGTTCTTTCATCCAATTTCTAATTTAATGGCCAATTAATTTATATCCTAGGGCACTAATCGAGTCATGTGTGTTTTTTCATTAGCCCCCACCTATTTGCTGGCCCATTGTAGGTGATCGTATCTGGGCCGGTAAGTACAGTTGGGGCCGTTAATGATTTACTGTATAAGCACGAATCGATTTGACAATCAAGAACATGGCATCGAATTGAGTGGAATAGTGGACACTGGATTGGATATGCCTCCTCGCTTCAGCAACTGGATCACTGAATTACGAGAATCAGCGTCTCCTTCTGTGCAAATGGATTTCCTTATAAGATCTAAATAGACTTTTTTTAACACAGTCTAAGTAGATATTCATTAACTTTTATTTAAGGGAACTGGACGTGAAATAAAGTCTTGTAGTTTCGATTGATTAATATCCTTACAAGAAAAACATATAGAACAGAAATCATTTGGTTCAAGATGTGTGAAAGCTTAACAATCGAATGAAACAATGATTAGCTTTGCCAAGTAGATGGTGGTTTAGTAATCATGTGAATATGGTTGCTAGTTTAATTTGATCAAAATGTTTAAAATATTTACATGAAAAATGATTGTCTTTTACATATCGTATCCTAACAACAATAAAAGTTTGTATTTATGATGAAGGTCAGACCCTTTTGTTACTAATCTCTATTGTTATGTTTTAGGTGAATCTGAAACTGTTATTTAGCATGTTAAGTAACACTGATTCTTTTTTTTTTCTTTCCTTTTTTTATGAATGGACTGTTATGTATCATTGAGATCGATTGAGATCGATTCCCAGTCAATAAACATTGATTCTGTATTTTTCCCAGTTTTTGAATTTATTTAATGTATTTTTTGGATCCTCATTGTATTATGTAGTAAAAATTAATAAATGGGGTCTTGACGTCTTGTGCGTGGAATTTCAGCTCTGTGTAATTTATCAGCTCTACATCTTATATATTAAAAGAAAAGTGATGATTTATTTCATTTGTGATTTTTCTATTTGGGCCATTTATTAAATTTTTTAGAAAATACATTTCATTAAGACTAACAATAAAATCTATGTAACTACTTTATTCATAATATTTTTTGATATCTTTTTATTTTAAATATAGATATATATTTAAAAATATAACATCTTATATATTAAAAGAGAAGTCATGAGTTCTTTCATGTGTGATTTTTCTATTTGGACTATTTATTAAAAATTTTAGAAAATGTATTTCATTAAGACTAACAATAAAATCTATGTAACTACTTTATTCATAGTATCTTTTGATATCTTTTTATTTTAAATATATATATATATATATTTTAAAAATTAACATCACATATATTAAAAGAGAAGTCATGACTTCTTTCATGTGTGATTTTTCTATTTGGACCAGTCATTAAAATTTTTAGAAAATGTATTTCATTAAAACTAACAATAAAATCTATGTAACTACTTTATTCATAATATCTTTTGATATATTTTTATTTTAAATATAGATATATATATTTTTAAAAAAAATCTAACAATCTGTTGAAACAAATTTTAACAAAATCTTAATTTTCAAAAAATATTTATGTTTATATTTCTCTAATTTCGTGATTAGGAATGATAATTATTGACCATTAATATACATTAAATTATCGTTTTAAAAATAAGAAATAAAATCTCTATCCTATTTTATAATTATTATTATCTATCGTATTAAAAGAAATTTATTATATTGAACTAAATATGATAAATTTATTTATATTTTCATAAATGTAAACATATATATGTACACCAAATGCTAAATCTATACAAACCCAATAAAGAAACCATAGTCGACCATTTCTCATTGTGGATCTTGTTCGAGAGTTAAGTAAATTAAATAGTTCACTGAATCTCCACCACTCTTGTATTAGGTCAATTGCGTTGGCTGCTGATCCTGGAAGCCTTCCAAGTTTTGAAATGATGGTTTTACGTTGCGAAGCACTACTTCTTAGAGGTGCTGATAGTACAATAAATGATCTGTTTGATCGGGACATTGATACAAAGATCAGTTTGTTTTTGCCGTAACTGAATGATGTCAAACTTAGATCCCTTTACTATGTTCGTTCGAATTCCAGCAATATGGAAGTGCCTGAGAAATTGCTTTTTCTTACCAGGTTGAACGTACAAGACTGAGACCTATAGCCAGTGGTCTTTTGACACCATTTCAAGGGCTTCAGTTTCTTGGGTTTCAGTTACTTTTAGTCTTGGGGATTCTTCTCCAACTTAACAACTACAGATTTGCTTAAATTCAAACATATATCACTCACCAATCACCAGATACAGTAAAGTTCTGTGCCTAGCTTCTTTTTTGCACTATGTGAGCTTATTTCAATCTGTGTATCCTGCAGCCGTGTATTAGGGGCTTTATCTTTGTTACTAGTATCCTGCAGCCGTGATCTTAGTGTAGTTTTGAGTTATTATGGAGTTTTTTTTCTTGAAACTGTGTCTATAGGACAAAGAAGACGATGTGAAGATTGGTGTTAAGTCAACAGCTCTTAGTTTTGGTGATAATACAAAGCTTTGGCTAACTGGATTTTCCACAGCATCCATGGGGTTGCTTGCACTTTCTGGACTGAGTGCAGATCTCGGTACTCAAATGAACTTTTACGAAGCTTATTTTGTGATTCTTTGTTCTATCTACATTCCTTTTTAATTCTCCTCTCGTTCTAAATGACTAAGGGTGGCAATTTTACGCATCACTGGTGGCTGCATCATCAGGACACTTAGGATGGCAAATAGGGACGGCTGACTTTTCATCTCGTGCTGACTGCAGTAACAAGTATGTTAACAGTTTACGCTTCTTTCTTCTGTCTTGGGACGCTAACACTTTGTGGTTTTGATGTTTCTACAGATTTGTGTCCAACAAGTGGTTTGGTGCTATTATATTTAGTGGTGTTTTACTTGGAAAAACTTTTCAATAGATATCTCTGTCTCTTTTGATGAATGCTGATAAAGCTGTTCTTCACACTTTGCAAATTAAGCAGAGGACATGGTTTTGCTGCCAGGTCAGGTGGTTTCCTTCGGGATTGAAAAGCTCAAGGAGAAGCCATTGCGAGATAAGCTGAAACTTGACTTCTTCTCAATAGTTTCTGGTTCTGTTAATAGGAACTTGTTGTTTGTAGTTGTTGATACTCATTCAAAGCGTTGTCAGAAATCTTCTAGCCAGACCAGAAGGTTTTACTTTTTCTCAGGTCATTTTAACTATAGGTAGAGGTGGGCATAATTACTTGCTACTCAGCTTGTACTCATTACTTGGTTCGTACTTGGCTCATAAAATCAGATCAAAACGAATGCAAAATTTTAAAGAACCATGTGCACATGGCAAGGGCCTGCACCTTGGTTTGTTTCACGAGATATTTTAATTTGCAGATCCTGATTAGTGCATGGATTTTGAAAGCTATATAACTCACAGTGTGGCGCAGTTGCTTTTGAATCTATCCTACAAATCCCGTTTTACAGTAGTTTTTGATCTTTCATTTTAGCTTAGTTATAAATCATATTCATTGTAAGAAAACTAAACAGTAGAGACAGATGATACGATGTAATGGTGATCTCTGAACAAAACTGACTAAAATGAAGATATAAAAACAAAAAGAGATGTCAGAAGTGGCTTTGAACCCACGCCCTCTCACGAGGACCAGAACTTGAGTCTGGCGCCTTAGACCACTCGGCCACCCTGACTATTGCTTTGTAAGTAAACGACTACACTAATTAGTAGTAATACTGTTATAAGAACACAGACTAAACATCATCCTTACCGATAATAGGACTAAGATTCGATTGAATGAAGTAGTAAGATACTGTAAAAAAGGTCTAAAGCTTCTTACAACAATCCACTAGAACCAAATAAAATACTAAAAAGATGTAACACACAGACTCTGACACCATTTCAACACCACCTTTTTTTTAACTATCAACGTATTACCATTTCGTAGACCTTCTAATCTCTCTTCTTGTTCTTCAACGGGCCCAATGGGATCTTGCTCAGCACTTTCTCGTCCAACACTGCGTACTGCTTCTTGATCTCGATCATTGCTTTTTCACCTAATGGGTCGACTTTGTCTTCGTACTTGTCGTAGACAAGAGGCACCGTGAAGAGCAGCACAAGAGCTGTTGCAGCAGATAAAGAGAGTTAGTCATCAGGGTTCAGTGGGATAAGAGAAGGACATGACCAGAGAGTATGGAAGACTAAGCATTACCTATGTATGCCAATGTCAAGAAGTTGAACCATCCTCCCAAGATTGATAGAACCCACAAGCCAGCAACAGCCTATCCAATCCAAAGATGCATCAACACAGAGATCACAAGTTCCAAACAGGCTCTAAGCAGCAGCACATTTTGCACTTACAGAGATGAACTTCTTGAGATCCCTTCCAGATGCAATCTCACGAAGAGAAGAGAACCCACGGTTGATCTCTATCCTGAGCCCAGACGCAAGCTGAAGAACAGGCTCTTCAGGGATATGAACTTCAGGTATCTTTGGTGGTGACCTGAATACAGAATCAATCGTCAGCAATGAAGCAAACACACGTACAAAGCATCACATTCGTTACATAAGCCATCATCAACTTACTTGTGAATGAACATGGTGGCATTAGACCAGAGAAACAGAACTGCAAGAACAACAATCATCACATGGCAGAGCAAAGTGAGAAGATGGTACTCCATCAGTTCAAACAGAACCCATGCAGCTGTAGCACCACCAAGAACACCACCAGACATCTTCTTGTTCTTCCACATGAATATATCAGCAGCTGGCAAAACGTTACATATAGAAAACAACAGATCAAGACACATCACATGAAAACAAAACCAGATCGGAGCAAAAAAAACGTACGCTTTCCACCGCCGAGAACTTTGTGTACGGGCTTCTCCCTTCCGAACAAGCGGTAAACTTTCGATTTCATCGAAGACGGAGAAGACGGCTTCTCCTTCTTCTTCTTCTTATCTTCCTCGTCGTCTGAGGATGAAGATGACGAATCGCCGCCGTGGTGGATCTTCTCCGATATCTTGTCCATCAACGATTCCCTCTCCACGACCTCCACCGCTGGCTCCGGAGCGGTCACAGGTTCTTCTTCGTGTTTGTGTTCCTCCGTCATCTTCTTCGCCGATTCGATTTCACGCAGATCTTTAACTTTCCGATTTGATAGAACGACAGAACAGAGAGAGTGGTTTTGTCTTAAAATAGAAGGAAGTGTTTATAAACTCAATCTCGTCCGTTGATATAGTGGTTGAGATCTGAGCCGCTGGTTGGTTCGGTTCCGGAGCAGCACGTTCGTTACTTAACTAGGGCAAAGCATGCCTTGGGGAGGGACAAAAGAAATAAAGCCGAAAGAGATGGGAACATAGACATTTCAATAGGAAACTGACATGTGAGTTAACGGCCACCGTCGTCCGGAGACGTTCACGTGGCGGATGCTTAAGCTAAGATGTTGTACGATCGAATCCTTGATTTCATGACACGTGGAGAAATATTCAGCCTTTCTTACATGAGTCACGTTTTTCCTGTCTGCGGAATGATAAAACATTACTATATTATAATATAAAATTAATTAATATTATATAGTTTTGAGGATTCGATACTTTTTCTGTCCTAAATTTTGTTTCAGAATATTAAAATACCTGTTTAACAGTATTACTGTATATAGTTTTTGAGCTACCTAACTATATAAAATTATTTTTATATTCTGAAACAAAATTTCAATAATTAAACAGGTAATTAGGACATGTCGTAAAAAGAGGGCCCAACAGAGAACAAATGATGGACTTCACCAATATTCAAGTCTGGTACCAATTTTCATACGGGCCCAATTCTAGATGGTTATTAATTCCAGAACATGCTCATAATAAACCTAAATCAGAACTAAACCGCAACTGCATACCGGAATATGCTCAAATCAAATAACCTTTTTTAATTGATTTGAGGAGACTTGAGAAAAACCGGACAAACTTACCTTGCACATGGAAATGAAGTGAAAGAACTCAAGAAGTAGAGGCGCCATTTTTGATCCTCGTGAGTTCAAGAAGTTGTACGAGTGACTTCTTCTTAGTTTTTCTTTTATTAACAGGAAGCAAAAATACTTATAAATTGGAATATAAACGATAAATCTTAATGAGTTTCAAAAAAAAAAAAACGATAAATCTTAATATATAATAGCAAAAGAATCAAATGATGCAATATCAAGAAGATAATGGTTATGACAAAAACAATACCTTTGACTACAAAGGATTAGGTTCTGAGACTTGAGCCAAATGTGTTTTTTTTTTCTCCTCTAGGTCAGAGAGCAAGACGAGCATTCGCTTATAGCATCATGATGAAAGCTATTATTTTATCCGGACGATTGTACCCTTTAATAAAATGCATACCACAGGTCTCGTAAAGGTGTACCGACAATACAGAGTATGTCCGGTTCAGTTTGTTTCCATTGGCCTTTCTATTACTCAAAACTCCATTCCTATCCTCTCCCTAGCCAAAGCTGAATATATAGTCTGTATATGGTTTCCATCTATAAAAGCAAAAATAAATGTAATTCATCACTAAACCAAAACAAAATTGCAACGGTTGGGTTTGGCTCACCGAATAAAAAACCGGTTGGTAAGTATTGAGGATAAAATGGTCATTTGCAATATAGGCCAATAGATTCAAAGAACATCCTTATGGAATATCCGTTGAATCATGCCATCATCAGGTACAGCTTTCCCCTTGCTACTCATTGAGCTTAGCTACAAACAAGCCCATATATAACCCCCATGAAACTCTCAAATTAAGCCCATTATAAATCCAAAAACGACGGCGTTTCACTAGAGAAACCTCGCTAAACACAGCTCCTCACTCTCTCTCTCTCTGGTAAAAGCAAACGATGTTGCTCCGTCGTGCAACCGCACTACCCAAAACCCTACAAAACCTCCGGCTATTCTCTCCGGCGGTGACCTCCGCGTTAGCCCTCGACCACTCCCTAGAAACCCAACTAGACTACCTCCCTGGATTCCCTCGACCCGATCCGAAGCACGCAGAGACGATTCTGGCCGTCCCTCGGTCTGATTCCGGCAAGAACATCTCCGCGAAAGAGCGTAAAGCGGGTCGAGTTCCTTCGATCATATTCGAACAGGAGGATGGTCAGCACGGAGGGAACAAGAGGCTTGTCTCGGTTCAGACGAATCAGATCAGGAAGCTCGTGACTCATCTGGGTTACTCCTTCTTTCTCGCTAGGCTCTTCGATGTCGAGGTTCGGTCTCAGTTAGGTTCCGGTGAGGTTATTGAGAAAGTCAGGGCCTTGCCCAGATCGGTAAAGTCTCCGGCTTTTTGCACTCTTGAAGTTGATGAATCGTGAGTTGTGTGTTTGGCTTATTGGGTATGTGTTAACTTAATGTAAAGATGGATGCTTTGGAAATGTTTTTCAGATTCATCTGCACTCTGGAACTGATGCGCCGCTGAATGTGACGTTCATAAGAGCTCCTCCTGGTACTCTGTTGAAGGTTGATATTCCTCTTGTGTTTATTGGAGATGATGTGTCTCCTGGGTTGAAGAAAGGTATAAGGGATTGACTGGATTTAGAAAATATAGTTTCTTTGTTTTGATTTACCAGAGAGACGATTTTCTTGTTCTGGAATCACGTGAATTAGCTGAACTGCTTTTAGCAGTTCCTATCTCTTGAATCCTTGTTCCAGAGAGCAATCAACAAAAGAAATGTGACAAGAGACTTTTCAAAGAGAAATAAAGTGCTATCTATCCATACTTTCTTCTCTGTGTATTCACCTCAGTGTATGGGGAGTAAGCTGTTTAGTGATCATATATGTGGTTAGGACTTGTGGTTGCTGAGAACGAGTCCTGCGTGGTAGAGTAGTAGATATGCTAAAAGCAGGATTTATACCTTGATTTCGTTTAAGTAGTTAGGCTGCACATTATAATTGACTTGATTGGAGTTCATTGAGCTTCTTCTAAGTCTGTAGAGGAGTGATACTGACCTGGTTTCAGTTGCCCTATTCTTATATCAGAGTGAGCTAAGCTTTTGCGATGACAAGTGATTATCACTTCCAAATCAAAATATGTTTGATAGTATAAAATGACCTTAAGCTTTGTTTAGTGGCTTGTGTATCTCGGTCTAGTTACCCTTGGATCTTTAAGTTTCATTCCTTATTAGTATCTACCAAGTTTTTGTAGATTGCAGTTTCTTGTTAGATTTTTCGATTATTGATCGCCGTTTTCTTGATTTTTATGCAGGAGCGTCTCTGAATACGATCAAAAGAACGGTGAAGTTCCTATGTCCGGCAGAGATCATTCCTCCCTATATAGAAGTAGATCTCAGCCTATTGGACGTTGGACAAAAGCTAGTAGCGGGAGACCTCAAGGTTCATCCGGCCCTAAAGCTAGTAAGGCCCAAAGACGAACCAATTGTTAAGATCGCCGGAGGACGTGTCAGTGACCAGCAAAAGGACCAGCAAAAGAAGGACCAGCCGAAGAAGGACCAACCGAAGAAATAAACCGGTGGTGAGTCATATTAACCGGTGAAACCAAATGTTTCTCATGGTTGTCTGTTCCAAATGTTGATGAAAAATTTATGGATCAATCTTCTTAGAACTCGAATTCCTTTAGGATGAAGGTTTTTTTTTGTGTGTTGTTAGTGTTGCCGGAGAGTTATAGATTCCGGTGGAATATTCTGTCTTTTGATTCTACATCATTTTCATGGAACAATCCTTAATAAGATTAACAGTTCTCTTGAAAATCTTGTTCATCATCATTGGAGCTTGCAACTGATGCTATAGTAGCTTTGGTGTAACAATCTCAGTCGTCAGATTCATACTCTCTATTTCTCCAAACCCATTGTTTATAAGTTTCCATGGAGCTTTGCCAATGGTTGATGAACAAAAAAATGAATGTTCTCATCTACCAAAGTTGGTAATAAAAGAGGGACTTGTGTTTAATACTAATACAAAAGGCCAAGAAAGAAGGTGAGAGGAAACCACGTAGAGGGTAAAGAGAAAAGTAGCTGTTGAGCACTACAAGAGTCCAAGAACTTTCTTTCACAATCATCGCCGTAAACTAAAACCCAACACACTTTCATCCAACGAATCTTATTTCCCGACCAGTCTTTCTGTGGACAAAACTATATTTTTATTCTACTTGATTCTCGAATAAAACTATTTTTTTTATAGTTTTGAAAATTATAGCTCAAACTATTCATGAGGCGTAACATGGACAATTGGTGTAGCTCTTCCTACGATAATACGATAATCCTATTTAGTCTGAGAATTCCTAGAAACAAAGTCTTTTTGTAATCGTTGAGAACACAAAGTTCTAGCCGAATGCAAGGATCAAGAACACCAAAGCTCTTTTATTAATTAATCAAAGTAAAAACGTGCCTCTTACAAAGCCAAGAGGATTCGTATATATAACAAAAAAAAAATTTAAGTCTAAGAGAATTCGAATCTATCTTGTCCCTTATCTTAAATCATATTCCTTTATGCATAAGGAAAACAATGTTTATCTAAATTAAAAAGAAAACAAAGAAAAGAAAAGTAAAACTAAAACCAAACGAGAATGTGATACCTGCTGCATCAGATCACCCGGGATAGAGAAAGATCCGTCCTCGGATCATCGATATCGTCTTATGCCACATACGGAATAAGGTGTTTAACATTAAACACATCGGAGAAACGTACATCAGGTGGAAGAGCCAAACGATAGACATTTGCATTAATCTTCTCGACAATTTCCAAAGGACCAAGCTTGCGTGATTTGAGTTTATTTTACTCTCCTGGCGCGAAGCGTTCCTTTGTAAGAACGGCCCAAAACAGGTCTCCTACATTGAACACTACAACTCTTTGATGGCGGTCAGCATTCGTCTTGTATTTTGCAGAAGAAAGTTGCAGGTTGTCATGTATCTGCACATGTATAGCAGAAACGTCCGCCACAAAATCCTGAGCCTGTCCATGGTCACGAGTCATATCTGGAAAGACCCCAAGATCCGCTGGACCACGCGGAATGATCCCGTAGACAACACGAAAAGGGCAGAAACGAGTACTGCGATTAACTGCTCTGTTATGTGCAAATTCCAATTGACACAAAATATAATCCCACGATCTGATATTATCAGTAACCAAACAACGCAACATGTCACCCAGAGTTCGATTTGTCACCTCCGTTTGTCCATCGGACTGAGGATGATAAGCCGAACTCATATCAAGACTAGTACGGAGAAGACGCCAAAGGGACCTCCAAAAATGGCTTAAAAACCGAGATCCCTGTCAGATACAATCGACAATGGTAGGCCATGAAGGCGATAAATTCCCCGAAAGAACAGAACCGCAACCTGAACCGTATCCGTAATCTTCTTACAAGGAATAAAGTGAGCCATCTTCGAGAATCCATCCACCACCACGAAGATTGAATCATGACCTCGCTGCGTACGAGGGAGACCCAAAACGAAATCCATGCTTATATCCGTCCATGGCTGCGTATTCAGTTTGGTTCTGGATAAAGAATAGTTAAGATCATGATAATATTTATGATTTGTGATTTGCTACCATATATTTCTCTAATATACTAAATTTAAAGATAATTGTTTTTACTATGTTTGTATACATGCTCGATTTAAAAATATGTGTGAACAACACACTATAGTATACTAGGGTCGGCCCCGGGTTACGCCCGGGTTTTTGTTAAATTTTAGTTTTTATTATATATTTTGTATGTATATTATTGATATATAGATATTATAATATACTTTTGCTCAAAAAAGATATTATAATATACTATAAAAATATAAGTAGCTAAACAATTATAAAACTATTATAATTATTTATTTTTCAGTTTTATGAATTTCAAAAATTTTATTATTCATATTTCTTATTTTTGTTATTGGAAATATATAAGGTGATGAACAAAATGAAAAAAAAAATTATCAAATTTTAGTTTTATGTTTGATTGGTTTGATGGTAGAAATATTTCATTTCACTTAAAATTTTTTTATAAATTTTTCTTTCCAATAATTCTCTTAGTAATTTAATTGACTCTCCCTTTTTTCTTAAAACACCGGTTAAAAAATTGTAGTATTTTTCTACATTAAAAACTTACAACTACATCACTAAAACCTAAAATCGACAAAATAAATTCTTACAACAAAATTTCTGCACTTACAACTCAACTAATCAAATCCATTATCTAAAAAGTTGTTTATCTTGCTTATATATTTTTTGATGTAAAACTTTGTTAAATGTACAACCAATTGTAATTTTATTTTAGTTTTAAAAGCACTGAATTCATAATTTTCACAGTTGCCTTTTTCAGAAAATTTATTTCACTTTTTCATAAATCTACTTTGATGTAATTACACCATCTATATTTTTACACACACACACATATATATATATATATACTGTTAATATGTTTCTTAAGCGAGTTTCATAAGTTCAGGGTATTTTATTTGACATTTTTGAAGAATAAAATTTATAAATATATTAATTCTATTTCACTCACACATCATTAAATTTGAGATTATCAAAATAAATAAAATTGAAATATATACATGAAAACATTTTCTTAATATATTAATTCTATTTCACTCACACATCATTAAATTTGAGATTATCAAAATAAATAAAATTGAAATATGTACATGAAAACATTTTCTTAATATATTAATTCTATTTCACTCACACATCATTAAATTTGAGATTATCAAAATAAATAAAATTGAAATATATACATGAAAACATTTTATTTTTTCAAAAAAAATATTGTATCACCTTTGTATTTTATTTTTATTTAGAAAGACTTTGCAATAATATAAATTTATTATCTTTTGAAAACTTAAATGTTTAGTTACATTTTTTATCTTTTGAAAATTTAAACATAAATTTGTTTTGTTACGCAAAATTTTATAGTAGAGATCAATAATATATAATTACGTAGATTTAATATATTTCCAAGAGAGACGCATTATAATCGAGACCATAAGATATCAAAGTATATTTTGCTTATTCCATTTGACATAACATAGTATACAAAACACATAAGTGATCTAATACACCTCAATATCAATGAAAGATATACCTTACAAAGACAGCTCCTACTTCTTGCACTTTCCTCGCATACAAACATCTACACTCTTCAACGGCAATCCAACAACTTAAACTGCTTCTACCATATTCAATGTATGTCCATGATTAACAACAGAGGGATAGTCTATCAATGCAGCACCTGATTGCAGCAGAGCTAGCTTCACTGGTGTTCTTGGAAGACTTTTCATATTTTTCATATTCTTCGAGCTTATAGGAATTAGTCGCATTGATTGTAGGAATCGTTTGTTTCATTTGAGTTATACTTTTTTTTCAATTTCTTTTTCTTTTTTTAATTCTTCTTCCAAGGGCAGGATAACTACAGGGGGTTATGGGTTTTTTTTTGTTTGTTCATTGGATTTGCATTTGTACTTTTTGATTGGTACTATATATTTTGTGACTTTCCAGTTTGGTGATTTTTGAGGTTATATTGAAATACCAATACTACATATTCTTAGGCGTAAATTACATTATAGTTGGTGTTTTGCTGGTATGTCCTTTTAGTTGATTTCTTTTGGCTTTGTTAGTATGAATGTGTGTATTTATTATTTACTATATGTTCGTAAGAAGATGGTGTCTTTTCTTTCAAGTGTATTGGCAGATGTATTTGGTGTTTACCTTTATTTTCAGGATTCCAATTTTAAACGTGCTTATATCATAATGATTTCGATCAATGGTAAAGTACTGGGGTGATTTTGAGAATAATAATAAACCAAGGATTAAGATTTAAATCGTAGTATTGGACCTACAAAAGTATATTTCTATCTGGGTCTTAAGCTCAAAAAGAACACTTACGATTGAAACGGGGTCGTCACACACAAATCTCAGACGGTAACTCAGAGTCGGAGACTACACCGGAGGACGACGGAATCTTCCATCAACTTTCATTTCGCCTGTTTGACGGGACAGATGTGTCTCCGATTACCTCTCTTAACAAATAGCGTTCAGTTTGATTGCATCTAAGTATTTTTTGATGGTGGCGCCGTGGCAGTGGGAAAACGCCACCCCGGAGCAGTCGCTGAATTCGCCACGGTCGCTGCGATGCACCCTCTTGATGCTCTCCGTACGAGATTCCAAGGTCTGATTTTTTGGACACTCCTATGAAAAGAGACTTTTTTTTTTGAAAAGAGACTTATTTTAGTTTGAAAGTTGTTTATTTGATTGGAACAGTCCCGACTTACTCAAGCTGTCTTCACTTTTGCCTGTCTTGAGGTTTCAAATTTTCTTCTCTATGCAATGTGATTACCTTTGACGCAGTTTGTTAGTTACCATTGTTGGAGCATCTTTTTTTTTTTTTTTACCTTTACCTTTTTTCTTAGAATGTTTCTGCAGTGATATTGTTGTAACAACAGTGTTGTTGATCTCTCCTCAACACATTTCTCTTTCATATTTTTGTTGTTCTTACCATGGATCTTGTATACGTATTCTAATATAACCACAGAGATCTATCTATCTAACAAAGAGATACGCTAGAGTCAGGGGAGATGAGAAACTCACCCTTGTTCTTCATCTCTCTTCTTCTGCAAGGAGGAACCTTGTTGAGTATAACTCACACCGTTAAAACATCTCATGTTTCCTATGATTTATCCATTTTATGATACTTTCAGTTATGTCTATCCACAAATCCAATTTGGCTTGTCAAAATAAGATTACAGCTTCAGACACCTTTTCATCAAACCCGGCCATACAATGGGCTATTAGGTATGCAGATTAATTAAACCTTTCATTATTGTGGTCGTCTTTTCTGAATGATTCTTTTCTGTTTGTTTGTGAATTTATGATGCCTTTAGAACCATAATGAAAGAGGAAGCACCTATTGCACTTTATAAGGGTATTGTTCCTAGTCTTTCACTTGTTAGTTACTATCCTGATTTTTTTTTTTACTGAAGCATCAGTTATCGATGGAATGGTTAACCATTGTTTCATTTTTGGTTGTGTTTAATCTGTTTCCTCAGCAGGTTTCACATGGTGCTATTCAGTTTACAGCGTATGAGGAACTCCGTAAAGTCATTGTGGTTTCGATATTGAAAAGAAGAAAACCTGAATCCGCTGATAATTTATTGGTAAAGAGTTCTTCTTCTACATAGCCTACATTGTGATTGTTAGGCAAGAATTTTTTTTTTTGTGATTGTTTTCTTTAAAGCTTGGCAGATTATGCTGCGACTCCTCCAAAGTCGTAGCAGTTCTTTTCACCTATCCATTTCAAATCAAAAATACGAAGAACCCTAGAATTCTAGAGTTGATATAGTTGTCTTCTGACATCGTTGAAGAAGACGAAGGTGAAAAAGCTGACATCGTTGTTAATTTTGCAGCCCAATAAACATAATTCGAAGCCCAAATATTATGTATTCGTGAAGCCCACTAAAAACATAAACGAAAAGCAAAAAAAAAAAAGAGCAGACACGTGTCGCATCAAGAATACTCGACTTTATGACGTGGCACTCTCAGGAATGAGAGAAACATTACTTTATATATATAGATAGATAGATAGATGTTATACACAGATCACAAATCATAAATGTTAATTTTTTTAAAAAAAGCAAACCAGTTGTTCACATAATTTTTAATGTAAGTTTTTTAACAGTTTTAGTAATTTATAGTCGTTTTAAAAAATTCAAAATATAACATATAAGAAAAAAAATCTAATTTTTTATTATATAGTTAATGTGATTGTTTAAAGTTTTTAACCATATAAATTAAACAAAAATGATGGAAGACACAAAAATTAATACAAATCTTTATTATTCAAAGTCATTAATTATCATATCTATGTTAATCATATTAGGTAATTCCATATCTTTTATTTAAGAAAAGAATAGAGAATATTTTATGTATATATAGACGATATAATAAAAAGTATAATATATATTTTGATGGGTTAACCTCTTTTCTAAAGATTCTGAAAATTAACCTGGTGATGACACGTGACTACACTTAAAAGTTGCAATGCTTCTCAATTAATATACGAGGATACTTGAATTCTATGATATAAATTGTAGAAAGTATGTTTATATTAAATTTAAATGCAAACATACTGATTTATAATAATATAATGATTGTTTTAATTATGGTGACAAAATACGTTTTGACCACTGAATAAATTTTCTTTGAGTCTAAAAGTGACCAGTATTCTCATTTGAGCCTTTAATTCTACAGCATTGTTACCCAACCCTTTAATTTATTTTCCAAAAAAAAAACGATTGTAGTAGTCTCTTATATATTGAGAAATATTATGAATTGTGAACAATAATATATATCATTATTAGAATGTTTTTAGAGTCCTTTAAAAAATAGTAGTTCATCTAAATATATATTATAATTCTCACTAAACTAACCGTAAAATTAAATGTAATCTACAAAAATGTGTTCCATTCTTTCATTAAAAAAGCTATAAAATTACCTAATATGACTAAAATATAAATAAAAATTAATAATTTGAATAATAAAGATTTGGTAACAATTTTTCGTATTAACTAACATTTTTTGTTTATTTTTAATCTAGTTAAAATAAATTAAAAAATCATATTAACCATATAATAAAATTTAATAAATTCTCTAGGATGACTTTTTAAGGTTTCCAAATGAACTTCTAAAGAAAAAATGATCAAAAGAGATTTCATTATTTAGGGTTTAGAGTCAAGATTTAGTTTTGAGAATGATGTTTAATTTAAAAAAAAAAAATAATGAATTTAAAATTTTCAAAATAAAATTTTTAAAATAGTTTCAAAAATTCCAATTTCAAAAAAAAAAAAATCTGAATAAACAAATTTGAAACTAACAAAGTGATATGAGTCTTTGCATTACTATTATTTAAAATCTCCATGATTTTTATTCTGATTAAAAGAAACTTACATTTTCTTCATAATGTTTATTTTGATTAAAGAAACCTTACATTTTTTAATATATTTATCACATCTTCTCGAAAAGTCACCCTCTAACAATTATATTTACATTGACAGTTAGAAGGTCCAGGAACTTTAGGATCGTCCACACAATGTGCAACACCATTATAAAGCGCTTGGCAGTCTACAACGCAATCGGATAATGAACAATACTGTTCTTTGTCAATGGTTATTATACATAGTTTTCCCTCAGCTCGTTCAACCATTGAACACACTACAAAAAAAAAGTAAAACATCAACAAAGAGTTATATATATGTATTTATATATGATACTATTTAGCACGTTTAATTGGAAATGGCAAAATAAAATTACTTGAAAATACAATCATGAGTACAAGAAAATAAGAACATGATAATTTCGCCATGGTCAATGTTTTTGTTTAATATTTTTCTTTTCAATGATTGTGTTGTAGTAATGATTATATGCCTATATATACACTGCTTGTAGATTACGTGATGTTCTTTTCTTTGTTAACTTTTTATCACATAAAGGAGAAATATTTTCTTAAATGGAAATATAATAAATAGAACACTATAAATTACATCACATTTTATTTAAAATAGACTTTTATTTTTGACTTTTGATTTTTACCTTTGACATTTGACATTTGACTTTGACTTTGACTTTCATAATACAGGTGTTGAATAAATGATTCAATAGTAGAATCACTATAATGAATCTGTTGTAAAATAAAATTCGATGATATGGATTATTTGGTGTTGAAAAGATTTAATATATTGAATAAAAAAATGAAAATCATTAACGTCACATGTTACTTTTTAGTGATTTTTAATATTTTCATATCCCCTTAATTATTTAAAACCAACAATTTTATTATAAAATAAACAAACTATTTATTTTTATACAAAATTTAATATTTTAAATTCTCTATAAATATAGACTATGTTTATTTAATAACGTAGAATGTTGACTTATTAAACAAAATTATTATAGTGTGCAAAATTTGAAGTTAGTTAAAGAATAAAGTTGGAGAAAGAAAAGATAATGTGGAGAGTTAAAAATAAAAATTATTATAGTGTATTAGATCCAGGAACCAGAACCACTATGGATAATCATGAAAATGTCATTATCTAATTAAAGTAAAAGCTAACCAGTTTTGTAGATGTTACAGAGAGTTTGAATGGAGAGTAGGAAAAAAATGGACGACACGCATGACGGTAACTTTCTTACAATACAATAATTATTATGATAAATAAGTCAAACAACAAATACATGTTTTTTTTTTAATTATACATAGGTATCTTGGCTCCACAGAAGTGATCCATACTAGTCACGTGTTGCCACGTGTCGGTCCTCTGTCCCTGGCGATACCGAAATGTTAATTTCCCAGTGGCCAGAATTTAAACCCAGGTGGCAGAACTCACAACTGTAAACCATTTATCAACTAAACTTCTTAACTTCTTCTTGGTTATCAAATATGAAAAATACGGTTGGGGACTAATCTCAGATTTGATTCATGTTCACCCACTAAATCATTTTTTTATGCGGAGAGAAGCAAGCAATTTGATAAATTCTTTAAATAATTTCTAATGGGATAGGAGAAGAAAAATTTAGACATAAACATCTTTTGGGAAAGACAGATCCTCATCATCATCTGTCATCGATGGGCATGTCATCATTGATTATTGGATTTGATTCTGATTTTTATATCTTTTCGGATTTTTGAAGGGCATCTCTAACCCATGATGCTATTTTAGTAAAATTATATTATTTTAGTGTAATTTTAACATTAAATTTTTAATGTCTCTAACCACAACATCAAGTATTACACTAAATTTTTTTTATTATTATATTATTAAACAAGATTTTCTTAGTTTTTAATAGTTAAGTAAAATATTTAATATTTTATAGCTACAAGATATTAACTAATATTAAAATTTTAACTAAATTAATATTTCCAACACTTTGTAAAATAACGAAAACAAACTCTTACATTAAACAATTAAAAAACTAACAAAAGTTAAATTACATTATACTAAATTTAAATTTCATGTGTTTGAATTAAACTTTGCTTTGTAGTTTTAAACTATTTTTTAATATAAATTAATATTTTATATTAAATAAATGTTAAAGATAACAAAATAAATATATATTTATTTTTGTTAAAATATTAGATCTAGTTGTAAAATAATAATATAAATGAAATATAGTCAAATATAGCTAAACAATATTTTTTGGTCAAACAAAATTGAAATAAAACAGTTTCGAAAAAAAGGTTTTGTCGTACAGCTGGAGAGAGAAATCATCAATTGCACTACAATAGCGTTATACAGTTCTGTTGGACTTGACCTAAAGAAACTAATGGAATTTTGGAGTTCGGACATAATGATGGCGAAGGAGATAAGACTGGAACCGTCTCTGGCGACTGAGATAAGACTCGTCATCTATATGTATAGTTAGTTTGAAATAAAATAGTCAAAAACCGAAAGAGTTCAGTGGTTGGTTTGTATCATAATAACAAATTGTTCCAAAGTTCAAACCACAACTAGGTCTGGGCATTTTAACCTGGATCCGAAAACCCGAATCGAAACCGACCCGAAAGTACCCGACCCGAAATCGAATCGAAAATTTACAAATACTTATTGGGTCCAAAATTCTTCTACTCGAATAGACACGGACCCGAAAAGAACCGACCCGAATAGATCCGAATCCGAAAAGAACCGAACCCGAATATACCTGACCCGATAAAAACCGATTCAAACCCGACTTAAAAACTTTAAAATATCTTTTTATTAACAATCTTTGTTATTATTTTGTATCATTTTAAGTAACATGAAGTTTTAAATGTAAAATATAGAATTAAAAATGTTTTATTTTAATTATTAATGGTTTATTTTAAGTTATTTTGTCAAATTTTAGATATATATGACAAATTTTGCCTAAATTCGATGGAATTGAGTATTTCATTTCCTTTTCATATCTTAGATCGCGAGCTAGCTCATTTAAGAAAGATCCGAGTTCACTATGAGCTGAGCTGAATTGAGCGAGCTAGCTCATTTTGACACCCCTACATGTTAGATTCAGATTTATTATGGGCTTCCAACTTAAAATCAATTGACAATTAGTGGATTAGCTCTAACCCTTTATATATTAGATAATGTCCCTTAAAATTCTCGATATGGAAAATAATATCCCTAATACATGATTAAAAAATTAGAGAGAAGTTGGAGAAAACTATTTTCAGCGTCAATTCTGTAATGTAATGACAGTTTCTTAATTTAGAATTCCATGTGTTGGAAGAACATATTAATGTTAGGTTCTTATAAGTTGAAAACAAAATAATTAAGTTTTATTGGCCGAATATTGTGTATTTTTTTGTGCCAGATTATAATATCATCCTTCCCACATTCCTTTTAGACAAGTTATTGCTAATAACAAATTATTATCCCTTAAAATTTAGTTTTGATATTAAATTTAGAGAAATACTCTAGGATACCGCTTAAAAAGTTTTTCTTTTGTTTTGTACAAAATATAGCTTCCAAGAATCAAAATAACCAAAATATTTTATTAAATAGGTAAATATACAATTATACTCCTAGGGTTAACTAATTTAAACTTGGTGTTTAAAATTAAAGAGTGGGATTTTTTGAATAAGATTTTAAATTTAAAAATAAAAATTAAATATTTAAAATATTTTTTTAAAAAATATTTTCAAAAAGCATTTTCAAATTTCAAAAAGAAAATTTGAAAAAATCGAAAAGGTTTGAATTTGAAAACATTTAATTTGAAACTATAAAAAATATTTTTACGTTTTTTCATTTTTATTTACTTTTGTATTTATTTTATTTATATATCTAGGCTATAAAAATATTTTGTATTTTATTGAAATATATTTTAGTCATTTTCCTGCTTGGAGGTTTTTTGTGACAAATTTTTTTAAAATGGTTAATTTGAGAGAATTGCCTTTAAATTTATCTTTATTTAATAGATTAAATTTATAATACTCTAAATACTGTTATATATTTTCTTAGACCATTTAAAATTTAATGACAACCTTTTATCACTAGACAAAAATAAGATTCTAATTTAGTATAATAGATTTATCAAATAATAAGTTTAATAACATTGAATCACATTTAAATAGCTACTAGATTTTGATCCGCGCTTCGAAAGCGCGGATTTTATAAACTATAAACAGTTTGATATAAACTAGTAATGGTAGATTGTTTGTACATTATTATGTTACGAAATCGTATTATTGAAGCAGATAATTTCTTAAAATTTTCTGATTTATAAATTAGTTTATTTGAGACTTTGTACGTATATTATTTTTATGTAACTCTTTAGGTCTGTGCATTTTATCTGGATCCAGAAACACGAACCGAAATTGACCTGAAAATATAGGTTCTGTTTGGGTCCAGGGAAAAGTACCTATTAGTTATTTTTTAAGATCCGCATATTTCAATTCTGGTCCGGAACATACCCGAGACATGATCAGGTACCCAAAGTACTCGATTTTTTTTTTTTTGTATATTAGGTATGTTAGGATATTTCGTATACGTTTTGGTATTACATATATTTTTAAGTTTCATGTTTGGGTTTTTTTGTTGCCGTTTCAGGTTTATGGTAAAATTTCAAAATTTTAATAATAAATTTTGGGTATACAGATTAAATTTTGGGTATTTTTTGGTTTTTCGGGTCAGATTTTGGGTAAATATCTAGGTTTTCCGGGTATTTGAACATATTTTATTTGAATTTTTAGGTATTTTTGGGTTTCATATATTTTCGGGTTTACTGGTACTTCGGGTCTTAGGCCCTGATTGGCAAAGCAGATGAGAAAGCAGTAGCAGTATGCTATAAAAGCAGTATGCTGCAGAAGCTGTATGCTTTTGCTAAACTGTTTAATAGATTGATTGGTAGAGCAGTATGGACATGCTATTTGAAATTATTATTAAAATTAGTATATAATATATAATATATTTATTTATAATGAATATATTTCTAATATATTTATTTATTTATTTTATTATATATATTATATTAATATATAAAATATATATAATTATTTTATTTTATTTACTAATTTCAAAAATTATGTTTATATCGAAAATGTTATTTAAAAAATAAATTTTACAATTAAATCTATTTTAAAAATAATATTTCGCATTTAAAATATAATTTATTTATATGATTAATTTAATTATATTATATTTTAAAATATAATATAATTATATATTAATTAATATTAATTTAAAAATATTCTTATAATTACCAATTTTTATTATCTCTTTACCTCTATTATTTTTAATTATAAATTAATTATAACTTAATTAAATATATTTTCTATCCTTAATTTATCTCCTTCTTAAATAATATTTTAAAATAATATTTATTTGTAATTTCTTTTCCTTATCGTTCTCAATTTTCTATTTTTGTGCATATATTTTTAATTTTTCTGGTAAATTCTTTCAAATCAGTTTATTTTTGGTATCCTAATTTATATATTATAAAATCAATAAATGAACAATTACATATTATTCTTAAATTATTTAAATGCAACTGCTTCTTCCAAAAGCTTCAATATGAGAGCATTTGCCAGAGAGCATTTGGAGGGCATTAGCATTTAGTAAATGCTTTTCTAGATGCTTTTCTAACAAATGTTGATTGGATAATGTAGAGCATAATGCTAATACTAATGCTCTACCAATCAAGACCTTAGATACTCAAACCTACCTTTTACTTACCTGAAAATTATATATATTTTACGGGTATTTGAATCACAAATTTAAATAGACTCATACCCGAAATTATCTGAACCAAAACCCTTTTTTGACATCACCAAAAAGTTTCTTATGTTTTAGATTCTTAATAAATGTAGCATAAAACATTTACTATAATTATAATGCTTTATATACGGGAATAATGATATTAGCTTCTTAATAAATGGATAAAGCTCTAATAGCTATCGAAATTTATCACCGCATAGGATATACATTGAAGTTAGATCAGTCAAGAAAATATAGAAAGTATAAGTTACAATCTTTCACGAATTTAGATATCTTGTTAAACAAAGGTTAAAAATTATCTTTTAGTATATTAAATCATTAAGTTTTTAACTTGTTTGTATAATATTCTACAAAACATTAGAATACTATTATATATATATGTGTACAGTAGACCGGTTTGTTTATTATCAACATATATGATGTTATAAATATGTTTACTTTAAAATTAATAATATGTTTGATTTTAAACATATTGGTTCGTCTGAATGGGGATGTTCTTATATATGGCTTGAGTCTCAATTTCAAAATTAAAATGAATTTGGTTAAACTAGAAATACGTACATTAATTGGAAGTTGGTCTTACGTTTTATCATATGTTCAACATCACTAGTACAATTAACCATGTACTTGTTAATCTTCTTTTATAAGGATTGAGCCCACTAAATAAAAGTAAAATTCAGATAAACGTAAGGTAATTTATTGTTAGTTTAAATTTAAGATAAGATTATAATATTATTAGTTAATGAAAGGATCTAACAATTTCGTATAAGTAGATTTTTCAAGAATGTTTTCTTATGGTTCTGTCATTGTATTAAATACAAGTCAGTACAAACCATTAATTTTGAGGCCCAACACTTGTGATGTATTGGACGAAGGCGGCCCAATAATGGTAAAGCCCAGCAACAGAGTATTCAGGAAGGCGTTTATACTATGTACATATTTAAAGCTGTAGTTAGTAGTGTTGGGGAGCAGAGATCAGATCAGAGGAGGAGCTTCCAACGATGGAATACCGCAAAATCAAAGATGACGACGACGAGGTCCTTCATCTCCTTCTTTTGCTTTCAGTTAGGTTTTCTTGGACACTCTTTGATTCTCAATTGTTTACTGAAGCTTCAGGACGCTCACGATGTCGCTTCTGATCTGGAGAGCTTGAAGGGAAAATCTCACACCGGTGAGCTTATTTCTCATTCTCCGCTTCTATTGCTCGTTTTTGTATGATGCTCAATTGATGCTTCGATTTGGCAGTTGCGTCGACTAACATTGCTCTGGCTACACTTGGTGGTGGTGGATCCACTGAGCGAACAAACTGGAAACGAAAGTAAGTTTTTTTTTTTTTAAATTGGAGAAATTAGGAAATTTCTTTTCTTTTTGTGATTAAAAAGTTTATTGTGTTGAGGGCAGGGGTGTAGTCACATGTGCACTCACCTTTCTCACGAGTTCTCAAGCCATACTCATCGTTTGGTCCAAGCGTGCTGGCAAGTATGAGTACAGTGTCACAACCGCCAACTTCTTGGTCAGTTTGGTGATGCCTTTGTATGTTACAAGCTAGCAATTTTGTGTACTAATAGCTCATTTTTCTGATTCAAAGTTTCTTGTTTGATCTTTGGAACTTCAGGTTGAGACTCTGAAATGTGCGTTGTCTCTGCTTGCATTGACAAGAATATGGAAGAAGGATGGTGTTACTGACGACAATAGGTTATCTATTCTCTTCTTCTGCTACTCGAATTATGACTTATGGGTTTTCCACTAGCATCATCTTCAATTAGTTTCCTTTATGTTCTGAGTTTCTAAATCTGTTCCCTGACTAAAGGTTTTGGTTGCTTATAATCATGTATTATCTCTCTACCTATGGGGTCCTTAGAGGATTGACCATGCATTTTCTCGTTGAGATTTTTGGCCTTACTGATATCCAAATTAATGTTTCTGATTCAGGTTAAGCACAACATATGACGAAGTTAAAGTCTTTCCCATTCCTGCAGCTTTGTATCTTTTCAAGAATCTCTTACAGGTTTGGCTTTCCTGAGTTCTTTTTGTCTTAGGTCACTGTTTGTAACTTCTGTTTGTATGTTAATCAGTTTCTAAATTCTAACTACTTAGTGGTGTGTAACCTTCTATGTGGCAGTATTATATTTTCGCATACGTAGACGCCCCAGGCTATCAGATATTGAAGAACCTGAACATCATAAGTACTGGTGTCTTGTACAGAATTATACTGAAGAAAAAGTAGGTTGTTTATTTATCCAAATGGATTTCATTACTCTTTCTCTTCTTGTTCAGAACACAAACTGATTTCAAGGGTGAACAGGCTCTGCTAATTCAGTTTGCTTACTTTCTTCTTTAACAGGTTGAGCGAGATTCAGTGGGCGGGCTTCATCCTATTGTGTTGTGGATGCACCACTGCTCAGTTGAATTCAAAGTAATTTTACTCGCTCTTGGCATTTCCCCCTTTGATTTTATTACTGCTAACAACATGAGCTTCATTGATTCATTCATATGATGCATGTCTAGTCTCTACTGATTGTTGTATGACAGTCTCATATTGGATATTGCTTTTGCAGTTCTGATCGTGTACTTCAGACATCTCTTCCCGGTTGGATTATGGCAATTGTAAGTTGTTACTCACCTTCGCATGCTAATACCTTTGTGAAGCTTCTTCCACGTTCACACCAGCTGATATGATTGTTTATCGTTGTTTCTAGGTTATGGCTCTTTTAAGTGGTTTCGCCGGAGTGTATACAGAGGTGAGCTTATCAGGAACTTTCACTCAAAAGCTAGCACTCATTTACTTCCTTTTTGTGTGACCATTTACTCTTTGCTTAAAATTGTATAATTTGGTCAGTACATTATATAACCTGGATTTATAAAGCTTAACGCTTTTGCTTTCCATTTTGGCAGGCTATTATAAAAAAGAGGCCTTCAAGGAATATAAATGTACAGAACTTCTGGCTATATGTCTTTGGGATGGCTTTCAATGCTGTTGCTATAGTGATCCAAGATTTCGATGCCGTTGCTAATAAGTAAATCTAAATCCCCTTTTCTTTATTCTGTCCTTTCTTATTGGCTACAAATTAGTTCATCTGCTCTGGTTTTCCAATTTCAGGGGATTCTTCCATGGTTACTCATTCATCACAGTACTCATGATTCTTAACCATGCTCTCAGGTAAAAGCTTACTTTAGAAGCCAGACTCTTCTCTTAACTCTAGTTTCAGTTAGCGAAGTTAAAATCTCCTGTCGGTTTTTGCAGTGGCATTGCTGTGTCAATGGTGATGAAGTATGCAGACAATATCGTAAAGGTAGTAAACTTTAATTCACCATCAGATTCCTCTTAACTAGTCACTTTTGCAGACCGGTGTTAACTATATCAGCCGTTATGTAGGTTTATTCGACATCAGTGGCGATGCTTCTCACCGCCGTTGTCTCTGTATTCCTCTTCAATTTTCATCTTTCCCTTGCCTTCTTTTTGGGTTCAACGTAAGCTAACCACATTTGCCTCTCCCAAAACAATTAATCATCTCAACATTTGTGGACATAAGAGCTGATGCATTACTGTGCTTACGCTTTGCAGGGTCGTCTCTGTTTCAGTGTATTTGCATTCAGCCGGGAAACTACGATAGTAAAAAAAGATCTCTGAACTTTGTCACTATTCTCTAGTACAGAGTTGAAGCTTTTGAACAATTGCGATTTTGTAATTCGTGTATATTGAATATACATTTATATTGTTGAAAGTTGAAACATTGCACTATATATAAGATCATTCATTCTTTACCTTTGTCCACGCGTTTTCCACTTATAGTGGTTTATTGTTAATCAACATAACTTGTTCTCGAGTCTAAAGAGTTAAGAAACTACATGAGATAAATAGCCTTGCTCAACAAATGAGGCAATGCAGTCATCGAACATCTCTTCAAGGGTCTTGAACTTAAGCCCAAGACTCTTTATCTTGGAAGTGTCCAAGTCGTAATGCAGCCTATCTAGTTTCTCAAACCTGAATATTTTTCAAAGATAAGATTATTCATTGTACTCAAGGATAGTAAGGTTTAAGAAAAGGGTTTTAAAGATCAGTGTCAAAACCTCTTGGGGATAGGGAGTGATGGGTAACGTGTGGATAAGAAGGAAACCAGTTCCTCTAGACTGACAACTTTAGAGCTGCAAATGTATCTGCCTCGAGCTGCTGCGTTTTCGAAAACGAAGATGTGGGTTCTTGCCACGTCGTCTATATGAACATAACCCATCTGTCCATGCCACTGAAACTTCTCTGTTTCTCCTGTTGTGTTGAATAGTAACAAGTTATAAGTTAGGGTGCTATTCTGGTGATGTTGCTAAGAGAGTTACCTTTCAGCAATCCGAGGACATCGGATGCTGTGGAACACAAATCAGGAGGCAGGCTTGGTCCAACGAGGAAGGATGGTAGAACAGTGACAAGGTCAATACCATTCTCTTCACAGTATTTCCAAGCAGCTTGTTCGGCTAATGTCTTTGATAAAGCATACCAGACCTTTTGTTTTGTTTTGCCATGTCGCATCACAAACTGTTAGCTGATATGATTCTTGTGTTGAGTAAAAAGACTACCCATATGATTATACCTGGAAACGCTTGCAGAGTTCCACAGAGGTCCAAACTGATTCATCAAGAGGGATATTAGGATCAAAATCATCTCTGATTCTGACAGTTGAAGAGGATGAGGTGAGAACCACACGCTTCAGGGACGGATTCTTCCTGCATGATCTCAGTACATTCAGTGTGCCCTCTATAGCTGGTTTCAAAATCTCCTCCTATGATCAGACCACAATATGTTAAAATGTTACATAAGTGTGACCAGAAGGAAGAAACTTGTAGTGGCAAACATGCCTCTGGATTAGAGGTAGGTTTGAGAACAGGAGAAGCAGTATGGAAAACTCCTTGGCATCCCTTTATAGCGTTATCAAAACTTCCATCTTCCACTAAATCAGCCTTCACCAACCTTAGTCTCTCCTTTGCCCCTTCTAGTTTCCAAAGGTGTGCAAGCTTCTTCTCATTCCCTGTGGAAATAAGAAGACTTAACTGAGTCTCTCTGTTGGCTAGCTTATTACCATTTTAAAGCAATGACAAGATGGATAGAGAGAAACCTGGATCTCGGACTGTTCCTGTAACTTCATACCCTTCTAGGAGAAGCCTCTTCACAAGCCAAGAAGCTAAGAAGCCTGAAGCTCCTGTAACACAAACTTTCCCTTTTGCTTGATTCATTCTCCTGTAAGGATTGAGTCACACCCGAATAAGTTATATAGCAGCACCATGCTAAAGGTAAGTATAGATTAGGTAAGTCATTTAATTCATGTGGGGTGTGCTTATTTATCACCTAAAGATGGTTTTTATGACGGTTGTTGAACCAACTATCATTTTCTTTATGAAACAAGTTCTCCCTGTTCCATGTCTGTACTGTACTCCCTTTGGTTTGCTTAACACACGTTAAGCGGTATACTGGAGCTTCCACCATTTCAACCAAACAGGTGGAGAAGATGAACTTCTAAACATGCTGCAATAGCCAATTCTCTCCTCCCCCACAAAATCTCTTAATACAAGGAACAAAAACTAGCACCAAGCCTCACTGGAGAAAAATATTGAAATCATCCTGGTCAACTCAAGAAAAGTTACAAGGCAAACCCATTTGGAACAAACCTGTATTGGGATTTTAGAGGCCATAAACATTGACTAAAGATGTTATTAAAATAAAATAACAAAGTTGAAGGCATATAGTAATAGTTATATCTATCACTTTTACAAATTTTAAAAACCAATGCCAATGTTTTACTGAGTTATAAATTAAGGATGGAGAACTGACTCAAGAGAGGAACCTGACAAGTAACGCTGGTTTATATAGTTTAATCCTAACGGATCACAAATCCAACATGGGCTCAAGCTCCCACACTACAAGTCAGCTTATTTATTTTGGTTTATATTGGTTTAGTTCCATTTATTCGGTTTAATCAAATTTTACAATCCTAAAGCTCTAATCAAAATGGACTTTTCATGCGTTATGAACAGGGGTAGACATTTAGGTTTAAATGTGGATTTAATTTTTTTTTTAAACCAAATTGTGGGACATATATTTTGGTTTGGTTTAGATCAGCGTTTGGTCTGGTTAAATCGGTTTGGTTTGGTTAGTTTTCTTTTTGTCCACCCCATAAGAAGGCTGGGCCTAAATAGGGTAGATATTTGGGCCTACACTAATAATTAAAAAGTCTCTGGTTCAAACTTCAATAGAAGAAGCAGTGGCTGTTGTGTCTCGTCTTCTTCCCAATCCAATCCATTACAGCTGATGTTGTAATAATTCATCGATATATAAAAATAAATTTATCTTATTAAAAAATTAAAAGATAGATTTTATCTGTTGTTTTGGTCTTTGCCACCACAACGTTGTCTTCTCGGGGGTTACTCATCATCATCTCTTTGATTGGTCTCGCCTCCGTCTCTCCATCGTCTTCTACGATTATTTTCGTATTCTGCATGCTTGTTTCTGACTCTATCGTGTTTTCTGTATAGGGTTGAAGTTTTTTATCTAATGGCTTCCAATCCAGACAAGAACCTGTCTCCTCCAGGTAACATTTGCTTTCACAAATCTGATCTGGTGCTGTTTATGTTGTATCGAATCGTGTCTGAGTTTAGAGAATTGTATCTGGTTTCACTGTAGATGATAAACCGGAAACGACGGAGGAGAACAAGAGTCCTAAACCGGAATCAGAGAGCAAGAGTACTAAACAGGAATCAGCAGCCTCTGGGAGTTCACCTTCATCAGCTAACCCTCCTGGCCTAAATTTCAATGCTTTTGATTTCTCTAATATGGCTGGTATCCTCAACGTAAGTGTGCTCTTTCCTTTGTACTAAAGTTATCCTCTTTTGGAGGTTTCTACTGATGGGTTTTTTTTTTGGTTTCAGGATCCAAGCATCAGAGAATTGGCTGAGCAGATAGCTAAAGATCCTGCCTTTAACAAGTTGGCTGAGCAGCTTCAGGGATCTGTTGTTCCAAACGCAGCTCAAGGAGGAGGAGGAGGAGGTGGTTTCCCTAACATTGATCCGCAACAGTATGTTAGTACGATGCAGCAGGTTATGCATAACCCTGAGTTTCAGACTATGGCTGAGCGGCTTGGTAAAGCCTTAGTGCAGGTAAAACAAAATATTAGAGGACAATATATTTTCCCGTTTTGATTTTTTTTTTCCTGGTACTTTTGGTTATTGGAATGAATCTCTTTCTGTTTTTTTTTTGTCTTCAGGATCCACAAATGTCTCCTTTTTTGGAGGCTTTCTCCAATCCTGAAACAGCAGAGCATTTTACTGAGCGTATGGCGCGGATGAAGGAAGATCCTGACTTGAAACCTATACTTGATGAGATTGATGCTGGTGGTCCTTCTGCCATGATGAAGTCAGTGATATACAATCTCTTTCTTTTTTTTTTCTAAATGTTTTTGTTGAAACTTGGTTTTGCTTATGGAGGATGGATCTTTGTATTCTGGTATTACTAGGTACTGGAATGATAAAGATGTGCTGAAAAAGCTTGGTGAAGCTATGGGTATGCCTATTGCTGGCTTGCCTGACCAGACTGCTTCAGCTGAACCTGAGGTAGCGGAAGAAGGCCAAGAAGAAGAAGAAGAAGAGTCTATTGTTCATCAAACTGCTAGTCTTGGTGATGTTGAGGTTGGAGACTGCTTCCTATTTTGTTAAACGCTCATATGCTTGCTTGGCCATTTGGGATTTTATCATCTATGTGTTGCTTAAAGGCTAGGTGGAAACTCCATTCCTCATTCAAGATTTGTCTTGTTGATTCAATTAGGGTTTGAAAAATGCTTTGGCATCTGGTGGTAACAAAGATGAAGAAGATTCCGAGGGAAGGACAGCATTGCATTTTGCTTGTGGATACGGCGAGGTATGCAACTCTCTTATCAATTTTAAGGAAATTTAATATTCGTATTTAGGTGGTTCTCTTTTGTTTGACTAGCTCTTCAAGTTTAGTATCTTTATCATCATTAACTTGGTAGAGAAGTAACCAGTTTACTACAACCTGCGAGTTTTCATGACGCTGTTACTTGCATGATTAATACCTAGTCAAAGAACAATGAGATAGAAGTAGAATCATCGAGTACTTGTAACGATGGATTGTAACGAGATTGTATCATTTTCCACAGTTAAAATGTGCTCAAGTTCTTATCGATGCTGGAGCAAGTGTTAACGCCGTTGACAAAAACAAGAACACACCTCTGCATTACGCTGCTGGTTACGGGAGGAAAGAGTGTGTAAGCCTTCTCCTTGAGAATGGTGCAGCAGTGTAAGTCTCAACACAACACTATATAGAGAAACGACTCCATTAAAACACTTTATCAGGACCTAAATTGTATTATGTACGCTGTTTATGATTCGCAGGACTCTGCAAAACCTAGACGAGAAGACACCCATTGATGTGGCAAAGCTCAACAACCAACTCGAGGTGGTGAAGCTCCTCGAGAAGGATGCTTTCCTTTGAGCGTGGAAGCTTTCATATTGTCTTTGAGGGATTTGTCTTGTGTTGCTCGTCTATTAAACCAATTTCCCAGACCTCTCTGTAAACTTGTCTCTTATGGTGTTTTTGATTGCATCAAAAGTCAATAAAAAAATGAAAGTGCAGTCCATGTTTTAATTTCTAACCAAACATATCTGTTTTAATTTCATTGTAAAATTTCAAGAATCATTTTGGTTTGGAAGATACTCCCTCTGTCCCACTTTAAGTGGTGTTTTAGGGTTTTTATTTTGTCCCATTTTAAGTGATGTTCTCACATATCTAGATAGAATTTATTGTTATTTAAAAATTTTGACCAATTACAAAATACTACATCTTTTTTTTATTGGTTGAATTAGTTGAATTTAATACTAATGCATAAAAACTTGTATTTTCTTAATATTTGTGCAAAAACCTTAAACACCACTTAAAGTGGGACAGAGGGAGTATGTTCTAAGACCAAACTACTTCATACCAAAGTGATTCTATTCTTTTGTGTACTGTTGTCTGAAATTCCCTATGTCGGAACCTTTCCATATTTATACACACAAGCCTCAAAATCATACACTATATTTTATTATTAAATACATCCAAAAGTCTTGTCTCTTGTTTTTTGATACGTATACGTTCGCAATATGAACTGCATGCATCGTTCGCGGTTTTTGTTGAAGTCTTGGTTGAGCAGAGCAAGGACTATTGCACGGCTTGGATCCACTCTCTCTCAGCCGCAACCACCGTCTCTTCCCCCCACCGTCGTGAGTAAACTTGAAACTCACAACACAAGACTCTGCATCGTCGGCAGTGGTCCAGCCGCTCACACGGCGGCTATCTACGCAGCTAGAGCTGAACTTAAGCCTCTTCTCTTCGAAGGATGGATGGCTAACGACATAGCTCCCGGAGGTCAACTAACAACCACCACCGACGTCGAGAACTTCCCTGGCTTTCCAGAAGGTATTCTTAAAATTAATATTGATTGAGTCTTAATAAATATTTTTAAAAAACTATTATAAATAAATATTTACAGAATTTATATTAAGAATAAAAATATTTTAATAAAAAATATTTTAGGATCTTTTAATTATATTTTTGCATAAAATTGTTATTTTTGTAAAAAAAATATGAAACTTATTTAAAAAAATGAGGGGACACAGAGTCGCACCACTAGCTCAAGGCAGAGTTGGTTTAGAGGGCAAACCGCTACCAAAATGATAGTTTAGGGCATATGATTGAATTGAGCATATTTTATTTAATTTTCATATAAATTTTTATAAAAAAATTAGTGTTAATATGTAAGCATAATTCATATTTTTAAAAAATTGGCTGTTCATAATTTTCTGAAGGTATTCTCGGAGCAGAGCTCACGGACAAGTTCAGGAAGCAGTCGGAGAGATTCGGTACGACTATCTTCACCGAGACGGTGACTAAAGTCGACTTCACGTCGAAGCCGTTTAAGCTGTTCACAGACTCCAGAGCCGTTCTCGCCGACGCTGTGATTCTCGCTACGGGAGCTGTGGCCAAGCGCCTTAGCTTCCCTGGCTCTGGTGAAGGCTCCGGAGGTTTCTGGAACCGTGGAATCTCGGCGTGTGCTGTCTGCGACGGAGCTGCTCCGATATTCCGTGACAAACCTCTTGCGGTCATCGGCGGAGGCGACTCGGCGATGGAGGAGGCCAACTTCCTCACCAAGTATGGGTCTAGCGTGTATATAATCCACAGGAGAGACGCTTTTAGAGCGTCGAAGATTATGCAGCAGAGAGCTCTGGCGAATCCTAAGATCGTCGTGATTTGGAACTCGACTGTTGTGGAGGCTTATGGGGAAGGGGAGGGAGGCGTTCTTGGAGGAGTGAAGGTGAAGAATGTGGTTACTGGAGAGGTTTTGGATTTGAAGGTTTCTGGATTGTTCTTTGCCATTGGTCATGAGCCAGCAACGAAGTTTCTTGATGGTGCGGTGAAGCTTGATTCTGATGGTTATGTGGTGACGAAGCCTGGTTCTACGCAGACTAGTGTTGCCGGAGTTTTTGCTGCCGGGGATGTCCAGGACAAGAAGTACAGGCAAGCGGTAACAGCTGCGGGAACTGGTTAGTTCTCTACTTCTTCTTTCATAGCTTTGTAATGTTAGAGTTGCGTTTCTAAAAGAAATGTTGTAACAAGTGGCATTAGCTCATAGACATAAGAGTGGCGTTTGAGATGAAACTAATATTATATGATGTGGTTTTGTCTTTCGTTTAGTAATCTAAAGAAATGGTTATTGTTAGTTATTTTAAATTTTTAGCTATTTGAATTTGTGTTTAATGTGTGTATTAAGCTCCTCTGGACCCTTGTGGCTTCCATTGCAAGGAACAAATTTGTGTTCTTGAACTTAGTATTTCTATATCATGTAGTTCAGTTAAAATTTGATGCAAGCTAAGGTTTTGTGTTTGGAGTTAGTCTTAGCTGAGTGTGTTGTTTTGCTTGGCTTAGTAGTTAGTAGAGAACACTACTTTTTTTTTTGAGAAACTACAAAAATAATTTTTTTTTAACTCGGAGAACATTAATTGTTACATTCTCACTCGGTTTAGTTATGTGTATAAAATATTAATTGTCATCACAACTCGTTTGATTGATTGTGTAGGATGCATGGCAGCTTTGGATGCGGAGCATTACTTACAGGAGATTGGATCTCAGCAAGGTAAGAGTGATTGACAAATGCTCAGATCAAGCGATGGTGATATAGCTAACTGTTACTAATGCAAATATATTCAGTAAACTTGATTTGAGCCATGCAAGACGTTGACATGATTTGTCCAAAACTACTTACTAATGCAAAGCAAAATATTACTGTTGTCTTATAAAAATACAAAGATGTGTTTCTAGAGATGGTTAAGTACGCATAACTTAACCGTAACGTTTTAACTAACTATACAAGAAAAATCTGAGCATTTAAAGTTTGCAGTATAGCTAGAGCACGTTCGAGCATATAAAGTTCTGCTAATTTTTAATATCTTTATATGATGTTTAGTCTTCTATAGTGTTTACAATATTCTTGTTTTTTCAACTCTAAAATCGAAAAACTATTTTCCTAATGTGCAATAAATTTTTAATTTCTTAAAGTGGACTATATTATTCATTCAAGGCACCATATCCCTGAGTTGTTGAGTCAAGGAGTTATGTTTAAATGGATGAGACTTCTTGACACACTTGAATTTATTAAATTTAATTGTTCACAAGTCTCTGAAATGAAATGAACTCCACTCGTGACAGTAAAACAAGTCTCTGAAACCTTTTATTTAGGATGCAAACTTCCGACAACACGTCAAAACATGAGTCTCTAAGTAGTCCTACTGCTTCGAGGTTAGAGTCTCTAATTTGTTCAGCTTAAAAGATCTAAATTTAATGTGCTTCGTTAATGCAGCTTGTGTGTATTCTCGAATACATTACAAGAGATTAATTGCCATGATTAGGCCGGTAAAAAGTTAAGTTATAATTAGGGCTAGGCAAAATATTCGTAAATTTTGATTCGATTCGTTATCCGTTTCTATTCGAACCGAAAAATTCGGATATCCGTAATTCTACGAAGCAAAGCAAATACTAAAATGCAATATCTGTAAGGAGCAAAGCAAATCACAAATACTAATATTTTTAGGAACGGATATCTGATCCGATTTGTTATATGCATACATATACACATATTTATAGAATTGTATATATAAGATATAAATATTATATTTTATATAAGTTTTACAGTATTTTTATCTCCTAAATTTATTAATTTATTTATAAGAATTTTAATTTATAAGAATTTTAAAATTAAATATATTTTTTTGTAATAAATTATTATTATTTTGAATTTTTTATTTTTTTTATTTTTTTAATTTATTTTTACGGATCATATCGGATATCCGGTAATTAATTTAAATTTTTCCTGATATCCGGAACACCGAATATCCGGATGGCTATGGATTAGATAATTGATTATTCAGACGAAACGGATCGGATCACGAATACCTCCAAAAATCTGGATATTCTATTCATGCCCACCCCTAGTTATAATACTCCCTCTGTTTTTATTTGTAAGTAGTTTTAGTTAAAAGTGTTAATATTAAGAAAATTTTTACTTTTGAAAAAGTAGCATAATACATAAATTCAACCAATAATAAAAATATATAGATTATTAGATTGGTCACACAATATGTAATAAATGTAAAAAGTACTTTGGATTATGTAAATATCTTATATTGTAAAACAAACATTTTTTACTAAAACTAATTATATATTAAAACAGAGGGAGTAGTAAAATAAGTGGGACATGTATAATGTGAACACTGAAAACAAGTAGGAAAAAGGTTAGGGAAAATTGTGTCATTTTGAGAGATGAAGTGATTGAACTATATATCACTTTTTTGACTATGACGAAAGATAGTTAGGAGGAAAGTACCTATATATATAAGTAAAAATTATAAATACACTTATTTTCTAATGTACTTTAAACCTCGGACCATCCTCTCTATCTAAACTTTATTTTATTCTTCTTAGTTTATTAGTTGATTGGATGTATATATTCGTGAAATCATCTCCATCTAAGAAGAAAATATTCGTGAAAGCAAACCTCCACTTTACACTATACACATTATACGCTAAAAACTAAATGACTATCAAAGAAAGTGAAAAATAAAAGCTCGAAATATTTTTAGTACTTTACACTATAAATACTTCTTTGAGAATATTTATCAAAGAAATTGAAAAATACTTTCTGTCTTAGACAAGAAAATACAGAAAAGTTGGATAACATTGAGCTATTTGTAGAAGACAAAGAACATTAAAAAGCGAAGTTAAATGATGAAAAAGTGTTTTATAATAAACATTTTGGAGAAAAAGAAAGAAAAGAGATAAGGCATAAGATTCCATTAAGTGAAACTGAAAGGTTGGATAATATTGTGGCTTGTCATGCGTTTCTAGTGTCTATGAGTTGGGTGGTACGTTTATCGTTTCGTTTCAAATATTCCTCTTTCATCTCCACCTTTTTCCCTTTATCACTTTAGTCTTATTCCCACATATTTATATACAATGATGTTTTTTTTTTACTGAATATATACAGTGATGATGTTAGTCTGGCTGCATTTGATCGTCTGCATCTAGGTTAAACACAAGATAAAAATAATAAAAATGAATGAAGACATGTGGAACTTATAAATCCACAACTACAAATAAATTAGTCTATGTGTTTTTAACTTGTCGATACCAATGTGTTAAATTAGTTAGCTTCCCACACAAATAACTATCTGAATCTATATTTTGTCAAAAAAGAAAAGAAAAACTATCTGATTCTGTAAGTATAGTCGAATTAAATGGTGAATGGGATGTTGTGTCTTGTGTGTGCCGTCAACTTTATGTTTGTTCCATATGGAGTAATTAGCAGATATTTTGAGATATTTTGTTAAATCAATAAATGCTTGCTCATTAATTTATCCTCATCAACTTGCAATCTGGCGATTAGAAAATAACCAAAATTTCTATAAATCCGTCAATAATAACAACGTCAATTCATAAATGTAAAAGCTTGAATTGCTACAATGGTGAAAGAACCTAACACATTAATTTGAACTAATTTATGTTTTTTGAACCACCACGCTTGTCGAGCGGTACGTGGGACTTGGAAAGGTGATAAGTACCCCAGGTTTGAAACCCTATCAAATTCAAATTTACTCGTTTATGTGGCCAGACAACATGGGTATCTAATTCCTATTGCGAACAATCGAATCTGTCTGGCACTGCTGGACAGGTCCCCAAGGGATTAGTCGGTTGGAGGATACCCCCAGATTATCAAAAAAAAATTATGTTTTTTGTCAACTTCCTAATTTATGTTTTTATGTTGATATTTTAGAGATATTTTGTTTGATATTTTGAGAGAAAGATTGTTCGGTACGCACAATTCTGTGGGGACGTTGTATGATGAAGTTTATTTCACTTTGAAAATAAATAATAATATAAAATACATTGTGACACGTTATGTGATCGATTTGTATAGTTGTTCTATACCTCTTTCACGTTATAGAAATCAAATACCGTAAGTCTGTAACTTTGTAAAGTTTCAAAAAAAAGGTCTGCAACTTTGTATATTTATGGTCATTGAAAGAAAACCAACTTGTAAATTTCTCTGCTCATTCGAATTGACTGAGAGTGCGTTATCCTTATTTACGGGGAAAGGAGATGAGACCATACATCTTTCTTACACTCACCACTAAAAATAAGGAAGATTTTTAAATTTACTCACACATTTATTTTTTAAGTTTATTCTTCATAACTATTTAACTATTACAGTCAGTACACTGACACACTAAATTTACTTACACTAAATTTACTTACACTAAATTGGAGTTACAGTTTTGCTAACCATAAAACAAAATACTCCATCTGTCCCACTTTAAATGGGTTTTTTAGGTTTTTGCACAAATATTAAGAAAATACAAATTTTTATGCATTAGTATTAAATTAAACTAATTCAACCAATAAAAAAAAGATGTAGTATTTTGTAGTTGGTCAAAATTTTCAAACAACAATAAATTGTATCTAGGATAAAGAGAACATCACTTAAAATTAGACAAAAGAAAAACCCTAAAAACCCACTTAAAGTGGGACAGAGGGAATAACTGTTAATTTTTTTACTCCCTCTGTTTCACAAAGATACATATTTTAGGTTTTTCACACATATTAGTAAAATACATAATAAATGCATAATTTTTTGTGCTGATCTTTTTCCTATAATTTTAAACCAATAAGAATTTAATAAGTGCAATTAAGTTTTTTAAAAATTTGTAATTAATTATTAAAACTTGATAAAATATGATTTGAAAATACAAAATATGTATCTTTTTGAAACAAGTTTTTTTTTCTAAAATATGTAACTTTGTGAAACATAGGGAGAATTTCATAATATAAATAGCTTTAGCAACAAAAAAATTAGTTTAAGAATATAAGTAGTTTCAATGTTTTAATGCAACGTTTATATTTATTGAATATTGTGTGACCAATTAAATTATGTAGATTTTTTTATAATTGATTAAATGACTTTTTAACAAGTACTCACTTTTATAATTTTAGTGTTTTTAGTTAAAATTACCTATAATTTGAAACAAATAGGAGATGTAATTTATTACTACATTTACTTTTTCATAAAGGAAATAACTCGGGTAAGGGTAACAAAAGATTTGTTTTAGCAAGTCAAAAAAAAAAAAGTCATCTGTCGGAAAAAGATAAACGACCAATCACTTGCTAGATACTTTGCAAAACATTACACGGAAATTAAGGGAATAGTACATACTTACTTTTCAGTTCCAAGTAACTTTTTGAGTCTTTATTCCTTTTTGGGTTCTGTGCTCACACGGATTCACATGACCAGCTCTTTTGTCAGTGCTCATGTTGTCCAAATCAAATTAAATCATATATTTGAAAATTAATTTTATGCGTGAGTTTCTGGGAAAGAAATTAACATGTCGTACTTGTAAACAGCATCTGACTGGTTCAGATTCAGAACAGTATTACAGTCTTACAGAGGATAAAAATCAAAGTAACTAAAAGACCTCTAGTTTTTTTTTTAAAAGAAGACCTCTAATTTATACTTTTAGCAAAAAAAAAAAAAATTATACTTTACTTTTCTTTAACGATAATTTTTCACAAATTATAAAATAGAGAAAGTAAAACACTCTTTCAAGGAAGAAAAGCAGGAATAATGGTGGAACTGAACTGTGAAGGATGTTGATGAGGAGGAGGCTGATCTTTGACCTGAGTCTCCGCCGTGGAAGCGTTGTGTCCACACCGATCACACTTCACCGGAACCAAAATTCTACGACAAGAAGGACACGACGACCGAGAAGTCAACCATTTGTCTATGCACGCCACGTGGAAGGCGTGGCCACAGAGCGGTAATATCCTGATCTCTTCTCCGTCTGAAAACTCCGTTAAGCATATGGCGCACTCGTTGGATGAGCCTCCGTCTCCGGCGGAGGAGGAACTCGGCGAGTCTGCGGCGGTGAAGGTGGACTTAGGGAGGGACTGGAGCGCTTTTTTCTTGAGACCTTTGTTCGGCGGCGGAGATTCTCCTACGGCGGAGGAGTTAACGCCGGCGAGACGGCGGATCCAGGCGCAGCGAGCTACCGCAGCTAAGCCGGCTACGCATATGAGAGCGCATAGAAGAGCTGAGAGGATCACAACCATGTCGGTTTCGGCGGCTAGGATTTCCTCCGGCGGTGGCGGTGGCGATGCCGTCGCAGTTCCAAGGAATCTAGAGGAACGTGTCATGTTGTCTGAACTTGAGTGTTTGAAGAGAGAGAGACAAAACGTGAGAGTGGTGAAGATAAAGAGGAAGAGAGAATAGGTTGTTGTTGTTGTTGTTTAGAGAGGAAGAAGAATCTGATCCAATTAGTAATAATAGAGACACACACATACACATCTATACTTATATACATATATCTCTAATTGTAGATAATTAAAATAGTATAAATATCGGCAGAAAAGTTTGTATGAAAAGAAAAAAAAAAAGTAGTTTTACAACTTCTACAAAAGAATTAAAAAAAAAAGAGAGACTGAAGTATCCATAAAGCTAAACATATTTGCATCTTTACTAAGAGTAAAAGATTGATTTATCCAGCTTTGATGTTTTAAAATCTTTCTTAACTTGCATAAGTTTATTCTAACTGAGAATATTTAGATGTGTTTTTTCATCTGGAGGTTTTTATTGACAGTGTGTTTGATAAAAAAAAAATGCCAGAAGCATTAAATAAAAGAACTAATTCATGGTTATCAGAAAGTCCATTATTTAAAAAAAAAATGATAAATAATTATAAAATTTTCTAATAAAATTACATGATGACCAAGAATATCTAAAACATTATGTGAGTAGTATGAGATCTTAGAAAGTTAGGAACATGTGTCAACATAAATACGGCGGTTCAAATTAACAATTTCTATCATATGGAATTCATTTTAAATATTAATAGATTTGGAAATATCGTAATCGTGTACCAAACCATCCCCATAATTATAAATAAGAATCAAATTGCCGTATACTATTAAGAAACCAAGCAGAGAAAAGATGGGTAGGTGTGGGCACTCTTTATAGGTTTAGTTTGACGAACTCATCATGAAAAGGTATAAGTTACTTTCTTGCCGAAGCCTACTTCGACTAGACACTTTATTCACTTTTTCTCTATTTTCAATTCACTTCTTTTCTTTGGCATCGAGAAGAATACCAAAGATGTGCATACGTGGTTGACCAAGATGGATTGGAACTTACGAGACTAATAACAAGTTTCAAAGGAATTGCACACTTGCAATGGAATAACCCTTGGTGTGAATACGTGTGATGTGAGTCTTAACGTCTTTTACTGAACCACTAAAACTGAAAAAAAGCAAACCAAGTTAATAAACCAATGATTAATACATTCACACACAGGAACAAAAAAGAAAACAAACAATTATGGAGAGGAGGCTGGAAGCATTACTATAACATGAAAAAGGGGAAACAACAAATAATGGAAAAGTATCAATTATATTGAAGATAAAAGCATCTAATAATGATCCATAGTTTCGGTTTCGGATAAAGCCTACTTAGAAGAGGTTTATCTGTTCGAGATAGTCGTTTCAAGATATGCTCTGCAACTTCAAATTTTTATTTGAGCAGTGCAGATGATGAGACACATATTCATCCTTGTTCACGTTATAGCACACTTTCAATTAAGATCTACTTGTGTGCCTATCTTTCTTTGGAAATTATCTTTACCATAGTCCATATTGGTGTGCGTGGTTTAGTTTCTAATCTATTGTGTCCGTCCATAGCTTCGTGGTAAGCGGTTTTGGGGAACAACTATTTGGAATAAAATGCTTTTCAGTGTTAAAAAAAGATGAAATTTATCATTATGTGCTGTTTGTTTTCACACAGGTAAATATCCTAAAATATTGCTGTTCTTCTGATCATCATAGTATCATTTTTTTGTTTAAATTCCATATTAGCATTTTGTGTTTTGTTTAAAGTACATGTATCCTTTTGTATATGGACAAGGCCAATACAACGAGTAGATTGATGTTACATATAAAATGATAAGAGCCCATGCAATTCCAGCTAAACCAAGATATATATATAACTCAATGCATATATCAAATATATATAAAATGATAAGAGGAATGGTGTGGTTGGTCCTTTTGAACTCGGTTTAAGTACCAAAGGTTGACAGAACCTAAATGCCCATGAAAAGCAGTTTGAGACTTCAAAGAGTTGAACATGCAAATCAATAAACAAGTCAAAGTCATGGCGTCATGCTTGTTACGTGTACTATATGTGCCCATGTTCGTAACGCAAGCTTCATGTCATTGTCGGCGCGCAAACTTGTGTTGACTTTTTGGTGGTGAAACGTTAATGTCGACATATATACATGGCGTCACATAACGATCGCTGCACCTGCCATGCCGTTATTAAAGAATAGATTGTATATGAGTTTTCTTTATCCGTTAGTGAGCCTAATTAAAGGCCCAAATTTAAAAGCTTACACCATTTTCTTGCTTGTTTCACTGAGCTCCAGAGATCAAAGCTTTACAGTCATCATTAGGAGGGTAAGTATAGGTGAAGAAGCATCATCATCATCCAAGAGTGAAAGAAGTCTTGATGGGATTGATATGAGATGTAAAGTTGGTGACTTGGTAACGCTTGTTAGGGTGATACACTATTTGCTGAAGAGATACAAACGAGACAGTATAGAGCTCCTAAAGTCAGGATACTCAATTACTCATTCTCTGAGCAGAAGCAAAGGAGTTTGCGGAAGCAGAAGCAAAGGAGTCTGCAGAGTTTCTGAGCCCTGCTCTTGAGTTTGCACCAGAGAAACGACCTACTGCTCAACAGTGCTTGGAACATCCATGGATGAATGTAGTAAGTACAAAGAACAAAAATGCAGATAATGTAGAATCACATATGAGAAACTTGCATATCAAAGGGTGAAAGAAACTCAGCTCCATTCTTTGTTCTTGTTTTCTTTTTGAAACAACTTCGATATCTATATATATAAAGTAGAGTTTCTCTCAACCTCCTTCTGCCACGTCATCAATTCGGCTCACCTCACGTCAACACGTGTCCTCTTTATTTGATACGCGGCGTTTCATTAAACATTTATTCACTCCGATTGGGCTTTAAGTTATTTCGTCGGGCTTCTGTAGAGTTTGTTGGTTTTTTTTTCCCCACATGTCTTTTGTTGATACAGTGGAGTTACGTATATCGTTTAGGGTTTTCCAGTTATCTTCTTCTTCGCCGCACAAGAATAACCATGTCGATTAGGTTTTCTAAATCAACCTTCCATCTTCTTCCTCAGAGTAACGCAACGTTACAATTAACCTGTTTATCATCTTAAAAACTCTCCATTACTCTCTACATACGATCTATAAAGAGTATGCTTCTCTCTTTCGATAATCATCCTCTCATTCTTCAAAGCTAACGAGTAGACAAAGTTTGTGAAATATGCTTAACGTCTCGGTCTTTCTCTCCGATTTGCAGACTCTCCACTCCTCCTCCACTGTTCAAGTTTGTTTGCTTCGTTTCTGGGAGGCTAGGAATGTCCGGCTCCGGCGTGGTGGAGAGCTCATGGGCGTCGATATGCTCTGGACACCCAGGTATGTTGTTTACGTCCGCCTTTTGTTCATAAGCATAGTATTTCACCAGTTAGTTCTTTAGGCCTTTCCACCGTACTGAATCCATATTTCAGAGTGAATTATGTTTTAGAAGTTTTGTTCATAATCATATTAATTTTGGCGGTATAATTCTTTTGACGTCTCTGCTGTGTTGAATCGCAGTACCAATTATTTTATTTTCTTTTTTTTTTTTTTAGTTTTTGTTAATCATATTTTTAGTTTTTCCATTTCTTAAGTTTTTCCACTCAGCCATTTTGAAAAGGTTGATGATTGTTGTTGCTCTTACATGTATGTTCAGGCAACATGATGCCGGCCACCGTGAATCTCAACCGGCTTGCAACTCACAAGCCTCATCTGAAAGCGGATGCGGTTTATTCCCTAATTGGGTTTGATGTTACTCGATGTATCCAAAACTACCGGCTGTCGGACTCTTCCCTGATGATCCGCTTTAGCGACTCAACCTCTTTCGGTGAGGTTACCGAACCGGCTGATCCGATACCTCTTCAATCACAGTGAAATGATCGGCCTTGCCAACACACACTCAGCTCCCAGGTAATGCTTCCCTTATTTGTTCTTCAAATTACCGGTTTAGATATGTAATAATTTCTTCCGACAGATCTTATAGGTGAAATAACTCCTGTCAAGAGTACTGTCCCGGATCCTCCTCAGAGCAAGAATCGTGTTATGGCGACCGTAAAGATGGACAAGTAGGTTATTCCAATTTAGTAGTCTGCTCATTTGTATAAACCGATTTAAAAAAAAAAAAAAATTCTCACCATTCTATTTTCCCATGTTATCAGTGACATGTCTGTGACTATAAGCCTCTTTGACTCTCAAGCTGTTAATATCCACAAGCAGCTAGACATCATGCGAGTTGATCCAAGGGGTGTGGTTGCAACCAGTGTCAACCCCAAGATGGTGGGAGGTAATCAACCAAACTGAATCCTATTTGACAGCAGTTAAATTATTGTCAGAACATTTACCCCCGACTCATCACACAGGTTGTCTGTTTTTGAATGCCACATCCGGCACACACATATACTTTGACAAGGAAACAGCTGCATGGGAGAGTTTTTTTCTACAGGTAACTTCTTGATAGTAGTTAACTTTATTCATTCATTTTCTGCGAGATTCCAAATGTATATATTGCTAAGTCTAACAACTTTATATTTTACTATGTAGGTTGGTCGCACAAGACACTGGGCTTACACCAGCAGCTCCACTGCTAAGAGGATATGCGAAGGTGGAATCCCTGAGCATAGCAGAGGTCACTGACTTTGTCTTAACTGCTCCGTAGCAGGTATGTCTACCATGTTTATAATGTTTAGTAACCTCATTGACAGCTTATGTGCGTAATTCTGGTGTGACGACAATGAAGGAAATTGATTTTATCTGTACCGGAAGAGTGACCGGAGTCAAGATGGACAAGGGGTGGTGCTATGTTTCCTGCTCACACTGTGCTAAGAAACTTCAGCGCACTGTCGCATCTTTCACATATCTGTCTTGCAACAATACTAACGCAGTGGGTGTCCTCCGGTATGTACTAATTATCAGCAGCTTATTAATGTATATTGAACACCATGTCATGACACAAAGTTATCTTCCGATTTGATAGATACCGTGTGGAGATGTCCGTCGCAGATGAAACCAGTGAAGCTTTGTTTGTGTGTTTTGACGAGGTGATGACGAAATTGCACAATATGAGAGCCTATGAAGCTGATCATCTCTTGGTAAGTCTTTTATCAACTGTCATTCATTTATTTTGTGCTTGCAACTTATTCATACAGTTGCATTGAACCATTGTTAACTCAGGCTGGTGATGGTGTCAACCCGGAGGAAACTCATGCCCCTTCCTTTGTCACAGACATGGAAGGTAAGACCTGCACGTTCCAGGTGAGGATGAGCTCATACAATTTCACAGAAAATCATCAGACTTTTACCATCTCACGCATCCTCAGTGAGCGTGAATGTGAGCCACAACCTGCCTTCGTTGATGATGTAAGTTATCTACATTTACCGGTACCGTAGCTGCTCTGTATGAAGATTATATAACTTCTCTGTTTTGATTAGGGAGGCGAGGATGACAATGGAGATGACAACTCCGGTGGCATCTCTGTGGCTGCTAAGGTGAAAGCTGGTGGTATTAGCCAGGCTGAAGGAGCATCTGACAAGATGAAGAAAGCATGCAAGGCATAAGTGAAGAGGATTGGAGTTCAAGTTGCCGTTTTACCGTTTTCTATAATTCTTAAGTTATTTTCTCGGTTCTTTTTTTTTTGGGTTTGCTTTGTGAACAAGTTTGAATTTTGTTCTTTTCTTTTTTTCTATTGATTTCTAGAACATCGATTATAAAATCTATTTCATTTCGAATATTTATATTGCGTACTTTTTTCTTATATCAAAGCTTAGTATGGAACATATGCGTCACTATAAAACATACAATGCATGTGTGTTGTAGGAAGCCTAAACTTACGCATCAGAGTGTCTTACTCTAAACTACAGATCTTTGTAAATTGAGTCTCTAAAAGTTTCTTAAAGGGTTAGTCTGATTGGTAAAATTATGAATCATACATTCTTCAAGTACACACTTACATGATTACTTCTGCCTAAACGACATTTGCACTTACAAAGTTAATGTTGAGAAACAGATTAAAACAAGGTTTTCCGTTTATAATTTGTCTTTTAGATCATGGATTTCTGATTATTAGTTAATATTATTTTACATCGTAAAAGTCCTAGGCTGTATTTAAATTCCTTCAGCTTATTGTCAAAGTCAAAGTAGAGCTAACAATGACTTTAAAATAATAATGGCAATATCCACACATTTTTAAAATGGCTTAAAAATTATGATTTCAGAAATAATAAACAAATAAAAATAAAATCGATGAAGACAATGAACATTACTGTATTTTTGACTTAAATAAATCTAATATTTCTAAAGTTTTTGTTTCACATGACCCGTGTTCATATTGATAACTTGAAACATACGTCACCTGCACATACGTCCACTGTAATGGGTATACCTCAGTTTTCCTCTGCTATGCTTTAGTGTTAGTACTCTGCATAAATCGTGCGTTACATTCATCTATAAGCCACCACTAACATTAAAAGGTATCCACAAACTATTACTACCATCACTGTAGACATATAGATTATCTTGATTATGTATCCCGAGCCGGTCCTAGAAATATGGGAGCTAGAAGCCAGAAAAAATTATGTGGCTGACTTAATTCGAACTCATGATTTCATCAAGCTAATAATAGTGTATTTACCAAGTATGCTAAAGTAACTTTTGACTAAAATGCGACCGAATTTCTACTTAATATTTGGCGGCCGGAAGCACGTGCTTGATCCGCTTCTGGTCAAGACCGGCTTTGTCTGTACCTCTTCGCATTCTCGACAAACACCATGTAACCCGCGATTAAATAGATAACCTCATACATGGAACAATGGAGTGTCTCTAGCCATATATGTCCTCCTGGTTTCCAAGTTTTCTATAAAACATTATGCTTCAACACACCTTATGCTTCAACACACCGAACAGTTACGTGATGCATTGATTCATTGCCAGTAACGACCTTCTTAACTCCTTCAACCACTCCAACCACGATCCGTCATTATGTGCATCTTCCTTCTCTCCCCGGTGCATCTCCAGCTATAAGAAAAAGTTAGCTTCATCCCCTAAACATCATCTTCGCAAGTCCTGATAACATTTGGAACTTCTTTCTTTTTCTGTAGAGTGGCGAACTCATCTATCCTCCTCTCCGTTGTTTAGAATCAATCTGGATATGAAACTCTCACGCGTCTCCTCACAGTGTTTTATCCTAATAAATAAAACAAACTATTTTACCTTCAGTCTACAATGAAAGCAACAGACCTTCTAATTATACAGAGAAAATGTTACAAATAAATTATCAATAAAGGTTTTGAAATTTTATAATAAATAGACAATCATATAATTTATAAAATGAATATTGAAATAAATAGTTAAAATTGTTGTGAAAATTATGAAAGTAAATGCTATTTTAAGTTAAAATAAATTAAATATTTTAAAATATAATTATATTATTAATTTATTTATTAGCCCGCCCGTAGGGCGGGTTTACCCTAGTATTAAATATATTGTTTTATTGTTCTCTCTGGGAGATATTATTGTATGTAAATGTACCTCTTATCCCAAAGAGACAAGCTCACCACTCGAAACCTGATTTAGCTGTTAATACACTGTTTTGTCAAAAAAATAAAACACACTGTATCTATCACCGTTGTATACTCACATCCATATAAAAGCCTACCCCAACAAAAACCTAAGCAAAAAGTTTCAGACTTTTGAGTCTCAACACAATGTCTCAGCGGCTTTCACTCGAGCTCACGTTCGTGCTAGGCCTGGCGTATAAAATGAACTCGAAACCTAACCGATGTTCACAAACATGCTTACGGTTCTTACGTATCTGGTGAAAAATCGAACATAATAACTCAAATATAATTACATATCTAAAAATATTAATTATATTTTTTAAAAAATTATTAAATATTTTTAAAATAATAGTTATAAATTGAAATATCTAAAAAATTACTCGATTATTATTTTTATCTAAAATATGTAAAATTATCTCAACTATTCATACTCGAACTATATAATTTTTTAAAAAAATCAAAAATATCTAAATTTATTGAAACCGCGGAACCAAATTTGACCCAAAATTTTATCAGATTTTTTTTTTTTTGTCGCTGAACCCAAAATTTTATCAGATATAAACTGTTTTAAATACTGTTATCTTGATCGAAAACTAAAATAACTTATCCGAAACCAAACTGAATTTTATAAATATCAAACAGTTACTGTATTTCTAAAAAAATAAAAATAAAAAAATGAATTAGAACCGAACCGAGAATGCCTAGATTGCATTAAAAATCTCCCATACAGAAAATCTAAAATCTAATCTATTTTTTTGGTAAAAAAAAGCTAATCCTATTTTCTTTTATTATATTGATCGCTCTCTCGGTTCTTGTCTAATCGCCGTCGCGTTTCTCCACTCGTCACCTTCTCGATCTCAACCATGCGATGCAATAAATGCAACGGCAGCAACTTTCAACGCGACGAAGACACAGGGAACTCGTTTTGCTGTGGATGCGGGACATTACAAGAGTACGACAACTACGAGGCACAGCTCGGCGGCATACGTGGACCTCAAGGCACGTATGTACGAGTAGGCACCACTGGTACAGGCTCTGTTCTTGCGTACAAAGAGAAGAAGATCTTCGACGCCAACAATCTTATCGAAAACATAACACAGAGGTTGCATCTAAGTTACAAAGACGAAGAGATTAAATGTATGATCAATAAAATCACCGACGGCGAGTTCGGACAAGGTGAGTGGTTCTTGGTTTTGATCAGTGCGTGTTGTTATGCTGTAGTGAGAAGAGAAGGTAAAAGTGTTTTGTCTATGGAGAGGATTGGTGAGGAAGTTGGAGTTGATTTGCATCAGTTAGGGAGTATGGTTAAGCGTGTTGTGGAGTATTTAGGGTTTGAGTTAAAAGAATTTGATCTTGTGGGTTTGTTCGTGAAGACCGTGAATGATTCATCGAGGTTGAGTGGTGTTGATTGCAAGAAGAAGGAGAAGGTAATGAAGCAAGGGGTGTTTCTGATGAACTGTTCGTTGAAGTGGTTTTTGTCTACCGGGAGGAGACCGATGCCTTTGGTTGTTGCGGTTTTGGCTTTTGTTTGTGGGGTGAACGGTGTGAATGTAAAGGTTGAGGATTTGGCTAGAGATTGTAAAGTTTCGTTGGTTACTTGTAAGACACGGTACAAAGAGCTGTCGGAGAAGCTGGTGAAGGTTGCTGGAGAGGTTGGTTTGCCTTGGGCGAGAGATGTTACTGTTAAGAACGTTGTGAAACACTCAGTGGTTTTGTTTGGTTTAATGGAAGCAAAGTCCATGAGAAGGAGACGAGATGAATTGGTTAGAAGTGATGTGATTTGTTTAAAGGAGATAGTGAGGGATTGCTTAAGCAGAGCAGCTATGTATAGTTATGATGATGATGATGGTCAAGATAGAAGATTGGGTTTTGAGATGGTTTCTAGTGAAGATTGGTGGAAGGGGAGATCTAAGATGAGTCAAAGGCTTACACTCAAGGAAGTGTTGGAGAAAGATGTAGGGCTTGATGATGCTTTGCCTCCTTCTTACATTAAGGGTTGTGCTTTGGTTGAAAGACGAAGAGAAAAGATTAAGGCGGCTAAGTTAAGGATTGAAGCGATACAACATCCTTGTGACAAAGTTAGTGGAAGCGAGTTGTGTTTGGAGCTTGAACATAGTAAGAAGAAGAATAGGAAGAGAGGGTCTGAAATTGATCAGGAGGATTTGGTTATAGAGACTCTACTCTTACACAATGTGAGTGATAAAGAAATTGAGAAGGGGTATTACAAAGCTTTGCTAGGTTTGCATGTTTTCACCTAAACTAAAAACTGAATCATTTTTTAAAAAATGTTATTACAATTAAGATAATCAAAGCATGCATCACAAGCTCTAAAGTGACCATTCAACATTCCATGAAAAAAAACCATTAAAAATCTCAGAAAACATAAAATAAAACGAAGTCTAAAACTGCTTAAGGCTGACCACAAATCCATTTCTTTGATCTATGATAATTAGAAGCTTTCTTAGTTTGTCTTAATCAGCCTGACATGCCATAATCTTCAACATGATCATAAAAGTTGTAGCTTTCAGACAATCCCATCTCTTCAACATGATGCTCATCCCCTGCAAAACACAAACCACAACAACTTCTCTGATTGTTTGTACAGACACAACTCACACAGGCTTGGTGTAAAAGGGGGTCTTTTCTAACTTACTTAGGTTTGATAAGACTCCTAGCAAGTGAAGATCCGAGCTCATCTCAGGGCTCTGGAAGCAAAGATCTTCAGGCCTAGGACTCGTAGTTGTTGTTGTCCCAATGTCATTGTTGTTGTTTCCATCAGGAAGAACGACAAGACTCTCTGGTCTCTTTCTCTTCTCATTCAATGTCTCAGTTTCAGTCTCGACCTCAGACTCACCATTGTTGTTGGTAGAAGAGCCAATACCAACATGTTGCTTCTTCTTGGAACGAGCACGCCGGTTCTGGAACCAGTTGTAGACGTTATGTTCAGCAATCTGACCGTGTTGGACAAGCTCTTCGGTGATGCCTTTAATCTTTTGCTTGCTCGGTGTTCCTATGCCTTGATCGAATATACGCTCCAGAATCTGAAGCTGCACTGGCGTAGGAGTCCACCTCTGCCTACCTGTCATCTTGATCTTGTGACCAATACTTGTGTCCGCATATAGACCTCCCATTCTCCCTCCTGTGTCAACACCAAAGAGATATATCAAAACAGAGTTGTTGGAGTAAAGTAAATAAATACAAGTATCCAGAAGAAACACAAGAACCAAATCTAAACCGGTTCCAGAATTCCACAAGAACATAAGCTAAACCGATTCTTGAATTTCAGATTTAAACCGGTAATTACGCCAAGAAATGGAAGAGAGAACCTGCAAGATCTTGTTGAGAAGTGAGGGTTTTGTGCATCTCAACGAGACGTTCACAAATAGAGCCGTAGATAGCAATCTGTTTCCTCAGAGTTTCAAGCTGCTCGTCGGTCATCACCTTCACATACATTCCTCCTGAGCCAGAGCCTCCATTAACGTCCATCCCCTGAAGATTAGAAGAGTGATGGTTGTTGGGTTTCTGCTGATTGTCCCACTCCATCATCTTTTTTGTCTGAACTTCGTCTCTTCTTCTTCTCTGTGCGAATGTAAGGAAACAGAGGAAGAGAAAGGTAAAGGCAGAAACAAGACAAAAAAGAAGATTTATTTTTATATTAGTGCCAAGAACAAAACACGAGCAAAGATTTTAATAAAACGGTAACATGAAGCTTAAGGAAACTATTTGAATCAGATGGTTATTTAGTTTCCTAAATTAGAAATTGACCCTTTTGTAATAGTATGTGTATTTACAGTTAAACGACTACTTCCATAACTAGAGTTTTACAGTATCACTATGATTAAATGTTACATGCCGTTGGGAGGACTTGTTTATTATATATGAGTAAATAGTAAGATCAGTTAAATAGCTTAGTGTATGTGCTTTTCAACGCAAAAGGTTTTCAATAAACTTAAAAGGAAAAAGTCAGAGAAAATGATGATGTGATCTTTGATGATAGATACAATGGAAAATTGGCTTGTGGGATGTGTAAAAGGCATAGATAACATAATGATCTTAACTTGATGTTTGTTACCCAAGCTCTAAGGAAAAAAAAATCTATATGATGATGAATTGTGAATCTGAAGAAAAGAGGAGGATGATCAATATATTCCTCTCTTCACTGTATACAAACTGCTTAGTAAGATCAGTAAGATATTGTAGTGTGTCTTTGGTCTCGGTTGTTGTATGTCTTTGTATTTGTCATCCTTTTAGTTCTAATTTGATCGTCTGTGTTAAATTGATTTTTTTTAATGTTTCATTGTAGGTATATGTTGCAAGAGATAACTTCTAACACCTTTTCTCAATTTATGGGTGATTATTTGATTTTTGATGGCTAATAAGATGAAGAACTGCAGTTTTTTTTAATTAATTTTATATATGCTTTCAGGATTAAATAATATATTTTTTGTTTATCTCATAAATTCAAAATTATCTTGTTGTTTTTGAATCGGATGTTTTTATGAATCTTACACTAACTTTGTCTAATTTGTTATTGTTATATTTTATAGATGAATATGTTTTACATTAAATCGTATAAAAAAACTAAGTTTTGAATACTTTTTGATTATTTCCAGTTTTCTGATAATTCACCAAGTATTCAATTGCCCAGCAGACGTGACAGACATAGATAGCGGTCCATTACAATTTGCAATTAATCAAACAAACAAAAGGAACAAAAAAAAGTGTTCACATGACAACAAATATGTCAACGACCGTCCCACACTTCTTACAAACGCGAAAGACGCGATACCACGGGGAAATAAGATACAATGATTGGAGCTCTGAGAGATTCAGATTTGCTTTTTGGCTTCTCCATCGACAAGCCTTTCAGGATGCTCCCGTCGATTGAACTAATCTTTGAGCTGGATTTTGGAACAAGGCAACTTAAGAAAGACGCGAAGAGAGACATGATTGGAGTTGACGATGTGTTGTGAACGAACGCGATATCCTCCAAGAGAGTAAAGAAACTTAATACAGCAAAAAGCTATTGAGACAAATACTAATTTAGGGTTTGTATATTATAAATTATGTGAATGAATAACTTTTAATCTCTTAGACCTGTTTTTATACTAGTTTCGAAACACCATTTCCTTTTCTTTTTAGGAAAATAAATCCCTATCTAATTAAAAATACTTTTCCTTATCTTAAAAGGTATACCGAATTGTGTGGGATGTAGCCTTTTCCTTTTCTAAAGAGGTATATGGATGATGTTTATAGGTTTAGTTTAATGTATTAATTACTCTGCGAAGGATAAGTATTTATAAGATAAAATCAACGTTGAATTGACCTCTTATCTTTTTTTGAGAAAAAAGTGACCTCTTATCTTGCTCGTCAAGCTTTGCCCTTTTCCTTTATTATATCCATGCATACGTCGACTCTTTCTAGTTAAAATTTATGTAAAAGAAGGATCAACTATTGATGTCATCATGTTTAGCCTCCTCTTGTCTCTCTTCATCACTCTAATACGTGAAAACAGTGAAACAAGCATTGCTATGTTTTGTATTGCTTAGGAAGAAGCAGCAGAAAAAGAACAAAGAAGCAGCAATGACGGTAGCTAAGAAACTGGAGACAAAGATGAGGAATATAGTGAAGAGGCCATCCATGGTCCATGGGAATGCAGATATATAGAAACCAAAAGATTCAGACAAGACAACTTCAAAAAAGACAGAGAAAAGCCAAGAAGAATCAAGAATCTCTCGTCACTTCATCTTCCGATAAAAAATTGTATCTCTTTTACAGAACATCGAATACATTAGTAAGTTGTTTTTTTGAATGAAAATACATTTGTAAGTTAGGAGTTTCCTGAAGTGTTTTGGTATCTAGAAATTTAAGTCACAAATCAAAACAGTTCCTAAACCATCTTAATTTGAATATTTTGTTTTTGGTATATGATGACTTCTTGTGGTACAAAGATCAAATTTGTTTACCAAATATTAATTGATTCAAATCAATATGTAGTCAAGAGACTCAAGACTCAAAAGCTTCAAAAGTGACATGAAGATGGGAAATTGCAGTGGTTATACAAATTAGAAGGTCATATTGCAAGAATGGGTTTGGAACTGTTCTTACTTTCATAATACCAAACCTATCCCTACTATCCCGAAAAAAAATCGTAGCCATATGATTGACAGGACCGAAGTCCCTTTTACTTCCAGTACAGCACGTTTCTTCATTAATGATTCTATATTTGAACACGCAAGAAACAATTTTTTATCAATTCTAGCAAAAAAATATCTTCAAGATTTCAATAAAAACACACAATTGAGCCTCTCTCTCTCTTCATTCTTGAACCAGTTCCTCGTTGAAAGACGGAATGTCTTCCTCTATAAACGCTGAATTAACGAAAGATCCTCTACCCTGGAATGGAGTTACCGGAAATGATGTTTGCTGAAGGAGAGGAACCGATTGGGGTTAGGGTTCTGACTTACCAGTCAACACGGGCTATCAACGTCATACTCGAAGCTCTGGAGGAAAGTGAGATCCAGTACATCCGCGAGTCCCCGTTTGGTAAGCTTGTTGATATCGCTGATAAACCCGCGTTTTCGGGGAGATTTGCAAGATTCTTACTTTCTAGACAGTTAAAAGTAGAGAAGAAACATGAAGCATGGTTCCGTTTCGCTGGTAAACCTATTCGATTCTCACTACGGGAGTTTGCAATTGTTACTGGGCTTCCTTGTGGACCATATCCGGAAAAAGAGAAGAAGAAGAAGAAAACGGGGAAGGAGAAACCGTACTGGCCGGAGCTGTTTGGAAATGTTCAAGACTTGAGCGTTTCACGAGCCTTGAAGATGCTTAAGAGAAAGACAGTTACAGAGAAAACCTCTTAAATCATCTTGTGTTTGCAGACTCGGAGCGTTTGTCCAGACTTTTCATTTTGTTTGATCACCGAAAGTATATTTATTATTATTTCAATTCAATCTTGGATCTAGCTTTTGATCTAGCTTCATGTGCTAGGAGGAGGAAGAAAGAAGTTATGATTTTTTTTTTTTAATTCAGAGAACAAGAAAGGTCGTGTTGGAGCTGATTATGTTAATTTGGTTCAGCATCAAAGAAATGAGTTATGTTTATTCAACGAAGACAGCTTCAAGTTGATTCGAAAAACATATTTTGATTCAAAGAATTAACTATAAAAATTTGTGGTGGAGTCTGTTTCATTTTTGGTTTTGTTTGATGCTGTTTTTGTACTGTTGCAGATGAACTCGAGTCACCACCATAAACAGCCATAGACTGACGTATCTCAGAGAGTAAGCTCGCTGGACGGATGGTATTTTAGAGTTTTGGCACCAAAATCAAACCAAACATGAGTCTAAGAAACCAAACCAAGAAAGGCGATGATGATGGTGGTCGTATGTGATAACTCTTGACTCACATTTACAGAAGCTGAACTTGTGATCTGAATTTTGAATTATTCATATATATGTTGTGTTTTATTGTTAGGTACCAGTGCATTGTTATAGAGATATCAGATATTTTCTGCACATGTTTAGTCCTTCCTTTTAAATTTAGTTGGTGGCTCTGGAGGGTTGCCACACCCACTGGGATTCGCCGTAATGCTCGTTGACGATACTGACAGTACGTTGGACGAAACAACCTGATAGAGGAATAAATATCTGGATATTTAACATACACATCTTAAATACTACTAACTTCAAAATGTACTATGTCACACGAATAATAATATAGATCTACAAGATGAATACAAATCCATTTTATATATACTTAATCAGATTTGTAACCTTCTATCCGGTAATAATAGTCAATAAAATATAAATTTATAACTAAAAAACTCATTGCTATATTATTGTAAACTTCTCCGGATTAAGTTTTATGTATCCGGATAAAGTATTAAAAAATTTGACAAACAATTGCGTACAAATAATTTAGTTAATCATATATATAAATAAATATTTTTAAAACTGGATACAACATTACATCTCTGGATATTCGACATTTATATTACCTGGATATCGACATTTATATTACGAATATTTTGGATTAACACCAGTGTTTAGGTTTTAGTGTTTAGGATTTAAATTGCCAAAAAATTGACTTACGAACGCTGCTAGTAAAAAATCAAATCATAAACACTAAACTCTAAACTCTAAACAATTCTAAACTATAAATCCTAAATCCTCGGGTTTAGAGTTGGCCTTCGTATTTAGTGTTGACCCTTGGGTTTAGGGTTGATTTTTGGGTTTAGGGTTAACCTTTGGGTTTAGGGTTGATCCTTGGGTTTAGGATTAACCTTTGGGTTTAGGATTTAGTGTTTAGGGTTTACGCTTGAGTTTAGGGTTTAGTGGATATATATTAACTAGTTTGCACCAATATATTATTTCAATTGAAGCTCGTTATTAATTCAGTTAACCAGATATATAGTTTTTATTTATTTTCATATTCTATCGATATAGTTCGTAATTGTGTTGGACCAAATGCTGAATGTAATTTCGAGTCAAACTTATTTTATAATTGACAAAGCTATTTCACTCACTTTTTTTCTTCCAATAGATAATATTATTTAAAGATGGATATTGAAAGCCATATTCAAGTATTTAAATAATAATATATTCAAAGTTAAAATATTGTTAAACAGAAAATTAGCAAAGGTATTCACAGATTTTAATACATTATCTACAATCGGTTATTGACTAAGTTATCAAGATATCAGTGTCATATATGATACTATGTTAAAATATTTTTAAAGATAGTTTATACACTAACATATTTAATAAGATTCAAGCAACTTTAATTTTTTTTGCAAACATATGGGTTAACATAATCATATCCGGATAGCTTTTAAATTACCTACTTATTTAGTTATAACGAACTACAGTCACAAGTTAGTTACATATGTAATATCCGGTGGTAACTAGATATTAGAAATTAATATTAGAAAATCTCAATCACATGTATAAAGAATCAAATAAAACATATACTAGGAATTAAAATCCGGTTATGTGTTGTATATCCGGTTATCTATCGTAAACAGTAAATAAAACAGATAGTGAAAATTAATAATAAAGAATTTCAATCATATGCACTAAATCGTAGATCATTACCATAGCCTCCAACTTTTTTTTCCTTTTCTGAAATATTTTTTTCTTCAAATAAACAGTTCATAAGCAAACTCCATCTGATAATCGATATGAATAGTAGCAGTGTAAGATCTTGTGGCCTTCATCCATCCACATATTTAGATCAATAATCGGACATTTTTCAAAGTATGGCGTTAATGATTTGGTTTTAGTTGTTTTCAAAAATCCAAATTCATAATGGCTTGTCTCTGAGACGTTGCCAATGTCACTTTCAATAAAAATATTCAATTTTATATTGCTCCAGACAATAGCCTGACAACTATCTGACTACATATGCTTCTTCGGTGTGACTATTATTTTGTATAGGGGTAGTGTTGTATTTTTCACACCATGTACTACATGGTTCGCAAATTAATAAAAAGTTTGCACGATCACCTAATTTCTTCGAACAATTTGTATATTGAGCTCATTTAGCCCATGAAGATATTAATTAATGCAATTAGAATATTTGTGTGTGTTGTGTTTCAAAAAAAAAAAAAAAGAATATAGGTGTGTTCTTGTTCTTGGATGGTCCCGTTTGTAATTAGCTCGTGCTTTGAAAATCTACAACGACTCTGACTACAAGACAAAGACTATTAATTAACGTATATCGTACAAAGGGGTTCGAACCTTGAGATACCACTTGAGTGTGAATGTCATACGTCCTCGTCTATATAATTTCGAAAATTTAAAATAATGTTATTGTTGAACATACGTAGATTGATATTTCGTTATCGATTGACCTAGTATGTCATTATTTACGCGGGCAAGTTGCATTTCGTTGTCCTTTTTCACTGTTTTTAATCAATTTTTTTGTTTTAACAACGAAATGTTCCGAAAGTTTACATGAATAGAAATCTACTTTATCTAAATGAAGTAAATTAAATAATTAATTATAATATGACATTCTCTCGGATCTAAAGTAGTTATATAATTATTCGAAGCTTTTTATGTAAAAGTTTATGATCTTCCGAACATGTTTTAAAACCTGTGAACATAATGAAGAACATGAATTCACCCACCCACGTTGGTAAACAAATTCATATCTTTTCACGTTGTCATTTAGGGGTAGGCATTTTATCCTTTAAATTTGATTCGATTCGTTATTCGGTTCGATTAGATCTAAAATTTCGAATATTCGTAAACTTTCGAAGCAAAACAAATACTAAAAATCAATATCCGTTAAAATCGAAGCAAATCACAAATATTAAAATTTTGGAAATCGAATATCCGATCCGATCCGATAATATATAAATATATTATATCTTGATTGTATTTTAAAGTTTTAAATGTATAAAAGTATATAATTATTATTCTAACATATGATTTGACAAATTATATTCACATTATTAATTATATAAAAGTATTACATAAAAGGAAGATAAATTTTTTTTGATAATTATAATTTTTTTCTTAAGTTTTGTGGTATTACAATTGTTAATTAAGTTTTTTTTAAAAAAAATATGTAGATTCACTACTTCTTTTAATTTTTATTTTATATATTATGGAAAAAATATTTTATAAAACAAACTTGTATCGTATTTTTAAGATTATATGTATTAATCAAAACAGATTAGATATCCGTAAGTATTCGTAAATATTTATTTATTTTCCGAATATCCATTTTTCCGAATATCCGTATTTTTCCGAAGCAAAGCAAATCGAAAAACTAGATATCCATGGCATTTAAAGCAAATCACAAATATTTTCAAAAATCCAAATATCCGATCCATGCCCGGACCTATTGTCATTAGAGATTTTGATATCTCCTAGATTTAGAAACAACTTTTGAAAAAAGGTAATAGAAACAAAATGATTACTGATGTTTGTGGAAGATATATTAATAAATTCCACAAAGACACACTTACGTCCAAGCCGTGTGAGTGACTCAGAGGCTGACTTTTAAGCATTTTTCTTGCACAAGGAAATTACCTTTTCACTTTGAATTGTTTCACATCACTGTATTTCGTTTTATATATTTAATATATAAAATTATATCTACAATAACGAAACGAAAAGTTGACTCCAGGAAATGACCTTTTCACTTTGAATTATATATACTTTATGATTAAATACTTTTATGAAGTAGTACAAATGAATTCAACTAAAACAGTACCCCTCTATCTCCATTGGTGTATTATGAGACAATTCAAAGTGAATATACTAAACGTCACAAGTTCATACACTAATCAATGGTAAGGACCAAGGAGTAGATTAACTAACTTCATGGTCTCCATCACGAATAAGTTTGTGGGTCAAAATCCAGATGTCTCGAATTGATTTTTCAAACTCTCTTTAAAAAGAAATCGAACTATAAGCTATAACTTATAAGTTATAACTATGATGTGCACAGGAGTTCTGAAAATGTGAAATACAAGAATTTATACATTTCCAAAGTAAAACCAACTTCTCAAATAGATTTTTTTCCAGATCACACGATAATAGATTGAAACATTTTATTTGGTTGATCTTGTTGGCATTTTCCTTTAAATATTTGTAATTCAATTGAATTCAAAAAGGAATGCATAAAAAATGACACATAACACCAAAGAATGGTGGGTTCCTCAGACTTCCTCTCCTTTAATAATTGAGTTACCCCCTTCTACAATCTACAGAAGCATTCTATCTTCTTATATTTATATATCCCTTACCAACCCCACATAGTTCCTCCCTCTTTTTCTTTTTGTTTTCTTCTCATAAATCAGAACTCAAGGCAATTAAAACTCAAATAGCTGCTTGATCATCCACTAGCTCTTGTCTGAACTGGTAAAAAAAAGAAAGAAGAAGAAGACAACTATTGAAATGGGTATCTGCATTTCATCCATTTCCTCTTCCTCTTCTTCCAAAACAGGTCTCCATTGTCATGGTAATTAACTATTAATCTCTCTTGAAATTCTTCTGAAAGTTCTTGTTCTTTTTTTACTTCTTTCAAGAACCTCTCAAAAGATTTTCAAGAACATAAAAAAATACACGTTCACTTTCTGATCTCTTTGCTTTTGTGATTACTCAGCCTCTACGAACAACCACAGTAATGGAACAGGTTTCTCGTCTTCAACGACCACCACCCTCGCGACGACAAACAGCAGCGTTGGACCACAAAGCCAATTCTCTGAAGCGGCTAGCGAATATTCCGGTGGGATTATTGGTGATTCTGGTCAAATATTGGAATCACCAAATCTTAAAGTCTACAGCTTCCAGGATCTAACGACGGCGACCAAGAACTTCAGGCCGGACTCTATGTTGGGTCAAGGAGGTTTTGGTAAAGTGTACAGAGGTTGGATCGATACCAAGACTCTTGCTCCTTCTAAAGCCGGTTCTGGTATGATCGCGGCCGTTAAAAGATTGAATTCAGAGAGTGTTCAAGGATTTGCAGAGTGGCGAGTAAGATCTAAACTCTCTCTAGTTTCGATATAATTATTTTTGCGATCTTGATTACTTCTTTGACGGGATAAAAAACGACCTTGACTTCTTGTTGCAGTCTTGCTGAATGATTAAAAGAAATATTAATTTTATACTAATAAATAAATTTTTGGACCAAGACGTAGGACATCAATAGCATTAAATTTGGGCGTTTATGACTCCTCTTATTGGTGGATTTCTAAAAAGAAGTTCTTAACCATTGAATATTATTATCTTATTGTATATTTGTAAAATAAATAAATTTTAATTAAAACAGAAAACATAACGAGTAAGAAAATGACATAATCAAAGGAGTTCTGCTGATGTTTCTACAGAACCTCATTTGAAATTCTTTCCTTTTATTTGTCGACTTGAAATTCTTTCCTCTACTTTCTCTTTTTATATTATTATATTTTTAGATATGGTGGTAAAAACCATACTATTGAATATGCTCTTAGAGCATGATTCATGTTGAAATCTCCTTAATAAAATATTAATATCTATATATACATATATTTAAGAAACTTTGTTGGGTAATCTCTTATTGGGGTTAGTGTTACAAAAAAAAAATCTCTTATTGGGGTTGGTCTTATACTTCTGAGTTCAGTTTTCATTATTAGTTATTTGCTATTAGCTACATTATATAATATCATAAAACTATTATGCATATGTAACATTATAATTTAAGGTTGGTAAAAGTAGTTCGACCAAAAAAAAGAAGTTAGTAAAAGTTATAAAATCTGGATTCTTTGGCACGGTCATTTAGTAATATTTACTAGTCCTAGATCTTTCAATTGGTTTACTAATATGGATTCTTTGGCACAGTAATGTTCAAGTTAAGTAAATAGTGGTTTGGTCTTTGATTTTGGACAGTCGGAAGTTAACTTCTTGGGGATGCTTTCACACCCAAATCTGGTGAAGTTATTAGGATACTGCCGTGAGGAGAAAGAGCTTCTGCTTGTCTACGAGTTCATGCCCAAAGGAAGCCTCGAGAGTCATCTTTTTCGAAGTAATTAACATCACTTAAACCCCACAGAACACCATCATTGTAACAACGATTGATTCTATTTATTAATTGCATGATCTTAATTTGATTCAGGGAACGAGCCATTTCCTTGGGACCTAAGGATAAAGATTGTGCTTGGTGCAGCTCGTGGCCTTGCGTTTCTACACGGCTTACAAAGAGAAGTCATATATAGAGACTTCAAAGCCTCCAATATACTTCTGGACTCGGTTAGTCTGATAAAAACACTTCGTATTATATGATAATCATGACAATCAGTAGAAAATCATTTTTTTTTTGCTAATGAGATTTTGTTTTGAAATGTTCATATGCACATGCAGAATTTTGATGCAAAGCTTTCAGATTTCGGTTTAGCAAAGTTAGGACCATCACAAGAGAAGTCACACGTTACGACTAGGATAATGGGCACGTTTGGTTACGCTGCTCCTGAATACATGGCAACAGGTACATTTAGAAGAAAAAAACATATATCAACCATAGTTTATTTTGAAACAAAACTATTAAGTAACCGTTTTAGTTTATTTTCTTCATCTTCAGGCCATTTATACGTTAAGAGTGACGTATATGCCTTTGGTGTAGTACTACTAGAAGTAATGACCGGACAAAGGGCATATAACCCAAAACGGCCCAAGGGACAAGAGAATCTAGTCGAATGGTTAAGACCAGAACTCTTGAGAAAACACAGAGTGAAAAATATAATGGACCAAGGAATCAAAGGTCAATACTCATCCAAAGTTGTAGCTGAAATGGGATGCATCACTCTCTCTTGTATCTCGCCAGACCCCAAAAACCGACCACACATGAAGGAAGTAGTCGATGTACTCGAACGTATCCAATGCATTAACGTAGTCACAGACCGTTCTTCGACTAAACCAACTGTTGCCAGCTCTTCTCGTTCCTCGCCACATCACTATCAGTATGGCTATAGAGCTGGCGCGGCGGGGGCTGAACGGAGGAAGCCGCCAGCTAAAACTTGATGTTATTTTTTTCAACGATATATATGATCTGGTTGCAGAGTCCTTTTGGTTATACAGTTATTTTTTTGTTCGGTAGAAAAAGATACTTCTCTGTGTTACACAGAGCTTAACAGAGAGCTTAAAAAAAAACTCTGCTGTTTGCTTGCGAGACCTACTGGTGATCTCTTCCTCAACCACAATGCGGTTTGTTTACATTTTCTTATTGAACCGAACTTGAAAACAGACCGCATTGTGGTTGAGGAAGAGACCATCAGTAGGTCTCGCAAGCAAACAGCAGAGTTTTTTTTTAAGCTCTGTGTTAAGCTCTGTGTAACACAGAGAAGTATCTTTTTCTACCGAACAAAAAAATAACTGTGTAAAATTTTTTTTTTTTAATAAAGATAGTCACTCCTAGTCACTTCAATCTTCTCTTTTTCAGTTTACCGAGACACGTTTGGTCACCAAAACACTCAATGAGAACAATAAGTGTTCTTATCTTTCCAACATTTGCCGAAAAAAAATATATATTTCCAACATTTTTTTGCATTTTGATTTTTACTGTAACCAAAAAAAACCTAATAACTGTGTAACTTACACATTCATTGTCAAATTAGAGGTGGACAAAATATCCGAACCCGAAGAACCGAACTGAACCCGTAGTCCCGAACCCGAATCCGAACTTTTGAAATACCCGATCGAATCTTAATTTTAATACCCGAAAGAACCGAAACCGAACAAAGAACTGAATTAGTACTTAAAATATCCAAAATAATTATAAATTCAAAATATTGTTTATGTTTTATATTAATATAAATAATCAAATTTTAATTTTTATTTCTAATATTATTTATTTTTAAAATTATTTAGGTAGTTTTTTAATATTTTACTCAACTATTTTGGATATTTTCGGGTATTTTGGATATTTCGAATACTTTGAGTACTTAAAAGTAAACAAACTATTAGAACCAAAAATATTTGAACAATTACTGGAATTTTTCGGTTCCTAATATAAATACCCAAAATACCCGGATCCAAACCCGAACCGAACTCAAAAAATACTCGAACGAATCCTAGACCTAAGAACCGAAAGAACTGAAACCCGAATTATCCGAACCGAACCCGACCCGACCTGACCCGAATACCCAAACGTCCATGTCTAGTCAAATCTTCTCTTTCCAACTTTTTATTCGACCGAGACAGTTTTTTCCTCTCTTTTTTTGGTCCAAACACGGTCAAATACAGATGGAAGAGTTACTCCCACTCCACCCATCTCTTTTTTTTCCTCTTTCCCCAGCATTTAGGATTAATTGCACATGATGCCATCTTTACATTAGGGTTTTCAAAATTGTGCTTCTTTTTTTATGAAAATGCCATAAAACATGAGAACATGTTCTCAACTTTTTCTTCTCTTTCTTCTACTTTACTTTTTTTTTATTTATATTTATTTTGAGTGCACTAGGGAAGAGCTCTCATTGCTCATACTCTCAAGGACATATACACGGACGAGCATGTTCTCTGTTTCCCGGATTATTTCAAGGTTTCATATGTAAGAATCTCTTGTTTGGTTTTGTTGTTCAAAATTTATGGTCTTTGCAGAGAAATTGAAAGCTACTTAGGCTTTTGATTGCCAATGAAACGATCTGTTGAATTGGATTATGCAATTAAGCTCTTGCTTTATTTTAAGCTTTATGGTCTTTGCTGAGAAATTGAAGCTACTTAGGAATTTGATTGGCAATGAAACGATCTGTTGAGTTGGATTATGCAATTAATTTCTTGTTTGTTCTGTTGTTCAAAGTTTATGGTCTTTGCTGGGAAATTGAAAGCTACATAGGGTTTTGATTGCCGGTGAAACGATCTGTTGAGTTGAATTATGAAATTTTGTATTAAAGAATCTCTCCTTTTTTCTTTAATTTCTAGGGCCCAGGCACTCAGATCGGGAGTTGCTGCTGCTACTCGCTGTAGTTCTCAGTTAGACTTTGGATTCCCTTTCTTGTTAGAAGCTTGCTGGATGAGTACTAGGAGAGAAATCATTGTTACGACCTCTCTCTCGGAAGAAATAGCTCAACACACTTTAGATGAAATTGAAAAACGTGTTGAAGTTGGAATAAGCCCCAAAACTAAAGAGGAGGCCAAACAAGTAATATCGTCTCTTACAACCTGCTTGGAGGAGAACAAAGTTTTGTTAAAAGATGCAGCTGTAGCATTGGCTGAGCTTAGAGCCTCAATGTCTCAGCCCGATGAATATGTTACTATGGAGAAGATAAGAAACGCAACAAAGGTTCTCCAGAGGTTATAAATCCAAAACTTTGTTTGATTGTTCTATTATGTTTTCCTTGCTCCTATATAACATATGTTTAGCTCATAAGGTTTCGTTTTCCCAGTCTCAACTATAATAATAATACTGAAATTTTCCATTCTCCTTGTCATTAAACGGTTCTTCATTTTTACGAACTTCTCAAATAATGTAACTGACATTTATCTCAGGTTTACACATGTTTACACAAATATTCACCGAGTCGCTGTTAGATGTCTTCTCGGTTCCATACCTTCTCGAGCAACATAATATAGAGAGTTCATTGAAATTGAAATTCGCATATAATCTGATATCATCATTATACTCGGTTAACCATTGAAATATAGATACCGTTCAGATTTTCGAATATCAAAGTATTTTCCACATGATCAATCGAGAAAATTTGCCGAGCTAGTCGGTTGGTTTCTGGAGTGAATTACAATGTGTTGTGGTTAAAAAAATCCCAAATTCCTTAGTAGTCGGCCGAGGCCGGTTGCCTGTTATAAGCAGTCGTCCATCGGTGACTCTTTCTGTGCCGCAATCATCTCTGGCCGACTACGATCTAAATTTGTCAGCGTTTTCTTGAGGCTCGAACTAGGTTCTTCTTCGACCAACCTCGAATTTCCATTAAATAAACCGAAGTTTTTCATCTTTCAAACTTAGATACCTTCAAAATACTTGGATTCTCCAAGCCTCAGCTCTTAATTCCATATGTACTTCGATAGCTTCTTCTCGGCCGCTCACTAGCTTAACACCTCGTGCTTCCGCTTACCTCGTGCTTCCTAAGACATCGTGCTTTAACAACTAGTGGTATTTACTCGCGGTTTAACATATCTCAGAATCTAAGGTCATTCCCGATCCTTAGACTCTCTCGACTTGATCTCGGTAAGCGTTTTAATTAGTTCGTATTTCAGGTCTATTAGATACCGTTCAGATTTTCAAATATCAAAGTATTTTCCACATGATCAATCGAGAAAATTTGCCGAGCTAGTCGGTTGGTTTCTGGAGTGAATTACAATGTGTTGTGGTTAAAAAATCCCAAATTCCTTAGTAGTCGGCCGAGGCCGGTTGCCTGTTATAAGCAGTCGTCCATCGGTGACTCTTTCTGTGCCGCAATCATCTCTGGCCGACTACGATCTAAATTTGTCAGCGTTTTCTTGAGGCTCGAACTAGGTTCTTCTTCGACCAACCTCGAATTTCCATTAAATAAACCGAAGTTTTTCATCTTTCAAACTTAGATACCTTCAAAATACTTGGATTCTCCAAGCCTCAGCTCTTAATTCCATATGTACTTCGATAGCTTCTTCTCGGCCGCTCACTAGCTTAACACCTCGTGCTTCCGCTTACCTCGTGCTTCCTAAGACATTGTGCTTTAACAACTAGTGGTATTTACTCGCGGTTTAACATATCTCAGAATCTAAGGTCATTCCCGATCCTTAGACTCTCTCGACTTGATCTCGGTAAGCGTTTTAATTAGTTCGTATTTCAGGTCTATTAGATACCGTTCAGATTTTCAAATATCAAAGTATTTTCCACATGATCAATCGAGAAAATTTGCCGAGCTAGTCGGTTGGTTTCTGGAGTGAATTACAATGTGTTGTGGTTAAAAAAATCCCAAATTCCTTAGTAGTCGGCCGAGGCCAGTTGCCTGTTATAAGCAGTCGTCCATCGGTGACTCTTTCTGTGCCGCAATCATCTCTGGCCGACTACGATCTAAATTTGTCAGCGTTTTCTTGAGGCTCGAACTAGGTTCTTCTTCGACCAACCTCGAATTTCCATTAAATAAACCGAAGTTTTTCATCTTTCAAACTTAGATACCTTCAAAATACTTGGATTCTCCAAGCCTCAGCTCTTAATTCCATATGTACTTCGATAGCTTCTTCTCGGCCGCTCACTAGCTTAACACCTCGTGCTTCCGCTTACCTCGTGCTTCCTAAGACATCGTGCTTTAACAACTAGTGGTATTTACTCGCGATTTAACATATATCCGACTCTAAGGTCATTCCCGATCCTTAGACTCTCTAAAGACATTGCTTCTTTAAATAGGAGCTATACAGTCTTTCTCTTGACCTTTCCCTAACTAACACATGATTTACTCCCATAATAGCATATCTCCGACTCTAAGGTCATTCCCGATCTTTAAATTTTCCCGACCTGATCTTGGTCAGCGTTTTCTTGAGGCTCGAACTAGGTTATTCTTCGACCAACCTCGGATTTCCATTAAATAAACCGAAGTTTTTCATCTTTCAAACTTAGATACCTTCAAAATACTTGGATTCTCCAAGCCTCAGCTCTTAATTCCATATGTACTTCGATAGCTTCTTCTCGGCCGCTCACTAGCTGAACACCTCGTGCTTCCGCTTACCTCGTGCTTCCTAAGACATCGTGCTTTAACAACTAGTGGTATTTACTCGCGGTTTAACATATCTCCGACTCTAAGGTCATTCCCGATCCTTAGACTCTCTCGGCTTGATCTCGGTAAGCGTTTTAATTAGTTTGTATTTCAGGTCTATTAGATACCGTTCAGATTTTCGAATATCGAAGTATTTTCCACATTATCAATCGAGAAAATTTGCCGAGCTAGTCGGTTGGTTTCTGGAGTGAATTACAATGTGTTGTGGTTTAAAAAATCCCAAATTCCTTAGTAGTCGGCCACAGTCGGTTGCCTATTAAAAGCAGTCGTCCATCGGTGACTGTTTCTGTGCCGCAATCATCTATGTCCGACTACGATCTAAATTTGTCAGCGTTTTCTTGAGGCTTGAACTAGGTTCTTCTTCGACTAACCTCGAATTTCCATTAAATAAACCGAAGTTTTTCATCTTTCAAACTTAGATACCTTTAAAATACTTAAGTTCTCCAAGCCTCAGCTCTTAATTCCATATGTACTTCGATAGCTTCTTCTCGGCCGCTCACTAGTTTAACACCTCGTGCTTCCGCTTACCTCGTGCTTCCTAAGACATCGTGCTTTAACAACTAGTGGTATTTACTCGCGATTTAACATATATCCGACTCTAAGGTCATTCCCGATCCTTAGACTCTCTAAAGACATTGCTTCTTTAAATAGGAGCTATACAGTCTTTCTCTTGACCTTTCCCTAACTAACACATGATTTACTCCCATAATAGCATATCTCCGACTCTAAGGTCATTCCCGATCTTTAGATTTTCCCGGCCTGATCTTGGTCAGCGTTTTCTTGAGGCTCGAACTAGGTTCTTCTTCGACCAACCTCGGATTTCCATTAAATAAACCGAAGTTTTTCATCTTTCAAACTTAGATACCTTCAAAATACTTGGATTCTCCAAGCCTCAGCTCTTAATTCCATATGTACTTCGATAGCTTCTTCTCGGCCGCTCACTAGCTGAACACCTCGTGCTTCCGCTTACCTCGTGCTTCCTAAGACATCGTGCTTTAACAACTAGTGGTATTTACTCGCGGTTTAACATATCTCCGACTCTAAGGTCATTCCCGATCCTTAGACTCTCTCGGCTTGATCTCGGTAAGCGTTTTAATTAGTTCGTATTTCAGGTCTATTAGATACCGTTCAGATTTTCGAATATCAAAGTATTTTCCACATGATCAATTGAGAAAATTTGCCGAGCTAGTCGGTTGGTTTCTGGAGTGAATTACAATGTGTTGTGGTTAAAAAAATCCCAAATTCCTTAGTAGTCGGCCGCAGTCGGTTGCCTGTTAAAAGCAGTCGTCCATCGGTGACTGTTTCTGTGCCGCAATCATCTCTGTCCGACTACGATCTAAATTTGTCAGCGTTTTCTTGAGGCTTGAACTAGGTTCTTCTTCGACTAACCTCGAATTTCCATTAAATAAACCGAAGTTTTTCATCTTTCAAACTTAGATACCTTCAAAATACTTGGATTCTCCAAGCCTCAGCTCTTAATTCCATATGTACTTCGATAGCTTCTTCTCGGCCGCTCACTAGCTTAACACCTCGTGCTTCCGCTTACCTCGTGCTTCCTAAGACATCGTGCTTTAACAACTAGTGGTATTTACTCGCGATTTAACATATATCCGACTCTAAGGTCATTCCCGATCCTTAGACTCTCTAAAGACATTGCTTCTTTAAATAGGAGGTATACAGTCTTTCTCTTGACCTTTCCCTAACTAACACATGATTTACTCCCATAATAGCATATCTCCGACTCTAAGGTCATTCCCGATCTTTAGATTTTCCCGGCCTGATCTTGGTCAGCGTTTTCTTGAGGCTCGAACTAGGTTCTTCTTCGACCAACCTCGGATTTCCATTAAATAAACCGAATTTTTTCATCTTTCAAACTTAGATACCTTCAAAATACTTGGATTCTCCAAGCCTCAGCTCTTAATTCCATATGTACTTCGATAGCTTCTTCTCGGCCGCTCACTAGCTGAACACCTCGTACTTCCGCTTACCTCGTGCTTCCTAAGACATCGTGCTTTAACAACTAGTGGTATTTACTCGCGGTTTAACATATCTCCGACTCTAAGGTCATTCCCGGTGTGATACTGGTGCAGAATCCACTTAGTTTTCTCAGGTTTTAGTCCTTTTTTGGCGCTCTTGTTGAGAACCATGAACTTTTTGCATCCCTTCTGGACTCCATTAAGCATAACAGGTCTATTGCTCTTTCCATGTGTTGCAACCTTCCGAGGAATGCCTGCTGAGATCCCAAGTCTCGGGCACGTCGGAACCGCGCGAGTTCACCGGGGTGGAGTACGGTCCATGCCGCACCCTAGACGGCGAGAGTCCAGTAGCGGAAAGCATCACTAGCTTATGCTCTGATCTGAGTAGTATGGAGCACGTGGAATCCCGTGTGAATCAGCAAAGACTACCTTGCAAAGCTAAATATTTTTGGAGGGTGTTTTTTCTATTGTAAATAAAAGAATCTTTTTTTTGTATCATTTCAAAAAAAGTTGAAAGGGTGAGGTCGTTGTGGTTGGACTCTATTATGGATTTCTGACAACTGTATAATGAAAATTTGTTCAGTTGTCTCTTTAAGCATTGAACTGTAACACCTCATAAAAGAGATGTACATGTGAAAATATTTAAAAACTATTTTTTTAATATGTCATATCAAAATGCACTTATCTTTTTGATCAATTATACCAATAAAATAGAGCCACTTAGTAATAAATGACTTATGTTAAAGTCATTTCAGATTACATAGGCAGCAAACACGTTGTTGAGCCTTCCAAAACACTTGTTTGTCAAGTTTCTCAACAATTTTTAAGTATATAAGCAAGTGTTTTTTTTAATATAGATCTTGGGATATGCATGCACCGTCTTGTTAAAGAAGAAGCTGCTAGCTCCATCTAGCATGGCTCCACTTACTACTATGCTATTGTACAATGCTCAGAGATAGCATGGCGGAAATGCGAGATATGCTATTTTCCTCCGCAAAGATAGACGGTCTCGTGTCACACGATTAGCATAGTAGGTTCAACAATCTAAAGATAGCGTGGTTACCTCCCCCTCGGATACGCTAGTGGACGATGGTAGAAGATAGCATGCCGCCACTGACTACTATGCTACTGTACTATTCTAAAAGATAGCATGGCGGAACTGAGAGGTATGCTATTTTCCTCCGAAAAGATAGCGTGGTTACCTCCCCCTCGGATACTTCTGGAGTGTTCTCCAGTACCTGATTTTACCAGAATACATAAGCCATTTATAGTGCATGAAATAACGGCGACGTTACGTGCAGAGAAAGGAACTAACCTGTTGTTGCTGCTGATACATGATCTTGGAAACAACGTATTCAGCACTCTCCTCTTCTTCTCGTCCCAAGTGATACTGGTGCAGAATCCACTTAGTTTTCTCAGGTTTTAGTCCTTTCTTGGCGCACTTGTAGAGAACCATGAACTTTTTGCATCCCTTCTGGACTCCATTAAGCATAACAGGTCTATTGCTCTTTCCATGTGTTGCAACCTTCCGAGGAATGCCTGCTGAGATCCCAAGTCTCGGGCACGTCGGAACCGCGCGAGTTCACCGGGGTGGAGTACGGTCCATGCCGCACCCTAGACGGCGAGAGTCCAGTAGCGGAAAGCATCACTAGCTTATGCTCTGATCTGAGTAGTACGGAGCACGTGGAATCCCGTGTGAATCAGCAAAGACTACCTTGCAAAGCTAAATATTTTTGGAGGGTGTTTTTTCTATTGTAAATAAAAGAATCTTTTTTTTGTATCATTTCAAAAAAAGTTGAAAGGGTGAGGTCGTTGTGGTTGGACTCTATTATGGATTTCTGACAACTGTATAATGAAAATTTGTTCAGTTGTCTCTTTAAGCATTGAACTGTAACATCTCATAAAAGAGATGTACATGTGAAAATATTTAAAAACTATTTTTTTAATATGTCATATCAAAATGCACTTATCTTTTTGATCAATTATACCAATAAAATAGAGCCACTTAGTAATAAATGACTTATGTTAAAGTCATTTCAGATTACATAGGCAGCAAACACGTTGTTGAGCCTTCCAAAACACTTGTTTGTCAAGTTTCTCAACAATTTTTAAGTATATAAGCAAGTGTTTTTTTTAATATAGATCTTGGGATATGCATGCACCGTCTTGTTAAAGAAGAAGCTGCTAGCTCCATCTAGCATGGCTCCACTTACTACTATGCTAGTGTACAATGCTCAGAGATAGCATGGCGGAAATGCGAGATATGCTATTTTCCTCCGCAAAGATAGACGGTCTCGTGTCACACGATTAGCATAGTAGGTTCAACAATCTAAAGATAGCGTGGTTACCTCCCCCTCGGATACGCTAGTGGACGATGGTAGAAGATAGCATGCCGCCACTGACTACTATGCTACTGTACTATTCTAAAAGATAGCATGGCGGAACTGAGAGGTATGCTATTTTCCTCCGAAAAGATAGTGTGGTTACCTCCCCCTCGGATACTTCTGGAGTGTTCTCCAGTACCTGATTTTACCAGAATACATAAGCCATTTATAGTGCATGAAATAACGGCGACGTTACGTGCAGAGAAAGGAACTAACCTGTTGTTGCTGCTGATACATGATCTTGGAAACAACGTATTCAGCACTCTCCTCTTCTTCTCGTCCCAAGTGATACTGGTGCAGAATCCACTTAGTTTTCTCAGGTTTTAGTCCTTTCTTGGCGCTCTTGTAGAGAACCATGAACTTTTTGCATCCCTTCTGGACTCCATTAAGCATAACAGGTTTGGTTTTACCAGACTTGCGCCAACGTAAAGATGCGTCCTTCAGACCTGACGCTGACGGTGTGATCACTCTCCTCTTTCTCTCCCCCTTGGGATATGCATGCACCGTTTTGTTAAAGAAGAAGCTGCTAGCTCCATCTAGCATGGCTCCACTTACTACTATGCTATTGTACAATGCTCATAGATAGCACGTCTCGTGTCACACGATTAGCATAGTAGGTTCAACAATCTAAAGATAGCGTGGTTACCTCCCCCTCGGATACGCTAGTGGACGATGGTTGAAGATAGCATGCCGCCACTGAATACTATGCTATTGTACTAAGCTCAACGATAGCATGGCGGAACTGAGAGGTATGCTATTTTCCTCCGGTAACAAAATTAAAATACTAGAAAGACAAATAAACTGTTGGAAAAAATAAGATCTTATGATTTATTTTGTAAGAATAAATCAAATGATATTATGGTATTTTCTTAGTATCATTTTCTTAGTTCCCAAATTAACAACGATTTAATGTTCCAGAATAAAATTTATTAACAATTAATGTTATATTATTACTAATGATATTATGGTATTAGTTTTATTTTTGGTGAGAATACAAGTAGATTGATAGCTAATGATGATTCTGTTTAGAAAATATAAAAAGTTAAATGATTTTCTTAATATATGTGCCTACAACTGTAAAACAAGACAAGACTAGATAGATGAAATAATTTATATAATAAAATCTATAAATAAACTTAACTCTATCAAGAAAAGAAACAGATCTTTTTAAAATATAAGTTTATTTCTTATTTTGATCAAAATATATATTTTATTTATTTCTATCGCTCTTTTAACTTTTCTTTATCCAAATGTGGTAACAGGTTGTAGAAGTCCAAGAAGCCCCGTCTCCCACTTAACTGGCGACAGAAACGCAATAGAGACAGTCAGTATTCTTATCTCCGTACCCTCAAAGATATCAGAAAAGAAGCTCATCTCTCATCTCTTATCTCCGTACCTTCTAACACAGACAGAAAATTCCAGAAAAGAAGAAGAAGAAAAATATAAGTTTATTTCTTATTTTGATCAAAATATATATTTTATTTATTTCTATCACTCTTTTAACTTTTCTTTATCCAAATGTGGTAACAGGTTGTAGAAGTCCAAGAAGCCCTGGCGACAGAAACGCAATAGAGACAGTCAGTATTCTTATCTCCGTACCCTCAAAGATATCAGAAAAGAAGCTCATCTCTCATCTCTTATCTCCGTACCTTCTAACACAGACAGAAAATTCCAGAAAAGAAGAAGAAAAATATATCTTTCTTTGTTTTGGCTTGTTAAAGAAAATTTTATATTCTTCAATCTGTTTTTATTGGTTGAAATATGGTTAAATGTATATATAATAATATTTTTATTTATAAAATATACAAAATTAAATATTTTTTATTTATGTGTATAAGTCTAAAAACGATAATTGAAATAAAATAGAAAAAAAGTTGTTAATAAACTCATTGTTATTTGATACGCAATGTCACTCACGACTGTTTTATATGGCATTACTTCAGTGACAATGGTATTTATTTATCAACAAAGCTGTGAAAATTTAAATGAACTCACTCGAAAGTTACAGTATGAAAACAACGCGTCAAAGTCAAGAAGACAATTATATCAACAATAAGCCGACATACCTTTATATCAACAAAATATACTAGTATATGATACGCTACGTTTCGTTCGTAGAAGATAGCATGCCGCCACAGACTACAATGCTACTGTACTAAACTCAAAAATAGCATTGCGGAACTGAGAGGTATGCTAAAGATAGCGTGGTTACCTCCCCCTCGGATACGCTACGTTACGTTCGTAGAAGATAGCATGCCGCCACTGACTACTATGCTACTGTACTAAGCTCAAAGATAGCATTGCGGAACTGAGAGGTATGCTAAAGATAGCGTGGTTACGTCCCCCTCGGATACGCTACGTTTCGTACACTATGCTATAGTTCTAACCTCAAAGATAGCACGGCGGACAAGCGAGATATGCTATTTTACTCGGCAAAGATAGCACGTCTCGTGTCACACTCTAAAGATAGCGTGGTTACCTCCCCCTCGGATACGCTACGTTACGTTCGTAGAAGATAGCATGCCGCCACTGACTACTATGCTACTGTACTAAGCTCAAAGATAGAAACAGTACTAGGTTAGCATGCATATTTCATATTCAAATAAATCCCTGCACCTCTCCGTTATTCAAATTAAACCTACTGTTTCCTGAATGCAGTGGAACGAACATAACTGTATTATCTACATACATTTTTTTTAGAAAAACTCTCTGTTATAAAGATAGGTTTTGTTCTAATGTCTAACTATATAATAGAGTTGCAGTACTTTATTTTAAAGAAAAATATTGAAAACATATATAGAAAAATTGAAGATGCTCTTAATAGTTGATTCATGGCACTAACAAAATAATACTAATTTACAAGAGTTTAATGTCTATGTGTAGACATAAAGATACATACGTCCAAGCCATGTGAGTAGTTGACTCAGAAGCTGACTTTCAAGCATTCTGCTTGCACACGGAAATGACCTTTTCACTTTTTGAGGTTTTACATCTCTGTACAACATATAGAGTACTTTATATTATTTTCTTAAAAATCAATAATAATCATAGCTCAATAACGAAAACTTGACTCCAAAGGATAAATTCCATGTTTTGTCGTTTCAACGAAGTTATAATCGGTTGAAAATCTAAAGATAAAAATGATTAATCAATCAAGTTACTAGTAAGAAGTTTTTCTATCTATATTTTAAATTCCAACCGCACATTATGGAAAACACTCCACAACCATAATCTCTACTAGAAATCGTAATGAAATTTTTAGAAACTGTTGGAAGAACTTAAAGATCACGAAAGTAAAACAAAAATTCTCAAATGTATTTTTTAGTTCACGCGTCATAGAGTCAAAAAGCTTCGGCCATGATACTTTAGTTGGTCGATGTTCTTGGTATTTTTCTTATTATATGTTTAATTCGTGGTCATTAAAGTATGCATAAAGTAACAAATTAGACTACAAAAAAATGTAGAATTTGATAATCAAAAGTATATTGCAACCCACTTTCATTTATTCAGAACTCAACGCCATAAAAAGCTCAAGTAGCTACTTGATCATCCGTTAGCTCTTGTCTGAATTAACAAGAAAGAGAAAAAAAAAAAGAAAAAAAAGACAACTATTAGTGAAATGGGTCTTTGTGTTTCATACTTTTCCTCTTCCTCTCCTTCCATAATGACTAACAACCGCAGCAATGGAGCAGACTTCTCGTCGACCACAGAGACAACAAACATCGAACGACCGAATCAATTCTTAGGGGCTGCGAGCGACGGTTCCGGGCAGATATTGGAATCAACAAATCTCAAACTTTACAGCCTTCATGATCTAAAGACTGCGACGATGAATTTTAAACCGGACTTGTTGTTAGGCCAAGGAGGTTCCGGTGAAGTTTACAGAGGTTGGATCGATGCCAAGACTCTTGCTCCTTCTTTAGCAGGCTCAGGTATGGCCGTCGCCGTCAAAAGACTGAACTCCGAGAATGTTCATGATTTAGAAGACTGGCAAGTAAGATTTAAACTCTCTAGACTTAACCTAATTCTTTTTACTATTCCAAACAGAAAACTACCTTTGACTTTAAGTTGCAGTCTTGATTAAAATTTTAAATAGATACTCTTCCCGTTCCGAATTAAATGTAGTTTTATACAAAAATTGTTACATAATGTTGCAGTCTGTAATGTTATTTATTTATCTTTCCTACCTTTAATTAAACTTTTTTTTTAAAATATTATAGAATTTCAATAGTTAAAATAAGAAAAAAATTGAACATCAAACTAGTTTCTTAATTTGTGTGAAAGCGCTTAGATGATATTCCCTCTGTTTCTAAAAGATCTATATTTTATATTTTTCACACTTATTAAGAAAAACATAAAATTTTAGTTACCAATGCATTGATTTTCTCAATTAACAAATCCCAATAATTTTGAACCAATAAAATTTTAGTAAATATAATTATATTTTTTGAAATGTACAATTTTTATTAATTAATGTATTAAAAATGTAAAAAATGTATCTTTTTGAAACGAAAGTTTTTTCTAAAAGATACATCTTTTAGAAACGGAGGGAGTATATTATTCGAAACAGGGGAAATATTAAATTAACCATGTTTTGTGCTATGGTTTGAAAATTAATGATTTTAAAATTCAGGCATCTATATAAACTTTTTATAACTCATGTGATGGACGAGTCCTATCATCTTTCATTTGGTTTATCACTTTATTGTATGTTTTGATGGAATAAGCAAAATTTTAGATTTCGTGGTTTTGTTTTTGATTTTGGACAGTCAGAAGTTAACTTCTTGGGAAGGCTTTCACATCCAAATCTGGTGAAGTTATTAGGACACTGTCGTGAAGGCAAAGAGCTTCTGCTTGTATACGAGTACATGCCCAAAGGAAGTCTAAGTCATCATCTTTTTCAACGTAATTAGCATTTGGTGAACCCACAAAACCAGTGCCCATATCTTTACAACAAGGCTTGTTTCGTAAGAACTTTGATTTACTTTGCTTCAGGAACCGAGCCTTTTTCTTGGGACCTAAGGATCAAGATAATGATCGGTGCAGCACGTGGCCTAGCGTTTCTACACGGCTTACAAAGAACAGTCATCTATAGAGAATTCAACCCGTCAAATATACTTCTCGACTCGGTTAGTCTAATTAAGTTCTCATTATATTATTATTATAGTTGCATTAACTAAAAAACGAATCTGTATTTTGATATATCCGCGCAGAATTATGAAGCAAAGATTTCAGATTTAGGCCAAGCGAAGTTAGTATCATTACAAGCGCATTCACACGTTGCGATTAGGATCATGGAAACATATGGTTATGCCGCTCCTGAATATTTGGAAACAGGTACATAAATAAAGAGAAACAAATATAAACCATAAAAATTTTATATAACAAATAGTTGGACTTGTATTAAACCCCTAGATCATACAGTTTAGTTTACCAGATAACCTAATCACCAAAGACTTGTGGAGCTAGTAAAGTAGTTACGCCTTACTTACAATTTGGAAACATTTACACAAAATATTTGAAAGTAATCATCAAGATAGGGTGAAGATACAATATAATATCTTCTACATTGCTGACTTTCATCATCTTCAAGACTTTTCCTTTTTTTGGGCAACCCTGTTAGTTTATCGTCTTCAATCTCAGGCCATTTATACGCTAAGAGTGATGTATACGGTTTTGGTCTGGTCTTATTGGAAATAATGACCGGACTAAGAGTGTATGACCCAAAACGGCCTCATGGACAAGAGAGTCTAGTCGACTGGTTAAGACCAAAACTCTCAAGCGAAGACAAAGTGAAATATATAATGGACAAAGCAATCAAAGGTCAATACTCATCCAAGGTGGCGACCGAAATGGGACGCATCACATTCTCTTGTACAAAACCAGACCCGAAAAAACGACCACACATGAAGGAAGTACTCGATGTACTCGAACACATCCAACACATTAACCTCGTCATTCCAGACCCTTCTTCCACTAAACCTGACATTGCTAGCTATTCTCATTCCTCGCCACGCCACTATCAGTATTGATATAGCCGGTGTGTGGGGCTAAACGGAGGAGGTGGTCGCCTGGACGGTTTTGAATAAAGAAAGAAATGGTTGATTTTATTTGTCGAGTCTTTTGGTTCAACTCTGTTTTGAGATGAGAGTATATTTATACTTTTATAAAGTTCTTTGTGTACGATAGCGTTTCCTTCTTTTACTGTATGACATTACATCGTTTCCTTGTACTTTTGTATGACATTCAACCATTCACTTCTGGTTGGAATGTTGATAGTTATCCTCATTTCAAGATTGATGTTGAACTTTCATATTCAATGAAAGGTCTGCGTTTTTTTTTTTCCTTTTCAGTTTTCCATTTTGATGATGTAATTGTAAACATATGTTAAAGTGAACTGACATATTTACAAACTCCATGTCTTATTTAATCAGTAATAAAACTCTCTAATCTTTCTGTTTACTATGATTCTCTTACCTTCTCTCTTAAATTACAGATTATTTTTGTCAGTGTAGAGACATAAAATCATAAAATATCAAGGAGAGTTTAAGTTTGAACTCTTCTCTACTATACAAACAATTGAAACACACACATTGGAAATGAGTTTTAAACAAAACAGCAGACAAACCAGTGCACCTACCACGAAACGCTGTCGTTTTCGGATCTATTTTTATATCTCTCTCTCTCACCAAACTCTTTTCAGACAGATCTTAAAAAGCGAAACTGAGAATCTCACACTCGCTCACAATCATGGCGGCGGCGGCGACGAACTCTTTCCTCGTCGGAAACAACACTCAGATACCCACCATTAAACCCAAATCCACATCTCAATCCCTCCTCCACCTCACCAAACCAAACACCATAACCCTCGCCGGTAAAACCAAATCCGTCGCCGTCAGATGCGTTTCCTCAACGACCCAAGACGGAGCTACTAGATCCAGCACCACCGGATCGCAAGACCGCGTCTTCAACTTCGCGGCGGGTCCCGCCACTCTACCAGAGAACGTTCTCCTCAAGGCGCAGGCGGATCTATACAACTGGCGCGGATCAGGGATGAGCGTGATGGAGATGAGCCACAGAGGGAAAGAGTTCCTCTCAATCATCCAAAAAGCCGAATCGGATCTCCGTCAGCTCCTCGAGATCCCCTCCGAATATTCCGTTCTGTTCTTGCAAGGCGGCGCGACGACACAGTTCGCCGGTTTGCCTCTCAATCTCTGTAAACCGGAAGATACGGTTGATTTCGTCGTGACCGGTTCGTGGGGCGACAAAGCTGTGAAGGAAGCGAAGAAGTATTGCGAGACCAACGTGGTCTGGTCTGGTAAAAGCGAGAAGTACACAAAGGTTCCGTCTTTCGATGAGTTGGAGCAGAGTGTTGATGCTAAGTACTTGCATATATGCGCTAACGAGACGATCCATGGAGTTGAGTTTAAAGAGTATCCTGTCGTTAGGAACCCTGACGGGTTCTTGGTGGCTGACATGTCTTCCAACTTCTGTTCGAAACCGGTTGATGTGTCTAAGTTCGGTGTGATCTACGGTGGTGCTCAGAAGAACGTCGGTCCGTCCGGTGTAACGATCGTGATCATCAGGAAAGATCTGATCGGTAGAGCTCAGGAGATCACTCCCGTGATGCTCGACTACAAGATCCACGACGAGAACGGGTCGCTGTACAACACGCCTCCTTGCTTCGGGATTTACATGTGCGGTCTCGTGTTCGAAGATCTGTTGGAGCAAGGCGGGTTGAAGGAAGTGGAGAGGAAGAACAAGGTGAAAGCTGGTTTGCTTTATGATGCAATTGAAGAGAGCAAGGGGTTTTTCAGGTGTCCTGTTGAGAAGTCGGTGAGGTCGTTGATGAATGTGCCTTTCACGTTGGAGAGATCTGAGTTGGAAGGTGAGTTTATCAAGGAAGCTGCTAAAGAGGGGATGGTGCAGCTTAAAGGGCATAGGTCTGTTGGAGGTATGAGAGCTTCTATTTACAATGCTATGCCTCTGGCTGGTGTTGAAAAGCTTGTTGCTTTCATGAAAGATTTTCAGGCAAAACATGCCTAAGTTTTAAGGTTTTGTATTTCTTTCTTTTGTTTTGTATTTTGGTTATGTTTGTTGGGAGATAAGCTGATGCTTATGATTTGCTTCTAGTAATAATGTATCGAAATCTTGCTCACGTTTGGTAACAACAAAGATCTCATAATCTCTTTATAACACTTCTTTTTTCCGCAACTCCTATTAGTGTAGAGATCATGCTTTTATAAGAAGCAAAACGCAGGTTAAGATCCTTAACGAAACTCAGTTAAGAAAACAAAACTGAGTTCACTTTAACAGTGGTACTCCCCCTCTGTAAGTAACAGCTACATTCCGAAAGAAGTCTTTAGTAAATTCTGCATGTTCAGTCCAGTAGCATTCAGTTCACTTCTAAAACCTGAGTAATGGAGGAGAACAAAGCCATAGTACTATTGTGAGGATCAAGACTTACTATGCTCATCGACCAACCCGATCAGTTTCGCCGGATTTTAAACCACCAAGCTTCAGAAACCGCAATTGGAAATATCAGTTTGAGAGATGTTCAAACAGAATAGCGCAATGGCTCAATGCATTTTGCTACCACACCTATGCGAAGGAACATCTTTTAGAACAAGGGAACCACCAGCGACCATTGCCCCAGTGCCAATCTTTATGTAACCGAGCATTGTTACACATGGTCCAAGAAGAGCACCGTTGCCTATTTTTGGATGGCGGTCACCGGTTTCCTTCCCAGTTCCTCCTAATGTCACACCCTGTGAAATGAAAACAGAAACTAGCCTAACTAACGTACAAGATATAATTTTTTCAGAATATTGTAAACACTTTATGCCGAAAAAAAATTGCAAGGGTGAAAAGAATACATATTAACTCAAGTTAAATCCTATCGTCAAATTGTTCTTTTGTGTATATATTTTCCTTCCCCTTATAAAAAGTTGTACGAGTTATAGACATTGTTTCGTGAAAAAACATACTATTTGATTATACAATTTTAAAAATTAAAGTTGATTATTTGTCATATTGTTGACTTTTTCTTGTTGTATTAAGTTTAAAACTGTCTTAAAACGAAGGAAAATGAATATAAAGGTGACAAAAAGGCATAAAAGAAAGAAAAAAAACGAACGCTGCATGCAATCGCCGAGAACGAGAAACATTCAACGTACGTCGAATCGTCGCTCTGAAACCTAAAATTATCCAAAACTCCACCACCAATGGCTAAACGATCCGTTTCGATCCTCACCCGCCTCCTGACAAATCCATCTCCTCCATTCACCGCACCCACCCGATCCATCACATACATGCCTCGTCCCGGCGACGGAGCCCCGCGCACCGTAACCCTTATCCCCGGCGACGGGATCGGACCCTTAGTAACCGGTGCGGTGGAACAGGTGTTCGAAGCGATGCACGCGCCGGTGCATTTCGAGAGGTACGAGGTTCGTGGACACATGAGGAGAGTCCCCGAGGAAGTGATGGAATCCGTGAAGAGGAACAAGGTTTGTCTGAAAGGTGGCTTGGCGACTCCTGTCGGCGGAGGAGTCAGCTCCTTGAACATGCAGCTGAGGAAAGAGCTCGATATCTTCGCTTCCCTCGTCAACTGCATCAACGTCCCTGGATTGGTGACGAGGCACGAGAACGTGGATATCGTTGTGATTAGGGAGAACACGGAAGGAGAGTACGCGGGTCTCGAGCACGAGGTTGTTCCTGGTGTTGTCGAGAGCCTTAAGGTATCAAAGGTTCACATCTTTTAATTGTGAATCCATTGCAACTTGAATTATTTTGAACCAAACGGTAGTAGCCTAGTGGTAAGAGGGAAGTTTGTTATAAGTCCATGTGTTATTACAGTTTGGTATGACGAATATGGGACCATGTTTCAGATATCTCCGGTTAATTAAATAATTGAATTCTTCAGAAGCTTAATAAAAAAATGTTTTAGAAGTTTTGATTTTTTTTTGTTGTATTTTGTTTTGTTTTGGGGTTATATGTAGGTGATAACTAAGTTTTGTTCTGAGAGGATTGCGAGGTACGCATTTGAGTATGCATACCTGAACAACAGGAAGAAAGTGACTGCTGTTCATAAAGCCAACATTATGAAGCTAGCGGATGGGCTCTTCCTCGAATCTTGCAGAGAGGTTGCTAAATCTTATCCTGGGATTACATACAACGAGATAATCGTAGACAATTGCTGTATGCAGCTTGTGGCTAAGCCTGAGCAGTTTGATGTCATGGTACGCAACTTGCATTATGTTCTTTCTTCTATATATATGTGAGAGAAAGAAAATTTTGTTATCTCATAGGTAATTACTAGCGGCTTTTGCAAGTCACACATATCATTTATTGTTGTTTTCAGGTGACGCCTAATTTGTATGGTAACCTTATTGCAAACACGGCTGCTGGCATAGCTGGTGGCACTGGAGTGATGCCGGGAGGTTTGTCTATCTATATCTTTGTTAAAAGTTAGATAACTTTTTTCTTGATTCTGCTTCAGAAGATGACATTGTGGGGGGGTTTGTTTTGCAGGCAATGTTGGTGCTGAACATGCGATATTCGAACAAGGGGCATCAGCAGGGAATGTGGGGAATGATAAGATAGTAGAACAGAAGAAAGCGAATCCTGTGGCTCTGCTTCTCTCATCGGCTATGATGCTTAAACATCTCCAGTTCCCTACTTTTGCTGATCGTCTTGAAGTCGCAGTGAAACAAGTGATACGAGAAGGCAAATGGCGAACCAAAGATCTTGGTGGAGATTGCACTACTCAGGAAGTTGTTGATGCTGTCATAGCAGCTCTTGACTGAACTTCTACCTGCTTCGTGCTTCTCTGTTTTGCGTTGCTATTTGTTTTTTCTTGATTATTTTTGTTCATGCATTTACTTCATTTGACAATGTTCGATCTCTTGTTTAAGCACGAGCTTATTATAGTTACATGATATAAATTCAATAAAGAGAAGCAGTTTTGTTACAAAGCAAGATTTTTAGACATTTTACTCTGTTTTCTTGATCGTCAAGATTTGACAATGCATCAAATAGTGAAGCAAGACCTCAAATTCGGAGAGTAGGATGTGAGTGATCCGGCGACAGTGGAGGGATTCACCCTTCAAATTTAGTAAAGCCGGAGAGGACATAAAAACTGGTCGGAGCTGTAGCAAAGCAACTTCACAGAGGAAACAAGGCGGTGTTAAACCAACGGCCAGGAAATGGCTCTGTTTTACTTTTTTCCATTTTATGACGGTCAAGTCCTCGTCTGTTCCCACTTTCCTTGCGTTTGCGGGAATATGACTTGGTCTTTTGCCGTGATTTATGAATTGTGTTTCAAAAAAAAAAAAATGGCTCTGTTTTACATTTTCATGATTTTGGTGATTAATTGATTTACATTTTAAAATGTTCTAGAGAAGGAAAATGGATTAGTCTTTTGTATATATTATGTTTGACGTTTGTTTCATTTGAAGTTTAATACAATAGTTGGACGAGTTTCTTGTTCGGATTTAGGCTCAAAGAAAACTCTCCTTCAAAGTATTCACACTCGTCTCTGCAAACAAACCTAACTTATCCATCTTGATTACTGATTAGCTGGGTACAAATGAAGAGATACCTGTTTTACAAGAAACTGCTCCTTTGCTCCAAAGTGGATGAATCTGGATTCAACCCATCAATAGGTTTTGAAATTTGGTATGTTTTAAATCAGACAACTGTATCTCATCAAATATTGTTCTGTTCTTTTCTCTTTGTACAGGCGAAGAGGCAAGGGATGCTGTAATCTCCATTCACTACCCTTTCAAAAGGAAAAGTAGCCAAGTGCAGAGTATTGTGACGTTTCAGTGTCATTAGATTGCTTTTTTTTTTTTTTTTTTTTTTTTTTTTTTTTTTGAATGAATGTTAAATTTATTCGATTCAAAAACGTTTTTACAATGAAATGCAGCTTTAGATCAACTGTCTAGTAAAATAGAACATGAAAGAATTATATGTGAATCTTTATCAACTTGTTTGACTAGCAAACCATACCGACATTGCTGTCTCATACCCCTTCTTCCCCATAGCTCGAATCGATGATATTCTGTTACGTATCAGCTTGTCAATCATGTGTTGGAGTCGACTAGCAGGTTGGTGAGTCTCCCCGTGCTTCCTGCCATTTCTCTCCCGCCAAACAGAGTAAGCCACAGTCTGGAAAAGATACCGAACGATGAACAGAGTGATCTTGTCCCAACCTTCATCAACTAGGAGATGAATCAGATTGTTCCAGTCACTGGTATATCTCGTGCCCAATATATTTTTTGCGAGTCCTTTCCAAATTTCTTCTGAATAGGAACACTCAAAAAATAAATGGTTTCGAGTCTCCATTGAGTGATTACATAGAATACAAGAAGTGTCCACCTGAGCGTACCATTGGACCAGTCTATCTCCTGTAGCAAGCCGATTTTGAGCTGCTAGCCAAGCGTGAATCGAATATTTTGGTGTCGCTAGAGTAAACCATATTGCTTCACTCCATTGTTGTTTAACTGCCACTGTCCGAACAGAATGCCAAGTGTGCTTCGTACTGAATCCTGGACGGTAAAAATCACTCTTGCCTCTCCAAAGTCTTATATCATTCTCTTGAGTAAGTCCCTGAAGTTTGATTTTCTGAATTTCCTCTTCAATCTTATTGAGTATTTCCTGTCGATGCCGCCTTCTTCTGTGGCTTTGGACAACCTGCTCAACCGTTGAGTTGACGGGGATGCCTAAGTCAATGCAACCTCGCAAACCCGTCAAATATAGTAGGATTCCCAGCTGGTTCCATTCATCATACCAAAAAGAAGTAGAAGCTCCACTTCTTACCTCCACTCTTGTAAAAGATTGAGCTAAAGTTCTGTATTTCAATAACTTTTTCCATATCCAAGATCCAAGCACACTCTTAGCATTGGTATTCCAGAACGAACCCTTCCGAATGAGATATTTGTGTAGCCACTTCACCCATAAAGAACTCCTAGCGGACAGAATCCTCCATATAAGCTTTAAGCAACATACCATGTTGGCTTCTTCAAGAGATTTCAGCCCTAGACCACCTTCATCTTTTGGTTTACAAACATCATCCCAACTAACCTTAGCTTTGTGGGGGTTCAGAGCTGGTCCCGACCATAAGAAAGCCGAGCACAATTTATCTATTTCCTTGATACACTTTTTTGGTAATCTAAAAGCAGACATCCAAAAATTTGTTATACTATGAAGAACCGAGCCAATAAGCTGCAAGCGTCCAGCAATAGAAAGATGCCGTGCAGTCCAAGACTGAATGCGGGCTCGTATACGCTCTATCAGAGGAGAATAGTCTGAGACCGACATCCTTTTCGACATCAGTGGTAACCCTAGATATCGAACTGGGAGGATCCCTGATTGAATTGGGAACTGACTCAAGATATCTGCATGCTCTGTATCTTGGACCCCTGCCATATATAAGCTTGATTTCTCTAGGCTGATATGCAGCCCCGAAATCGCAGCAAAGTCTTTAAAAACTTTAAGCACCCCAGCAATGGAAGTCTTTTTCCCATCCGTAAATACCAACAAATCGTCCGCAAAGCAAAGATGAGTGAGATTAAGTCCTTGACAATAAGGATGATATCCTATCATCTTTTTAACAGCCGCTTGGTCAAGCATCTTGGAAAGAACCTCCATACACATAACAAAGAGATACGGCGATAACGAGCAACCTTGACGTAAGCCTCTTTTGCTGTTGAAATATCCAGCAAGTTCCCCATTTATCTGTACTGAAAAGGAAGCGAGTTCAATACACTTGCGAATCCATGTGATGAATTTGTCAGGTATATTGATTGCCGAGAGGAGAGTGGTTATAAAAGACCATTGAACTGAATCGAACGCTTTGGATATGTCTATCATCATGGCACATCTAGGCGAAACAGAGTCTTTGTGGTAGCTTTTAACCAATTCTGATGCGAGCAGAACGTTTTCCATCAGTAGCCGATCCTTGACGAATGCTGACTGATTTGATGAGATGAAGTTCGGGAGAATCTTCTTGAGTCTATTTGCCACAACCTTTGAAATCACCTTGTATATCACATTACAACAAGAGATGGGCCGATAGTCACTAATTCTTTTCGCATCTCCTTTCTTAGGGATCAATGCCAAGATGGTGGAGTTGATACCCTTAGGTAGGAAACCAAACTCGAAAAAAGATTGAACTGCTGCCACGAAATCTCTTCTTATGATTGGCCAGACAGACTTATAAAACTCGCATGTATAACCGTCCGGCCCCGGGGATTTATTTGCAGCCATTGCAAATAGTACCCCTCTGATCTCTTCTTCCTGAACTTCCTGAACTAGCATACTTTTATCAACGTCTGCACAATTATATCCCAATATGTCTTGAAGTTTCTCTTTTGAAACCTCTGTGAAGTCTCCCGGCTTTAGAGTTAGGAACTTGTGAAAGTAGCCAACAGCCTCAGCCTTGATATCCTCTTGTGTTTTTGCCGTAGTGCCATCTTCCTTTGCCAGCTCTCGGATAGAGTTTCTCACCTCTCTAATCTTAGCTGCTTGATGAAACTGCTTGTTATTCCCATCACCAATTTTTAGCCAGTGAAGTTTTGCTTTCTGACTAAGATAGTGCTCCTCCAGGCCTGATAATAAACTCCAGCGATCATAAGCATTCGACTCTTCGCGCATTCCATCTTGGGACGGATTAGCCATATTATTACTTTGAAGTTCACAGAGTCTAGTGAAAGCCTCCTTTACCCTCTTCGTAATATCCGCGATATTCTTCTTACTCAAGTCTCGGATTTGTGGCTTCAGGTTCTTTAACTTCTTTGAAAGAATAAAAAGTGCCGATGTTGATTTAAATATCGGTTCGGTAGCGTCCCAATATTCACCAACCATAGGCATAAAATCATGTAGTCCAGCAACTACATTTGTGAATTTAAAAGGCCTCCGGGGCTTTATCTGCTCTGTTTCAATCATAATCCTGCATCTCAAGTGATCTGAGCACCCTCCTGCCTCAAAAACACAATAAGATTGAGGAAAAGAATTCATCCATGTATCATTCATCAGGGTTCTGTCAAGCTTTTTGCAGATCAAATCGTTATCCCGGCGGTTACACCACGTAAACTTTGGACCCTGATATGACATATCCAGCATAGAGCAGTATTGTGCCGTGTGTTGGAAATCATGCATTCCCGATGAGACGGTGGCCATGTTCTCATGTCCCGAGTGTTCCTCCTGATTAAGAACTTCATTAAAATCTCCAAACACTATCCACGGTTTGTTTCGAAACAGCGGAGAGTCTTGATGATTTCTAATATCCTCCCATAGTTCTTTCCTGTCCTCCATTAGATTAGCAGCGTAAACAAAGGAGCAGAAAATCTCCTCTGTACGGCCTTCCAACAAAACCGAGCAAGTAATCATTTGCTTGCTTGTAAAACAAGGCGTGAGTCTTACCCCTGGGCACCAGATCACCCAAATTCTCCCCAATCTGTTGTGATCGTAATTTGTGATGTACGACCAACCCGGAAATACCGAAGAGATGATACTCTCTGCTCGATGTTCCTTTACTCGTGTTTCCAAAATGCAACCAAACTGAAAAGAGTTCCTCCTTACCCAATCTTTTACTACCAACTGTTTTTCTTTTTTATTGAATCCTCTGATATTCCAGAAGAAGCCAGACATTAATGATGTTTGCGAGAGTTCTTTTTATTCGAAACCTTGGGATGCGAGTCCTTTGGTTTCAGAACAGACGATTCTGAGAGGAATTTATGCTTCTCCTTGGAATCTCTTGGTAGAGATTGTCGCAGAGTAATCGTTTCCCTCTCTGAGTGTTGTATAGGCTGCAACTTCACATCTTGGACATTGGCTCTGGTTTCTGGTTCCCCTGTTCCCCGGTCACCCGCAAGAACAAAGGTTTTGTCTGAATCCTTCTGCACTACAGGTATTTCTTCAACAATTTCACCATCTTCTTTTGAAATTTCCTTTTGTCCCTCAGGAATTTGACCCTCCTCCTTTGGGTCCTCCTGTTGCTTCTCCCACTCCTCTACACTTCCCTCCTTGTCAGTACTAAGCACTGAAAATCTTGAGTTGGAGAGTATTGAAACTCGACCATATTCTAGATTTTTGTTTTTATTCGGTGAGCAACTCCCTCTACCTGGTGTTACCTCCGACCATTCTCCTTCTGTCTGAGTGACTTCAACACCATCATAGTCGGCCCGATGTTCCGCAGAAACCTCTTTCCCATTTAAGTGAATTTCTTTGTTCAAAACCAAATCCTCCCTCTCCGCTTCCACTATGACATCCTCCATCATTTTTTCAACTACCTCTTGCTGCACCTCCGTACTTATTGTATTCTCCTTCTCCACTAGATCAGATTTCTCTTCACAAGCTTTGATGTTGTTGTTTGCATTCACCAAACATGATTTTGCTAGATGCCCCCACTTCTGACAGTTAGCACATTTGGACGGTAACCAAGGATAGAAATACTCAACCTTGGTCGCCTTACCATGAAAATTAAAAACCAATGATTTAGGTAACTCCTTCGTCAGATCAGTTTTAACAAATATCTTTGCCACTTTTAGGTTTAAGCACTGTGCTGTTTCCGGATGCAGCCTGTCTGGGACACCTGTCGGACTTGCAACAAAGCTCAACCCTTTCCATGAGAACATGTCTCTAGGGACATTTTTCATATGTACCCATAGCGGAATTGATGTTTCCTCTGCTTTCTCATCCTCTTCAAATGGCTTCCATTTTGCCATAACCACTGGAATCCCGGCAAGGTTCCACATCCCGCGTCTGAGAATCCGAGCACGAGCATCTGGGTTACTTATTTTGAATTTCATCGAAGTTGAGTTAATCTCATACACATCAATCATCTGAGACCTGTCACTCTGAGCCCAAATTTTATTGACTATAGCGTGTACTTTCGCAATATGCGGAGCAGCAGCCATAAATCTACCAATCAAAAAATCCTCCCACAGAGGTGAAGAATCCTTGAACACATCCTCAGGCACTTCCACGGATCCAATCCCATCCTTCATAGTGATTTCCACCTCATACTTTGTCAAACCTTTCGGACCACTCTTTCCTTGAACCACGTTAGCATACGAACCCTTCTGTGACATCGGAAGAGATTTAGAAACCTCCTCCGGAGACGTTACAACCTCCGACCCATCCATCGGAGACTCACAGGAGTCACCAATGAGCTTCCTTGCTGAAGCCGCAAATGAAGGATGGGTACTATTTGCAAATAATTAGCACAAATTATCTTTAGATTGCTAATCATTGAGAGCCTAAAGAGAAGACAATGTTCAACGGATCAATTAGGTAAGATTTACAAAAGGACATGAAGTTTAACAAGATAAACATAATAATGTAGAGAGAGCTTGACTTTGCTGGTTTTGATGACCACATAGGGATAACTGTGCAGGATCCTCACGTTATAAGGTTTTAAACACATGCCATTTACTCTTTACATTAAAGATTTTTTTTTGACACATTAAAGATTTTTTAAAGGGTTCTTTTGGATTTAACATGCAATAAATGTAAATGTTATAAAGTCCATTTCCACCGATCAAATACATCAGTGGCAGTGATATATGTTCGCAACTCACACAAGCAAATCAACTCAAAACACGTGCCCCTCTTACACTTGATGTAATGCGAGACGTCATAAAATCCATATAGACACATTAATCTTATTTTGACTAAATTCATTCGTTAGGAACCGTAACAAGCAAACTATGTACATAAGAAAAAATGAAAACAAGAGGAAGATCTGGATCTCGTTACCTACCGAGACGATTCTAAAGAGCATTGGGTATTTCTAGTTAACTCGAAAGGTCAATTTTATTAAAAAGGAATAAATTCTCGAAAGGTCAATTGATAATGTGGCGAAACCTGAGGCAACATAGACGATGACTCGCCAGGCTTCATCTCTGTGGCTAAATAAGTTGACCACAATAATAGCCCGACAGCTCAGAGTGTCACAAGATATGCCAGCAATAATAGGACCAATCAAATTAAAAATTTAAGTTATTTTGACCTATGATGAGACAAGAGTCTATACTATATAAATGCATGTGCATGGCAAGTTGAAACAAGCAGATTAACCAAAGAAGAAAGAAAACAAAAACATAAAAACACAAAAGATGGCAAATATGATCGTTCAGGAACAGTTAAGATCTATTAGCTTAACTTCAAGATCGCATCCAAGCACGATTGGTATCGAAGGAGCTCTTAGTAAGGTAGAAACGATAAATGCCACGACGAATTCGTCCGAATCGATCTTGATGGGCTTGGCTAGTTTGGAGGATCTCTATGATTGTGTGGAGGAGTTTCTGAAGATGGGTTCGACACAACGTGTTATGTCTTCTGATGGATCGGAGTTCGTGGAGGAAATGCTAGATGAGTCTTTGAGACTAATGGATACATGCAGCGCCTCGAGGGAGCTCATGGCGGAGACTCAGGAGCATGTTCGTGATATTCAATCATGTGTTAGAAGAAAGAAAGTAGCCGGAGGAGGAGGGGACCAACTCGATGTTGCTATCTCAAGCTTTGTCGGGTTTAGAAAGAACATGAGAAAAGAAGCTAAGAAGCTTCTAGGATCCTTGAAGAAAATCGATGGTGGGTCAAGTTCATATGATAATGAACATCTTGTGGCAGTAATAGATGCGATGAGACGAGTAGTTTCGGCTAGTGTCGTGGTGTTGAAGTCGTTATTAGTGTTCTTGCCCGGGAGACAAAGTAACATGAAGAGAAAGTTGGCTTCGTTACTGGTTAAGAAGAATTATAACCATGATGCGACCGAGAACGAGTTGGATACATTGGATTACGCTATTTGCGGAGACTTTAATTTCTCTTATGATGATCTACAAAAGAAGCTTGTGGAGGTTGAGGTGGGCATTGGTGGGTTTGAGAAGAGTTTAGAAGGGTTATTTCGAAGGTTAATAAGAATACGAGCCTCTCTTCTCAACATAATCTCTCACTAGGTTTTACAAGTACATTCGTGGGCATTCTATTTTAGAGAACTTGCCTGAGGCATGCATTGTATAAAAGCATACTAAGATTTTTGTACACTCATTAAATTGATTAAATGTAGAGAAACTTTGTAAAATAGAACCAACACTGGTGAGATAAACCCATAAATGTTACGAGTTATGAGGCATTCACATTCACTATTTGCTGTTTAGTTGGGCCTAACTGAAATAGATATGAGCACAAGTATGTGGCGTGGACCAAACATATAAGCACCATGACACTCTTGAATCTTGATACCTTCTTTCATCTGCTTCCTCATCTAAAACGCAATATGCATGAGCCCAATCATATGATCCACACCAAACATAGCATATATGCATTACCATACCATCAATATAATCATAATAATATAATTATTGGTTTTAAGTGATTTACGTTACTTTGTATCAAAAGAGATCATTCAAATCTGTACCAGACTACACTCTACACATAACACATGTAATCTGGATTCGTATCATAATATAAGTCATACTTCATTACAAATTTTATATAGTCAGGAAAATTTTATTAATATCTTTAAAAGTTGTACATGTTGATATAAGTAAAATCACTTTCTTTCGTCATCCATTGTATCAAAAGTAAAAAGTGCCTTCACTTAAATATTTCTATGCTTATTAATTCTTAAAGAGAAACTAAAGATTCTCAAATTCAAACCAAAAGGCAAAGACTCTAAAACCTGATCAATGTGGACACCTAAATTCATGGTAACATAATTGGTGGTGAGGTGTGACGGTGTTATCTAAGGGAGACATCGTCCATTGCGTGGGACCAAAGCATCCATGCAATAACTGTCCACATACATATCATATAAATAATGTAACAAAATCTTTCTTTTTTTGGGACAAACGTAACAAAATCTTTCAAAGATCTTTCTTTCAACTATAAATTCAATCGAGATTAAAGTACCCCACACACACAAAATAAATAAATAGCATTGTATTTGTAACCTTCAAAAGATACAAAAATCCAACGATGATGAAAATTAATTAAATAATGACAATAATATTAAAGAATCGTAAATGGACGGTGGCTTCGGTACATGAAAAGAGGTGTAAAAAAGTTTCGGTTTTCGTAATCGAAACCGAAAAACATCGAACTTCGACAAGGATTCAACTAAAATACAAACAAAGAGCATTTAATGAGCCATACGTGTTCTGGTCCTCCTTAGTGAAGTACCCACACTCACTTCACATGGTCTTCGCTTCTTTAGTCTAATTAGATAGGCCCTACCTCATTGACATTTATGTCACCGAAGATGTATATTTATATAAATCCTACTAAACGACCAAACAAGCATAACTCGAAAACCCATTTTGATCATCATTAATACTTGATATGTATGTATCTTCATTGTCTCCGAGTCTTCACAAAGCATACAAAGCTAGATGTGTTAGCTTACCCGTTCGGTTGCATCCAAGTGTTAGGAGGATTCAAGAAGTGGTCTCCAAGGTTAGAGCTTTGGGGTCATCTTCGTTGGAGTCGAGGACGATGGTCCGTGACTGTCTCCCTGGTCTCGCCGAGATTTATAGATGTTTAGGTGAAGATCTCTTCAAGTCTTCTTCTGAAACTCAACAAGCTCTTCTTAACAGTGGCTTGATGGATGAGCTTCTTGAAGTGTCGTTGAAGTACTTAGAGGTTTGTGGAGGAGCTAAGGACGGTGCATCGAGGATCAAAAAGAGTGTTGTTGAGCTTCAGTCTGCTCTGAGACGGAGCAAGAAGGGAGGTGAGTTTAGTCTCGAAGGGGACGTTGATGCTTACGTGGCGTCGCGGAAAGAGATCAAGACGGAGATCAAGAAGTATATGGCGATGTCGAAAGAGACAGACGCGTGTTTAGAGAGTAGTGTTTGGTGTGGTGGTGATGATCAAGACATGAGTGCTTTGGCTAGAGTGATGCAAGAAACAAGTGTGATCACTTGTTTGGTCTTACGCACGGTTCTGTCGTTCTTGTCGTCGCCAAAAGGATTAAAGAATCATAGTCAACACAAAGGTTGGGGGATTGTTATGAAGCTTGTGAAGAAAGGGATAGATCATCATCATCATCATGAGAAAGAGGTTTCTTGCCTTGACCTTGAAGCTATGGAATCTGAGCTTGGGAAGCTCGTTGTGAAAACGACAAGGGAAGATCAAGAAGAGCAGAAAGAGATTAGTGAAGAAGTAAGTGAGATGATCCAATGTGCAGTGGTCAGATCGAAAAATGTAGAGGCAGCCATGGAAGATCTCGAAGAGGGACTGGAAGGATTGTTCAAGGTGATGATACAAGCTAGAGTGTCTCTTCTTAACATCCTATCCACTTAAATAAAAATAGTACCAGATTCGAGGATATTGGTTTTATTGATATTGACCAGGTCAAGTGGTTTTATTATCTTGGCTTGGTAGTTTGTTTTCCTTGTGTGTTGAAAGAGAGTTTAGACATGCATCCATGTATTAGAGGATGTGTGTTGTTGTAACTTTGTAAACTCGTTCATGTGTGAACCACTCTTGTAAAGGTTTAAATATCTATAATTTTACCGCTTCAGAAGAGGAATGTAAAGAGAGACATATGTTGTTGATCGCTAGTTTTGAATGTTTTAGGATAAGTTATAGTATTCTTCGTAAAAAGCAATTTAATTATGGCAGAATCGTTGAAATAATCAAAAGCGTTAGAAAGTGATTTTAAATTTAGTCACCAGTGGACCCGCATTAGTCAAGCTAAGAAGAGAATCCGTCTTCAATAAAGATTTTGTTGAATATCTCAAAAATAAAAAGAACAAGAGAAAGAAACAGAGAACGGTGGTCAATAAGAAAAGAATCCATAAAATATTCTTATATTTCAAAGATTTATTTTTCTTAGTTTGTCACACATAATTCTTACTAATACATTTTAACCAGAAGTTGATCATATAATTTATTTATTTGCTGGAGGAGTAGGACATACGCAATAACAACCGGTACCAAAACATAACTCTTTGCATTCTGGTGTACAAAAACCAAACCCTCCTCCTAGTGGTTTAACCGTCGGCAGAGAAGCTTCGAGATCAACCAAGGGCAGAGAAGTTTCTTCATGTAACATGCGTTTCGCCTCAACACTCTGGACTGTTACAGACACTATCACTATACAACACATGAGTTAACAAAAAAAAAAGTAACACAATCTAATTGGTTTCTATCATTAACTTAGAGATAAATCTTTTGATTTGTTTTTGCATATTATATAAAATAAATAAATAAAACTTTAAACATACCAGTCAAAGCTAAAATGACGATGAAAGCAGACTTGAATGAAAATTTCTCCATCAGTTTCTTTTTTGTCTCCTGATACTTTTCTTGGAAAAATACAAAGACAAATGAGAATAGATTTATATTCTGGACAATGAATATTAATACAATATAGAAGTCAGACCCGGCTTAGATCAATTTGTAGGCCCTGGGCTAAAATATATTTTCCTCAGAAATTAATAGTATTATTTTTCTAAATATACAAATGAGGATTCTAATCTATATGATTCCCGATAAATTAAGACCTAACTTTTAAAAGAATTTTTTTTTTAAAAAAGGAGAGAAGACCCTGTGCATGTGCACCTTGAGCACACAGAGTCGGCATTAAGAGAAGTGTGGTAATGTTGAATTTGAGTTTGGTCAGTTTGGATAAAGAGACACGAATTTGATGGTGGATTATTTAAAAAATATTTGTATTAATCAGAAGAGAACGAGATTACAGAGTGAACAAAAAGAGGCAATCATCAGAATTAGTCGGAAAAGTATAAACCACCAAAAAAGAATAAAAGTAGGTAAACCTTAATTCTTAGCCGTTAATCTCTATGAGTTCAAGCGTGATCTCTTTCCTGCTACCCTTATCTTCTTTTTATACACAAACTTCCTCCTTTCTTTGCTTCTGCCTTAACGAGCTAGGTTTAGGCTTAACGGGCTGAGTGATTGGGCCAAATTTTCGGGTCGTTGCTCTGGTCACCGAGCTATAAAGCCAAGTTAGTGTGTCGAACTCGTGATGCCTGAGCGGTAGTGACAAACCATCAAACCGATTTCATGACGCCGAGTTGAGCCGATCTAATGAACCGAGTTCTTTATTTGAAAGATACAATCTATCTTCAACAGATAAGATCAAATTTTTATGTAAGCAAATAATGTTATCTTTGACCATAAAAATAAAATCTCCCAAGAGATCATAGACTATTAAATAGTCAAAAAGCAATCCATAATTTCTTAAAATAAAGATTTGTATGGAAGATATTGAAAATAATAATAGCCCAGGAGAAAAGGCAGCCCATTACATTAAGCCCATTGGTATAATCAGTAAAACTAATCATGATTAGTCTTTGCTTATTATGTTTGTGGGAGATTAATGAGTAACGCGTGTCTGAAGACATAACGGCTATATTTAGACAAGGTCAAAGGTGGCCGGCTGTGAGTTCTTGTGGGACCCAAAAGAGCGTTACTTTCCTTGTTATCATCGTATACCGTTACAACACTCACACCACTGAGCCTTTCTCCTTCTTCTTTGCTCATCGTGCTTCTGTGTCAGAGAACCAGTGCTGAGAAAATGACGGCGGCCGGAGCAACATCGGAGAAGACGAAGAAGCTATTCAAGTTCAGTCTTTCTCTCTTCCGTCGCGGCTTTAACTCCTCCAAATGGTACTCAACTCATGTCCATCAATTTATACATTCGTAACAGAGATCTATCAGTTTTGATGAACCTTGTTTTGTCTGGGAATTAAAAAAAAAAAAAAAGCAAAACGGCGGCGAAGATGGCTGTAGCTCGAATAAAGCTTCTGAGGAACAAGAGACAAGTTGTGGTGAAGCAAATGAGACGTGACATTGCCCTTCTTCTTCAGTCCGGTCAAGATGCCACTGCTCGAATCAGAGTAAGTATACCTTCACTTTCTCTAACTTTATATTACAGAAGTGTTGATAATCTAGTGATAGGCAAGAGGTTGTTTCTGTTGCTTGTGATTTTGTCTTTTGACCAATACAGGTTGAGCATGTGATTAGGGAGCAGAACATTCTTGCAGCAAACGAAATCATCGAGCTTTTCTGCGAACTCATTGTTTCAAGACTCACTATCATCACCAAGCAGAAGTATGTTCTGTTCACATGTCAGTTTCAGTTTGTGTCTTTTACTTAAAAACTCATTTTAAATTTTTTGTTTTAGGGAATGCCCTGTGGATCTCAAGGAAGGCATTGCTAGTTTGATCTTCGCTGCGCCTAGGTGCTCTGAGATTCCTGAGCCTGGAGATCTGAAAGACATCTTTGAGAAGAAGTATGGTAGAGATTTTGTATCTGCTGCTACCGAGTTGCGTCCTACCTGTGGGGTTAACCGGATGGTAAGTAATAACATTCTCTGTTTCTGGTTACTTAAGATGATGTGACTGACCTTTGAGACTCTTGTGTGTGTGTGTTGTAGTTGGTTGATAGGCTTTCGGTTATGCGCCCCTATGGAGAAGTCAAACTGAAAGTCATGAAGGAGATTGCAAAGGAGTTCCAGGTTGATTGGGATACTAAAGAGACAGAGCAAGAATTTCTCAAACCTCAAGAAGAAACCATTGTATGTGTCTCTTCTTTAATAGTTAATACTCTCACTTTCTTATTCTCACAACATGTAATCTTGTTTTGTAATGAGCAGGATGGGCCACGTGCGTTTGTTAGCGCCTCAAGCTTACCCGTTAAACGTGCTTCTCAAGATCCCATTGATCCTACAAAAGCAGTGCCGAGGTAAGAGATGCATCTCCATCTTTTTTGCTTCAACAGTGTCTATACAAGGACTCGGAAACATGAAGTCTTGCTGTTGTTGTTTTGTTTCATCCAGATCGAGTAGTAGCATGAGCATCAGCACGCATTATCTTGACACCGAGTCAGCGGCTGAAGCAGCAGCTGAGTTAGCCAAGCAGGCGGTTGAAGCAGCACAAGTAGCAGCCTTGTTATCTAACAGAAGAGACAGCACCAAAGAGGACCATTATCATCCATGTTCAACAAGACAATCCCTAGATTCTGAAACAAGCTCCTACTACGCAGAAAACAGAGGAATCTGCAGAAGACACAGCTGCAACAATCCGTGTGTAAATGAATCTGACCACAAGGAAGAAGCAGAAGCAAATGAAACAGCGAGGAGAAGAGACAGTTACAACAACCCTCCATCACTACCTCCTCCTGCAACTTCTGAGATCAAGTTTGATGAGTCAGACTACGAGGAAGAGACAGAGCCAGAAGAAGGACCATTACAGAGTCGTGGTTCTTCCCTCCCACCCAGCCGAGCACCACCTCAGGCTCCTCAGTCTGATGAGTCGAGACGGGACTCAAGCGGTCACCAAGTTCACCCAAAATTGCCTGACTATGATTCGTTGGCAGCACGTTTTGAAGCAATCAGACACAGTAAAGGGCCATTAATCTGAAGCTATGCAATTATTGTGTTTATTACATTGGTTTAGAGTCATTGTGTGTAAAGAAGGAAGAAGCATTATGTTTTTGTACTAAAAAATATTGTGGAGAGTTATGCATTCATCGTTTCTGTAATAAATTTAGCATTAAGGAAAGTTGATAACGAGAGGAAATTTGTTTCAAGGTTTATAAGATGGACAAAGATCTGGTGGAATAGGTTTAGGTTTAGGTTAATTCCTTGAGACACAAGGCACTCATTATGGCTACAGATTGTTGTTCGCACTGAGGATGATCATCAAAAGAGTTTACAATTGGAAATATGGATGAGAATACTAACTTTCAACAAAAAGAGAATGAAAATATTAAAAATCTCAAAAAAACAAACTATAAACTAATAAAAACCAAAATATAAACATTAATTAATAGAAAATACTCAAATTTGAAAATGAAATTCTAGAATTAAGTATTTTAAGTTTTGGTATTAACAGCACATTATGAGTAATCTATCTTATTAAAACAGAATCATACATTTGCACCTAACCATTTTTTGTAATTTTTTAAATTAAATACACTTTTCTCCTTTATAATTAAACCTACTTTAAATCTCTAATATTTCTTTCTTTATACCACTATTCATGTTTCCTTTTTTTTGTCAACTAACAATAATATAACTAATCTTGTGTCCAAACATATAAAACATGAGATCTCTTATTTTTAATATTTTAAAACAATTTTCTTTCAAATTATTTAGATAAATTAAATAATTGAAAAATTCAAGTAATTTATAAAACAACAAAAATAAATAGAACTTATTTTTGTAGGTTTTGATACTATAAAAATTTTCAGTCAATAAAAAATTAATTAAATTAACGGATTATTATATTTATATTCATAAATAAAAGTTATATCATTTATTTAAATAATATAAAAATTTAATAAAAGCCATTACATAATATATATATATATACCCTATGCATTGAGAATAACTACTTTGTACCATAAATATAATAAAAGATATAATTATGGAATTATCTCAAGAAAAATGCTTAACACTAAACAACAATTTAATCCGACTATAATATAACCCAAATTATTAACAAGATAAATTACACAAAGTTAATTAAGTTATATATAAAAGAGTGATAAGATCAAGACATATTTATAGTTCTTAATTATTTAAAATCCATCATTCTCTCTATTAAAATTTTGTAGATACGTCATAATTTCACAAAATTACAAAACAATGAACCTTAAAATTTGTATTGAAAGGTAAAAAATTATGAAACTATAACAATTCAGATCAATTTTAATTACATATCGGTCACCCATCGGTTAATCTCGTGTTTTAGTGATTTTTACAGGTTTTAAATATGAATATTTTTAAAACCTAAACTGAACTATCGGATCACCGGATTAACCAGTTGATCGCGGGTCTAAATCAAATTTAAAAACATTGATTTAGATACAAACATATTTTAAATACACAAAATTCTTATAAGTTATAAAATCTTTGTTAAATCATTAATGAAAATTTTCATTATATAATATTCTGCGCTTGCAAAGCGCGTCCAGATCTATGTATATTGATTTCTCAAACTTGTTTTTTGCCCATTTAATACAAGTAAATTTGCAACTAAATATAAACTAACAACAAATATTTTTCAAATAAAAAATACACCCCTAAATCTATGGTCAAGTCATGAAAAGTGGAAGTTATTTGTAACAGGAAATAATTTAATAAATATACAAACTAGTTAGGTAAGTTATTTTTATGTTTTGACTGATTCTGAAAGCTAATTAATTAAACAACAAAATTCACGTATATATAAGGTAACTACTTTGGAATCAAGGTATATGTATATTTTAGTTGACTCAAAAAAAGGAAAATATCTTTCATCAAAGACTTCTTTTTTCCATATCAGATTTAGAGAGTATATATATACATAAACATATCTTCATATTCTTCCAATCATTCATCCCATTAACAAAGGATATCAGAAAAATAAAAATAAAAACCGTAACAAATAAAAAGAGAGATGAGTCAATCCGTGGTCGAGTGGTCTGGTTTACCCGAAGAACTAGTAGATGAAATCGCCAGCCGTCTCTTCTCAAAGGTCGAGCTTCACCGAGTCCGTAGCATCTGCAAAACCTGGCGTTCCGCGTCTTCTATCCATAAACGTTTCCCCAAACGCCATAACCGCAACCGCGTACGTGTCCTTTCTCCTTACAGTAGTCATACAAAACCGTGTTTCCTCTCTCCCACGGCTTTCTCTCGCGTGATTCTTTCGTCATGTCGGAACAAAGGATGGCTCATCAAAACCCAAGATGTCGTCTCCGAAACACGTAAAAAACTACTGCACCCTCTCTCTCGTGTCCCTATCGATTCTTCCCACAAAACCCTAGATCTTTTGAAGTATACCGTCTCGGAGATTCATCAGTCTTACGACGTCGTTTATAGATACCCTGGAAACTCTACTACATTCACATCTTATAATTTCGCTAGAGTTGTTTTAATGGACAATCTTGTTTTTGGTGTGAATCACGAGAAGGAGATCTGGTGGTGCAACAATGAAGAACGTCCTAATAATAATAATAATAATAATAATAATAATGTTTGGACAAGAGTTTCAGATGAAAATGCTGAGTATTTCTCGGACACCATAGTCCACAAAGGTCAAATCTATGCCTTAGACCTAACCGGTGCAATATGGTGGTTTAGTTTATCCGAGCATGAGATTTTTCAGTACGGACCTTCGACTCCGATTGACTATTACGAGTCTGATGATTGCAAAGACAAGAGGCTCGTGGAGTTTTGTGGAGAACTATGCATCATTCATCGTTTCTGTAAGACGTTTCGCGTGGGCAGAGTTGATGTGGAGAGGACTGTTGGTTTTAAGGTTTATAAGATGGACATGGAGTTGGTTGAATGGGTTGAGGTTAAGTCTCTGGGAGACGAGGCTTTTGTCATGGCGACAGATAGTTGTTTCTCTGTCGTGGCTAGAGACTATTATGGATGTTTGGAGAATGCTATATATTTTACAGAGAAGAAGGATGTAAAAAGTGTTAATGTGTTCAAGCTTGGTGATGGTAGTGTTACTAAGTTGGTGGAGTCTTCTTCTAAGGGTTGTTTTCAAATGTTTTATCCTCCTTTTGTGTGAGAATGTTTTTTTTTTTTTTTGGTATGAGAATGTTGTTGTTGTTAAATCTCAAATCCTTATGTTTGTCAATGTTGTTGTTGTTAAATCTCAAATCTTTATGTTTTGTCAATGAGAATGTTCTTGTTGATGGTATCAAACAAGGCCTGCGGTTACTATCAGGTTATTATCCGAACCTACCAGACTGAAATTTTTGATTTTCAGTTAGTTCGGTTTAAAAGTTTAGCCCAGTTCGATAATTAAACAAAAACTTTTGATTTTTGATTTGGTTTGGTAATTGGTTAATTCGTTCTTTTACAAAAAAGAAATTTTACCAAACAGTACCAATTTTAACCGAGATTCTAAATTTGGCTAACCAAACTAACCAAAATAATTTTTCAAATATTGTTCAATTTAAACCAATTTTTTTAACCGAATTAACTGCAAAACCAAAAACTTTGGTAAAATTTTTTGAAAATAAATTAACCGAAAATCGAACCGAACCAAATTTTTTTTGGTTCACTTCGGTTAGATTACGACCAATATATAACTGAATTTTGAACTAACCATGAAGAAACCGAATCCGCCGGCCTTAATAAAACCCTCGTTGTAAAGCCTAATACGTTTTTCATTTCTTTCTTTTTCATGTGTCGTTTTCCTATGATTTAAAACGACGTGGTGTTCATTGATAACGCTGTTAAACGATGCAACAGGTACCTCTCGCGCCATATCCCATCGACTGCCAATCAGAAAACCAGAATCGCGATAACCGAACCGGGTGCAAACAGTTATTTCAGGATGGTTTTCGTTTACTGCGACCGGTTAACTAATTTATAGTCAGGTTGGTTTGGTTTGCGCAGTGTTAAAACGCCGTCGTTTAAGTCTTCCTTTTCCGTAGCGTCTCAAGGAAGAAGCGTCGACAGTCGACACATTCTCGTCGGAGATTCTATATCGGAGACATGAAGAAATCGCCGTTACCGGTGCAAAACGTGCACCGCTCCGATAAGAACGTTTCCGGAAAAGAAGCACTGGTGAAGCTTTTGCGATGGCATTTCGGCCACGCCGATTTCAGAGGGAAGCAGCTAGAGGCGATTCAAGCTGTTGTATCTGGTAAACTCGTAACACACGATACGACTTTTAGGTTTCTCTTTCTGATTCCTTTGTTTTTTGGCAGGAAGGGATTGCTTTTGCTTGATGCCGACGGGAGGAGGGAAATCGATTTGTTATCAGATACCTGCGTTAGCTAAACCTGGAATCGTGCTTGTTGTTTCTCCTTTGATTGGTAAAACGTTTCCTCTTAGAATGTAGAATCTGTGTTTTTGATTTTGGGGTTCTAACTGTTTTTGTTTTCTGTGTTTTGCCTTCTCAGCTTTGATGGTAAGTGTAATTGTTCTTTCTCATGCTTCTCTTTAAGCTTTATTTTTAATGGGGTTTTGAAAAGATGATTCTTTGTTTAATAAAGGAGAACCAAGTGATGGCGTTGAAGGAGAAAGGTATTGCTGCTGAGTATCTCTCGTCCACTCAAGCTACTCATGTTAGGAACAAGGTGAGTTGGCTATACTCACTGTGTTTATGTATGCACACTGTTTGTAGAATACTAGAAGTCAAGCTTCATGCCATGTGCTTCGTTATAATGTTGAGGAATCACTTGGAAAAGTTTTCCATTTTGTTACACTTCAAGTGTTTTGTGTTTGATTATTCCTCGAAATATCTTGGATGAGTGAAATAACTTCTTGTGTTTATTATTTTGTTTAATATCTTTTATGTGATTCTTGAACTTTGGTTTTAGATCCACGAGGACCTTGATTCTGGAAAACCCTCTGTGAGATTGCTGTATGTTACTCCAGAATTGATTGCAACGAAAGGATTTATGCTTAAGCTGAGAAAACTCCATGACAGGGGTTTACTGAATCTTATAGCCATAGACGAGGTAAGTCCATGTTATGCTTATACAAGAGTAAGCAGTAAAGCTTCAGGTGCTGAACTTTGATGTATATTTTTCAGGCACATTGCATCTCATCATGGGGCCACGACTTCAGGTCTATGAGTGGTGTGAGCATTCTTGTCTGTGTGCGCTTGCTATTCTCTAACTTGTTTTGTGATAAAACAGGCCTAGCTATCGTCAACTTTCAACATTAAGAGATTCTTTGGCTGATGTTCCAATGTTGGCTCTAACCGCTACTGCTGCTCCTAAGTAATCTTCTGTCTCAGTGCATTATAAGAACATGTGTGTAAATTTGAGAGCCTTTTCTCAACAACAATACTTTGCAGGGTACAAAAGGACGTCATTGACTCCTTGAGTTTGCGGAACCCTTTGGTCCTCAAGTCTTCTTTCAATCGCCCAAATATCTTCTATGAAGGTTTGCTTCCCTTTGAACTATTGATTTTTTCTCTGTAAAACAAGTTTTTTTCTGGAGTTGCTTTCCTATCATCTGAATAAGTTTTTGTTGGTGCAGTTCGGTACAAAGATCTTCTAGACAATGCTTATACTGATTTGTGCAACTTGCTCAAGTCATGTGGAAAAATATGTGCAATTATCTATTGCCTTGAGCGTACAACCTGTGATGACTTGTCTCTTCATGTTTCCAGTACTGGGATCTCTTCTGCTGGTAAAAAACGTCCCTTTTACCTCCACCTGCTTAAAATTGAGCCACGTCACCGATTGATGTTTATCTTTATGTTCGCAGCCTACCATGCAGGACTCAATAGTAATATGAGAAGTACTGTTTTAGATGACTGGCTGTCCTCGAAGAAGCAAGTTATTGTTGCCACCGTGGCTTTCGGGTATGACCAACTCTCTGATTTACCTTGCATTTGGTTCTGGGTTTATAATGATCATCTTCTTTGCATCTTACTATGTTTGGGAGCTCTTGGGGGCACATGATAAACGCTCTAATGGTTTTTCTACAGAATGGTAAACAAAGATTCATTCTCATGTTGCATATTTTTCTTAAGTTTACTTCTGATGCACTGAAGCATGATCAGACAACTGACTTTATAGGGTATAGATAAGAAGGATGTGAGAATGGTTTGCCACTTTAACGTTCCAAAATCTATGGAATCTTTCTACCAAGAGTCCGGTAGAGCAGGTCGAGATCAACACCCTTCAAGAAGTGTATTATACTATGGTGTCGACGATAGAAAGAAAATGGTAATGTTAACTCTTCACAACTTTCACTCTGTGAGTAAGTTATTTAACTTACTTTACCAACTCTTTGCTAGGAGTTTCTACTACGAAACTCGGAGAATAAGAAATCTCCATCCTCAAAGAAGACCACATCTGACTTCGACCAGGTAAATGCTTTTTTTGTTTATTTCAGGCTCTGTGTATCTTAGTTGATACTTTACTTATTCTCATTCATGCTACATGAGTTTAGATTGTGAGATACTGCGAAGGTTCTGGATGCCGAAGAAAAAAGATTCTTGAGAGCTTTGGTGAAGAGGTGTGACTTGTGTTTTACTTTATTCACTAGAATGTTTCATTAAACTAAGCCGCTGATTCTCTTGTTGCAAACAGTTTCCTGTGCAGCAATGCAACAAAACGTGTGATGCATGTAAGCATCCAAATCAAGTTACTCGTTGCCTGGAGGAACTCACGACTACCGCCTCCCGAAGACACAACTCTTCTCGAGTTTTCATTACCAGGTTTTGCCAATAACCTCATCTAACTGTGCAACAAGGTATATACAAAAGTGTAACGGAACTCCGTACCCATTGTTTTGCAAGCTCGAGTGATAATAAGACCAATGAGGGGGAGTACTCCGAGTTCTGGAATCGTAATGAAGATGGAAGCGATTCCGATGAGGAAATATCGGATTCAGATGGTTACACTTCCTTCGTAGATATTTAGCATATAGATATCCAATCTTTTTACTCACGTGTTGAACCATCTACATCCAGATGGAGCTGATGCTGTCAAAAGCCTAGCAGGACCTAAACTATCGAAGAAGCTGGGAGTAGATGAGAAACTGGTTTTACTGGAGCGAGCTGAGGAGAAGTACTACGAAAGAAATAAACAGGTTTGGTAACAGTTCCACTTCATCTTCTTTAGAAACAAAATTTGAACTTAGCAAAGCCTACTTGGAACTGTTTGCAGGTCAAAAAGTCTGAGAAGAATGCAATATCCGAAACACTAAGGGAATCAAGCAAGCAGCGACTCTTGAGTGAGCTGACACGAGTACTTCAGCTGCTCACTGTAGAAGAGTAAAAAATCTCTTGAAAGTTGAAACCCTCTTTTCAGTATTTATGTGCCGCTCTCTTATCTCATTCAAGTGGGAATGTTGATGCAGGATTGATTCCCAAAACGCATCCGAGTTTCTTGAAAACGAGTGCTATAGGAAATACAGCAAAGCAGGGAAATCGTTTTACTACTCACAGATAGCGAGCACTGTGAGATGGTTAGGAACCGCAAGCAGAGACGAGCTTATGAACCGACTTAGCTCAGTGGTAGTAAGTTACGCCAAAGGAGATGAGGCATCAGGAGAATCAATCCTGGTGACTGAACCAGTAGAGAACATAGAGCAAGAAGACGGAAACACATACACAACCGAGCCACAGGTCGACGAAACAACACAGCAGCAGCTAGTGATTAGCCCTAACCGTTCGCCTATTAGGCTCCCAGAGATCCCGTCATTCTCAGAGTTTGTGAACCGGAGAAAGACGAAGCATTCTTCTGAAGGTTCTGATGGCAAGAAACCGGCAAAGATAATGAAACTACTGTAAAAATTGCAGCTACGTCCTTGATATATTTTTTTATTACAGCAACGTTCTTATTTGTTCTACAAGTTCTCGTTTTGGCATTGTCCTATTGTCTCTTGAAGTCGTCGCGTAGTAGAAAACAGTGTTCACCCGGTTAAATAGACTTAACACTGAAACTAAACCAGTTAAACCGTATATTTAAGAAAAAAACAAAAGAGTACAGGTTTAAGCAAAAAGATCTACAGATTCTCAAACTCTCTTTATCCAAAACGACAACAGCTGTCTATTCTTTTCCGTGAAAAGCGCTCACTAACTTCGAAAAGCAGATCTATACGTAATATTTTTACATTTCTTAATCGTATATTATATGTTTTTTAATACACGATCCGTGATCTGCGCTAAGAGATACACCTCATCGAGAAACTCGAGACTGATGAATCTACGGCGGCTCCGGCGTAAACCCGAGCGTGATCGCTCTCTTGACCGTAATCCATCATCGGACGGTACTCCAGATCATCGTCGTGATCGTACACAAACTCCGGCATCTCCATCTCGTTCCTCCTCACGTGTTCCCACAAGTAGTCAACTCTGCTAATGTACCTTAGCTTCCCGTACAGCCTACCGTAGCCAATCACCACACCAAACAACCCAATCAGTAATCGAAAATACCTCAGTTTCTTATAACTGAAAAGCGCGACGGTTACTCACCCGCCGGAGAAGAGAAATCGTCCGCAAGTGGCGAGGAAGAGACGTGACTGAAGTCCAGGGTGGAGGAAGTAAACCTCCTGGAGATTGTCTCTAACGTTAACCGGGATCGCGTCGTAGATCGCTCGTAGAGCTGAGATTCCCGGGAAATTCTCGGTTCTCTGTACGCCGGTGTGAACGTAGAGTACGGCGAAAGGTTTTCTCCCTAAACGAGGAAAGATCTTCTCCTCTAGATAATTCTTCAACACATCCAGTGACAGAAACCGAGCTGATTCAAGAAAAAAATCAAATCAGATCCTAGTAAAAAATTTGAAATAAATCATAGAAAAGCTTTTGTATCAAGTACCTGGAAAGAACTTGCCGATGATCCGAAGGATCTTACGTCCTCGTTTGTCTCTGCCATGGATCTTGAAGATCTCGAGCTTCTCAATCAGCTGCTCCTGTTCGGTCTCCGATATCTGAGTGCTCATCGCTTCGACGGTGATAATCCGTTGAAAAATGCGGCGAGTGTAGGTGATGAACTGATTATTTTATAGCATCTAAGGAATATTCTATAGCATCTTTTAACGTGATCTTTCTCACCTCTCCGTGGGTCCTACAATCATTACCTGTTAAGCAATTCATCTGAACCCTCCATTTACTCTACATCTAACGGCTACTCTCATTTTCACTCTTTTCCCGCGCACACCTTAAGCGTTACGTTACGTTTTCCCTTCATCCTTAGAGCTTTTGGATAAGATTAACGTTATTCTTGGCTTATTATATGTTTGTCCGACCAAAACTAAATCGAATTATTAGTTTTCTAACACTGTACAGTCTAGCGTAATGGAGAGCTGTATCTGCTGGTTATCCATAAGCACATGCAAGAAAAATATTCACAAGGGACAAGAATGTAAAGGCAATAATCATATGTATAATAACTAAAAGCAATACTTTTTAAGTCTCCAATACACCGATATACATGCATGATACACCTACACGCATATGTCATTATGTATACAACATACATACATGTGTGACCCGTAACATAAACCTCACTTCTCGGCAGTATACATTACCATGATCCACTACTAGATGACTGCAGATTCTCGAATTACTACTAGTAAGTAGTAAAACCTGACAATTTTTGGGAAGTTGAACCTAAGAATCTTTATACGATATAAATAGTGATTCTCTGATGATGGCTAAAAGAGAGTGATTATGAGTTAAAACTTCCTATGGCAATAATAAAGCACTTCAATCACTTGCATTTGCAGAGAACGCCCTATAACTATCACGATCAAGTAAAAGAGCATTCACAGATTTACTTAAGTTGATAGGCTTCATTTGCCTGATCAAGGGTGAATCCAGACATCTCCGCTAGTTCAGCGAGTTCTACTTCTCCGCTTAAGACCTAAACAATAAAAAGAAGTGAAACAGGAACTGACATGTGATGGCTAAATATGTAAGCAAGGATCCACGGAGATTTTACTCACCTGGCCATTTATCATCCATGTCGGGAATCCTTCGATCCTAGCATCTGAACATGCCTTGAATATCTGAACTCCTTTCTTATAGCCTTCGGGGAAACACTCCACGTAGTTCAGTAGTTTCGCTGCTTCTCTTCCAAACATCTGTAGATAGGAAGGGACTTACATGAACATCATAAATTCATAAGAAAACTTGATTTCAAATGATTTACCTACCTCTTTTTGCTCTAGGCAGTGAGAACACCAGAATGCTCCATACATTTTAGCTCCAATGGAGTTTAGATGTTTTGCTAGAGCAACAGCGTAAGGGCTCGATGATGTAGTGATCTCTGTTGAATAATATGGCAGTTCAATGTCACCTGAGCTGCAAGAAGTGAGACCAAAGATATATCGGGGTTAAAAGAAACCACTTGATTTGACTCATTCATCCTCGGACAGCTATTTGTTCACTACTTGTTACTAAAATTTGCCTTCGAAATCAAGAAAGAAAACTTAGAGCCCTTGATTACCGTGTAGGGATTGGTTGAGCAGTACTATAGGAAGCAGTTAAGGAGGCAACTACTAAGATTGCCAAGCATATCTGCAATCCTACAACTTGCTGTATCTCTTGCAACTTCACATCCTACCACATGCATGAGGCACAGCACACATAAACGTAATCTGAATTTAAGTAAAAATACACGGAATCCAAAATGTAAGAGAAGCTAATATAAAAAGGGTTACCTTTAAAGAGAGGAAAAATAGACTAAACGATAAGAAAGCAGACACTAGACAGTAGAGACACGATGACCCTGAGAGTTTTGTGCTAAGGATGTAGAGGAAATATGCACTAGCAGATGCCATTGTAGTCGTAGCCGCAAACAACGCAAAACGCCCATTGGTCTTACTGACTCCAAAGGGTAGATTACCTTCCGCATTCCCAAGCTGTGCACTTAGAGCGGATACTAAGCCATACGTAACAAACCCAATCACTGGCAGAGGAATACCTAGCAAAATGTAAAAAAGATGGTCACTGAGTTCAGCTTTCAATGTGGAAGGATTCCAATCAATAAGACAACTCTGCGCCAAGAATATGCACACAAAAGTACTGAAGCTCCCCCAATGAGGGAAAACTATAACTTGTAGCAACAATTCAACACTTTCTCATGCGAGTTATTTAAACAGGAAGTAATTTGTGATTGAATTGCTACTTTCAAGAATCTACACGAATACAAATATCTAAACCAATCAACATACATGTTTCCAAGTTAGTGTATTACAAAAAGGCACCAGAGATGGCATGATACCAACCGAAAACAAGGGCGTAATCGCTGTTCAAGACATCCCCGCAAGTACCACCACCAACAGGGCAAAAGGCATCGGAGCCAGTGAGCTTGAGGTAAGTCAAATACGCGGTGTCTAACATCCCAATACCGCCTAGTACGGTGTACAAGTTGTATGACGAAGTGTTAATAGGTACTTCACTTGTGGACGACGAGGAGGAGGAAGACAGCGACGGCGCCGAATCCACACCATCTTCCGGCTCAGATGAAGAACATTTGATCGAAAATCTCCGATCAGAGACCTAATTAACAGCATATGACTTCAATTGACTAATCACGGAAGAGATACATGACAGTGAGAAGAAATTTACCTCGAAGCGTCTGGGAAAACGAGTTGACGATGAAGGAGGAAGCTCACGTAAGCGGAAAGGAATCTGAGGAGACGATACAGAGACAAACCTCGCCATCATCGTCGTCGAACAATCGCTAGCTCCTCCACCATTGTTAAACGTCATCTTCTCCGCTTCTCACCATCTCCAGCCACTTGTTCCATCACTGGGCCTAAGGCCCATTGTATAATCTCGTTCGGATCCATTATTAGCTCAGAGTTGGGCCTATTGAGAGCCGTACGATACTGTCTACCCGAGTCAGCATTAATGTTTTATTTTCACAGGTTACATAGCAGCTGATGCGGCAATGTCAGCCAATTATGTGGCGTGTGTAGCTCAAGCAGGCTGTCGATATCTCGACGTCAGGACTGGAGATGAGTTTTAGAATCAGGCATCCTTCTAGTGCGATATCAACTTACCTTACATGTACGGAGTCGAATTAGGCCATCCAACGGACCTTTATATTGCTATATTTGAAAACGTTGAAATGAAAAGGCTTAGAACTAACACCACCAAAGCCAAAGAAACGTTGCAGGAATGGTGAAAGAACCCGAGTTTTTTAAGGCAAGTCTCGTCCCACTTCAGGAACATGACGAGATCATCATCTTGAGATAAAATTTTAGGCAAAATCTCGAGTAACACTGATGAAAACAAACTCATTTTTAGCATCTTTGAGGCGTATATATATATATTGCAGGGTTATGAGAGCGGGCAAAGAACTGAACTTCTTACCGCTCTAAGTGTGATTCACTTCTCTTTATATAGCTTATTCGTAGAAACTGTTAAAACAGACAAAGAGGTTTACTGCTGTCTCGTGTGTGTGTGTACAGGTTTCACCTGGACCACAGACATTGATGGAGGATACGTTGCTTGGACAGAGAATGAACTACCAGTAGAAGACTAAAAACAAACACGACCAGTCCGTTTGCAAATGACAAATAAATAATGTACATGTTCTCAACACACGTGTTCTGTTTATGTGTGTCTAAATGGCACTCTATCAAATAATAAGATCTCACTCGAAAGGCAGGCCTCAGAGAAATTAATATAGTAACAACATGATTTCATAGCCGCTCAGTGATTCTTCTCAAAAAAAAAAAGAACTTTGATGTAAAAAAGTGAGGCTCTAGGAAAACACTCTACAGTTATAAAGAGATCCCTCACTATTAGGAAGAAAAAAAACTATACAAAGCAAGATGAGAGCTGAAGTTAAGCTCTCTATTCAGACAGTATCAGTGGTGGCTTTTTCTTAGACCAGAGAAGTAGCCACCACGTTTAACCCTTTGGCGCTCCTCATCTCCAACCTGGTGGTTTATTACTCACAATTGTCAGACTCGCTGTGGTAATAGTTTTACTTGAGCAGAGAAAATGATATAAACAGTTATATACCTCATGGAGTAGTTGCTTAACCATTTCTATAATTTCTGCAAAATCTGGTCTTTGAGCTGGGTCTTGTTGCCAGCATTTCTCGAGAAGTTCAGTCAGTTTTGGGTGCGTTTGCTTGGGGATTATCGGTCGAAGTCCCTGCACAAGAGCTCTGAGTTATTGTACAAAAACCTCTCAAAGCACAAAGACAAAAAATGTAAAGTCCTTACAAACATACCTTTTGGACAACGCCAACAGCTGCTTGCAGTGGAGTCAAGTAAGAATATGGGAGCTGTTTTTCATTAAACGAGTTTAGTATCTTCTACCATTCAAATCCAGAGAGAGAAGAGTAAAGAGGGCTTACCTCTCCAGTCAAAAGTTCCCACAACACGATCGCATAACTGAAGACATCTGCTCTATGATCATAAGGTTTGTGCTCAATGACCTGAGTTCAGAAAGTATATTGTCAAAGTAGAGACACAGGGCAAAATTCTCCACAGATATGTCATTAGATGCAACGAAAGAAGTTCCATACCTCTGGAGCCATCCATCGGTAAGTCCCAGTTTCAGCTGTCATAACCCCTGACTGAGTCTGCACTCTCGCAACCCCAAAATCAGCAACCTTGACGACCTGTTCAAAGTTTTACACAACCTAAAGACATGTAACTCTCTTCTAGTAAAAGAAACATTTGTTTTTTTTTTTTGCTAAAATTTGGAAAAGAAACATTTTTTGGGTTTCAAGAATTTAGAAGATGGAAGACTACATAATCAGCGACCAAACAATGCTGATACACTACATGACTAGTGTCCAAAGATTAAAACTTACATCATGTTCGTCCATAAGAAGATTAGCGGTCTTGAGGTCTCGGTGAATAATATTGTTTTGATGCAAATAGTTCATTCCTTTGGATACGTCAAGTGCCACTTTGAGCAAAGATTGAAGTTTAAAAACGCCTTTCTGTTTGTGAAGAAAATCATATATGCTCCCTCGAGTCATGAATTCTGATACAGAATAGATCAAAATCAATCGACTTAGAAAGTCAAAACTAGCAAAAAAATGTCATGAGAATTACAACGTAATAATCTAAAAGGGCATCATTGTCCAGCTGTGACAACTTTCTCACAAGGCATGCAGAAACAGAACACACACTTACCTGTCACAATGCATAGGTTTGGAGATCGTGTACATGCACCGATAAACTGAACAACATTTTTGTGCCTTACTTTCCTGTAACAACCATCCCCCGGAGAACATTCAGCATCTATAATATGCATGTTGGTTACTTTATAGACCACGAAATTGACATTTCGGTGGAATGTTAGAATAATAAAAAAAACTATAAGAGTGTGAATGAGAATAAACTGCAGCATACCTCATTATATACACTTCCTGAGAAAACTCTCGGAGCATTTCAGCATTTACACGTTCAGGTTTTAGGATTTTGATAGCTACTTCCTGACTGCAATAAGTTCCTTTATACCTGCATAGACATATAAGAATATATATATGATCCCATATATAACTTGGTATCATAAACTTCCAGCATTTTGGATGATAAACTCACAGTTCCCCATATGATCCACATGCCACTTTCTTTTCAATTTTGAGCTGCTTCATGTCAATCTCCCACTCATCAGTTCCATCCGTGGGTATTTCAACACAGGCGGGTAGAAGCTCGTTAGTTGATTTGTCATGCTCAAAGAAAGTAATAGACTTTTGCCTTGAGCTAGGTTGATCCTGCAGAGCAGCCAGTGTGGAATATGGAGAGAAAGATAAGTACAAAAAAATTGATGCAAAAAAAAACAGAACATCAGTACAAATTCACACTAAAGCATTACTACTTGCATTTCCAAAATATATAATAGAATACCTTAAGCTTCAGTATCTCCTTCCTCAGTGCGTCTTTTAAACCTTCTGTTTCCTACATAAGCAAATCTCAACCAGTTTAGTGATGACAGAAACAGAAAGGTTAGCAATGGGCATTATCTTGCTAAGCCATTCACTTAAGACATCACTGGCAAGTAATATGATGCCTTTTGAAAGATCTTGTCCATGCAGAAAACAGAAACCATACCTCCTGAGACCAACCATCAACAACAAAAACATCCAGAGAGAAACCATCCGCTGTAGAGAAAGCGTGAGCTTCTTGGATGTTCAATCCAAGTTCACCAAGCATGGAAGTTAACTAGAACAAAAGACCATGTCTCTCTCAGATAATGGCATAATGAGGAAATTACCATTCATTCTTTATGCAAATAGTCATAAGAGACAATAAATCACCAAACCTGACTAAGGAGTTTGGGCTTGTCAATGGTTGAAAAGGTGATCTCGTGCATCGGTCTATAAAATAGGCAGTAAAGGACAATATCACCACACATGGTTGTGTAAGAATATCAGGCTAACACGAAAATACATGCCATGCTACAAAGTAATCCTCTTCAGTTATATGCAGACAAGAGTCACGAGACTTGAGTAAATACAATATAAATTCCAGAAGAAACTCTCACCGAGAACTAGGCAACTGTGCATTGACAGCACTATCGCCGTCCTCAGCATGATGTTTATAAGCTTGTGTAAGAGCCTCAAAACTCGGAGAAGAACCAAAAGTTGGAGGTGCAAGAACCCTTTTGAACAAGAAGCAAGTAAAAACAGTCATAAAGGAGAAAAGGTCAAAAGATCAGCCAGAACTTGATCCTTGCCTGCTAGAGTGGTAAGAGCTTTGAGCATCTTCCTTCACAGCAGGATCCGAGGTATCAGTGTCAGCAGAATGTCCATTGAGTGAGGGAGAAACCTGTAACATAGACCAATTAAGCAGAGCCAGAGAATTCAGTTTCAAAAACAAAAACAAAAAAGAGAGAGATGATTTTGGATATTACCTGTACACAACGAACTTCAAAAACAGGTCTAGTAGCAGGATCTTCAGCCAACTTGAGCAGTCTCTGATGAGTGAGTACATCTTCTGCTCTCTCAACGTTTACATCCATAGCATATCTTCAGACAACAAGCATTAAAAATCCATTTCAGAACTTATCATGATTAATCCAAGAAACAGAGTTTAATAAAAAAAAAAAGTTATACCGAGCAGGAAGACGATTGAAATGGAGCCAGAGCTGATCATCGAAATCAGGGAAGTTAGCTTCTTCGTAATTAGACTCCTGGATTCTCTGTAGAACATCACCGTACACCTCCAGTTTCATACGGTGCTGCCTAGGATTCTCCTTAGTAACCGAAGCAGCAGCAGCAGCCACGACGGCTCTGCTTCCGCAACTCTCCTCCGTCTCGTCTTTGATCGCCATCGGGAACTGAATCCTCCGATCCAAAAAGCACGAAAAGGTGAATGATCCAAAGATTCAAGTAAAGGTGGTGAAGAGAGCAGAGAGAGAGAGAGGGGTGAGTTGAAGAGTAGCTCGGTTGAAAAGCCAGGGAGGACATGAGCGTTTGGTTGAGTTACACGTAGGGACCGTCCACGTCATCATGTGGTGTCCTTTTCTTTTATTTCTTTTATTTAAAGAAAAAATACTATAAATGGATAATGGGCAGTGCTTTTTTCAAATAATGTATGGTGATAATGATGTATAATTAATATAATAAAAAGAAGATAATGTTTAATGCATGTTGATATTGTTTAGTGCATACTGTTCAAACATCATATCCTATATTTAAATTTTCTTTATAAGCATTGTTGATATATGTGTATTTAATTAATTTCCTATGAAAATTTTCTAGAATAAACTATTTGTGTATAAAATATAAGTTTTTAGATTGTAAATAACTCGGTAACATTTAGGTTCTCATATACTCTCCAAAAAAGTAAAATAATGGAGAGAGGCCTGATCTTCAAAATTCGATACAAGTTTGTTTTATAAAATATTTTTTTTTGCAGGATATATAAAACAAAAATTAAAAGAAATAGTGAAACTACATATTTTAAAAAAAATTTAAACTTAATTAACAATTATAATAACACAAAACTTAAGAAAAAAATTATAATTATCATAAATTTTTTCTCTTCCTTTTATGTAATACTTTTATATAAGTAATAATGTGAATATAATTTGTCAAATCATATGTTAGAATAATAATTATATACTTTTATACATTTAAAACTTTAAAATAGAATCAAGATATATATGTTTTTATATATTGCCGGATCGGATCGAATATTCGCTTTCCAAAATTTTAATATTTGTGATTTGCTTCGATTTTAACGGATATTGATTTTTAGTATTTGCTTTGTTTCGAAAGTTTACGGATATTCGAAATTTTCGGATCGAATCGAACCGAATAACGAATCGAATCAAATAAAACAGATAAAATGCTCAGCCCTAGTGATAATGATGTATGAGTATAATAAAAAGGAGATAATGTTTAATGCATGTTGATATATGTTTAGTGCATATTGTTCAAACATCATATCCTATATTTAATTTTTTTTTTCACTATAAGTATTGTTGATATGTGTATTTAATTGTTGCCCAAAAATATGTGTATTTAATTAATTTCCTATGAAAAAATCCTAGAAAAAAAACTATTTGTGTATAAAATATAAGTTTTTAGATTGTAAATAACTTCGTAACATTAGGTTCTCATATTTACTCTCCAAAAAGCAAAATAATGGAGAGAGAGGCCTAATCATTAGAATAAGCCTTCCAGTTTTCAATCCTAACGCAACAAACTGACAAAGGCATATGTCTGTTAGGCCGTGTGGCCCATATTCGTTTGGTGTGTTTCCAAATTAAACTTCATTACACTCTAAAGAAAGGTCTTAACCAAGGTTCAAGAATTCGCTAGGCGCAACGCGTACGGTCGGGTAACGCCCAGCGCCGAATCAATTAATCGGAGATTATACATGGATTAATCGGGGCGTAATTTTGAGCATTTATATCTGAGATTACGTATATATATTAATTATGTGGATGATTTGTGTTGAACTGACATAGTCCAGTGGTTAGAGGCGCTGGTTTAGTTAGTCTGGACCCGGGTTCGAACAGAGAGTAGGTCTATTTTGTCAATTTTTTAAAAAAATTAGGTTAAATGATTTTGGAAATGACGAAATTAACCTTATCTTCAACCTTCTTCTCTGCAAACTTCAGCCGTTTCTCAATTTTTTTTTTTTCCGATTTTACGGATTTTTCTCATTATTCTTATAAGTTTTGATGAAAATACACCAAATCTAAAGCATATATGCGATATCAAACCTAAAAACCATGAAAACATTGAGTTTTTTTCAATTTCCGATTTATTGGCCGAATAACGTCAATTCGCCACGGCTGTAGTCCGATTTGCGTGTTTCCGGCGATTAACCGGCCGCCTAGCCCGCGTTTTCGAACAGGGGTCTTAACACAAGTAATTAAAATGGCAACATTCCGAAGGTTAAAGATATAATGGCCACACAAAAATGAAAACGAATACCTTTTGAGTATAACCATATCCTTATCTAGGTTTCGGTGATTAAATCACAAAAAATGTTTATACGAACATTAAAAAACATTATCCAATACTAAAATAATAATTAATTTTTTTCCAAGAAAAAACAACAAGAGGGGGAATATACACAGCTGTGAAAAGAAGCATGCTGACATGGGCAAAAACCAATCAAACTGTTCAATGATTGGTCTCACTGATTCTCTTCCACCAGTTCATGTTTTGTAGGCAATATAGGTTTACACTTGCATTACCATCCACAAATTACAATTCGAATCGTAAAACGACTAACAATCACAAAATGAATATGCAAGAGGAGTTAACTCTGATCTTCTTAGTACGAGACAATTGGTATCTTATTCTACACACAAATTGGTATCTTCTCTCGGACGGACCTAATTCTTTGGACCTCCTTCCATCACGAGGTGCATTGTGGGCGTCTTGGTGACCCTACGGTGTCCACACATGATGTGCTTCAAGATCCATGTCCGAGACTATTGGGGAAAGGCCGCTCCAGATACTTGCTTCAATCTCATCCCTGCCAATCAAATATCATTTAGAGGAAGATAAAAAGAAAGAAACCAAACACTGCGGGGTCTACAAAACAATGCAGACACATATATGAAGAAAGAAAGCTACAAAGAGTATATATAGTGACACAAGAAACCCATAAACTGAACGCAATAACTAACCTTATACGGCTTGCTGGAGATATAGACATTGCCAAAGATCTATCCCTCGGCACGGAACTGGACCTCGATCTCAACCTCGGTCTGGACTCGGACCTGAGTTGTTCTTTTCGGGGTGCAGGAGATCGTGAGCCCCTGATGCAGAATCCAAGCAAAATACGGTACAGTACTGTGCTTCTTTTTCCAAACTAATTACTTGCAAACAGTCCCAAGAGTGTAATTTTCACTTCACTATGTTTTCTGCAAAACCTTAACTGTCTCCAGCAGAATCTCTCTACTATTTCAAAGATGATGATGAAGATGTTCAATCACAACCTCAACTCTACAAAGAAGTTCTTGAATTCCTTTGTCAAGAGACCTAAATCAGGAGACGTAAACAGGTCATTTCGGGCCACGAGGTTGATACCTTCTTCTCTCTGGGCTTCTTCCACCACGAGGTGAATGATCGTGTCTTGGTGACTTCCTTCCATCAGGAGGTGAATAGTCGCGCCCTGCTGGCCTCCTTCCAACACGAGGTGGATGGTCGCGTCTTGGTGACTTCCTTTCATCAGGATGTGAATTGTGGCGTTTTGGTGACCAACGGTTCCAAGAATCATCACGATCATCGTGCTTCCCTAGACTGCTATGGCTATCTCGGTCTTTCTCTACAGCAGAAAAGGAGTACAGAACAGTTAGAATTAGAAACCTTTTCATTTTTCAAGGGACTCGATAACTTTTATTAGAGGCTTCAAGTGGTTCACTTACCATTGTCTTTGGAGTGTTTCAAGCCAAGAAATTGACCTGGGGTGGGAGTTCTAGGGCGCCTTCTATGGGACTGAAGATAACACAGAGTACATCAAGCTCATGTAATAGACACAAACTACAAGTTACAAAAAGCAACTGCATGAATCCTAGGCTGAACTGAAGAACAGTCGAGTAATAGTTGTTAGTGCCCTTTTGACTGTTGCCAACACTTACGACGCAATATTTTCAATACTTATTGTATCGGCACCAGAATCAGTAGAGCATGAATTTTTGGTTACCTTTTCGACTTTTATGTATCTGCCATCTAGTAAAGTTTTGTTGAGATACTTAATGCACCGCTCAGCATCGCTAAGACTATCCATTGTAACAAAGGCATAACCACGAGACTCACGGGTGTTCGGGTCCAGCATTAGAACGCAGGACGCAACCTGTGGTAATGAAAATCGCTTTAAAAAACGCAGAGACAAAACAGGAAGGAAGATCAGGTTTTAGATGTTTATCACCTTTCCTTGCTTGGAGAAATGTGCTTCAAGATCCTTGTCAGTAACTTTTGTGGATAGGCCGGTCACATAGAGAGTGGTACCAGGGTTTTCAATTCCAGCCCTTTGAATCCAAGGATCATTAGATGAACACAGAAACCAAACACTGCAGAGTGCAGACTACAAAACAATGCAGTCTCAGATGGGGAAAGAAAGATAGAGCTAACCTTCCACGGCTTCTTGACCTCGACCTAGAAAGAGTACATTTAATGAAAAAAGGTGTAAAAGACTACCAATAAACTTCCCAAGTTATAGTGACATAAGAAGTCCATAAACTCAAGTCAAGGCAATAACTAACCTTCCACGGTTTCTTGATGGAGATATAGGCCTTGGCAAAGATCTTGACCTAGACCTATCCCTAGGCACGGAACTGATGATCAGGGACCTGAGTTGTTTCTTTGCAGGAGATCGTGTGACCCTGATGCAGAAATCACGACAAAAATACAGTACAATATCGTGCTTCTTTGTTCAAACAAGCAATCTCAAGATTATAATCAGAAAGAAATTATGATTCACTCATAAAAAACAAAGTAGCATAGAGAAGCTATTACATTGTAAGTTTCACATTCACTGTGTTCTGCAGCATACATAAGAGAAAAAGACACACAAAGCAGCCATAACTGTCTCCAAACAGAATCTCTGTACTATTTAAAAAAGATAATAATCAATCATACAAACTAAATCAACATGAAACTCCTTCGTCAAGAGACCTAAACAGGTCATCTCGAGCCACGGGGGTGATACCTTCTCTCCGACCTTCTCTCTGGACTTCTTCCACGAGGAGAGTAAGAACGATCTCTTCTAGAACTTCCCCCACCACGAGGTGACCTCCTTCCATGATCACGAGGTGAAAAGTCGCGTCTAGGTGACCTACGGCGTCTAGAATCATCACGATCATCGTGCCTCCCTCGACTGCTACGGCTATCTCGGTCTTTTCCACAAACAGAAAAAAAATGCAGAACAGTTAGGAACCATTCCATTTATTAACGAACTCAAGTAACTTTTAATATAGGCTTTAAACGTTCACTTACCATTGTCTCTGGAGCTTTTCAAGCCAAGATAGTGGCCTGGGGTGGGAGTTCTAGGGCGCTTTCTTCGGGACTGAAGATAACACAAAGCACATATGTAAACGGGACGCATACTTCCAAGTTACAAAAAGCCACTGTATACTCAGGGAAACAGGATGAATCCTAGGCTGAAGAACACTTGACTAATAGTTTGTTGATAGTACTTGATAATGTCCTCTGATTACTTGAGAGTTGAGGCAATATAGTTGCTAATGATTAGTTGATTTGGAATGACCAAGTTGTGTTCACTTAATGTGATGTTGGCTAAGGATCTGATTGTTGCCAACACTTTGCTTGACGCAATATTTTTCTGAATGGTCAGAAAACCACCAGGTTATTACGTTAAACAAACAAAGACATCAAACTAATCGTATAGCCACCAAAAAAATCAGGTAGAGCAAGAACTTTTGTTACCCTTTCGACAGTTATGTATCTGCCTTCTAGTACAGAATGGTTGAGATACTTAATGCACCGCTCAGCGTCTTTAACACTATCCATCGTGACAAACGCAAAACCACGAGACTCACGGGTGCGCGGCTCCAGCACTAGAACGCAGGACGCAACCTGTGGGAATGAAACCACTTTTAACAACACGAATAATGATTGAATACTAAAAAAGAGTAATGAGAAAGGAGAATCAAGAGTTTAGATGTTTATTTATCACCTTTCCTTCCTTGGAGAAATGTGCTTCGAGATCCTTCTCTGTGACTCTTGTTGATAGGCCAGTCACATAGAGAGTGGTACCAGGGTTTTCAATCTCAGACCTATCAGTCAAATATCATTTAGAACAAAAAAGAAACCAAAATCTGCAGATTCAGATGGGGAAAGAAAGCTAGAGCTAACCTTCCACGGCTTCTTGACCTCGACCTAGAAGGAGTACAGTAAACAAAAGATGATTACACATAAACTTCCAAAGTAATAGTAGCATAAGAAACCCATAAACTCAAGTCAAGGCAATAACTAACCTTCCACGGTTTCTTGATGGAGATATAGGCCTGGGCAAAGATCTTGACCTAGACCTATCTCTCGGCATGGACCTGGACCTGGACCTGGATCTTGGTTGTTCTTTCCTCGGTGGAGGAGATCGCGAGTCCCTGATGCAGAAATCAAGGAAAGGGTTACACAAATGTGTTTAGCTGCAACACTTCAAAACACCATCTAGGTAAGCTACAAGGCATCATCCACACAAAAATTCAAAGTACAGAGAACAAAACTTAGATCTATTAAAAAGTCAAATTCTCGAAAATCTACTGGTCAGATTCAGTTAATTTAACATTTTAGGAGCGAGTAAAACCAGAAAGAGAAGGACTTTATAAGATGCGAAGCTAGAAGAAACATGAATCTCAAACCTTTCTTCGTTAGGAGAATCCGCCTGCAAAAAAAAACAATGTAATTTGCCTCAATTTCAATCAAACGAAGATCAAGAAACAAGATAACGACGGAGTTGAGAGTACTACAAAGCTCACCATCATTGCGAGAGAAACTCTCAGGTTGCGATCGAGATCGGAGAGATGATTTTAGGGTTTTTACTGTAAAATTCAGCTTCTTCTTTTTTTTTTCTCTTCCCTCTGAATTTGTTTTTTTCTTTAAATTTTTAATATCACACCACTGTGGCTAGTAAGTAATTGCATGTGGCACGAATCACGGTTCTTATGGTGCACTCCGCAACGAAATTGAGATGAATCAAATCAAGTTTTGAGTTTTGGTCTAGTCCATTCTCTTCGCTCGGTCCGGTTTAGTTTTCTCTGTATTTTGGTATCTATTGCCGGGGATCATCGTCGAATTAACGTAATTAAATTATGGATGTTTTGTGAATCTTGAGGTTTAGTTCGGTTTAACAGAACCGGATAAGAAACACACCAGCATCATCATGATTCTCGAACTAAATCATATTTTTTTTGTATATTTCTTCGTTTCTTAAAAAATATGAATGTTTAGAAAAAAATTTGTTTAATAAAATACTTTATAAATTAATGATAAATTATGAGACTTCTAAAATTAGTTAATTGAGTTACTATTAGTTTAACATTATTTAAAACTAGATAGTTCGTCACAGCTACGTGACAATGAAATTATCATAATGAGATTTTGTTAATTTCAAAAAGATTAAGAGATTTTGTTATTTTAAAATGTCAGTAACGTTCTATGAAGACAATAAAAAAATAAATACTCAACTATGACAAACAAAGGGAGGTTGGAGTATGTTTTCTTCCTACAATAAAAATTACATAAATTAAAAGAATTAATACTCGAATAAATTAATAAATATCGTAAATTAACAAAAAAAAAATTAGTTACGAATTAGACCGATTTAAAATAAAATACAAATGGATAAGATAATAAGATCATAATAGTTAAGAAGATTCTATGTAAATAAATTGTCCTATTAAAATTATAAATTAATAAGTTCAAATAATACGTTGTGTTATTTATTTTCTATTTAGGATAGAAATTATTTATTTTTCTTAAAATTTCATTTATTTTGATAATATATAATAAAATATCATACTCCCAATATTATTAATTATAGAGTTTCACCGTTGAATCACGTTTACTTCTAATGTGGGGTGATGCAATACAGTATTTTCTTTAATTTTCTTTTGAAGCTTTTAATAATTTCTATAAGTTTAGTTACAATCTTTATAAAAATATGATATTATAATAATGTTTACATTATTATGTACTTTTATAGAACCAACAATAAGTTAGTTCTTTGGCTGAATAGACTGACTAATTTAAAATCTCGAAGTTGTTCATGTAATATTTCTACTAATATATATATCTCAAATGCATTTAGATAATTAATGATAATAAGTGGCTCCATTCTCTTGGATCATTTAGAATCTTAGATCATCTGGACAACGTGGCTCTATTCTCTTTGATCCTTGTCAAGTTCATGTAAAGCAAAGCACATCCGTAAGTTCTCGTCATATTTGATGGATGAACTCCTATGTTTCCTTTTATTTGATTCATCTCTATCAAAGGCTTGCATCATAAGTTGAGCATGAACCAAAGCACACTGTCTAAAACTGACTACATTACCAACAACACATATTAAGTCAAACCAGTGACGATGCAAACTTCATGTCTAAGGAAACGATTCAAGATAGAAACATAGCAAATGTAACAGAACATAGCACACCGTTTGTCTTACACTAACCATGTTAGCAAACTTACAACCACACGAGATGGCATTTAGGATAATAACTAAAACACGAAAGATCTCTAAATAGTGTTTTTAATGCTGTGCATCAAACGGTGACAGACACACATTTCACCATGTCAAACAGCCCATCCTCAAAGACAACATCACACGACAAAACCTTACCCCAAATCTCTCCTCCACCTCCTTGGCGCCTTTCCAAAGCAATCTCTGCGCAGCAAATGACATCGTTCTCGTCACGTTTCTTAGGGAAGAAAAGAGAGCCAACTTCTTCTCCCCACACTTGACCACTCTGGACCACATCGATTGATCAGTCTCCTCCACGGCCAGAAACTCCTCCAAACCGTTGACAACGCTCCAACGGCTCTGCTTCGGATCAAACGCCATCAACAACGCCTTCTCCCCAGAACGATTGTGATAATAGAGGACATCATCAATCACACACACACCCTCCCCCCCAATCCTCAGCGTTCAACACCTCGTCCACCTCCCACTTGCTTTCCCTCGGCTCGTAAACAAAAGCGTGCTGCTTCCTGAGACTTCTCAACCAAATCTTATCCTCCATCACCACAGCATCGGACCAGAGAGCACCATACGGCAAGCCGTGTTTTATCCTCACCGACTCCCACGTCTGAGTCTGTGTATCGAACACCATCACCGGCTTCCTCCACGCTTCCCACGACGTCCCATCTTCATCGACAAAACTACAAAAGGAATCACCGATCAGGTAAACCTTCCCGTCGACAGCGTTAGCTACTTTCCTAGTCATGCGTTGAGGCATGTGGGAGATTGGCTGCACCGTGTGAGAGGCGCAGTCGATGCAGAGAGCTTCGAGATCGCTGAACACGTACGTCTTGGAACCCACGGGAACGAAGCTTCCGTGGGGAGACATGGGAGGAAGCGATCCGACGACGACCAAGCGGTTTCCGGAGTTGGGTTTGCGACGGATGTCGACGGTGACGTCGTCTGGAAGCGACGGAATCAGAGGTGACAGCTCCGGAGATGTTGGCTCCATTGTTTGTGGTTGAGAGTGAATCAGGAAATCGAACCTGAAGACATCAAAGGGAAAAATGTTATTAGCCTAAAAGACCAAAGAGTAAGTTCAGACATATCAGGCAAGTTTTCAGACATTGTAATAAGTTGAGACATATCATCTCAAGCAAGAATCATAAAAAGAAGACGCAAGAGTAAAAGCGCTAGGAAGCTGATTCCAAAGTCAAGACACTACGACGACACCAAGTAAAGGGTAAGATTAGGGATTTACTCATAAACAGTGCACTAAAGTTTCGATTTTTATCTAAGCACTGACTAAAGTTTCGGTTTTTATCCAATTATTGGTCATGAGATGTATGCAGGACCCTTTATCATCGCAAATAACCACCAAAAAAGTTACACTCAGATTTCGAAAAAAAAAAAGATAAAGGAGAGAAACTAATCGAACAAGATTATGAAAGGAGAATGAAGAAGAAAAGTCTTTATGGCTTTACTGTGAATTTTCTTAAACATACGATGTCGTTTCATTTATGGGATCGAGACGGAGAGATGATTATTGATTACTGTGAATTTTCTTTTCAAATTTTTTATGGTGCATTACGCAACGAAATTGAGAATCGACTCAGGTCCGGTTTGGTTTTCTCTGCATTTTAGTTTCGATACCGGAAATCATCGTCGAATAATAATTAAAATAAAATAAGAATCTCACACCAGAATGAATCTCGGATATTATATTATTATTGCGACAATAAAACAACACATTTTACATTAAACATTACGTGACTAGAGGATCAGGGTGGAAAGAGGTCCAATGATCTTTACAGTAAACACGAAAGTATTCTCTCTATTCAAAATCTAATCAATTAAGAAACATGAATATATTAAAAAAACGTTTAATATGTTTAAGCTTCTGAAATCCAACAAGACAAAAGAACTCAACAACCAGACTAAAAGCCCAAAGACTATGATGTTCATATTGTTCTCTTTTTGGAACGATGATGAGTAGCTTTATGAATAAGTTTAGAACACTTTATACAAAAGCACGTCATAGAGGAACTACTTAAAGAAAGAAAAAACTGTCACAGGAGACGACTTTGAAACGGTTTCTTTCTTTCTCAGCATCCCCTCTGCTCCTTCTGGTTACACGAAATAACATGTGATTACTCGGTTTGTGAGCAAGCTACTATTGAGTTCTAAATCCAATGGTTCCAAGAGATTTAAACTTTACCAACAAGTTTGAATTCCTTTCAAGGGTTGCTTTTATCATCCTTGTTGCCATCTTTTCCAGTTTTATCACCCTCATGTGGTGTATACTGACCGGTGGATGATGGTGAATAACCAGGAAGTGTTGGTGAGTAACCTGCGCTTGGGCTGTAGTCAGGGCTTGCTCCTGAGCTGTATGGGCTGAGAAAGATTCAACAACAACCACTCGGTTACACTTTTGCAGAATCCAAATGCCAAAGAAAATGTAGTTTGGTGAAGCTATTCTACATGACATCGATGCATACAACAGAAAACCTATGGACTGAGACAGATTCGACAATAAGAACAGCAACTCGGTTACACTTTTGCAGCATCCAAATGCCAAAGAAAATGTAGTTGGTGATGTTATTCTAAATGACATCGATGCATACAACAAATTCCAGTGGGTAAAAACCGAACCTGCTGGGACTGTATGTTGGACTTGAAGGTGAATACGATGGAGATGTGGGTGAGTAGGATGGTGATGTAGGGCTGCACAGTCAAATTGTTTATGAATAGTTAGCAAAATAAAGAAACGACAAGGGATTAAAACAGCTTCACAGTGGTAGAGAAAAAAAACAATACACAGCAGATCACTACTGACCTGTAGTTTGGAGATGTAGGACTGTAAGGGCTAGCTGGTGATAGTCTTGCATTGCTGGGGGAGTAAGCCAGAGATGGACTGTATTTAGCAGACTGAGGGTTGTAGCTTGGAGACGTCGGACCGTAACTAGGAGATGTCGGACTGTAGCTTGGTGAAGTAGGGCTGTAGCCAGGAGATGTAGGGCTGTATGCAGGTGAAGTAGGACTGTAAGAAGGAGATGTTGGACTATAGGAGGGTGAAGTAGGGCTGTAAGAAGGCGATGTCGGACTGTAAGACGGTGAAGTTGGACTGTAAGATGGAGAGGTGGGGCTGTATGCAGGTGACGTTGGGCTGTATGCAGGTGACGTTGGGCTGTATGCAGGCGAAGTTGGACTGTAACTCGGGGATGTTGGGCTGTAGCTCGGGGATGTTGGACTGTAGCTAGGAGACGTTGGGCTGTAGCTAGGAGACGTTGGGCTGTAGCTAGGGGAGGTAGGAGAATATGAAGGACTTGTTGGAGAATAAGCAGGGCTTGTTGGGCTGTAGCCAGGAGAACTGGGACTGTACGTAGGAGAAGTGGGACTATACCCAGGAGAAGTCGGACTGTATCCAGGCGAAGTGGGACTGTAACCAGGAGAAGTGGGACTGTATCCAGGGGAAGATGGGCTGTAGCCTGGCGATGAAGAAGGAGAAAACGCCATTCCACCAACATATGGAGAAAACTGAGCATCAGACATTGGAGACAAACGCATATTTGGACTCAGGAGGTAGTTTGGGGACATCATGCTTTCATGATAAGGAGTTCCGGACATGGGTGAGCGAGCAGGAGTCATTCCAAACTCCAGGCCATCCATATAGCTAGGAAGCTGAAGTTCAATTGCATTCTTCAACATCTCATCGTTCAGATAGAGTTCGCAGTCTCCTGTTCCAATTGGTGCAAGCTGGCCGAGCATAATATTCTCAGTAACACCCCGCAAACAGTCTGTCTCAGCATAAGCTGCAGCATCCAGCAGAATATCAACAGTTTCTTCAAATGAGCACCTCATCAAAGGCCCGGTATCATTTCTGTTGATACCATGTCGAGTGATCGCCATTAGATGACCTCGATAGGTCATTGTATCACACAATATGGCAAGATGACGGTAATTCACATAAGAGCCATCAAAGGATATCACAACTCGAAGCTCATCCAACAAAGCACGACGAACTGCTTCAATTCCGAGAACTTCAATAATCTCAATCAAGTGATTGCTTGTTGTCCTCTTTGGATCCACATCTTCGTGGCACATAACAGCCAGCAGATTAACACCTTCTGTATCTAACATCCATTCCTCTGATGTCTTGAATCCTTCATCCTCATCAAACTTGCTTTTTCTAACCTGCTTAATGAACACCTTGTTGATGTCTGGAATACCCCTGAGCGCCATTTCTGTCAGCATGTTGCTCTCAATCTTTTTAAGGAAAACATCATCTTCAGCTGACTCATCTTGCGCTTCTCCTTTGGCTCCCTCGTCATTCATAATCCGGATCCGAAGGATCAGTTTCTCCGCATTGTCATCATTAAATATGCAAGTCAGGTCATCATCAAACTCCAGGTTGATCTTCTCCGCTATATCTGCCATACTCAACTTCTTGTCAACCATCATTTCACGATTCAGCTCAATACGAAGCAGCCAAGGAGAGATTTTATCTGGAGAGACATCCTCATCTGGCATTTCATAGTAGGACCTCACAAATTCAAAATCTTCTTCAATAATGGTACTCATCGGATCCGGGTCATACCAAACCTCAGTGGCTTGAGTAACACTCCTGAGAGTAGTATATTCTAACGCGCACTGAACAGTTTTAGCCCCCTCTTTTGATTTGCTAGCTTCTGGTGTGAGGTAGACAGAGAGGGAAGGTGTTTTAATCCTTTTAGCGACGTTAATAATCTCTCGCAGCCTGGGAACACCGAGTGTAACATTCTTCGCACTGACACCAGCATAATGGAAAGTATTCAAAGTCATCTGCGTAGCAGGCTCTCCAATTGATTGAGCAGCAACACAACCGATCATTTCCCCGGGAGCTACAAGCGACTGTAAGAACCTTGACTCTATCTCACCAATAACCCAGTCAAAAGCCTCACGGCTGAGCTTGTATTCCTCCAAAACCCTTTTGCTAGCAAGAGTGCTTCGAAGCAAAATGTTGAAGAACAGTGTGGCATTTTTCTGTGCTTCTACACTCAATCCATCTTCACCAGGAACAACCAACAGTCTCTCCTGTAGTTTATCAACTGCATCAACAATCTCAACAGGGTGCATATCTGAGATCTTGCGCAAGTCAATCTTGAAAGTCTTCTGGGCATTCCAGATATGCCTCTTGATGTTCACAGGTAAGGGCCACGTGCTATCACCATTTGTAGCAATTTCAGTCCCGAGTTGAAATCTATCAGCCTCGAGCTTCTGATATTCTGCATCAAACACATCACGCAACTCCCTGATCCCTTTCAAGTCCTCAAGATGTTCATCACTTAGGTATGTAGGATTCCAGTTCTCGTCGTCAATCTCGTACTTGAACGTTCTATCGAACTCTGCTTTCTTCATTTTCAAGGAATCCAGCTTCTGAGATTCTATCCATACAGCATCCATACCATCTTCCCCATAGAGAAACTGAATAACATCACCCAACGAGTTTCTGACTGTCCCATCATACTTAACCATAATATCCTCCATAGCCTTGACCAATCGCCTCTGAATGTATCCAGTTTCTGATGTCTTCACGGCAGTATCAATAAGACCTTCCCTTCCTCCCATGGCATGGAAAAAGAACTCTTGAGGAGTCAGCCCACGCAGGTACGAATTCTCGACAAACCCACGACTTTCAGGACCATAGTCATCTTTGGTGAAATGCGGTAACGTCCGGCCATCAAATCCAAATGGGATCCGCTTCCCTTCCACATTTTGCTGACCAACACACGCCGTCATTTGAGAAATATTGATGAAACTTCCTTTGGATCCTGCTGTCACCATGGCCTTCAGGTTATTGGTTTCTGCTAAACTCTTTTGAGCACTACTTCCAGCATCGTCACGAGCTTTATTCAAAACCTACAAGAGCAGTTTATGAGTCAGCATATATAAGAAACTCAATGACACAGATACGTTTAGGTTATCAAATGTTGTAAATGACAAAGATCAATAAAGAAGAGCGCTTATGATCAACGAAATACAGAGATATCTGTTACAATTCTCTCTTCCTCTCGCTAACAAATCTCAACCTCTCTCATAGACAAAGGATAAAGTAACTAAACCATTATTCCTAATGAACTACGGTTACTTGCATTTATCTTAATAAGGAGTCATTCATATCAGACACGCACCAAATGAAAATTATTATCAAGACATTAATGTACCTGGTTAACTCTGTTCTCAAACGTCTCTGTCATAGTTCGCCCCGGTTCAGGATCCAATTTCTTTTCCTGGAACTGACGGATAAGGTCCTTCACGGCAGTTTTTGCACTAGAAATAGTCTCATTAATTTTCTCCATTGTTTGCGAATCAGCAATAGTATCACCGATTCCAATGGTAAAACCATTCTGCAGAAGCCAGTAGTTGACCAGCCACTGAGTATGACCGAGGAACTTCCTTGCTGCATCAGGACCAACCTCTTCCCTATAAACCAAGAAAAGAAAAATGTAAACAAACCACGATCAACACTGCAAATATCTTTATGTTAATTTTTTGGTGTCAATTGATTAGGATGCAGCAACTTACCAAATAACATGCACGAGACTCCCATTACCGGTACCAAGGGTCTTTTTGCAGAGAGTTCCGGCAAGAAGTTCTCCTCTTTCAATTCTCACTTGGGTATCCCCTGGAGTTATGTATCCAGTCTCTGCATCTGAGTGCCAAGCAGAGTACCTGAACAGATTTATCTGCTTTGGTATGATAAGATTGAAGACTTGTTTGCCAGTCCAAAGAGGACGTGGCTTCAGAATTGCAGGAGCTGGAACTTTCCCATCGAAGTCTTGCCACCACATAAGCGTATTCATGAACACATCCTGTACGTGGAAAAGAAATCAGCACAGGAAGTAGGTTACTTCTATTTAACACAGAGAGAACTTCAGCAAGTAAGCGCTAAAGAAATGATTACCTTCTCTATAAAGGTATCCCTTTTCGTGATTTTACGGCATCCTAGAAGGGTATCCTGCACAATACCCATCACAGGCCGATTCGCCTGAGGAGAGACAATACATTTAGGAACCATCATCAGCTCCAACACCTCGGCTCTGGTCTCGAATGACTGTGGTACGTGCATGTTCATCTCATCCCCGTCGAAATCAGCATTGTAAGGAGAGGTGACAGACAAATTCAGACGGAAGGTGGAATATGGCATGATCCTAATCCTGTGACCCATGATAGACATTTTGTGCAGACTTGGTTGACGATTGAAAAGAACAAAATCACCATCAATTAAGTGCCTCTCCACTTTGTATCCAAGTTCCAAATGATGATCACTGCTCTTCTTGAGGTACCGAAGATCTAGTCTCTGGCCATCATCCCGAATGATATATTTCGCCCCAGTCTTGCCAGGTGGAGGATGTGGTCCATAATCAACAAGCTCTTTCAATCTGCCAATGAAATATTGTCAACAAAGCATGGAGGAAGAATCTATTTATATAAAATAAATACCAAACCTACTAACCTCTCAATGTTATATGGAGTAACTGTTTCTGGGTATGTGAGATTCAGAGCAATACTCCACGGTACACCAAGCTCATCGATATTTATTGTTGGATCTGGTGTAATAACAGTACGTGCCGAGAAATCCACACGTTTTCCCATCAAATTTCCCCTGATTCTGCCTTCCTTTGCCTTCAGCCTACTACAAATTGATTTAATAGGCCTCCCTGATTTTTGAGTAGCTCTTGGCTGTCCAGGCAGCTCATTATCAAAATAGGTTGCTATATGAAACTGCAGGAGTTGTGTAAACTCTGAAATAATGTGAGCTGGGGCTCCGTTCTTTTCCTGTCTTTTCAAGTTCTCGTTGTGCCGAATAATCATAGCTAGCTGATGAGTCAAGTCATCCTGCATCAACAAGAAGCATGAACAAGACGACACACTATCAGTTGGCATAGTCAAAAATGTAAAATAACATTTTCCCGTCAGACTAAATCTGCACTAGGAGCTAAGCAACTTTTTTATTCGGTAAAGCCAAGCCAGACTTGCCTCACTCCTGGAAGTGGCATCCATCATTACAGATGGTCTAACAGGGGGTGGAGGAATAGGAAGGACTTCTAGAATCATCCAGTCAGGGCGAGCATACTTAGGGTTGAACCCTAAGAGTTGACAATCTGCATCACTAATCCTCTTTAAAACACTCAAAACCTGCAAGAAATTCACATGCAATCAGATTACTCCAAACATGAATGGATACGTACATTAGAACGAAAGAAAAGAGACGAACCCTGTCAGCACCAAGTGTCTGTTTCCTTTCTGAAGGCTCTGGAAGCTGGTCTGTCTCATCGGATTTCTTCTTTGTCACCTTGTATTCTGCAATCATCTTCATTCCCTCAATAGTGATCTTAGGTTGAGATGCACCGCATCCACCACGGCTTTTCTTCACTGGCTCGTCTGTGTCTTGGGTTTGAACATCATCAATCTCATCACCACCTTCACACTTGGTCTTGTTTTTGCAAGCATCCAGAATCTTCTTAAGCCTATTCTTGGGATTCTTAATCTTCATGGCCTGCTTAAACTTATGCTCATCCTTCACGAAAACAACAAATTGGATCAATCTCAACACCGAAAATACTCATAACAGTCCCAATCTATCCATCCTCTCTAAGAAGCATAATCATATGATAACGATGCAAGCAAAACAAGGGATGCAATTCGTTCACACCTCATCAGCTAGGATCTTGGAGCAGTTGAAGCAAACGCAACGCATAATACTCAACACAGTCTTCATGAAACCAACGTGATACATAGGCTTAGCGAGCTCAAGATGTCCAAAATGACCAGGACACTCAGCCATGTTCGCCATACACGTCTCACACTTCACCTTCCGATCAATCGTACCAAGCCGAGTATCACTCAACCCTCCCACCTTAGGTTTACCCTTCTCTGTGGTCTCACTATGCTCAACGTGTATAACAGACATTTGTCTCTGCAAAAAGAATAAGCCATTAGAAACAAGCGATACACAATTCCAACTTACATCTTCCGATTAACATCAATAGATTGAGAAGAAGAACGATCTCTCTACTAAGCCTATTCGATTTCATTACTATACACGCCGGAGAATAGAGGGCGGAGCAATGAGCTTAAAACACAAAGAGAAAGGAAGCATTACGATCTCATCGGGGCTGAGAATCCCGAACTGGACCACACGGACTTTGGAGACCTCGGCCGGAGAGAACGGAAACCGCGTATCCATGGCGGCGGAGCTCCGATCAAAGACGGATTCGAAAGAAAATCGAAAACCCTAGAACGGGGATTGAAAGAGGATCAAATTGAATTAAAAACCCTATTGGTGTTTCCCTTTCTTTCAAATGAGTAAGTTTACAGTCTACTTAGAGAGCTAATTTTTTTTTTTCGTTTGGTTTTTTTTGGAGACGACCAGATCTGGATTTCTCTCGTCTCTTCGCGAGGAGAGGAACGAGCAAAGAGAGATATCTGTACCCTAAGCTCTCTATTTATAGAGAAATCGTTTCCGCAGAGTCGGTTTTAGTGGGCCGTAAATGACTAAGGCCCAATTAAAATTTATTAGTTTCTGTCGTCTATTTATAGAAAAGCGGTGCCTTGGTGGTCGGTTCGGATTAAAAGGGCCGTGTATAACCCAATTATAATCTTTGTCAAGAGTTCAAGATTCGGTTTAGTTGGTTTAGGTTTATTGTTCATATTCCGGTTTACTGTACCGATGCAAATAACTTTTATGCACACACGTGAAAAAAAAAAGTCAGAAGAATAAGTTGATCATTTCTCAAAAGAACCATTAAGCTCGGCTTGTTTTTTTGAACTTAGTCCAAATTCTTAACAATACGGTTAATTAGTTTTTTGGGATAAAAATAAAATACAGTTAGCAGACTAATTCCCTAAGATATAAGATGACTAATGTGTTAATATAATCAGCTTTTATCTTTCTTTCTTTTTTTCTTAACCAGTCTCGATCTTATATGTAGCAAATAGCAATGACAAGTTTATTCAAATACATTTCAGCTACTAGTTTAACTTTCATCTAAGATTCATTACATGAGAACACTATGAAATAAAAATGGTCGTGAACAAACCAATGTAGGATTTATCTATGAGTAAAACGATGACGACAATAGTAACCTCACTTACCTACGTTGGTGTAAGCTAAACAGTATACTAAAAATACCAAACAATAATGGTTCTAACAATTAAATAACTAGCCGCAAGGGGCTCGAAATTAGAAAATAAGAAAAAAATCCCTATGCTATAAGAACTTAACAACTATGCAATTAGGTTGAAACTTTAAGATATCTATAATTCTTCTTAGTTATGTATAGGAAATACCTAACTCCTTAACTAGCCCCAAGGGAAACTAAACGTAATTTATTTTTAATTCAATTGAATTAACTAGTTTATTTCACTATTCTTGCCTGCAGTTCTTAAAATTTCTTGAAAATACAGATACGTACGGTCTTTGCAATTTACAAAAAAAATTCTTAACCTGTTTTCAAACTATATTTTAGCATGAAAGTAGACATAAATGTCCATATAGAGGATGAGTTGACGAGAGATGAGAGTTAATAAAAATTAAAATATTGATCTACCCTCTCTAGTCTCTACTAAAGCAGAGTGATAAATATCGTGGTCAATAAGTACACGGACGTTTACAGCTTCCATCTTCACATACATGTTTTCAGTGTAAATATTTTCCTTCGACTTATCAGGTTCTCTACAGTTCTTGAAAACTTCTAGATAAAACTCAAATGGCCAAGAAACCGTATCACCTCCGTCATCAGCCGCGTAAATCTTCATCGACGACGACAACGCAGGCTTTCACAGTTATCATTCTTCTACTCTTCTTCATCATGATTCTTCTCGGTCTCGGTATCCTTTCACTACCTAGCACCAGCAGGTCCTCTTCAAGACCGACTGATTTGACCACAATTGTACGGGATAGCGAGGAGAGGTTAGGGTTTCTTTTCGCTTGTTTGGCAAGTTATCTTCGTTTCTTGGTTGAGTTAAAGATTTGAATTTACTAAGCAGGGAGAGTTATGGAAATGAAGATGGTAATGGTGACCGTTGGGTTGAAGTTATCTCGTGGGAGCCTAGAGCCTTCCTTTATCACAATTTCTTGGTAAATATGTTTGCTTCTCTGGGATAAATTTGTGGTTTAGATTTATTATATGATTTATCAAGAACGTAACTTCACCATGCTTATTTATAGTTGTTAAAATGTTTCTTGGCACACAAGCTATGAAATTTTGACTTGGTTTAAAATTTTCCCATGTGTGTGGAACTTTACTTCATCATGCTTAATTATTCGTATAGTAAAGATATTTCTCGTCAGTCGTCACACAAGCTATGCAATCTCAAATTGGTTTAAATTTTCTTATGTGTTTAGAACTTTACCTCTTTTTTCTTTTGTCAAACTAGAACTTTACTTCATCATGCTTCTTCATGTAATAAATATATGTCTTGTCTCACACAAGCTATCAATCTCAACTTAAATTTAAATTTCATATTTGCTTAGAACTTTTACTTCATCGTATGCTTATTCATATAGTTAAGATATGTTTTTGTTATACAACAAGCTAAGCAATCTTAACTTGATTTAAATTTCCTACGGGTTTAGAACTTAACTTCATCATATGCTTATTCGTATAGTTAAGATATATTTCTTGTCACACAAGCTATCAAATCTTAACTTTTAAAAGTTTCCCTTGTGTTTAGATCTCTTCCACATCCCAATCAAAACTCATAGGGAACACATGTTTCATGCTTGAGACTATCTAAATTACATTTGAAAATGTCTAAAGTTTTGATAGTGGGCCCTGTGTTTTCTTTAAAATTTTGTAAGACAAATGAAGAATGTGAGCACTTGATTAGCCTCGCGAAACCTAGCATGAAAAGGTCAAAGGTGGTCGATGTGAAAAGTGGAGGGAGCAAAGACAGCAGGTCCTGTACTCATCGATGTCTATTACCTTATTTAATGTTTCATTCTAAATCTTGCAAATCAATGCAGAGTACGAACAAGTTCAGGAACGTTTCTCAAAAGAGGACAAGACGAAATAGTGGAAGAGATTGAGAATAGAATTTCAGATTTCACGTTCATTCCTGTAGGTACGTAGCTTCTGTCCGTTTAATTCTCCAAAATTTGATACCGGTTTAAATTTTCAGACCGAACAAAAAGAAGTTGGTCGTCTTTTGGTGAAGACACTCTTCTTGTGGAGTTAATAATGTGATGTAATTGTAGAAAATGGAGAAGGGCTACAAGTTCTCCATTACGAAGTTGGGCAGAAATATGAGCCTCATCATGATTATTTCTCAGACGATTACAACGTCAAAAGAGGAGGGAACCGAATCGCTACTGTACTCATGTATCTGTATGTAAACTATAAAGCTTCACAATCTTTATCATGATCATCAATGCGTTAGATGTAACAATCGTTCTTTCTCGATTCTACCACTATCTTAGCTCGGACGTTGATGAAGGCGGCGAGACGGTTTTCCCAGCAGCCAAAGGAAACATTAGTGATGTCCCGTGGTGGAACGAGCTCTCACAATGCGGTAAAGAAGGACTCTCCGTTTTACCAAAGAAGAGAGATGCTTTACTCTTCTGGAGTGCGAGGCCTGACGCGACGCTAGACCCTTCGAGCTTGCATGGTGAGAAAGAGAGATACATTGTGACAAACCCATTTGAACCTCTCAAAAACAACTTTTCTGGTTGATTTATTCAGGTGGTTGTCCAGTGATCAAAGGGAACAAATGGTCATCAACTAAATGGTTTCACTTTAACGAGTACACAGCTTGAATAAATAGAAGATGGCTTTTTTAAGAGGTTAAAAGCTCTCTTAACCTCACTTTAGTGATAATTACTTTGCGTTGTCTCAGATTGGTTTAATGTCTCTGTCGTTTTTTGCAGGTTTACATGATAACATCTAACCAGCAAAATGAACTTAGTATGTGTATCATTGTCAATTTCATCCTGATACGTCTCTTAAAAGCTCTCAAACTCTGCAGCAGCTAAATCAAGTTTTCGCCTTTAATTAAGTAAACTTATGTAGCTAATGTTACCTTATCAACTATAGTACAACCAAACCTAAACCTCATTTGTTTGATAGACAATAAATAAATGTATACGGATCAATGTTCTCCTGGTAAAACAAAAGAGTGCTCATATTTTATTTCAAATTTAGAAAACGACTTGTGACAGTGAAAGTGACAATGGTTCCAAGTGACTGTAGCAAGAAGCATAAACATAAGACAGACAAAGCGAAAGCAAAGTTCACATTGACATGAAGTCCCTCGTGGCTCACCAGATTAATTACTGTTTGATCAGATTCCTGATTACGTATTGCAATATACCTCCGTGATTGAAGTAAGCCAACTCCACCTGCCATTCCAAATTCATCTTACTTAACATCCGCCGTCTCTTTTAAAGCTAGAAGAATCAAGATAAATTTTCTTTTTTTTTTACCTCTGTGTCGAATCGTAGTGTACATGTGAAAGATTTGCCATTGTTTGTGATGACTGTTACATCTTGTCCTGGTTTGATCTCACTGACATTGTTCGGGAGCTCAATGGTGTATAGCTCCTCGCCTGTTAAGCCTAGAGTCTCGGCATCTTCTCCTGTCTTGAAGCACAATGGTATTATACCCATTCCCACCAGATTGCTTCGGTGGATTCTCTCAAAGCTCTTTGAGATCACAGCTTTCACTCCCTGTTGTAATACATTTTAAAACCATTTAAGAACTGAGTTTGTTAAAGACGAAAATAGCATATCAGCCAGGACTGTACCAGAAGCATTGGACCCTTAGCAGCCCAATCACGAGAACTTCCACTTCCATATTCAGCACCAGCCAAAATGATTGTGTCACGTCCCTCGTTCCTGTATTTCTGGTACAACACACAAAGAAAATACAAATCTGATAAGAACAAAGCTACGAAACTGCTATTCTGTTTTCAAAGCTTTTCATGTTTAAAGAGCTAGAAGTTGATGTTATACCATGGCAGCATCAAAGACAGAAAGCTTCTCTCCACTGGGAATGTGAACTGTTTTGGGACCAACTTCTCCTTTCAAGTGTTTGTTAACAATACGGATATTGGCGAAAGTGCCTCTCGCCATTATCTCATCATTACCACGGCGACTCCCGTAAGAGTTGAAGTCTCTTCTATCCACCCCTCGTTCCATCAAGTACTTAGCAGCGGGACTGTCCTTGTGGATGCTACCAGCTGGTGAGATGTGATCAGTGGTGATACTGTCTCCGAAATTGAGCAAACAGTAAGCGTCTTTCACGCCATGTGGACCAGGTGGAGACATGGTCATGCCCTTGAAATAAGGTGGCTCGTGAATGTAAGTTGATTTCGGATCCCACTCGTAGAGTGTGCCTGACGCGACGGATAACTCATTCCACATGGAGTTCCCTTTGGTGATTGCTTCATATGTAGCTTTGAACATGTCAGGAAGGACACTAGCTTGCACAACCTGAAAAAAAATGAAACAGAGAATTCCACATCTCTTCTAATTATTAAAAGCTCTTATTGTTTATGTATTGCACGAGCAGAACGCAATATATTTACCTCGGCAACTTCTTTGTTTGAGGGCCAGATGTCCCTGAAAAATATCTGTTTGCCGTCTTTCCCAGTTCCAATGGGCTCCGTCTCGAAATCAATGTCAACCTGCAAGAACATTCATTGGATTCATTCAGTACTGCTTCATACTTATCAAGAATGCTTAATTGTTGTCTAATGATTTTAGAGTTAGTATTAACATACAGTGCCAGCCAGTGCATAGGCTACAACAAGCGGAGGGGAAGCTAGATAGTTAGCTCTTGTTAAAGGATGAACACGTCCCTCAAAGTTTCTGTTCCCGGACAACACAGCGGATGCCACCAAGTCTTGTACATATATCAGAAATATTTTTAGATCCACCTATGAAAATTCAAGTGAATAAACATTTCATCATTACTCGAGGACTTACCATTATCAACTATTGCTGAAGCCACAGCTTCATGGATATCCCCCGAGTTTCCGATGCATGTGGTGCACCCATAACCAACTATACTGAATCCAAGCTGATTCAAGTACTTCTGCAAGCCACTGCAAGACTCGAAACTCAGGACCACATGATACCAAGAGAAAATAAATAACAAAACAATCATTGGTGTATCTGCAGTACCTCTTTGCCAAGTACTTTGTTACAACTCCAGAGCCAGGAGCAAGACTAGTTTTAATCCATGGCTTAACCTAATAGTGGATAAATTTCAAACACTTGTATAACTTCCACTAAATATCAAAACATGTTAACACAAAAGAGATGGCTGGAAAAGACAGTAGTCAAACCTCCAGTCCTAGTTCGCAGGCCTTTTTGGCAACCAAGGCAGCGCCAAGCATAACACTAGGGTTTGAGGTATTTGTGCAACTGGTGATTGCTGCTATAACAACATCTCCATGTCTTAGCTGTGCTGGGGTCCCGTTAAAGTCGAACTCTACAGCCTTGCTCTGTGCTTCTTTTGGTACAGCAAACCCCTGAAAATATCATGGATAAGTATGAACACTGACCACAAGTTTTGTATACTGGGACAAGATTATAAAACCAGAAGTGTTGCAGGACGCATTTCTCTATTGGACCCATTTAATAACTTCAACACCTCGACACAATACCTACTATTGTTTCAAAACCACAGTCCGTTTTGATGGATGGGCCAATATTTTCCTACAGAGTAGCCCTTGGGACTGCAAGCATTCACATTAAGAATTCTGAACAGAGAGGATGATTCTAACCTTAAATCCTACTCTATTATCCAAGCAAGAATGCCAGTCCGCTTTCATTTCCTTCAGAGGAACGCGATCATGTGGCCTGTATTGTGCATAGAGAATAAATGTTAGTATTAGAATAGATCCTATAAAACTTATGTAGATAGATTTGCTATTAGTACCTCTTGGGACCAGAAATACAAGGTTCCACATCCTCCAGATTCAGTTCCAGATTTGAGGAGTATACGGTCTTACTCTCCGGCTGAGAGAAAGAAGTCCCAGAGTGGAGAATATGTTATGCTCCATGATAGATGAAAATAGACATAAGAAATGAGGTAATAGAGATATCCAAGGTTTACCTCACTGTAGTCCACAAACATCTTGTTTGCTCGTAAATACGCCTCTATCATAGAGACCTGAAATTCAATTCACAAATCACTACCCTGTTGGAAACGCAATCACAAAATAAAAAATAGATTCCCCTTGTAACCCCTTACAGTTTCATCGCTCCTGCCTGTCAACTTGAGATATTGCAAAGTGACATGATCGACGGGGAAGAATCCCATGGTTGCACCGTACTCGGGAGACATATTAGCAATTGTAGCACGATCAGCTAAAGACAATTCTCTCATCCCTTCCCCTGTGTAGGAAAAAGAAACGGATGCATATGTGAGTTAGACTAGCTCAGTCAAGTACTGGGTAAGTAAAAGAAAATGACTTATATGGATATCAAGTTTTTCATGAATGTACCGTAGAATTCAACAAACTTTCCAACTACTCCATGTTTCCTCAGCATCTGAGTCACTGTTAAGACCAAATCAGTAGCTGTCATTCCATCTCTTAGTTTACCGGTTAACTTGAAACCCACAACACCAGGAAGGACCATGCTCATTGGCTGCATAGAAAAAGACGAATTCCTTATACAGTTTATAATAGAAGAAACCTCAGCAAAGTGTTCAAACCTCAACTGAAAAAGAATCACCCCTAGATTAAAAACCCAAGTTTCAGAAAGACTTCAGACAGTTAGTTCTGAGTTCTTGACAGAAAGAGCATATAATTCACCTGACCAAGCATGGTAGCTTCAGCTTCTATACCGCCAACTCCCCATCCAGCAACACCCAGTCCATCAATCATAGTGGTGTGAGAGTCTGTCCCAACAACACTGTCTGGGTAAAGAAGCCCATTTGTGTTGAAAACAACTCTGGCAAGGTACTCTAGATTGACCTGTCAATCGCAAAATCATAAATCTTAGTCTCTTGAATCAAAAAGACATCCAGCGTCCAAACAAAATACAGTTATTTGCAGAACCCTTATCACTTACTTGATGTACTATTCCAGATCCAGGAGGAACGACAAGCATGTTGTCAAAGGCATTGGAACCCCACTTAAGAAAAGCAAATCTTTCGTTGTTACGCTGGAACTCAAGCTCCATGTTGGCCTGCACTGCGTTCTCTGATCTCGCCACGTCCACTTGAACCGAGTGGTCAATGACAAGATCTACAGGTACCTGCATGTATAAAACAAACCTTATACCATACCAGAAAGAAACATCACACATGATATCAACCAAACTCAGTTAATAGCAGGGAAAACTAACCAGGGGGTTAATCTCATTAGAATCCCCACCGAGATTGTTCATGGCATCTCTCATGCAAGCAAGATCAACAACTGCAGGGACACCAGTAAAGTCCTGAAAAAACAAACAGAAAAACTTGACATTACAATCAATCTATTTCAGGAAATCACAAACTTATTATAACATTCAAATAATAAGTTAAATGATATAATACAAGTAAATCACAAACTTATTATAACATTCAAATAATAAGTTAAATGATATAATACAAGTAAATCACAATCAATCTATTTCAGGTACTCTCCTTGCCCAATTCACAGGGTACAGCAAGCAATCGATATTCCCAAGTTAAGTTGATTAAGTTTTGGCCTCTAATTCAGAGAACTATTCCCAAGCATAGCCGCATCTTAATCCGTGTATACCTGAAGAAGGACACGAGCAGGTTTGAACGGAATCTCAACTTGCTTAGGAGAAGAATTCTCCCAATCAAGAATCTTCTCAACATCTTTGCTCTTAACTTGAAACTCATCACAGTTACGTATCGCCGATTCGAGAAGTATCCTAACGGAATAAGGGAGCTTATCTGCATCATCCATAACAACAACAACATTCCCTCGATCAATTCTGTTCCTAACGAAGAGATTTTTCTGTGATGATTTTTCGGTTCCACTTGAACCGAGTGATAAAATACGATCATATAAAATACGATCATATATGGAAGCAAACTCACCGATCCTCGGATCGTTCAGAGCTGGCAAGCTGTAGTAGTTCCCGAATTCGCCACCGTCGGGCTTCTCTAGTGTCTTCAGTATGCTGCGGAAAGGATTCTCGGAAGCTGAAAAAACGCGTCAGATCGACACAGAGAAAATCAAAATCATGGAAATGTTTTGGATCATAGAGAGGAAAGGAGGAAGCAGATAGGTACCCATGGATGTGATGTTTAGAGCTCTCTCGGGTGAAGAAGAAGAAGAAGCGAATCAGAGATCTGTTTTTCAGGAGGGAGATCAGATCATGGAGAAGTTTGCGGAGTTGGCGAGGCGATGAGTTGAGAATAAAATATCTGAAAGACGCGTGTGGGGCACTTCTTGTCAGAACTGATGGCTGCTTTGATTTTTTTTTTCTTTTCTTTTTCTGTGAATATTCAGTGATTCTTTGCATCAAATTAATTTAAGGGAAATTGCTTTTTCAGAATATTCGGTGCTCATGGTCCTTAATATATGGTTGAATCATATGTGCCATGAACAAAAAAAAAAGGTTGTTTAATGCATGTTTGGAATAAGTACTAACTTGGATAAAGTTTCATGTAACTTTGATCTTGGTCAATAATTTTGACTTTATAGCAAGAACATGTATTAGTTGTCTTCATCGGTTCTTCTTCGATCTATGACATATGACATGGCATCTGATGCAAGCTCCGAATATTCCACCTAACACTATCTGCTATTTGAAGCTTAAAATCATTTTTATTTTAATCACTCGTTTAGACGCGAATAAGGAGACTTCCCATTAGAAGAAACTTGAACCATTTTTTTTTTTTGATCAAAAGAAACTTGAACCATATGATATGGATGTTACTCTGATTTCAAATTGCTCAAGAACCTGGGAGATCTTTGTCTTTAGGTACCAAAACAACAAACTGATTTATGACAACGCCTGTTTGGTTTATAAATATCAGGCTGTTCACTCTCGAATGCACCGGTTTAGTTTGTTGGTTAACAGCAAAATGTGAAAATAGAGAAGAATAAAAAAAGAGAGACTATACATTCTGGTGTATCCATTTGCAGAGATTAATAAAAGCAATAGTAGTTTCTGAATCACCAGATTACATCAGATATATGTGTTGACTGTTGACACATCTTGAGGTCTCTTTAACCACAACAGCCACCTCCCTGAGAGACCGCACCATCTCTTCCTCCAGCTGCACCTTGAGGACGCCCGTAGCCGACCTTAATGCCTGATGACTGCAAAATCCAAATATGTTGATTAAAGGAACCGAATCAAATTATTTATAACATTAGAATCACACCCACAAAAACCATATCAGCAGATAACATAACTACTAGAGAAGTTAACAAGATTACAACACCAGAAAGTTAAGTTTGCTTCTAGACTTAAGTAGGGATTTTACCTCGTTGGATACATCAAAGACACCGTCTTGAATGTTCTGGAGGATCTTTGCTGCTGTCTTTATGAAGGCCTGTTGATGTTAAATGCATATTTTAAGCATGTTATTCCAGCTTATTTTTAACAGAATTTCGAAAAAAAAAGAAGGAATTGCAAGGAAGTATCATCATCACCTCCTCAACGTTTTGAGCAGTCCTTGCAGAAGCTTCTAAGAACAAGAGTCCATTTTCTTTGGCAAACTGTTCTCCCTCCTCTTTGCTAACAGCTCTCTTATGAGCAAGATCGCTTTTGTTCCCAATCAGCATAATACTCATGTTAGGATTAGCATGTTGCCGAGCATCCTCTAACCAGCTCGCAAGATGGTTAAACGTCTCCCTCCTTTCAACCAAAAAAAGAACATACTTTTGAGGGTAAAAAAGCATGAAAAGCGTCAATGATAATCTCTTGCAATCTGTCATATATACCCTCTCAAAATTCCAAAATGGATAAGTTTTCTCGTAATATTCTCTTGAAAGAGCATTACCAATATCATAGCCAAGAACTTTACGCAGATCACAAGTAACTTATTAAAACAAGTAAGTATATAGATAAAAACTAGCAAGATCTTTCCTTTTCATTTGCAAAACTTTGTCGGAGATTCAGACTCTGAGCTGAGTCTTACTGTCACTGAAAGAATACTAACCTGGTGATGTCGTAAACAAGCAAAGCTCCAGCTGCTCCTCTGTAGTAGGATCTAGTGATGGATCTAAAAGACTCTTGACCAGCCTACAACATCATTCGCTTGGCAAAATCTTAAACAGATTCATTTAAAATAAAATAAAAACTTGAACTAGAAGCCACAAAAACCAAACATAAACAACTCAAATCTGTCTGCCTCACATCTGTCCGAATCCAACACAATCGTAATCTACAAAAAAAAAGTTTCTGATGACCTAACTAGACGAAAGAGACAGAACCGTACGGTGTCCCAAATTTGGAGTTTGACGGGGCGTCCCTCGACGGTGACCATCCGAGCACCGAACTCGACACCAATGGTGAGATCGTGGACTGGTTGGAACCTCTTGTCGGTAAATTGCAGAAGCAGACACGATTTTCCCACACCTGAACCGACAAGACGATGAAATCAATTCAATCACAATTGAAACTCACTAAAGGGGAAGGGGAAAGGAAGAGTATGATCGGTGGTGGTGGTAGATCACCTGTGTCTCCGATGATTATGTACTTGAAGAGGTAATCGTACGACATGCTGATTAATTTGGCGCAAGGTAAAGATGATTGATTCTATGTGAAAGAGAGGAAGAAGAAGAGACTGAGGTGATGATTGTTTTAGTAGTTTTTGGATTTTGGTTTCTAGTTTTTGGTTTTTGGTTTTTGGTTTTTAGTTTTTAGATTTCAGTTTTTAGTTTTTGGTTTTTGATTGTGCAGTAGATTTTATTTTTCTAGAAAACATGATTGGTTGTTTTAGCTTTTGGTTTTAGTTTTTGGTTTTTTCTTTTAAAATTAATAAAATATGAATATTAGTAAAATGTTTATTTTCAAATAATAATAAAATACTGTCATCAAAACACATACAAATGATTTAAAAACTAGTTTTAAAAAAATATAAATACATAAATTTGATAATATGTATATTTATGCCATAAATCTATTTTAAAATAAAAATAATAATTCTATGTGTAGTTAATTTTTTGTATGTGAATATATTTTTGTTTTTTTTTTCTTTTAAAATTAAAAAAGTAAAATGAATAATATTATTAACAGAAAAATATTATTGTTGTTATTTTTAAAAAATAAACTAACTAAACAAAATTTAAATATATTTTAACATTATGGTAATTTTTTACACTTATGTAATTTATATATTAATAGCTAATTGTAAAACAAAAAATTAATATATGGTACAACAATTATATATTAATTATAACTCAATAAAAATAATTAAATTTTCTACAATTAAAGTATATGGTAAAACATTAGTTAAAAAATTATTAAATAATTTAGTTAAACAAAGCCACAAAATTTAATAAAAATAAATATATTTTTCCTACTAGATCTTAGATGTTGAATAATTATTTTAGTTAATTATAATGATTTAGAATAATTACTATTTGATCAGTTTAATTTATATAAAGATTATAGTTGCTATATTAATGCATTAATATAGGAATAATTTAACAAAAAAAAAAGAAAAAAAGAAAAAAAAAAACTGACGTACATCAATGAAAACCAAGAAAACATAGATTTTAGTTTTTGCTCAGAAATAGTTAGTTATTCTAAAAACTAGTTTCCCTAAATTTTAGGAAATCTAATTCTCAAAAATCTTGATTGGATCAAAAATGGATTCTGAAAAATCAAAAACCAAAAACTGTTCTAGAAACTACAAACAATCATCCTCTGAGATTACAAGTCACCCACGCAGTTTTATTACTTTGGAGTAGGCTTGGGCTTTCAGGTAACTATTCGGATTTTATATTGGGTCCAACACGATTAATATCAGTAAAATTTATAACTCTATAAAATTTAAATCGGATTTTAGAAATGTTGTAGAATATTTTTACAGACAAGACTTCTTCTAAAGCACAAACCATTTTTAATCATGCGTTATAAACATTTTTTAAGTTATACAAATTTTAAAAAGTTATATATGTTCTTTAGCTTTATAAAGAAAATACCTACAATATTTACATTTTGATTTTAGGATATTTACAAGTAAATAATTAATTGTTCAATAACTTATAACCAAAATTCTACAGTAAAATGTATATAGCTACATCAAAATAATCAACATTATAACTTTATAGCAAAATATGTAAAATTAGACTCATTCTAATTAAGCCCAAAATTTAATTTGTATCCAAATTTATTTCAGGTTTAGGTTTACATACGGATTAAACATAAAACTAATATTTAAATATTTAAATATTTTTAATTCTTTTAATAATTAATTTATTATTGATTTAGATCGAATTCCGGTCACTGAAAAATTAACATTTCGACATCGTCAGAGACAGAGGACCGACTTATGTGGGGCCACAATACCTTTAAAAAAAAAGATCGATGTATTTTCTAAAATTTTCGTAGCTTTTTTTTATTTTAATTTTCTTGGGTTTTTTGGATACATCAGACTAGATTCGAATAATACACAAAATAAAATTTTATTGAATCAGTTCGGATATTTTTATAGCTGGATCAAATCCAGATTGAGTTACAAATGCCTCGTTTCGAAGGTGAAGACTCTCATTCTCATATTTAATATGCCTTCTAGTTAATTATTTAAAACTACAGGGACCAGATGATAAATACCAACAAACATAATTAAGGAGAAGAGAATCTGTGAGATAAGATTCCTTTCCTTCCTTCTTCTCCGATCGCAATTCTTCCTTCTTCTTCGATCACATTCCCTTGTCGATCTAGTCCAGAAAACCAAACCCTAAATCCCCAATCATCCCCTCGTTAAAACTCTCCATAAATCGTGAATCTGAAGAAATAATCGAAGCTCTGTGTTGCTTAAAAATTGAAGCTTTCGTAGGAAAAATTCGCGATGCATCGCAGTTTTTCGCCAGCCGCGACGCCTCCGCTTTCATCCTCCTCCTCCTCCTCTCCTCCCCCATCCTCCGGCGACTTACCCGAGATCCCCGATGCCTGGTACGGCAACATCCAGTACCTCCTCAACATCTCCATGATCGGCCTCCTATGCTGCGTCTCCATCTTCCTCTTCCTCAAGCTCCGCAGCGACCACCGCCGCATGCCCGGACCCTCCGCTCTCCTATCCAAGCTCCTCGCCGTCTGGTCCGCCACGTGTCGCGAGATCGCTCGTCACTGCGGCGCCGACGCCGCTCAGTTCCTCTTGATCGAAGGCGGGAGCTTCGTGCTACTCTTCTCCGTCGCTGTTTTGGCTCTCTCCGTTATGCTTCCGTTGAATCTATACGCGGGCACTGCTCTGCTCAGCGATGAGCTCTCGAAGACGATGATCACGCATATCAAGAAAGGCTCGGCCTTGCTGTGGCTGCATTTCGTGTTTGTTGTTGCTGTTGTGGTGATCTCGCATTTTGGGATCTCTGCGATTGAAGCGAGGTTGAAGTTCACTAGGTTTAGAGATGGGAACGGGAACATCAGCGACCCCAATGCGGATTCCACGGCTGTGTTTACTGTGATGGTGCAGGGTTTACCTAAGAATCTAGGGTCTGATAGGGTTGAGTTTGAGGAGTGTTTTCGTCAGAAGTATCCAGGGAAAGTTTACAGGATTATCGTTCCTATGGATCTGTGTGCGTTGGATGATCTCGCTACGGAGTTGGTTCGTGTTAGGGATGAGATCACTTGGTTAGTTGCGAAGATGGACTCTAGGCTATTGCCGGATGAGTTTGAGAATCGTGGAGAGGAAGGAGTATTGTCTTTTGTGCTGGGTTTGTGGGTTAAGGTGAAGGTTTTGTGGTCTCGGGTTATAGAGAGGTTTGGTTTTACAGATGATGAGAAGCTGAGGAAGCTGCAAGAGTTGAGAGCCGATTTGGAGTCTCAGTTAGCGTTTTATAAAGAAGGACGAGCACAAGGCGCTGGGGTTGCCTTTGTGGTGTTTAAAGATGTTTACACAGCTAATAAGGCTGTTCAGGATTTCAGAAACGAGAGGTCAAGGCGGACTGGGAAGTTCTTCTCTGTAACAGAGCTGCGGCTACAGAGAAACCAGTGGAAAGTAGAGAGAGCACCCTTGGCAACTGATATTTACTGGAATCATCTGGGGTTGACGAAAATCGCTCTTATCGTGAGAAGAGTGATTGTTAATACGATTCTACTGTTGATTCTTGTGTTTTTCAGCTCCCCATTGGCTTTGATCAGTGCATTGGTAAGCGCCGGGAGAATCTTTAATGCTGAAGCGTTGGATAGTGCACAGTCTTGGCTCACTTGGGTGCAGACTTCTGGCTGGATCGGTTCTCTGATTTTTCAGTTCATGCCCAACGTCTTCATATTCGTTAGCATGTACATTGTGATCCCTTCTGCGCTCTCGTATCTTTCCAAGTTTGAGCGGCACCTAACTGTGTCAGGTGAACAAAGAGCAGCTCTGTTGAAGATGGTTTGCTTCTTCCTTGTGAACCTCATCGTGCTCAAGGCTCTTGTCGAGTCGTCGCTGGAGAGCGCGTTCTTGAAAATGAGCCGCTGCTATTTAGATGGCGAGGATTGCAAGAGGATTGAAGAATACGTGAGCCCTTCCTTCTTATCAAGGTCATGCGTTTCTGCTCTAGCTTTCCTCATCACAAGCACATTCTTGGGGATCTCCTTCGATCTACTCGCTCCAATCCCTTGGATCAAGAAAAAGATACAGAAGTTCAGGAAGAACGATATGCTTCAGCTAGTCCCCGAGCAGAACGAAGAGTATCCTTTGGAAAATCAAGACACGAGGAGCAACCTCGAGACGCCACTTCTCCCTGAAAACATGTTCGAGTCTCCAAGATTCGGCGACGTTGAACCTATGAGCCAAGACCTCGCTGAATACCCTATCAGCCGAACCTCACCAATCCCTAAACAAAAGTTCGACTTTGCGCAATACTATGCCTTCAACCTCACCATCTTTGCCTTAACAATGATATACTCTTCGTTCGCTCCACTCGTGGTCCCTGTAGGCGCGGTTTACTTTGGTTACAGATACATTGTCGACAAATACAACTTCCTATACGTGTACAGAGTCCGCGGCTTCCCTGCTGGCAACGAAGGAAAGCTAATGGACACGGTTCTGTGCATCATGCGGTTCTGCATCGACCTGTACATCGTCTCCATGCTGTTTTTCTTCTCTGTCAAAGGAGATTCGACAAAGCTTCAAGCGATTTTCACGCTTGGGTTGCTTGTGATGTACAAGCTTTTGCCTTCGGATACAGAACGGTTTCACCCGGCTCTTCTCCGGAGTATTCAGACCGTCGATGGCATCGTCGACGGGCCAGTTGATTACGAAGCTTATTCACAACCCAACTTTGATTGGGACACTTACAACAGATGATGTTTCTACGACCTTATGACTTAATAGTTTTGGTCTTTTGACCATATCGAGTTTTAGAATCTGTTTCTTGACGCTAAGGGTTCTCTTTGTAAGTTTGTATATCCCTTTTTGTGTATAATCCATCTTTTGAGAGCATTACGTTTGTTGCAGTCACTATCTGTTGCAATTTGTCAACTGGATCTCTTTATGTATTAATTAATGCCCCATTCTTTCTTAAAAATGCGATTAAGAGGTCGGAAGAAACAGAAATTGGCACTTGCCTCTACATGGTGTCTTATATCTCTGTTCAGACTTCAACTTCGGTATACGGAAGATGTTATGCACTTGACAACCAAAGATAAGAATCCAGAGCCTGTTGAGGCATGTCTCACATTCAGGTTAGTTCTTGTGTGCTCAGTTAAGTGTAGTAAGTTCTTGAAAACGTAAAACTTGTGCAGCAAGTCCAAAGTGGGTTCTTTTCTTCATTGTAAGTTTCCGCTCTTGCGTTTGTTAAATCACTTAAACAATCGCTGTGTTCTGACCTGTGAATTCTGTGAAGGTCTCTCGCAAGGCTATGATATGGGAGAGACAAAGACAACTCTTGCCAGAGCAAACATAACAAGAGAGTAGGTAGCTCCGGCAATAGAAGTTGGAAATAGGGACTCATGATAGTTCCTCAGAGCCACACGATACAAACCAAACCAAACCATCTCCAAAGAGTAGCTCTTCCTCCAACCAAAGATGTAAACACTAGAGCTACGGTCTCTTCTCGAATATGTGTTTGTTGTAGTAATCTTCTTCGAGCCCATTCCAAAATCAAACTATAGAGAACGGTTCAGTCTCTTCAGGATATATATATATATATATATATATATATATATATGTTCTTCCACTCATATCAACTAGCAAGTCAACTCTAGTTTTGGCAATTTATTACCTCTTTTTGATGTATGTATATGCCCATTTATGAACCTCGTTAACTGTATAGAAATTATTATGGGCCAATAGTAATTTACTATGTGCTGGTTTCTTGATATTCTCTATACAACCTTGGAATGTACAAAAATATAATCAATTGGTTACAGATTATTTAAATATATGTTCACATTATCGGTTTTTAGTATATTTTGAAGAAAAAAATCATATCCTGAAGGGTACTATATGATAGATTTGTAGATGTATTTCGATGATGTGAACATTGTTACACCAGTACGAGTCCATGACCATGTCTACGAGACTAGTTTAGAAGATTAGTTGTGAGCAATTATACAGAGTAAGGGGCGAAGGTGTTCACATTATAACACATGTTGGGGTTTGTATAATGATTTGAGAAATGTCTAATTTGCTGTAACATTGACGTTCTTTTTGTCAACAAATCAAAATGACAACATTACTAGACCATTATTAATGATTTAATAGTCAACCTGATTATATTCGAAACAATACGGAGTCTATCCTTACCAACAATTAAGATTTTTTTAAGAATTAAAGGTGTCTACAATACATTAATTTAACAATAACCATAATATATCCAGTAGGTAATAAAGCTAGGAACTTTGAAAAAATATAATGGTTAAGGAAATTTTTACGAAATGCTAGAACAGTATGATTTAGAATCATAAAATATCTGATAGAAGTTTTAAACAGAGATTACATATAATGTAAAATTAATAGCACATGATTTTCAGTTAGAACATTATGATTTCGAATTAAATCTTCTGAAATATTTTATTTCAATTTTTATATAGAAAGCATACTTAATGTAAAGTTAAAAACACATGATTTTCAGTTAATGTAAAAGAAGTTAAATTTGGTTGGACATCAATATTTTTTAACTGTTTCACCTATTTGAAGAGTGTAAAAACACTCAACCAATGCATCGGCAACACGTAATTCCACATGTAGACGTCAACAATCCTCCAGTAAACATCACATCCAATAAGAATCAGAGAAAGTAACAAATTGTGTTTTTTCTTGTGCTACTCTAAAGGGTAATTTCGTAACTTCCAACTCCCACGTTACTCGGTATGTGAAAAAAAAAAAAAAAAAACACGAGAAAGAGGAACGGAGAAAGAGAGAGGAGACGAAGACTGCTCCTTCCTCCATCGTCGTCTTCTTCTTCTCCCTTCTGGGAACTGTTTCATTTTGCATTACTCAAACCCTAACCCTACCTTTCTCGTTTTGTTTAGACTCACTCAGCTCATCGACTCTCTTAACAAACCCTAATCTTTGACCCCCCCCCCCCTGATCATGGCCTCCGCCGCTACCAATAACTCCTCCACTTCCTCTTCTTCTATGTCCCCTCGTCACGTGAGCGAGTCTACCCGTCACGTGAGCGAGAATCGCGGCAGCCCTACTGCTACACAACAACGCCGTCCCTCTCGGCAGGTTTCTTCTCCCTGGACTCAGATCGTCCGCGGCGAATCGGAGCCAACGATCGCCGCCGCCGTCGCCGCTCCTTCCAAGGCCCCGATCGACCCGATTGCTTCTCCCTCCGTCGCTCCGCCTGCTCCTCTTTCGACGGCGGCTGCTGGGGAAGACAAATCGGAGGAGTCTGGTGATCAGGGCAATGCCGGAAAGAAACCGGCTTGGAATCGGCCGTCTAACGGGGCTTCCGAGATCGGACCTGTCATGGGAGCTTCGTCGTGGCCTGCTCTCTCCGAGACTACCAAAGCTCCTTCGAACAAGTCTTCCTCTGATTCAAGTATCGGCGATGTACCCTCATCCGTTTCTCAGGTTCGGTTGATTCTCGTGAGACCTTATTGGTTATATGGGTTTGTTTAGTTCTTGAAAAAGTCTTCATTTCGTGTATAAAAATGGCGCCTTTATAGAGATTGGTGAAACTTCTTGCTGTGTGGTCTTTAGCAACCTTTGTTGCGTTTAGTTGTTTCTCACAGCTCTTTGTTGAAAAGAATCTTAGCTGCTTGTTAAACTCTTTCCTGGTGTGTTTGGGATAGTGCAATGTATCAATTTATAACTTCAGTATCTGCATATTTTGCGTCTTAATGCGTTTCTGTTTGATTGCGAATTCATATTGAGCCGCTGAGTTGTTTATTCTGGTTCAAAGTTTGTTCCTTTTTCTTTTGAAGCTGTTATGTGAAAAACGAAATGCTTAGCTATGTACTGTCGATGACACACTTTATCTTGAGCTAATAATGAAAATGATTCCATGTCTTTGATCTAGGGAGCTGCAAGTGCTTCTGTTCCTTCACCTAAGCAACTCGGCCGTGCAAACAACCCCAATCCAACACCAAACCACTCTCGCCAGAGATCATTCAAACGGAGCGGCGCCTCTGGACACGCTGCTAATGGTACTGCTCCTCAGCCATCAGCGCAGGGTTCACTTGTTGAAGGCACTTCGCACAACCCTTCTCCAAGAGGCCAAAGCCAGAAGAATGGCTTTGCATCACAGACTCATGGTGGTGGTACTGACAACCAACGAGACTCGCACAGGAACCAAAATGGTAATCATCATCACCAAAATCATGGTGGCAGGCGCAGCAATCAGGAGCACGGGAATCAAAATTGGAATTTCCACAGAAGCTTTAATGGGAGAGATGGAAATGCGCAATCACAAAGAGGTACTCCAGCTTTTGTAAGGTATGCACCACCACCACCACCACCAGTGCAGGCAATTTCTCCTCAGTTTATGGCAGCTCAGCCTATTCAGTCTTTTGGCAGTCCTGTGCCCTTCCCTCCTGGTGAGAGACACATTGAAAGATCACTTCTTTGAATTTTTATTTAATATTTTTCTAATCCGTCTTCTTCATTTCAGAATTGGCACCACCGTTTTATCCCGGCATGCCTTTCGTCGCTCCTCTCTCACCTGGTCCAGTCTTCTACCATGTCCAAGATCCTCCTTTAAACATAAAACTACAGAATCAAATTCATTATTATTTTAGGTAGTAACTTCATATTGAATTTCTCGAAATTCTCACTGCTCATTTCTCTTGTGGGAAGGAGTAATTCAGATGTAAATTTTTCTTTTTGTTACAGTGAAGAGAATTTGATTAAAGACACATATCTCCGTGAGCAAATGGATGATCAGGGTTTTGCTCCGCTACATGTGATTGCTGGTTTCAGAAAGGTAGATTATTTTCTGGATGTGCTTTCTTGCCTATTGGTCTCATTCACTTTTCTCTGGTTATGATATCTATAACGGTTTATCTTATTTCATTTCAAAGTTCATTACTTTCGAGTCACTAGACCAACATTTTGTTTCTTTTGCTCCCGTGTGATGTGTTTTATAATTCTATACTTGTAAAGGTATGACTAATTTGCTACTTACTTTGCTGTATCTCATCACTGTTCATTGCTTTTGTTTTTACTTCTCATAATCATTCCTAGCTACTATAACATTTTGTTGCTAAGCATTATCCAGATTATTTGTATTACTCTCTGTGACTTTTAGCTATCTGTGCTACTTCTTTCTTGCTCCTTCAGGTTGCTGAACTTACAGATAGCATCCAGCAAATAGTGGAGGCTCTACAAGGTTCACCTTTTGTTGAAGTGCAGGTACTGCCTTGTCTATGTGACCTTTAGTGTTATCTGTTTGAAGCTGAATGTGTAGATTTGTTGTGATATGTTCCTCCAAAGGCATATATGGCACTGACACTTGGGGGTTTTCTTGTGTGCTTTGAAAACTTATGCTTTTATTGAATTGACACCTTGTTTTCTTTTCTTTGTTAGGGTGACAGAATAAGGAAGCGCCATAATTGGCAACATTGGTTGATTCCAAGCCCTCAATCTGTTGATGCAGTAGCAAGCCGAGTTGGAAATTTATCGATTGGTCAGAACTCAGCAGAGCCAATTGGTGGTTCAGGTAGTCAGCCGCAATCTGGGGAAGCAGAAAACAAAGCTGTTTCAGATGGTCAGCCAGAGTCTTCTGGTGTTGATCCAGTGAGCAACAGTAATGTCTCAGGTGGTGCAAACCGTTGAACCGTCACTCTGTATGGAGCTGTTGGTTAGTGTTGGAGATGAAGTATATTATTTTGTCCTGCCCAAAATTCAGGAAAAAACAAATAATGAAGGGGAATCCAAAAAAAGGTAAAGGTAAGGCATAAACCCAAAAAGAGAAAAGAGACTCATATAAAAAAAACAAAAAAAAACAGAGAAAGGATCAAACATTTGTGATTCTTCTAGCTAGCGGAAACTTTTGCATGTTTATGTTTTTTTTTTTGGTTTTGGTTATTTTTTGGATGATGCTAATAACTTTCTTTAAGTTTATGCTACTTTGTTACATACAATGGGCATTGACGGTTGCTTGTAACACCATTGTTATTTTATGGGATCATCGGTTGTTGTTTGCTACTCTCTTGGCTTATTCTTCGATGGCGAGTGAAAATTAGCTTTCAGAGAAGATTTGTTGAATGTATTATTCTTCAGCAAATTAATTGAATTTATTGTGTGAGAAAAGCAAAGATTTGTAAAGGGAAGCAATTGCTGAACAAGTGTCTCCTCCTAAAAATGTAAAAGGAAAACAAGAAACTAAAACAAAAGTATGTACCAATCGGTGCTTTGATATGAAAATGATTGAACAAACACGTGCTTCGCGCTCAGCTGACGTCGTACTCTTGTGTAGGGCATGGTTTTTTCAATGAGTGAGTCGCTTTATGATTAAACAATTTAGCAACATGTTCGGCGAGTCGTTACTCATTAATCATTTTATAGTTAATATCCTACTAAGTAAATATCATGTGATATAAAAGAACAATTAATTTCATTATCATAAGTTCGACAGACTTCGTGAAAGTACAGTGATTTAATGATCAAAGTTTAAGGTTTACCCACTATGTTTGATTCGTAGATGATTCAATTTCTCGTGTTACAAAAAAGCTACATCATCGTCCAATTGTTGTTTGTAAGTTGTTCAACAATACTATATATATTGTATGTAGTTGATTATCTCATATGTAATGGAAATAGAAATAGAGGTTGTATAAATATTTAATTGAAATAGAAATAGAAATAGAGCTTGTATAAATAGTTAATTGACGATTGGACCAATCTTGAAAAAAAGTTTGACATACGTTGACTTTTAAATCTTACTAGATTATCAAGATAGTGTCATTCAAAAACAAAATTTCGAGGGCAATTAAGAGATAGTAAGAAGTTCATCATGTGATTCAAAACTATATCAGATGTGTGCAAATTCATATTGAGATATTTGGTTTTCCGCATAATAGTTGTTCATTTTTAGTCTTAGTTAGGTAGATTTTTAAAATACTCTTGATTAGATTATTGCAGCGAATTAACTTTTACGTTGTCCCTACTAATAACTAGAGACAACTATCTTTCGTAATAAATGATAAATGACTTTACTCTAAGATGGTCTACTTATCATCCAAACTTCCAAAGCCATGCAGTGTCTCCCTAATCTAGCCATCACCATTGATAACTAAACAAACACAAACACTCGCATATATCAAAATATTATTTTTTTTTTAAAAATATTCTTTATGTTCACCTAAATGTGGAAAATAAACTGAAGCAACCCAAGAATATGTTCAATGTCACAATCTCCATACACAAAATTATCATTCATAGACTATAAACCCTAATTCACAGAAACATACAAAATATATAGAAGTTGTCCAAATTTTCTTACTCTTTTGGAGATGTCAAAGTGTACAATCCATCCATCTCCTCACTATCCAACGGCTATCATTCTTTTGGCTCTTTTTTTGAACACTCTTTTGGCTCTTTCAACTCCGATTTTTTTTATTGCTACTTTTGGTGGTAAATTATTATGACCACTGTAGTGCACGTATGGTCTATCGACAACCTACGGGCATGTGATTATTGTACGGACCAGCGAAACTAAAGAATCCAACGGTCATTCTTATTGTTCTTTGTTGGAATATCATTTGAACATAAATGAAAATCTATAAATACGAATATCATCAGTTCAAATCACTTGTCCTGACTGATTTCGAGTCTATCAAACTTTTTCTCTGCAAGCGAATTTACTTTAGTAAAATCCTTTACTGCTCTTTTTTTTAAAAAACTTATTTATCTTTTGTATACAACGAAATTACTTTTAAAATAAAAAGAAAAAAGTGATCTTGGTTGTAAATCATTCTTATAATTATAATTTTTAAGCAACTAGAAAGAAACAAGGAAAAGAAAAAAGGAACCCTGGTTATCTATATTATATCAAACATGTGTAGATCTCAACGTGTCAAAATGATGATTAAAAAAATCAGATGTTCTGTTGATCTTATTTCAAAACTAATTGGTAATAATCACAATGATAATATCATAATTCATAATATATACTGTAATTTAGTGTCTTATTAGTGAACTTCAAAGACTTTTATTAGTGAAAGGAAATCTTTCAGTTTTATATTAGATTTATTTTTTTAGTTTATTATTAGTTACAGTTAGAACATTTTCAATTTCTTTCTATTTTTCACTATAAAATATAAAGTTTGAAGTAAAAATGTGCTTACTTTATTTTGAAGAAAAAAATTGAATAAACCATTAAAATTAGCCTTCTTCTTTTTGTGCTTATTTTAGCAACTGGCAAGCAAGTTTTCGTTTTCTTTTTGTTGGCAATGCAAGTTTTCCGTTTATATGCATCGTTTTGAACGATATTTTAAGACAGAGATAGAGATCTGACCGAGTTTGGGACAGAGCAATATAGTGCTGACACCTGTCCAATCCCTATAAGACATGACTTGTCACGGCCTCTCCCTCTCTTACAACTCACAAGCTCTGCATAGCTCAGATATACCCAACTTCGAGCTTTAATTTTATTAAAATGTTTTATAATCTATTGGCTCAAATGGGTGCAACATTCAAATGGGTGCAACAATTTTTACATATTTAAATACGGTCAATGCTAGTGTTGGTAAAGTAAAAGAACAACCATGGTCAATGCATACAAACCAAAGTATAATGAAATGTTAAAAAATTAATTGAAAGTTTGTACCATATACAAACCAAAAGAATATAACTAAGTTTGGTTTCAACAGTTAAGAGGCTAGAGCACATAAACAGTTGTCTGAACCTTTGTTTTGACCTATCTCTATCTACAAGCTTATTCATTTTCTATGTGCTACTGGCCTACATCTATATATATATATATATATATATATATATAAAGTTGAGTTTTCTTCCTCCAGAATGCGCCACATAGGATGCCACGTCAGAAATTTGAAGGCTGTCATCGCGCCATGTGTCATTGCATCCAAAATACAACACTTTGTTAAATGAATATATCTCGTCGCATTTCCGTATATATAAGTAGTCTGTAACTTCCACTTTAATGCACATCAATAAGCGCTTGTGTATACAAAGAGATCCATTGCAGCCATTATATACCCTGGTAATACTTTAAGATTTTTTTAAAACCAACTTTTAGTTATATATGGTCACGAGATAAAACAGAGGAAAGACTGGACTTGCACACAGATAATGGAGTAACATAAGACATCGTCATCTTTGCTCAGTTACGAGCGCATCTAACATTACCGACGCATCATGTGGCTCGACATCGGGTTCATACTGCTTATGTATCTTTAAAACATTCAAAAGTTGGTTTTTAGATCATTGCAAAGTATTCTTCTTCAGATATTATATGTTTGTTAGTATTGATTGTAAAAGATGTTTAGGCATATATATTAGACAACTATGTTTACAAATACAAATTAGTACTTGACTTTTATTAAATATTGTAATTGTGGATTAGACTAAAAAGAAAAAAGTGTGCTTATATAGGAAAATTGCATATGGGGATTATACGGAGATTATTTTGATTTTGAAACTAAAACAAATATATAGGAAAATTGCATATTTTGGATGCGAGTGCGATTTATATCAACCTGATTTAGTTTAGAGTGTAACATTATCGTCAAAAAAACTTTTGAATATAAATTATATTTTTATCCATAACCTAGATAATTTAAGTTTTATAATTTTTTTAAAAATTTATTTACATTATTTATTTACATAATTTTTAAAATTTATTTTTTGAACTTCAGAAATATTATTATCACTATTTTATAAATAAATTCTTAATTTTAATATTCAAGATTTGATGATATAATATATAAGAAATGTCTGTTTTTACTATCAATTTGAGATGTTAATAAATTCATATTTTAAATTTACGAAGAATTTTAATACAAATATCAAAAAGTACATATAGTTATTCTGTTATAGCGTAATAAAATAATTTAAAAATAATATTTAGTTTAATATGTATTTTTTGCTGATTTATAATATTTTTTGTACAGAATAATATATGGTTGTATAAGTTCTGTTTGTGCATAATATTCTATAGCCAGATTAAAAATTTATGTAAGTATAAATATATAATCATCAAAGCATATTACTCCGTTTATTTGATGTATTTTACATTTGTTTTAGTTTATCTCTAGCAACTTACAAACATAACATAAAACAAAAATAAATTCTCAAATATAACATAAATATCAAAAAAAAAACAATATGTATTAATAGTAACAATTACTGATATTGTCCTAAATAACTACAAAATATATTCGACTAAGATTACCTCAAAATTAAAACTTTTATTCTCCTCTGTAATAGATATCCTGACATAAAAAAAATCTTGTATTTGAAAACTCAATCTCATTTTCTCAACATAATCACACTTACAACCAAGTGAATATATAAAAAAATTTACATAAAATTATATATTTAATAAAAATCGATACATCGAATTCCGCGCGTATCGCGGCGGATGTGCCCTAATTAGATTATGAAATGAAGATTCTAGTAATAAGAAAGCAATACAAAATAATCGCGAAGCTTCTATGTTTTTTGCCACAAATGGATAAATAACTTCTTATAGTAAATGCCATTGAGTTAATTGCTTTAATAAACAGTTTCTAATGTACCATTTGCATGTTCAAAGACGGGACGTTTCCTTGAGAGCTATTATTATTCATTTATACTCTAATTTACACAAAAATATACTATTAAAATCGTAACTGTACGGAAATGAATAGTTTATCTTACTAAGAGAAAAAATTATATTTTATAATATTATCAACTTGTGGTAAAGAAATAGAAAAAAATTTGAAAAGCGTTGCTAGATATGCACTTGGAGACTGAACATTGATACAAGCGGACACATATTTTCGAATACCTATATCATAATAGAAAGACGATGTTTTCATGGTTCTTATCATATATGTAAGTTTTTTTTTTAATATGCAATGAAAAAAACAAAGGGAAGAATTAAGCAAGAAAAAAAAAAAGTAACACTTGAAAGTTGAAAGTGATTCAAAAGGATGTGATCTTTAAAATTAAAAGAGATTAAACCAAAGTTTAATTATTTGCCTGCCTGCTTTTTTCAAGCATCTCTTCTTCCCCACCACTCTTTTCATTTAGGGATCATGACAATATATAGTTTACTGACTTCTCTTTTAAATTATTAAAAAATTATTTATACAGAAATCTTCAAATTACATCAAAATTCTAATTACATAGTTATGTAATTTTTCTCTTCGTTTTAACTTTTTTTTTTCTTATGAATAGTTCCAATCTCACTGTCTCTTCTTCTAGACCCCATCCATCATTCCAGAAATGACTGGTGAAAGTCAAGAAGCTCTCTGAGCTCTCTACTCTCTTTCTCTCTCTTTGTCTCTCTCTCTCCAAGACAATTGACACCAAAGCCTAAAGCTGTGTAGCTGTGTGTATTGGTTTCTTTTCCAATGTTTTCATCAGCCAAGCATCAAAGAAACTATAGAGTCTCTGCTCCAAACAAGAACAAGGCTCTCAACAAAGTTTCTTCCATTTCATCCTCATCATCTTCACAAGATTCTCAAGCCCATAAGAGATCTCTAGTCACCATGGAAGAAGTTTGGAGTGACATCAGCCTTGCTTCCATCCACCACCTTAACCGCCACAGCCAGCATCCACAACACCACCATGAGCCTAGGTTCAGTAGTCTTAACCACCAGAACCAAAACCCTAACTCTATCTTCCAAGATTTTCTCAACAGACCTCTGAATCAGGAACCAACCATACCCACAAGCCTCACCATGGGATCTTCCTCTAATGGCGATAGCACCACTGTCGCTGCTCTCTTCAGCAGCTCTCCTTTGGCACCTCCTGCAACTGTTCTGAGCTTGAACTCCGGCGCCGGTTTCGAGTTTCTTGATAACCAAGATCCTCTTGTTACCCCCAACTCTAATCTGCATAGCTACAATCACCTCACAAACGTGGCTTCATTGGACACCCCTTTTGACGCTTTAGTTACATCTACTTGCAAGAAAAGAGGCCAAGAGTCCAATGAAGGTTCAGGGAATAGACATCATAAGCGTATGATCAAGAACAGAGAATCTGCGGCTCGTTCCAGAGCTAGGAAACAGGAATGTGCTACTCCTCTCCTAAATTTCCACTTGAAAAAGAAAAATATGGTTTTGCCCTCACAATATTATGATCTAAAAAAGGTTTGGTTATTGGGTTTTGATTCTCATTTGCAGGCTTATACAAACGAGTTAGAGCTTAAAGTTGCTCAGCTGAAAGCAGAAAATGCAAGACTCAAGAGACAAGAAGATCAGGTAAACAAGGCAGAGAAAAGTTCTTATTGTATTTTCCCATATGTAGCACTCATAAATAATATTTCAAATCCTTATAGTTAAAAAGTAAATAGACATCCTCTGCATTACTTGACGTATCTTTGTTTTTACACACGTTTTTGTCCAATGACAGTTTGAGAGTTATGATTCTGATACTCAAGTTCTTTGTGTGTGTGTGTGTGTGTTTGTGCAGTTAAGAATGGAAGCAGCAAATCAGCAACCCAAAAAGAACAAACTTCAAAGGTCTTCCACAGCTCCATTTTGAGAAATCTACAAGTCCTTATTTCTCTTTTGGGGATTGAGATAGTCTCTCATGAAGAAGTGAAAAATGGAAAAACTTGTACCTCCTTTTATTAGCCATAAGTATAACTAAGCTAGATTTGTAAACCTAAGATATTGCAGGGTAAAGAAGTTGGTAAAAACGAAGGAAAAAAAAACAGAAAGAGGAAAGGATCTTTCCATCTCCTTAGGCACAGGAACACCTGTCTTGGGCCTCTCTCCTCTTGTTCTGTCATTTTCTTATGTACTAACTTTTATTTTTGTAGTAATGCTACTTCCTCTTCTAATGTTTTAGTTTGAAAATTTTACATATTATGTTTTACTGTTTAACCAATTTGGTTCTCAAAAGAAGCAAAAGGTTCAAGCGACCAATAGACAAAACAGTGTTCCACTTAGATGATGACTATTCCAAAGAAAAGTGAGAAGGGGACCGACCTATCACTGAACATTCATTAACACAAAATTGACCATTCCTTTGGCTGTTTACCATACAAGCCAACAACTTGCAGTATGAAATTGGAACCTCCAAGTCAATGGGATAGGATATAAAGTCAGCCAACTTTTTTTGGTTGGTCAAGAGAGAACATGATAGGGTTGGTTATGTCCTGGTCACCCCCACGTGTTACTTATTCTTTTTTCTATACTAGTCATAATCAAACACCAGGTGTGTTCATAAGCATTTGATTTATCAAGAGATTAGTTTTTTATCCCTCTTTTGCTAATACTAGTCATCATCATCAAAACACTTTGTTTGTCCAACAAGATTCTTGAACCACTTTTGGTTGTTGATGTTTTGCTGTGTGTTTGTTCTCTCAAACAACCAAAGGTGGACATCAAGAGCTAATATGGTGTGGCATTAAGATAGAGAATAAACATTACCAAAAGTAGGACTGTGACTAGAATCCATCCCTCACAGTATATGGTAATACTTAGAGCCTCTCAGATAGGGAATCTAATACTTTTAAATCATACTTTTTAGTTTCATTCCAGTCAAGGAGAATCCTAGACTTCAAGAAGAATCCTAGACTTTGAGGAACTAAGAGACATCGATCACAATGAACACGATACTTTTTGGACGTTCCTGACATGGAATCTTCAAAAGAGCTTCCTGGCCTCCACGAAAGCTACAACAAAATGAAACAAGGTTAGGGCAAGGAGACTAAGTATCAAACTGCAGATACCAAAGATTACCAAGTAAGTTACCTAGTTTGGTACCAACAAGGACGATGGGGACACCAGGAGCATGGTGCTCCAACTCTTGGATCCACTTCTTGGAGACATTCCCATAACTAGCCTTACGAATCAGAGCGAAGGCTAGTATGAAAACATCAGCACCACGGTACCTAAGGTACTTAATCATAGTCTTCCTGCCCTGTAAAAATCAATATCAAAAGCTCTACCAAGGATGATGATGATGATGATGATGATGATGATGATGATGATGATGATGATGATGATGATGATGATGATGATGATGATGAGATGATGATGATGATGATGATGGTGGTGGTGAATTGGGTCATCATCATTAATATTACCTGCAGCATCCCACAATCCGAGATTCACCGTGCTTCCGTTAAAAACCATATTCGCACTGAAGTTATCAAAAACTGTCGGGACATAGTCCTATACTTCAACATTAACTGAAGATACAAGCTTTCTTTCTACCAAACACATCACAACTCAGATAAGATAATAGTCAGACAGGGTATCTTACCGTGGGAAAGGTGTTGCTCGTGTAAGAAATCAGCAAACATGTTTTACCGACAGCTCCATCACCAACAGTAACGCACTTAATGAACCTTTTGAAGCGCTCATCGACTCCACAACCTTCTCTTCTCCACAATAAAAAAAAAAGTAAATTCAACCTTAGATCTACGCCTGAGGAACCAAGAGAACCTTTACAATATGCCTTAAGATCGTCTAACATTACATCCAGGTGAGCATCTCCGCCACAACCAAAACCCTAAAGATCTAAAATGTGGACGTGACCAAGAAGAAAGAAGATGAATGTTGTTGAACACACGTGAGGACGATGAACTGGGTCGAAACTTAGAGACAGTAAGTAGAAAAAGTGATATCCGCAAATAATTGCCATCGAAGCGTTCTCTAGTGGAATCATCTCTACCATCAACCTCCCCCGATTGTTTTACTTCATTTTTTTCTCTATTTACATTTTTTTATTGTAACACTCTTTTTACATTCTTCTGTTCTGTTTTTTAATATAATGTTTCTATGTTCAAAAAAATACTAATTCGTTAAATTGAGAATGCAAAAATTAACATAACTCTGCTTGTTCAATAAAGATTTCAGCACACAATTTTTCTCTTAATCCAACAAATACAAGATAGATTATTACGACGAATCTACTTTTCAAACATATATCTGGATAACGTAAAAGTCAACTAAAAAGGAATTAAACGAATTACCCATCAACTAATCTGCAATCATAACTATTGTATATAAGTCCCTCCTACATAACACCGTCATGTCTAATAAACAAATTACGTAGAAACTGATAAAGGAGTAACTATACTATATAACTAATCAATCTAAAACAAATTGATCATTAGCCCTTTAGGACCATACACAAGCTTAGCCGTTCTAAAAATAATCATCTCGGATTAATTAACTCTTTCTTCTGATCATCTTGGTTGATGATCTCTTCTTTCTCTTAGAAAGATCGAATGATGCTGTTATTAAAATCAGGTCCGCACAGCTTTCACCAAAGGCGTTGAACCGCCCTAAACGCGACAACCAGAACACCAATCGAAAACACAGTAGAGAGAGTTGGGGACGCGTTTGGAGATGCAGCAGAGTAGCTGACGGCTTCGGTCTCAAGTCCTCCTCCCTTCGTTGCACTCTTCACACTACAAATTTACGCAAAGACAATACATCTATTTAAAATAACGTTTATATATGTTCAAAAAAGTAAAGTTGACATATTATATATTACTTGCGATATGAACCAAAGAACCGTGCGGCATAGTTCACCGACGTTTGTAAGAAAAAAATATACGCCAGAAAACATTATATAGTTTCTATTTTGATTCAAAATTTGATTTATTATGTTTGATATCGTTATATTCCAGCTGGTGAAAATGAAAATGTCGTTTTGTCTTATGATTCCCCAAATAGACAAACAACACGGTCCATTATGAAAACATCAAAAAAGCATGTGTCATGATTTCTATACAGTGATTTGACCTCATTAATTTTTCAAAACGTTACAAAAAGTGAGCTATTCATGTTCAACATAACCGAAATAACTTCTGAATGTGACAAAATAAATTCTGAAGCGGTCTTCTTCTAGCAGAATCAGAGGCAAACATTTTTAATTACCAAACGCTGCCATTTTGTTGTTTTTTTTTTCCTTTCAAATATTCTAATTCGTGTGTTCTACTTGATGATTTGAAGACAATCATAACTTTTTGTAGTGATTTTATTTTTTTGTAATGAGTAATGAAAAACAAATATTTAATTTACCTTGGGTTAGGAGAAGGACAGAAAGTGATGACGTAATCAGCTCCGCCGCAAGTGAAAGTGCTAGTTCCGTCGTCGTAAGCGTAACTATAAGCTCTCGGACACGCGTTTTTGAAGAACAGCGAGTACTCACTTGGCTTACACGTGTCCGGCGTCCCAAACGCGCCGCTACAGCAATACTCCGGCGTCCCAAACGCCTCACAAGCGCTTTTGCAAGCGACTCCTTCGGTCCCCGTCGTCGTCGCCACTTTCAGCTGAGCAGGACACGGGCCGTTGAGCTCCGCGACGCAGCCAGTGGCGGTGCAGTTCCCGGATACGCCGCCTTGCGGGACGATCGTCATGGGGATGTTGTACCCGTCGACGAGACTGACGTCGTAGAAGTCAAGACCACCGGCTCCGTTCAAGGTGAACTCAGCTAGCGTCGCCGGAGGTGCGGCGCCGGAACCTGAGCATTCCACGGCGGACGAACCGCAGTCGCCGGTGACGCAAGTGAATCTTCCGGTGGTTGCGTCTTGTGTGCAGAGAGTACGGCCCCAGATACGGCCGGACCAGGCGGCGGGGATCGGGATGGCGCGAGTTTCGGTCGGGTTTAAAGAGAATCCGGTGGTGGGTAGAGGAGCGGTTCCGGCGCCGGAGAGAAGGCCGGGCCAGACGGTGTAGCTGCACTGGTTAACGACGGTGAAAGTGGTGGAGGAAACGCCATGGATCAAAACAAGAACTAGAAAAAGAAAGAGAATGTTTTGAGATTGACCCATTAGAGCAGAGAGTCACCAGAATCTAAATATATGAACTTTTTTTTGGTTTTTGTGTGTTGCCGGAGATGATAGAGACTTCCGGTGACTCTGTTTCTGCTCTGGTGAGAGATGTTTGAAGAGTGTAAATATATATATGGAAAGAAAAAGAATATTGAAACTAGAGTGGAAAAGAAATTGGAGAGAGATTGGTTTTGGGGATTGAATCTTTTTAAAGGGCTTAAGATTTTTTATAACAAAGGTCGGTTTTCACGTGAGCCCATGCCGCCTTTGTCTAAGTTAGTCGGCCATTGTGCCGTACAAGGTCACGTTACTATTCTTTTTGTTCATAAAATATGTAAGAATTTTTTGTTTGGATCATAGGAAATAATATTATATCATGTTATAATTGTTTAATTTGCATGATTCTTGCAATATGCCAATATGGGTTGCATATGGGGATGATCAGTCTTTGACGTCGGTGATCTACATAGAATTTGTCCCTTTTGATTATTTATATATACATAAATATATTCAAACGATCCATTACATCTTTTGCAGATTTTTAATAATACAGCATACCCATAACTTGGTTTGTTGTTAGGTCAACCCATCACCATGTATATATACACGAGTACATCGTTTGTATGTCGCCGCCGGTACTAGAATTTCCCGGTAGAAAATGTTAGCTATTTCCACAAAAGAATTGAATGATATTAAAATGTAAATGTACTGAAGGAAAGAGGCGGTGAACATAAAAATGCTGAAAGTAAGACGTAGTGTTTGATGGATCCTTAGATTCTTCTGCCCTCTTCTCTCTTCCAAAGGACAAGGTCTTAAGAGTATCTACTATCCACCCAAGTTGTGTTGTGTCGTGTCACTATTAATTACTATAATTTTGACAAGATGACAAAATAAAACATATATATGATATTTGATTTTTATTGAGTAGTTTTAGTATTCAAACTGGAATATAGAATAAAAGGTTCAGGTCTTCAGGAGAGGAAGACAAATTTTATTTTATTTTTATTTATTTATTGAGTTACTATGGAAAAGAGAGATCGTGGCTAACGTCGGACAGAAATTTTGTAAGATAGATTTATAAAGAAACGAGAAGGTGTTGGGTCAACGACATTCGAAGCTTTAGTTGTGTGATGTGGAGAGATATCAACATGGTTGATTCATGCTTCTTTCATTGTTACAAGTTATTGATGTAATGTTCAAAAAAAAAAAAAAAGTTATTGATGTATACAACTTGGATTAGGTCTCATTATGTATGTTTCTTTAAATAGAAACTTATTCAATTCCTAAAAACTTGATATGCCGATTAGGGCCTTGATTGTTGTTTGCACTTGTTTACGTTTTGTATGATGTTTGCATCAGATGAACCTACAAGATTTACCATTATTAGAGGTTATGAAACCGGTTTCATATTAACAATTACATACTCGGGTTATGTTCTCTTGGTTATTAGACTCGGTTTAAATAGGTTTAGTTTTTAGTTTTTATGGTTTATGTTTAGATCCTTTGTACTCGAAACAATTGCTCACTCTTTGCAAACCTAGAATCTGAAATGGCATCAGAGCAAAAGTTTTCCAATTTTGTTTTAATCGATCATTTGATTAAACCATTTAGTATAACCTTCACTAAACCAAACTTTTTTTTTTGAGAAAGAAACCAAACTTAACCATCATTAACAGGTTCTCTTTTTGTGAAAACTATTCAAATGTCATCAACATGTGATCCAGAACCCCAAAGTTTTCTCATAAATTATTCGAAGAGACATCAAAAATGGCAACGGAATCTTGAATAATTGATTAATGCGATGTGAGAGCATTAGAAAGGTTTTGGTATATCGGATCCAGCCAATATCCAACGATATGAACACCATTCGATGTGGCTGATGTGTAACCTAATCAAGTTTTAATACATATGTATTACTATAATCTAACCAATGATAATTTGAATGTGTGGTTTTATATGGACATGGAAAGGTGAACAACCAAACTTGGGCTTCCAGTTACTTCTATTAGGATAGAAAATTTGTCACCAGTCTTAGATTTTGTTAATTATGATTGTAACTTTAAACTAGATTAAATAAATATAAATTCACAAAAATGACTGAGACATTCTCTAAATGGCTGGTAATGTGTAAAACAGGTAACAATCAACATATCGAATGAGATCATGCATTCCTTAATACTCGTCCAGGAGACTTTGTCTAAGAAAAGTAGGATAAAGGAAAGCTTATCACTATCCAATAACTGCTCATGCCCGCTAAAATGTTATGTTCTTGGTCAAAGAAGGTCAGAATTGCAAATCATTTTACCAATTCACAGGTTATATGATTCAAGAAGCATAATCAAGTTATTCCTCAATACAAAACAACTCTATTTTGTTATTGGATTGTGATTTGTGCAATTCTAGTTTGTATACAATGTTGTACGTAGTATTCTAATACAAAATTTAGATGATATACAATAGTTAAAAGTTGGTTAAGTAGCTATTTAACAGTTTAGAAGAGTTTTGAACACTGAAAAGTTTATGAAATTTATATTGTTAAGATGTGACTGGATAAATTATATTGGGCCACAAGAGACATTACACATTTTGGGTAAGGCTAGTTGGGTTTTTCTACAAGTGTGTTGGTTACATCGAAAATTTATTTTTGCGCCATGTTCCATATTTATATTGAGATTCTAAAAAAGGTAATTACAGAAGAGTAGTAAATTACGTATATGATTTGATTGAAGAAAACGCTTGATTGAATAAATGTTTTCTCTTCTTAAAACATACTCTATACTTATAAGCTTTTAGTTATAATGAAAAGAATACATCGTGGTTACAATGAAACTGTACATTCAAAAAAAAATTTAGCACGTCTTTAAACGTCGAAAACATCTATGCATAAAAAGAGAAAACATCTATGCATAAAAGACGCTGCATCACTGAAAATCACAGTACTACTTGAACTTGAGAACTTTCACGTGACACACTGTCCCTTAGCTTCTAGAAGGATATAACAGTATGCAATCTTTATATATCAAGTCGCAACAATTTTAATACGGCAATAATTTATGTGAGGAGTCGAGGAGAAGATCTAAGAGCAAGATCTAACCACTGTGCAGCATGAGTTACTTTTTCCGTTTCCACAATCTAGCGGGGCCGTCCTTTTGTCGCCTCTAGGCCCCCAATAAACCTAAATATGACGTGGGAGTTATTATTACGGTTATCATTTATCAACAAAGTCATGCAAATAATTTTCAACTTAAGAAAATTATGCATGCTACTACTTTTGTCCCAATAATGCTTCCAAGTTCCATCTCACCATATGTCTAACATTCAATCCTAACTTTCTTCATGTAACATGCATGAGTTGAATGTGTCCCAAATGTCAAACAATAGAAATAAAAGAAAGATTGTGTGGACATATCCAAATGTATACTCTTAAGTTATAATAATAGCTTACAATGTTTGAGCATATCAGTAGAATGAGAACAGACCAAACAAGACGGTGCTATGTAGACGAAATTACTGTCGTACCACAATTTTTGATATCAGATTGCTTTTGTTTCCGTGACCACACATAGGTTTGGGCGTTCGGTGGCCCGTTCGGTATCGGTCCGGCTGATTCGGATTTTTGGATTTTTGGTGTTATACTCAAAAGTACCATTTGGACTTTACTAATTATCGGATCGGATTCGGTTCGGGTCCTTCCGGATTCGGTTCGGATCGGATGTAACCAATATTTAAAATCGTCCAAAAAAATATTTTTAAACCTCAAAAATTGACAAATTTTCTTTTCAAAATATATAAATTATTTACAAATCTAGTTAAATATTAGTTAAACTATCTAAATTAGCTAAAAAATATTAAAAATAGCAAATAAAACAAAATACAAAAATATTTTGAATACTTTAAAATATCTAAATCACCTTAAAATATATAGAAATATTAACATATTTAACTAATTTCGGATATTTCCGGTTCCTAATTCGAATTTCGGTTCAGTTCGGATTATAACCAAACTCCAAAGTACTAAGATCATAAGTTCCATTCGGATATTTTTGTATAACAGTTTGGATTCAGTTTCGATTTTTCCGGTTCGGATCTAGGTAGATACTTCGGGTTGAGTTAAAAACGCCCAGGCCTAACCACACAGCTGAATAGGTACACACTATCGTAATGTTATTATATTAGAATGATCGAAAAAGAGGACTCGAGAAGATGTATAGTTATTATCAGGTTGGCCTCCTCATTTATTAACTCAGAATCTCTCAACTAAGTACTTGAAAGAACTCTAAAAGTGATGGCTATGTTTGGTTCACATTGAAGAAATCATCTTTCATTGGCCATATTAACGTGTTGTATAATAGCAGTCATTTTGTGGGCCAGATGATATAATCACTTATGGATGCATTATAATTTTTATTGGTTTTTATCGAATTGGATGCATTCCGATTTCCATCAAACTGGACTCGAAATGTATTGTTACAAACCGACATCGGTATATCATAAGCAAATTAAAACGTCAGTCATAAAAACAGAAACTTAATTTTAACCTGGGCGTAATTCATATTAGATTTGTTTCTTGATTACTTTCGCATTTGCACTGGAAATGGATGTATTATAAGTTCTTAAAAAAACATTGTTATAAATTAATCTATAGATTTATATTATTTCATTGACTAAAATAGGATACACAGGGTAAAAAAAACACGTAGATCCTGCGTAACACGGAACCAACGTTATAGGCTTATTGCACATTAATCCACGTCCGTGTCAGCTAATTACTAATATTAATTACAGCGTTAAGCCCATAATTATCGCCTTCCTATTTAAAACTCCTTCACCGAGTCAACTCGCTACCAGCACTGATCAGTTTCCCAGTTCCGACCAACGTAACTTCCCATCCCGGAGGTACTGACGGTCAAAGGACGGCTCTTCCGAAGCATCCTCCGATCGTAAACAGAGCGTTTCTCAGGATCAGAGAGCGTACAGTACGCCGCGTGGATCTTCATGAACTCATCCGCCGACGAAGAAGAAGAAGAGTTCGTCCGGTCGTTTCCCGCCACGTCGGGATGGAAGATCCTGGCCAGTCGCCGGTAAGCAGATTTGATGTCCTGGGGGCTCGCGCCGTGAGGAACCTCAAGAATCTCGTAGAGAGAAGCGGTGGCCGTCGTCAGTCGCCGTGGGAGTTGATGAAGTCTGGGGGAAGCCTCCGCGCAGGTGTAGGAACAAGAGGCGGAGGCGAGAGGAGGCGAGATACGAGCTGCGCGAGACGGCGGAGATAAGGGGGAGAGAGGCGGAGAAGAGAGGAATGTGTGAGCGAAAGAAGTTGGAGAAGAAGAAGAAAACATCTTTGCTATGAAACGGCAGCGTTTTTGCCTTTGTTGTTTTTGTTGGAGAGAGGGAAAGTAAGATTGAAGAAGTATTGGAAGGATCTATTTATAGGGGAAGAAGCGATTAGTCATTAATTGCTTGATTAATACTCAATTAGTGTTTTTAATTACATGCTACAAAACAAAAAAAAAGGTTAAGTGACTTGTCAGAATACTAACGGACATAGGGCAAGTATGGTTATAAGACGGATCGGGTGAAGTAGAGTTACTCGGGTCGGATCCTGTGGAGCTTATCTAGTTGGAATTATTGCAGTAGAGATAAGAATGTACGTAAGATCGCTGTGGCTGTAATTGTCATATTAACAAATTAGATGAGAAGTAATTTGGTTTTTAATAAACTGAAGAGTCACTAAATTGCGCAAAAACAGATTTTAAACTATGGTTTTAGTGATATATTTTAATTTAAATACATGCAACTTTTAAAACTACTATGGAAATTCGAAATTGGATTCTTCTTACAAAGGATATCTTCTCTATTCATGATTGTGTACTTGTATGGAGACGTTATGTCGACCATACGTTGTTTGTTGGATACTGAGAAGACATAAATAGATTTTTACAAGGGAGATGAAAAGTCTTTCTATACATCTAAGGTTTGCCTCCCACCATACAAACATATATAAAGCTATTGGATTTATGCGATTTTCTTATTATTCTTGGAGAAATTTCTCTTCGCTAGATTACACGATAAAATAAACTCATGTAATATGCATACATTCTCAGATTTATCATCTAACCAGAGAGATTATGGTTGTCTCATTCAAGGAAAAGTCGGTTATTTATTTTATTTTCTTACTATTTATTCGTTGATGAAGAAAAGTCGACTGGATTATATTATTTCTATCGTGTATTCTTTTAGGAGGAGGAGGAGGTAGTTCATAAGAACCGGAATCATTAACCTCATTTTTATAAGCGTCAAATCATTGAACTTTGACTTAACTTAAGCTTTTGCAAGTTAATATGCATGGTAACTTTTGAAAGAACAAACTCATTTCACGTGGAAGTTTCAGTAAATCCATTGTGATCATAGATTATCTAGTAACCAAATGATCCAAAACGTGTTATTTAAATTGATAGTTTCAAAGATAATCACAAGTTTAAGTTGTTGTCAAAACCATTAGTTTGATATGTCTTAAACGGGATCAACTTATGAAAAGTCTCCTACCCATTTCAATCTCCCTTAGGCCTTTTGCAAGTTGATCTCGTAGAGAGGCTAATGGACCATATTTTTGGCTCTAGAAGATGGTGACTGAGTGATTGTTTTAAGCAAAATATTGTAATCAAATATAGTCTCTACTTCTTCTCCAACCACGTGTTTGATCATCTTTGATACCCCAAAACAAGTGTTATAGGCTTATAAGTTATAGCTTGCTATCAAAATCCAATTGGTGTGGTTAGTGCCGGTCGTATCAATCATTTTTGATAAAACTTATCTAAATCTTGTGGATCATACTCATTCAGTCTTTTTTTTTTAACCTTTAAGCTTAATTGTGAAGGATAATCAACACGTTCAACAAAAAATAAAGACACATTGTTCTAGTTTTAAAATCAATCAAAGAAGAATTATCTTTAAGACTTTCAACATCTTCAAGAGCCAAATAACGTAACTTTTCTACTTTGTATAAAACAATCGTAAGTGACGCAGAAGAATGACACCATTTCGTGGGTGACACATTCCCTTCTATTACTATAAGCATTTTGTGCTTTCTCATCATCTTCCATTTATATGTAAATTAAAAAATAATACATAACTACGTTACACATACATGCGTATACGTATTCCATGTGAATTAAGTAATATACCTTATTATTATATTTCTGCAACTTGTAACATTAGTATTTTACCATATGGATATTTAGCAGTTAACAGCGTCACAAAACTAAAAGTCAATTAATTAATCACATGAAAGAAGCGATTACATTATAAAATGATAGAGACAGGAACGTGAAAGAAGCTAAATCCAGCAACGTTACACATTGGTCAACAAGACTCGAGAGATAGAAACAATAACTATATACCGACATCGATAAGGTTCTACGGACTACGGTCTACCTTAGTTCAGTAGATTCAATCCCTCATTCCTGACTACTAAAACCATTCGCATTATCATCACTGGTTTACTTGTCTTGGAATTTTGGTAACGCCCATATTTAAGTATGACCACAGCTTTGTGTCATAAGCTTTTTTTTATGTCCTTTGCGGAGAGGTAAGCTTGTTTTGCATTAGGTTCTGTATTCTTTGCCACACCTGACACCATTAAGGCGAAACAGCTTACCTCTGACTAAGTCTCTGACTTGATTAAACGTCCTTTTGTTTTGGTGTTCTTTCTAGAAAAACATCATAAAACGAAAGAATACCATAACTGTAAGTTTTTGTCATCAATATTGTTTGCTACCTTAATCATCAGAGAAGTTGACAAATGTACTTTCCACTTTCCACCAGAGTTTATTAGGAGCGCATGGACGCAGTCTCAGCAGAGATCTCTAGATAAGAAAGGTAGCCAAGTGGTTAGAAACTCCGAAGCTATCTCTAAAGATCTGATGGCTGATACTTGCGGGGAAAATGGTGTTCTTCGTTATCGATTGGCTCCATTCTCTATCGTGTATAACAACACTATCCTATTCTCGGTTTGTACGGACTGAAGAGAGGTTCGTTTACTTTGGGTGTTCTTTTTGAGTATTGCACTCTAAAAACTTCTATGGCGGACTAATAATGATTTATAACCCACCGAGAGGGGTAGTTTTAGCATCAAGTTACTCATAAAATGTCAACAACACGCCGACAATAACATATGATCCAATGGGCTTAAAAGCCCATTGACTAAAAATCTAAATAAAGCAATCATAGTTGATCTGTTGGATGCTCACCTGCTAAGTTGTTGTTTCTTTGTTGGCATCGTCTCTGAACTTATATCAATTGGAAGTTTTTATTACAAACATATTTGCTGTTCAAATAACGTCGGACGCCGGAGTCTGGATTTCATGCTCTAAGAAGTGATCTACAATGAGTTCCTTATGAAAGCACTATCAACCACACATATGATGTTAGTACTTTCCAAAGCACATATTTGAACTAGTTTATAGACACGCACGCGGATCCAGTTTCAAGAATAACTCCAAACTTTTCATGTTTCAAATGCAAACGTTTGAGTTTGCATTTAGTATGACTTACATATTTTTTGAATACTAGAATGTTCGAGGCTGAATTCCGTAATCTTCCAATCCCAAAACCACATGTAACATTAATTATGTAGAAGCCAAAAAACCGAATCGATACAAACGATAATAACAAAGCGATGTTAAGGAAATAACGGATCAAAAGACGAAATGGAAAAACGTTTCATAAACGAACATGGAGGCGAGATCTGATCTCTTTCCTTAACTCTAAATATTCGCTCCGTAGTGAGACGGGACTGTACGAATATAGAGTCCCAGGATACAACCATGGGAGACGATCACGCTTCACTCGTGAACGCCCTATCGAACGAAAATTCTACGAAACACTCTCTCGACTTACACTGTGAGATTTGCTGGTTTTGTTTGCGTGAAAACTTAAGAAAATGAGAGAGGAAGAGACGGATTATTTAAAGAAAAGTCGTGGAGCGGTTTTTCGAAATCGAAACGAAAATATCTCGGAGATCTCGGAAGTTATGCGTTGAGAAACTTTCTCCGCAAGATCTCTCCACTTTGACTCGTTCTAATCCATTTCGAACAGATAAACTTCGTGTCGTTTTTGAACGAACAACGTGTTGTTTACACACGAACGTCATGCTGTTTTGGGCAAAACATTGGGCTTAATTGGTCCCAAAAAGAATCTTATTGGGCCGGAGGCCCTCCACCAAGACCCAAGTCTCTCATGCCATATACATGGCCTAATCTCTCATGCCATATATTAAAAGACTCAACCAAATAAGCAACTGGCTCTTTCTTATTCATTGAAACTTTTGGAGCTACAACTTTTGGAAGGACTGTCATTACATTCAACTTGACCAGTCCATTCTTAACATACCCCTTTCCCAAATACATCCCATTCTTCCTAATCACGAGCTTGTCCGCCTCAAAACTTGTGGCGAATCCATTCTTGCTGAGCAAGGTTCCCGAGACCAGATTCTTCCTCATGTCAGACACATGCTTCACATTCGTCAGAGTGACCTCACGTCCAGATGTCATCTTCAAAATCACATTGCCGCGTCCTTCAATCTTGGAGACTGCAGTGTTCCCCATTTTGAGCTTCTCCTCTGTCTTGCTTTTCTGATAGGTGCTGAACATCGCCCTATCGGTGCAAATGTGGGTGGTTGCACCAGTGTCATACCACCATTCCTTGGGGTTGTTGCTTTCAACCATGTTGGCCTCAGTCACCACAGCAACGAGATCCTCCTCAGTGAGATTTGCCTGAGCCTTCTCATTCTTGATCTTGCTGCGACACTCAGCAGTCTTGTGCCCCACTTTGTGGCAGTAGTGACATTTCCCCTTGAATTTCTCCACATTCGCATTGATTTCAATGCCTTTGTTCTTGAAGTTTTTTCCAGTAGCCTTCAGGGCTGCAGCTGCTTTGGAAGGCTTAGCAGGAGATTGAACATGTGCCTTTCCTTTGCCTTTGTGCTCAGCCATGTTGACACTGTGCTCCTTAGCATTTGCAGTTTCAGCAAGTCGGTTCCTGGATTCCATCTGAAGCCTCATGATGAGCTCCTCGAGCCCCATCTTCTTCTTCTTGTGTTTCAGGTAGTTCTTGAAATCCGCATAGCTTGGAGGAAGCTTCTGAATGAAGCTGAGAGTTGTGAATGTCTCGCAGATGGACATCCCTTCAGCAGCGATTTCATGGCAAATGAGCTGAAACGCTTCCACCTGATCCATGATGGGCTTTGAATCCACCATTTTGAAGTCATGGAATTTTGCAACCACATACTTCTGGCAGCCAGCGTCCTCACCTCTATACTTCTTGTCAAGTGATCTCCATAGCTCCTTCGCAGTGGGGATATCACAATAGACCCTGTACAATGGATCAATGAGGCGACCCAAAATGTACCCGTTGCAGATGAAGTCGGAATGCACCCATATGTCAACACTTGCAAGAGTGTGCACATCATCAATCCCGTAAGGGATCAGGGGCTTGTCCTCCTGGATGAACTTGTCCAGCTTCAATGTTGTAAGAAAGAACAACATCTTCTTCTGCCACGTTTTGAAGCCTTTGCCATCAAACTTGTCGGGCATCAATCCTTGAGTGAACACACTAGGTACTGTCGGAGGAGTTGAAACTGCAACCGGAGCATTTGAGGTTCCTTCAATTGAAGCCGTTTGATAAAGACCAGCACCGAAAAGGCTACGGCGAGTGGTTTCATCAGCACTATTACCCACTGGTAGGGTAGTTGTTGTTGTTGCAGCAATGGTTCCAACGTTTGTCAACGTTGCATCAGTTGCTGACACATTGAGTGGAGTTTGAGTGATGGAAGCGTCAATGGGGGTGGTGTTGCTAGGATCCGTCATTTTTCTGTTTGCAAAGAAAATATGAAAGCGGATTAGTACTCCATTCAATATACAACATATAACATATTATTTTAACGACACGAAGTTTATCTGTTCGAAAAACGTTTCATAAACGAACATGGAGGCGAGATCTGATCTCTTTCCTTAACTCTAAATATTCGCTCCGTAGTGAGACGGGACTGTACGAATATAGAGTCCCAGGATACAACCATGGGAGACGATCACGCTTCACTCGTGAACGCCCTATCGAACGAAAATTCTACGAAACACTCTCTCGACTTACACTGTGAGATTTGCTGGTTTTGTTTGCGTGAAAACTTAAGAAAATGAGAGAGGAAGAGACGGATTATTTAAAGAAAAGTCGTGGAGCGGTTTTTCGAAATCGAAACGAAAATATCTCGGAGATCTCGGAAGTTATGCGTTGAGAAACTTTCTCCGCAAGATCTCTCCACTTTGACTCGTTCTAATCCATTTCGAACAGATAAACTTCGTGTCGTTTTTGAACGAACAACGTGTTGTTTACACACGAACGTCATGCTGTTTTGGGCAAAACATTGGGCTTAATTGGTCCCAAAAAGAATCTTATTGGGCCGGAGGCCCTCCACCAAGACCCAAGTCTCTCATGCCATATACATGGCCTAATCTCTCATGCCATATATTAAAAGACTCAACCAAATAAGCAACTGGCTCTTTCTTATTCATTGAAACTTTTGGAGCTACAACTTTTGGAAGGACTGTCATTACATTCAACTTGACCAGTCCATTCTTAACATACCCCTTTCCCAAATACATCCCATTCTTCCTAATCACGAGCTTGTCCGCCTCAAAACTTGTGGCGAATCCATTCTTGCTGAGCAAGGTTCCCGAGACCAGATTCTTCCTCATGTCAGACACATGCTTCACATTCGTCAGAGTGACCTCACGTCCAGATGTCATCTTCAAAATCACATTGCCGCGTCCTTCAATCTTGGAGACTGCAGTGTTCCCCATTTTGAGCTTCTCCTCTGTCTTGCTTTTCTGATAGGTGCTGAACATCGCCCTATCGGTGCAAATGTGGGTGGTTGCACCAGTGTCATACCACCATTCCTTGGGGTTGTTGCTTTCAACCATGTTGGCCTCAGTCACCACAGCAACGAGATCCTCCTCAGTGAGATTTGCCTGAGCCTTCTCATTCTTGATCTTGCTGCGACACTCAGCAGTCTTGTGCCCCACTTTGTGGCAGTAGTGACATTTCCCCTTGAATTTCTCCACATTCGCATTGATTTCAATGCCTTTGTTCTTGAAGTTTTTTCCAGTAGCCTTCAGGGCTGCAGCTGCTTTGGAAGGCTTAGCAGGAGATTGAACATGTGCCTTTCCTTTGCCTTTGTGCTCAGCCATGTTGACACTGTGCTCCTTAGCATTTGCAGTTTCAGCAAGTCGGTTCCTGGATTCCATCTGAAGCCTCATGATGAGCTCCTCGAGCCCCATCTTCTTCTTCTTGTGTTTCAGGTAGTTCTTGAAATCCGCATAGCTTGGAGGAAGCTTCTGAATGAAGCTGAGAGTTGTGAATGTCTCGCAGATGGACATCCCTTCAGCAGCGATTTCATGGCAAATGAGCTGAAACGCTTCCACCTGATCCATGATGGGCTTTGAATCCACCATTTTGAAGTCATGGAATTTTGCAACCACATACTTCTGGCAGCCAGCGTCCTCACCTCTATACTTCTTGTCAAGTGATCTCCATAGCTCCTTCGCAGTGGGGATATCACAATAGACCCTGTACAATGGATCAATGAGGCGACCCAAAATGTACCCGTTGCAGATGAAGTCGGAATGCACCCATATGTCAACACTTGCAAGAGTGTGCACATCATCAATCCCGTAAGGGATCAGGGGCTTGTCCTCCTGGATGAACTTGTCCAGCTTCAATGTTGTAAGAAAGAACAACATCTTCTTCTGCCACGTTTTGAAGCCTTTGCCATCAAACTTGTCGGGCATCAATCCTTGAGTGAACACACTAGGTACTGTCGGAGGAGTTGAAACTGCAACCGGAGCATTTGAGGTTCCTTCAATTGAAGCCGTTTGATAAAGACCAGCACCGAAAAGGCTACGGCGAGTGGTTTCATCAGCACTATTACCCACTGGTAGGGTAGTTGTTGTTGTTGCAGCAATGGTTCCAACGTTTGTCAACGTTGCATCAGTTGCTGACACATTGAGTGGAGTTTGAGTGATGGAAGCGTCAATGGGGGTGGTGTTGCTAGGATCCGTCATTTTTCTGTTTGCAAAGAAAATATGAAAGCGGATTAGTACTCCATTCAATATACAACATATAACATATTATTTTAACGACACGAAGTTTATCTGTTCGAAAAACGTTTCATAAACGAACATGGAGGCGAGATCTGATCTCTTTCCTTAACTCTAAATATTCGCTCCGTAGTGAGACGGGACTGTACGAATATAGAGTCCCAGGATACAACCATGGGAGACGATCACGCTTCACTCGTGAACGCCCTATCGAACGAAAATTCTACGAAACACTCTCTCGACTTACACTGTGAGATTTGCTGGTTTTGTTTGCGTGAAAACTTAAGAAAATGAGAGAGGAAGAGACGGATTATTTAAAGAAAAGTCGTGGAGCGGTTTTTCGAAATCGAAACGAAAATATCTCGGAGATCTCGGAAGTTATGCGTTGAGAAACTTTCTCCGCAAGATCTCTCCACTTTGACTCGTTCTAATCCATTTCGAACAGATAAACTTCGTGTCGTTTTTGAACGAACAACGTGTTGTTTACACACGAACGTCATGCTGTTTTGGGCAAAACATTGGGCTTAATTGGTCCCAAAAAGAATCTTATTGGGCCGGAGGCCCTCCACCAAGACCCAAGTCTCTCATGCCATATACATGGCCTAATCTCTCATGCCATATATTAAAAGACTCAACCAAATAAGCAACTGGCTCTTTCTTATTCATTGAAACTTTTGGAGCTACAACTTTTGGAAGGACTGTCATTACATTCAACTTGACCAGTCCATTCTTAACATACCCCTTTCCCAAATACATCCCATTCTTCCTAATCACGAGCTTGTCCGCCTCAAAACTTGTGGCGAATCCATTCTTGCTGAGCAAGGTTCCCGAGACCAGATTCTTCCTCATGTCAGACACATGCTTCACATTCGTCAGAGTGACCTCACGTCCAGATGTCATCTTCAAAATCACATTGCCGCGTCCTTCAATCTTGGAGACTGCAGTGTTCCCCATTTTGAGCTTCTCCTCTGTCTTGCTTTTCTGATAGGTGCTGAACATCGCCCTATCGGTGCAAATGTGGGTGGTTGCACCAGTGTCATACCACCATTCCTTGGGGTTGTTGCTTTCAACCATGTTGGCCTCAGTCACCACAGCAACGAGATCCTCCTCAGTGAGATTTGCCTGAGCCTTCTCATTCTTGATCTTGCTGCGACACTCAGCAGTCTTGTGCCCCACTTTGTGGCAGTAGTGACATTTCCCCTTGAATTTCTCCACATTCGCATTGATTTCAATGCCTTTGTTCTTGAAGTTTTTTCCAGTAGCCTTCAGGGCTGCAGCTGCTTTGGAAGGCTTAGCAGGAGATTGAACATGTGCCTTTCCTTTGCCTTTGTGCTCAGCCATGTTGACACTGTGCTCCTTAGCATTTGCAGTTTCAGCAAGTCGGTTCCTGGATTCCATCTGAAGCCTCATGATGAGCTCCTCGAGCCCCATCTTCTTCTTCTTGTGTTTCAGGTAGTTCTTGAAATCCGCATAGCTTGGAGGAAGCTTCTGAATGAAGCTGAGAGTTGTGAATGTCTCGCAGATGGACATCCCTTCAGCAGCGATTTCATGGCAAATGAGCTGAAACGCTTCCACCTGATCCATGATGGGCTTTGAATCCACCATTTTGAAGTCATGGAATTTTGCAACCACATACTTCTGGCAGCCAGCGTCCTCACCTCTATACTTCTTGTCAAGTGATCTCCATAGCTCCTTCGCAGTGGGGATATCACAATAGACCCTGTACAATGGATCAATGAGGCGACCCAAAATGTACCCGTTGCAGATGAAGTCGGAATGCACCCATATGTCAACACTTGCAAGAGTGTGCACATCATCAATCCCGTAAGGGATCAGGGGCTTGTCCTCCTGGATGAACTTGTCCAGCTTCAATGTTGTAAGAAAGAACAACATCTTCTTCTGCCACGTTTTGAAGCCTTTGCCATCAAACTTGTCGGGCATCAATCCTTGAGTGAACACACTAGGTACTGTCGGAGGAGTTGAAACTGCAACCGGAGCATTTGAGGTTCCTTCAATTGAAGCCGTTTGATAAAGACCAGCACCGAAAAGGCTACGGCGAGTGGTTTCATCAGCACTATTACCCACTGGTAGGGTAGTTGTTGTTGTTGCAGCAATGGTTCCAACGTTTGTCAACGTTGCATCAGTTGCTGACACATTGAGTGGAGTTTGAGTGATGGAAGCGTCAATGGGGGTGGTGTTGCTAGGATCCGTCATTTTTCTGTTTGCAAAGAAAATATGAAAGCGGATTAGTACTCCATTCAATATACAACATATAACATATTATTTTAACGACACGAAGTTTATCTGTTCGAAAAACGTTTCATAAACGAACATGGAGGCGAGATCTGATCTCTTTCCTTAACTCTAAATATTCGCTCCGTAGTGAGACGGGACTGTACGAATATAGAGTCCCAGGATACAACCATGGGAGACGATCACGCTTCACTCGTGAACGCCCTATCGAACGAAAATGAGAGAGGAAGAGACGGATTATTTAAAGAAAAGTCGTGGAGCGGTTTTTCGAAATCGAAACGAAAATATCTCGGAGATCTCGGAAGTTATGCGTTGAGAAACTTTCTCCGCAAGATCTCTCCACTTTGACTCGTTCTAATCCATTTCGAACAGATAAACTTCGTGTCGTTTTTGAACGAACAACGTGTTGTTTACACACGAACGTCATGCTGTTTTGGGCAAAACATTGGGCTTAATTGGTCCCAAAAAGAATCTTATTGGGCCGGAGGCCCTCCACCAAGGCCCAAGGCCCAAGCCCAAGCCCACGCCCACGCCGAGCCGGCCGGCCGGCCGGACGGACGCGCGCGCGTGTGTGCGTTCTCCTCTCTCTGAGCTGTTTACAAGCTCATATAACATGAGCATATATATACCACTCAATCTTGTTTCTTCTTGTCGATGTGGGACAAGTTCCACACTTCCTCATTTAAACATGCCATTAAGGCTTTAATCATACAAGCCCATTGGCCCATTTCTTTTCACCCATTTACCAAATGAAATTGGTCCAACAAATTACGTCTTAACAGTCACTCGAACTGGAACCCTAACACAATGGCCTAGCTGAAAGATTATTAAACTTGTTTACATGACATATATGTTTTGACTTGGGGCAAAGTTATCATAACCAAACTTTCTATTGGTCGTCGAATCAATCATGTTTTCGTTGTAAAGAAGAAAAATCAGTGGAAGGACACAAGTAGAAACGATCAAAGTCTTCCATTATTGTGACATCGACAGGCGTTGTCTCCTCTACAAATAATGTAATAAATCATTTTTCGTGTGGTCATTTTCATTCACAGAACATGAGAGTATCCACCAATTTTAGGCACTTACAAACAGGACACACTTTGAAATGACTTCTTTAGTCTCTCTGCATCAGGAAGAATATACACATTCAAATCTTTTTCTCCTAAAGAAAGGAGAAACTGGAGTACATATTGTGATACTGACAGTTATCAGATGAGACGCACATCAAATGTAATTTAAAAACTGCAAACAGTCGTAACCAGTAGAAAGACCGAAGACAATGGTCTACTCTTGTGGCCTTATAACTAGACCTGGACACGGGTCAGATATCTGGATTTTTGAAGGTATTTGTGATTTGTTACGTATATTGGATATCTAATTTTTTTTATTTATTTTGATTCGTTAAAACACGGATATTCGGAAAAACGGATATCCGGAAAATAAATAGATATTTACGGATATTTACGAATACTTACGGATATCTCATCTGTTTAAATTAATACAAATAATCTTAAAAATTTGATACAATTTTGTTTTGTAAAATATTCTTTTTGCATGATATAAAAGATAAAGTTTAAAAGAAGTTGCGAATCTACATATTTTGTATTTTTTAAAAACTTAGTTAACAATTATAATAACACAAAACTTAAGAAAAAACTATAATTGACATAAAAAAAATTTATGTTCCTTTTATGTAATACTTTTTTATAAGTAATAATATGAATAGAGTTTGTCAAATCATATGTTAGAATAATAATTATAAAATTTTATACATTTAAAATTTTAAATATAATCAAGATATACATGTATGTATAAATTGCTGGATTGGATCGGATATCCGCTTCCGAAAATTTTAGTATTTGTAATTTGCTTCTATTTTAACGGATATTGAGTTTTAGTATTTGCTTTGCTGTAAAAATTTACGGATATTCGGAATTTTCGGATCAAATCGAAATGAATAATGAATCGAATCAAATTTAACAAATAAAATGTCCAGCCCTATTTAGAACGTGGTGGGGAGAAAAATAACTTCTCTCATCATAAATCATCCAAAATCAATTTTGTGGCTCATATGTTATTGGAGGAAATAACATATCATAAGCTTGTGGTGCTAAAGATCTGTTGAGTTGTTATTGTTGGGAGGTAGGTGCCGTGCCACATGGGAGAATCATATATTTTTGCGACATGGATCGTACAGTGTTTAAAGGATATTAGCAACTCTATTGTGACTCTCTTTAATTGTACTTTTGCGGAACTAACATTTTATATATTTGTCAACTAATTCTATACATTTAATTAAATTTACTTGATATAAGTATTGTCATGAATAACATAATTATTTTTATATTTGTCGGATTTACGCGAGCTAGAATAAATAATATCATGTTGACACTTTATATCTTTGCTTATGTATTTATAAAAAACATTTACGATTATATGAACAATTTATATATGTTAGAATACATTTATCTATATAATATATATTATATTAAATTTTTTTATTGGTTGTTAAGGTATTATTCGCATATTGAGGTGAATTCTTTAGCTAAGTACGTTTTAATCTCTTCAAATATTCTTATATATGTTTTTCAAAAAAAAAAAACTCTTAGGTACGCAATTTTTAAGTTCTTAGAAAATGGATGTTAAAAAGGAGGAATAAGAAGATTCTTTAAATAAAACATATCTTTATTTTTGGAATATATATTTTAAGATTTTTATTAAGAGAAATCATAGTTCAAATATTCTTTTATGCATTTTGTCGTTAGGAGCTGTCCCTTTTATATTTTTGAATTGGAAAATTGAATTTGTAAGGAAATTAGGGAAGAACTCTTTCAAAAGATATAGTATTAATTATAATATTTGTTTTGTACCTTTTGTCGCTAGGAGCTGTCCCTTTGGTAGTTCTGAAAAAATCTTTAAATCACCGAAGCCTGATAAGTCAGTTTGCCTTATAACTACATCACATCATACCTGCGTTGCCAAATCAACCTCTTTTGTACTATTCTTAAAAGGTTTGAGTGTATTGATTTTGTTCTAGACTCGCAAAATTTAACTCTAGTAAATTGAAAGACTTCCAAATCTTATGAAGATTTTGAATCATGTTAAATAACAAATCAGATCATGAAGATGATGATGAATTGGGTGTGGGGTAAAGAAGACTGTGAAGGATCATGTCTACAAGTTAAAACAACAACAGAAGCGCCAATTCAGGACAGCCATGTATTGTTTCTTTCGTTATATTTCATTTCCACCTGATTAATACTCTCACTGTCTCCTTCTCCTTTGTCCCTACACACACCATCTCTTCTTTTTGTTTTCATTCATTTTTGTTAAAATTCTATAAATACGACAAGATCAGGTTTAGCTTTTACTTTTCTCCTCTCCTCCCTTTTCGACAACAGTCATTTTTAACGTTTTCATATCATTTTAAGAAGATACAAATTTAATTATATCTCTCTCCTTATATTTCAGATGAGGCTAAACTCTTAACCTCTTTTATTATTTGTCGACCGAGAGATCTTCTTTCTTATTTCTTTCTCTTTGTCGTTTTTCTTGAAATATCGTAAAATCTATAAAACATAATAAATCTTTTGAAAGTTTTATTTAAAAATTGAAAACAAATTTTCAGAGACTAAATATTAATTGTAGACTAATCTCTTAAACTAACTTTACTAGTTGAAAGTGAGATGTATACCGCATGTAACATATATATGCTAGTACCTTATTTCAAGTTTTGAACCAAAACGTTAATCAAAAGAGTTTATATATAGCACTAACCAATTGTTCTACTTATTTAAAGTACCATATCGTGTTTGTTTGAATAAGCAGATGAAAAAATATTGAGTCCTTCTTGATTACGACTCATACGTACCCTAAGATGTTACACTTGTAGTCGAAAACTCAACTAGAACATGAAGATCTAGATGTATGATGAGTAACTAATATTTAGCTTTTATTGTCTAAAATGCATGTTCTACCGTTACAACTGAATACTTAAAAACTTCATTTGATAAAAAAAATCGATGAGATGACAAATTAGTGAAGAGATTGCCAAAATGCAAGGCCGGTCCTGAGAATTCGGAGCTAGAGACGGTTTAAGAAGGATTTTATAAATTTGGGGGCTGAATTTTTTTTGTATAAATTTAAAGGCTTATTTATATATAAATTTGGAGGCTTATTTATATATAAATTTGTCTAAAATTTTTGGAGGTTTGAGGCGAATGTTTCATCCGACTTGGCTCAGGGCCAGTCCTGCCAAAATGAGTTCTTTTCAACAACCTTTTAAATTTTCCTCTATGGCAGTTACATTGGATTTAATTAATGTACTCAAATTTTCGTCTAAGGCAATTTGCAATTGCATTGGATTTATCTAAAATCCAAAGGTGAAATTGTTTGAGGATGCTGATTGATTCTCAGTCATCACATTGAAATAAAAAGGAGTTAAAAAGGTGATCGGAAAAGGACAGAAGTACGTGGAACGCAATGCATCAGAGAAACGAGATGGGAACTTGCATGGATTTAATAATATCAATTAAACAACAGATTAGGTTCAAACCTAAGCATTTGTTTTGATATTCAAAATTTCAGGGACAAATTATTATATAGTTTAGCTAGATATTTGATCTTTTCCCATATATCAATTAACTGCATACATAATGGGAATATATATATATATATATATTAAAAACAACGTTTTTACAACTGTCAAAAAAGCTGAACCAGTTGGATTTTTAACCAAACGTCCAAACCTACCAAAATCGATGGTAACATAAATTATAACAAAACTTATAAGGTGATTTTCCAATTGGGACAAAAAAATGGGATGACCGACATTTCAACATGTCATATGAACTTGCAATAACCAATATGTTTATTTTTATTTTTGAAAGCTAGCAATAACCAATATGTTCTTAATCGAAATCGGTTATCAACTTCAACCAAGAAAATATAAAACCACCGACCTAGAATTATTTTGTGTGATTTATTCCATATAAATTTGTACATAAATAAAAAGAAATGAAAAATAATGGGCAATAAAGTGTTGGCCACTCTAATTGTAGGAAAAGACATGTGATTTTGCAAGTACGTACTTCGGTTCACACCTCACGTATACTTCTTCCGTAATCCCTTTCCAACGGAATCAATTTATGACAAAACGGGTATATTATATATTAACGGCCACACTATATTATATATGTACATATTAGTTGTAATAAACTTGGAAGATTCAGTAGAGACAAAATCTGAAGAAGAGTCTATTAAGTGAAGAGGAAACCGGTACCACTTGTATTAATTTGTAGCGTTGTGTCTAGAAAAAAATATACAGTAGTGAGACAATGTAGGGCACTCTTATAGTCCCTACCTTATTTATAGTAATTTCAAATTTATTTTTGTATGCATTCTTTTACATTTCCCCCTCTATATATCTTATGGTTTTGTTTATAAACTTTCTCTTGTTTCCTACATCCCTCATGATATATATGTTTACAAGAAGTTACATACATAAAAATATCACTTTCTATGCTTTTCTTTGTTAAACTGATATAGTGGTGTAGGAAAGTTTTGGAGGATTATTCCTCAGTTCAATTATCCATTGATGCAAAAAGAAAATTAGTATTGGTTACTCTGGGCCATAGACCTTGAACTTGTAAAAAACAAAATAATAATAATTATCAAAAACTAGAGTGAGTAAAAATATATTAAAAAGTGTTTGACTTTTGTTTTTGCCATAAAAGTATTTGAAATTTAATGAGTTTTAATCATATAATGGACCAATAAAAGTATTTTAAGTTTGATGAGATTTAGATTTATACTTTACGCGGATTATACAGGTTTACGCGGGTTTGGGTGTGCGTTGATATGAATATGATCACCAAGGAAAACACTTCATGTGTTTCTGCATGAATTAGTCGTCATTATGTATATAATACATGTAACCTAGTCACAAATCTTCTCAAAGTCATAAGTAAACCTAAAAAAATCTATGTAAAAAGGAATAAAAATATCTAGACATATAAGATTTTTCTTATAAATTTAATAATCTCTTCAAGTTTCTCTCTCTTATTGTGCCCTTATATACCCCTTCATACCCGCCCACCACCTTCACATCCACACCTCTCTTCAGAGATACCAAACTCTCTCTTCTCTCCTTTCTCTCTCTAGACAAGTTAGGTTTCAATAAGCTCAAAATCATGGTGATAAAGAAGTCGAACAAAGTGGCAGCAGCGTCTCAAGCGGCATCTCTAAAGAAAATCTTGAAGAGATGCTCAAGTCTTGGAAAGAAGAATCAAGGTAATTGCTACTTCAACGACGTGCCAAAGGGTCACTTCCCGGTATACGTTGGTCAGCAACGTAGTCGCTACGTGGTCCCAATCTCATGGCTAGCTCATCATGAGTTTCAGACACTCCTCCAACTAGCTGAGGAAGAGTTTGGGTTCGAGCACGACATGGGTCTCACTATCCCTTGTGATGAAGTTGTCTTTCAGTCACTCATCTCCATGTTCAGATAGAACTCAATCTCACTCATCTCCATGCTCAGATAAAACTCAATCTTAAAAGAGACCGATCACATTACCACACTCTAGATTCGGAAAGACCAAAACATTAAACTTATTAATTATCAAGAAACAAGAAATAAAGAAAAGATAAATATATTATTTAGGTTTATCTCTATGCTATGAAGACAGAATCAAATGGCGGGCATTGCGTCAAGAATCGACTCAAGATTTGTGGCTATATTAATATATCTAACAGTTTTTTATATAACCACTCTCTTGGGAGAATGTATTTTTTTTCTTTCTTATGAATGTTTTTGGGGCCATGTCTATTTATTTTGAATATTTTGTATATTAGTGTGGGTGGGCGACTTTTCCCTTAAGTCAACGTGTGTTGTTGACCGTTGGTTCTTGAGAGGAATAGCTAGTTTATTTGTATTAATTATGAAGAAAGGAAATTTAATTTTCTTGTTTATCATATATTAATTTCCCATTCGGCCTATAAAAATTGGATTTTAGGTTATAAAATAAAAATAATGATTGCTCAAAAATTTATTAGAAAGTAATATTAATTAAGGAGTTACATTTTATGTCTGTATTCAAGCATTTAAAAACTATTTATAACAACTGGTATTATTTGTTTTCTGTATATTCTATGTGAAATTATCAAAATAAAACACACACAAAAAGAAAAAAGCACTTTAGAAATCTTTCATCCTTTTCTTACTGATGACTTGTCTCTAGGGATGGGCGTTCGGGTACCCGTTCGGATTCGGATCGGGTATTTCGGATTTTCGGGTATTTCGGTATAGGGATATAATATCCGTTCGGGTATTTCTATATTTCGGGTCGGGTTCGAGTATTTTTAGTTCGGTTTCGGTTATTTCGGGTCGTGTTTCGGATATTTAGATTTTGAAAAAAAAAACAAAATTTTCATTACTCAAGTTTCTTGTATTTAAAAATATACCTTTAACTTAACTAATTTTTTTTTAATTTTCAATAGATTAAATGATTAATAAATTTGGAGAAAAAAATTAAAATAAAAGGCACTAATTTGGTTATTATTTTGGAATTTTGAATACAATTTTTGTTAATGCACGAAACAAAAAGCTTGACATATTTTTTTAGTGAATAGCAATCCGTGATTATATGTATATTATCTGATCTTAAACTATGTGTAGCATTAATAAGAATATTTTGAATAAAATGAGATGAGTAAACTAGAATATAAGATTAAATATACATATGTTCGGTTATCTTCGGATATTCATTCGGATTCGGATATTACCCGTTCGGATTTGGATATCCAAACTCTCCTAACTTAATACCCATTCGGATATTTTACTACTTCGATTCGGATTTCGGTTCGAGTTTTTCGGATGCCACTTCGGATATCGGGTAAAGTGCCCACCCCTCAGACAAGTTTCCACTGTCTCTCGACCATCAGTGGCCAAACATGAACGAGTTACCATTTGTGGTTTCAATCTTGTTTCTACCAGGCAAAGCGTAATAACCGGTTCCACAACTCAGTATCAACGAAGCCAGAGTATAAATCAAATTTTAATCCACGATCACTAATCGAACGATCATTAATAAACTCTTGCTCTAATCCATGATTTTCCTCCAAATGAGAAACAAGACTTCTTCTCTATATTTTGTTTCTTGAATTTCAATGTATTGACTGTATAAACTGAAGTATTCATGCTGACCGGTTTAGATACATTTGTGGTTTTGGTTTTGGTTTATATTTTTTTTTGAAATTTTAAAGAGAAATCGCAAAGCTCATAAATATATTTTCTGTTTGGGTGGTGTTTGAACATGATTTATCATATGTTCCATTTGTCTCCTTTTTTTTATCTGCAGTCATAAAACTCATTAATATATTCGTAACTCGTTTGCCCGCCTTCAAGATTTGTCAATACGTTATACACGTATACACTTTATACGTATTAGCATTATGATTTTTTTCGAAGTGACGTTTAAGAATTATTGGGCAGTTAAAAGAGAAATAAATCATGCTTTCATGATCATTCGGGTTGATATATATCAGCGAATCAACATGATGTATATGTTTTCTATATATCGTAGGTTAATTCTATCAAGATCGGCTGTCGATTAGGGTCATGCCAATCCTTTATGTATTGTTTCAATTAAATCATAAGTCGCCGAAGGGAAACACTTACCATTATTATACATATCTAATTATTGCTATATATATTTTATTCGATATTGTTTGTTATGTTAATTATTTTATTAAGATTTTTTGTTGAAACAAGTGGACAATGTGTGTGTTTGAAAGGCAGAACATGTAAGCCACATTGTCGCTTCTATCTTGACTCTTATCTTCCTCTTCAATGTAATCCAATGAGCGCACACAGTTATCATATACGTATTCTGGTTTTGAATTAGACTACCAAACGACACAAATAGATTCCAATATCATATTCAGAAGAACACAAAACCAACTAAATGAATGTTTTTCTTGAATAAAAGGAATTTTAAACCATTATGAAGAAGAAGAAAAGCATCTGTCGATACAAACTCTGTCTTGCCCATGCTCTCAGTCTGCTCGACATTGATGAACATTATCTGTTCGATCTGTTTTCTGTCCTTTTTCAAACTTATTGTTTCTTATTTTTTAAAAATCCACTTGGATAGTTACAATTATAATGTTACATAATTGTTTTTATGTTGCATGTAGTTCACGTTACTATTTATGTTTCTTTCATCTTAAATATTATACTTATACATATAAAAAATTGTTGAAAATACATATGCAATATATATACCAATGCTCTTCTGAAAAAAACGTGCTTTACTTCTCTGGTATAGTAATTTCATTGATTTCGCATTCATATACTAAATTATCAAAAATTTCTAAAACTAAGAATTATTTCTAAATCCACTAAAATAATAAAACCAATAACCCCCACTAAGAAAGAAATGGATCCAATACAAAGCTTAAATTTCATTAAAGTTATCAGGCTCTTCGTCTTCGTTATCATCTCAACTCTCAAGTATATCATATTAATAAAAGAAAAAAAAAATCTCTAAAAGTATATCAAATTTTTCAAAGTCTGAAAAGAGTTTTGCCATTTAACGAATTTTACACCTACATGCATTTATCAATTGTTGACAAATATACATATTTATCAGAGACTGCTTTCTTCATCATGATGCTTTCTATGCATTGAGATTTTATGTACAAAAGACAAAACTGACTCTTGGTTCTTGGCCCTCTTCTTCCCTGTTTGGCTGATCATATGAAGCCAAGAACTTCATACATAGCCAACTCCCTTTGCCACAGATTACTCCAGCCAATGTTTTGAAGATGTTGTATGTTTTATCCCTCTGTTTCTTGATAGGAATTGCGGAAATTTGTTCGGAACGTAAGGTTGGTTCATGAGCAAGAGAAAAAGGCATTGATGAAAGTGAGCAGAGTGAATTGTACTTATGAATAAACATGTGTTGATCTATGTATTATCCATTAAACCGATCCAAACCGAATAACCAAAAGTTTGGATTCGCTTCACGTTATGCTGCTTTTACATAATCCATCAAAAACCATATTAGTAAAAACTAATCTTTCAAGTACGAGTAGAATGATGTTTCTACTTTTAACTTAGAGGGAAGGAAAAAAAAAATCAGAAGTGAAATCCATCCACTACAGTTCGTCCTTGGTTGGTGTCTCTTGCTCAACGGCTTCGGCTTCAATGTTCAGACCACCAGCCACGTCATCTGATTTCGTCTCAGTAGCCTCCTCACTGGTCTCTGTTTCCTCTGCCTCGACTTCCTCTTCGGCTACTGCATCAGGGCTGATATTCAGGCTGCTCTTGACGGAGTTGTAAATACGCTCCGCAAAGTCTTTAGGGTCGTCGAGTATGAATCCACTCTCGATCAAAGCTGTCTGGTACATGAGCTGTGCTGTTTCTTTCACGCTCTGATAAGTTTTGTCTCAGTCAAAACTGACTTAAACCAATAGATAGGTCTAATGTTTGGTTTACCTCCGGGTCACTTGCAACTCTATCTTTGAGTTCTTTGATGATAGGGTGTCGCGGGTTGATCTCCAGGACTCTCTTTCCACGCATGTAAGCTTGTTTCTTAGCATCTGAGAGAGTTTGAGACTGCATAATCCTCTCCATGTTTGCACTCCATCCGAACTTGGACGTTACGACTACACAGGGAGTGTCAGCCAATCGGTTGCTGATTTTGACATCGTCCACATTCTCACTAGCGAGACCCTCTTTCCACCACTTGGTTAGCTCCTTGAATGTTTCCTTCAGCTCCTTGACTTTTGTGTCTTTCCCAACCTTGAGTCCTTCTTTTGACACGTTCTGAAACTTCTTGTCCTCGTAATCCATCAGGTATTGCATCAAGTATTCATCAACGGGATCATATCAAGCGCCTTTCGGATAAGCTTCTTCTTTATCGTCTTAAAGCTGCTGTGTTGTTGCAGCATTTCTCGTGATACATTTAGAGGCAATGTGTCAGAGTCAACAAGACCCTGCAAAAGTAACACATTAGGGATTCAGAACTTGAATTTGTGTTGAAGGTAAAGCTTAGTCTGTTTTGCAGTTAGTTACCTTCAAGAAACTCAAATATTTAGGCAGAAGTTCATCAAACTCATCCGAGATGAAAACTTTCCTGACACAGAGCTTCAGGTTCGCTTTGTTGCTGTTGTAGTAGCTCTCGTACTGATCATGGGCAGCTCTGGGAGGAACATACAACACAGCCTTGAATTCAACGTCACCTTCAGCATTGAAGTGACTCCAAGCCATTGGCTTCTCCTCAGAAAAATCCTGTATAGCAACTAGGGTCAGGAAAATCCACACGAGGATCACACACCTATTTGTTCATGCTTGATGTTCACCTTTGCGAGAGAGTGGTAGAATTTGGTGTACTCTTACTCCGTCACCTCCTTTGGACTTCTCAGCCAAATAGCCTTAACATCATTCAGAAGCTCCCATTCATAAACTGTTTCTTTCACCTTCTTGGTTTTCTGTTTTTTTTTCTCACTGTCTTCTTCTTCGGCATCTTCTTCCTTCTCTTCCTCGGTAGAGGTAGTTTCTGAAACGAAGTACCGTTAATAAAACTCAAGGCCCCTTGACTTGTAGGGATTACTCTCCTCTAGGTACTCGCCAGCTTCATCTCTAATTAAGATGTAATCTAATCTCAGTTCCACGTCCGAGTGGCTCATTCCATGTATCCTCGGAAACAGCAAATTTACCATCGGCCTTTGACTCCCATACATGCCTAATTATGGAAAAAGAAGTTATCAGAAAAGCTTTCCAAATGAAAAAACACATGCAAAACAAGTATATTTCGAAACCCTCTCTGGAATCAACTTACTGGTTGTCATCATTGTGCTTGCTAATGACTTCAATGTAGTCAGCTACAAGATATGCAGAGTAGAATGCAACTCCAAATTGTCCAACAAGGTTCAAATTCCCGATCAACAAAAGCTGTGAAAGCAAAGACCAAACGGTGCTGTGTGACCACTGTAGTTGCGTACGTTCGGTTCCAGTGATTTGTTAACGTGGCAGATCGAACGGTTTAGATTTGATGAAAATCCACGTGGACGTTTTGTATTGACGTGGATGGACGGACGACTTGGATATTCTATAAGTCGACGGTTATACACGTGAACGTCCTTGTTCGACGATCGTGCGGCTATCATTGTTCTTATTACACGTGACAAGGGACTATTGGATGTTGGGTTTAATGACGTCGGCTAAAATGATTATCTGGATGATTCTTCTTCTACTTCTCCACGCTTATGTTTGGCTGCTTCGGTATTACTGTTCTGTTTGGGCATAAGATTTGAACTGCTGGGATATTCTTATCATTGTTTTGCTCAGCGACACAATAAGTGCTTGAGAAACAAGAGAACATGAAGTTGTTCTTTACGACAGCTCAGCTCTGTTTCTAGGAACCACCATTCCTAAGGTTTAAAGGTGAAACTAAGAACCAAGTCGCATCATGGCGGTTCGAAATTGATAATGTCTATTGTATGGTTTACCCACTTTGGACCATCCCATTGGGTGTTAACTTTCACCATATGAGTAAAACAGTTGATGGAGATTCGTGTATTTACGCGTGTGTTTTGTAACTGTTCAAGCTTCTCTATGATTCCTAATGATTTTACAGTAGCTAGCAAAATCCAAAGCCAGACTGTAGTTCTGCAAATAATAGAGGTTGGTTAGAGAATCTTTAATCTAATTAAAATACAGCAATATTAAATATGATCCGATTTTTATTACAATTTTAGTTGACCGACTTTGGTCGGCAAGTTCATGTTTAAACTTTATAATATATACTTTTTATTTACAAAACAAAAGGCTAAAAGACAGACCACACACGGTTCCGTCGAGTCTACAAACATCATCCCTTACCTTCTCGTCTTTCTTACTTCTTTTGTTTATCACCGATCTGATCGAGAAATGAGTTGGTGGTGGGCAGGCGCCATCGGAGCTGCCAAGGTAAAAATTCAACTCCGATCTTCATCTTTCTCCTCCTTACATAGCCACTAATCTAATAAAAAATCTCATCTTTTTTTCGCAGAAAAAATTCGACGAAGATGAGCCAACACCAAGCTACGAGAGCGTCGCACTCATCATCGGCGTCACGGGCATCGTCGGAAACAGCCTCGCGGAGATTCTCCCTCTCTCCGACACACCAGGCGGTCCATGGAAAGTCTACGGCGTCGCTCGCCGTCCTCGTCCCGCCTGGAACGCCGATCACCCCATCGATTACATCCAGTGCGATGTCTCCGACGAAGAAGACGCAAGATCGAAGCTTTCGCCTCTAAGAGACGTCACGCACGTGTTCTACGTCACGTGGACCAACCGCTCCTCGGAGGTGGACAACTGTAAGGTTAACGGATCTATGCTCCGTAACGTCCTCCGTGCGGTTGTCCCCAACGCGCCGAATCTCCGTCACGTTTGTCTCCAGACGGGGACGAAGCATTACCTTGGTCCTTTCGATAGTGCTGGCAAAGATGTTGAACGTCACGAGCCGCCTTTCACGGAGGATATGCCGAGGTTGAAGATCGAGAACTTTTACTATACTCTCGAGGATGTTCTGTCGGAAGAGATTAAGATGAAAGAGAGTGTGACTTGGTCTGTGCATAGACCAAACACTATATTCGGATTCTCTCCGTATAGCTTGATGAACATTGTGGGGACTCTCTGCGTCTACGCGGCCATCTGCAAGCACGAAGGTTCTAAGCTGGTTTTCCCGGGAAGCAAGAAGGCGTGGGAAGGCTTCACGACGGCTTCGGACGCTGATCTGATCGCTGAGCAGCAGATTTGGGCTGCGGTTGATCCTTACGCCAAGAACGAGGCGTTTAACTGCAGCAACGCTGATGTATTCAAGTGGAAGCATCTGTGGAAGATACTTGCTGAGCAGTTTGGGATCGAGGAGTATGGGTTCGAGGAAGGGAAGAATGTGGGGTTGGTGGAGATGATGAAAGGGAAAGAGAGAGTGTGGGAGGAGATGGTGAAGGAGAATCAGTTGCAGGAGAAGAAGCTTGATGAGGTTGGTGTGTGGTGGTTTGCTGATGTTGTGCTTGGTGTTGATGGAATGATTGATAGTATGAACAAGAGCAAAGAGTATGGCTTTCTTGGTTTCAGGAACTCCAACAACTCTTTTATCTCTTGGATTGATAAGTACAAGGCTTTCAAGATTGTGCCTTGATCCATCTTCCACACAACATACACTTTGATGCTACTCTGGTTTCTTGGTTTCATGGTTTCATGTCTATGATTTCTCCCAAAATCTCAGTTCTTTGTTGTCTGTTTTTGAATATTCCTTTTCTAGTCTTGTAAACTCTTTTCAAATTCTACTATTACCATTACAAGTTGTAATAAAAAAAAATATTGGACAATGCTGCAAGAGCATTACGGTCTATCGGGAAACACCGGATCGCTGTCTTGGAACTATGGTGTATTGCTCGTAGTGGTGTCTATTAGCCACATAGGGAAATTGTTAGCTGCTTGCAGATCCATAACAAGGTAAGCTGGTTAGAGAGAGAGAGCACACAACACTGGCTGTGAGAAGCCTTCACTTGGAATGATACTCAAATCTTTCTTTTGCAACTTGAAAGTAAGAGAACTTGCTTATTTTGCACCAAACAGTCTATTTACTCCTCTTATGATTTTGTTTGAGAAACATTTTTTTATGCAAAAGAATAGATTTGCCTTTGTATTCCCAAAGACCCTTCGAGAAGTGGGTGGGCTTTACGAATCCAGCGGCCCATCAATCTTCTGTCTCCTTCCAGAAACTTCAACTGGGTCCCACAGTTTTTTTCCTCACTCGTCTCCACCCTTCCTCTTATCTTCTCCTTCTCCTTCGTCTCCTATATCTCCTCCTTCCTTCCTTAGGGTTTTTCTCCATCTCTTTTCCTCTCTTACATCCTCCACTGCTATCAGTCTCCCAAAATGGCTTCATCCTCCGCCCAGATTCACGTCCTCGGCGGAATCGGATTCGCCACCACATCCTCCAAGAGAAACCTCAACAACAGTAAAACCACTCCCCTCCCCAGAAGCGCCTTCTTCGGCGCAAGAACCGGTCCCTTCACCACCCCTACCTCCGCCTTCCTCAGAGCGAGCACCAGAAACGGCTCTAGATACGCGGTGGGTCCGGTCCGCGTGGTTAACGAGAAGGTCGTCGGAATCGATTTGGGAACCACTAACTCCGCCGTGGCCGCCATGGAAGGAGGCAAGCCGACGATCGTGACCAACGCCGAGGGTCAGAGGACGACTCCCTCCGTGGTGGCGTACACGAAGAGCGGCGATCGCCTCGTCGGTCAGATTGCGAAGAGGCAGGCGGTGGTGAATCCGGAGAACACGTTCTTCTCGGTGAAGAGGTTTATCGGAAGGAGGATGAGTGAGGTTGACGAGGAGGCGAAGCAGGTTTCGTATAGAGTTGTTAAGGATGAGAATGGGAATGTTAAGCTTGAGTGTCCTTCGATTGGTAAACAGTTTGCTGCTGAGGAGATTTCAGCTCAGGTATTGAAGTGTCTCTTGTGGTTTGTGGAGGGTCTCTTTTTTCTTATTGGTTTGTGGTTTTGGTGTTAGGTTTTGAGGAAGCTTGTGGATGATGCGTCGAGGTTTTTGAACGAGAAAGTGACCAAGGCTGTTGTTACTGTGCCTGCTTACTTTAATGACTCGCAGAGGACGGCTACGAAAGATGCTGGTCGCATTGCTGGGTTGGAGGTTCTTCGTATTATCAATGAGCCCACGGCTGCTTCGTTGGCTTATGGGTTTGAGAGGAAAAGCAACGAGACGATTCTAGTGTTTGATCTTGGTGGTGGTACCTTTGATGTCTCAGGTACTTTGACATTAAATCCTCTAAATTATTATTATTTTTGTTTCTACTGACTTGATATATTAGCATCTTGTTATATGTATTTTTGTTATGTTTCTTATTATGCAGTGCTTGAGGTTGGTGATGGAGTGTTTGAAGTGCTTTCCACTTCTGGTGACACCCATTTGGGTGGAGATGACTTTGACAAGGTGGGTTTAATGCACACATCAATCTTAATCAAAGCATTTTGAATCTATCTACTCTTTCTTCTTTGCTTTGCTTGATAGATTTAAAATTTTCAATGCAGAGAGTTGTTGATTGGCTTGCTTCAAATTTCAAGAAGGATGAAGGCATTGATCTTCTGAAAGATAAGCAAGCACTTCAGAGGCTGACAGAAGCAGCAGAAAAAGCTAAGATCGAGCTTTCCTCATTGACTCAGACAAATATGAGGTACAATTACTTTTTATCGCCCAAATCTTTGATTTAGGTACTTTCACAGTATGTGGATTCTGATTGGTCTGAATTCTATGCCCAGTCTGCCATTTATCACGGCCACAGCTGATGGGCCTAAACACATAGAAACCACCCTCACACGTGCCAAGTTCGAAGAATTGTGTTCAGATTTACTTGACAGGTAGCCACCATCATTCGTCTTTTCTCTCTTTGTTACAGTTCTAATGGCAACTAGCTATGGAGGCTCCCATTGTGTATTCTTATCCATGTATGATGTATATATCTCGTAGGTGTAAGACTCCTGTTGAGAATTCCTTGAGGGATGCAAAGCTAAGCTTCAATGATATTGACGAAGTGATCCTTGTTGGTGGATCAACACGTATTCCTGCTGTTCAGGAAGTCGTGAGGAAGCTGACTGGGAAAGAACCTAATGTCACAGTAAATCCTGATGAGGTTGTAGCTCTAGGTGCTGCTGTCCAGGTTTGTTCTCGTTTTTGTACCTTCCACCCTGTTTAGGTTTCGACTATTTCAAACATGATTTATGTGCAATCATCAGAACAAATCCAAAAAAATATTTACAGTAAACAAAGAAAGTTTGATTATTTTTCTGGCAAATATGTTATGTTTCGCTGCAGTGGGTTTTCATCCAGCGCCTTTCTCTTTTGATTTCAGGCTGGTGTTCTGGCTGGAGATGTTAGTGACATTGTTCTTCTCGACGTGACACCGCTTTCGATTGGTTTGGAAACTCTTGGAGGTGTCATGACTAAGATTATTCCAAGGAATTCCACTCTGCCTACTTCTAAATCAGAAGTTTTCTCAACTGCTGCTGATGGACAGACAAGTGTTGAGATCAATGTGCTGCAGGGTGAGAGAGAGTTTGTTCGGGATAACAAATCTCTTGGCAGCTTCCGTCTGGATGGTATCCCACCAGCACCACGTGGAGTTCCACAAATCGAAGTCAAGTTTGACATCGATGCAAACGGAATCCTCTCCGTCAGTGCTAGTGACAAGGGAACAGGAAAGAAACAAGACATCACCATTACTGGTGCCAGTACATTGCCCAAGGATGAGGTGCGTACAGTTTACAAACCAAACCACTCCCACTTCAGTTTGATAGTTATAGAGCCTTTGTAAAAGAATCTTTCCTTTCTGTCTAATATTGATATTTGTGCTAACAAATGTTCGTGATTGAATGTTACAGGTAGAGCAAATGGTGCAAGAAGCAGAAAGGTTTGCGAAAGATGACAAAGAGAAGAGGGATGCAATTGACACAAAGAACCAGGCGGATTCTGTTGTTTACCAGACAGAGAAGCAACTTAAAGAACTTGGAGAGAAGATTCCTGGTGAAGTGAAAGAGAAGGTGGAGGCCAAGCTACAAGAGCTGAAAGACAAGATTGGAAGCGGATCAACCCAAGAAATCAAGGACACAATGGCTGCTCTTAACCAAGAAGTGATGCAGATTGGTCAATCTATGTACAACCAGCCTGGTGCTGGAGCAGGGGCAGGACCTGCAGGTTCTTCCCCTGGAGGTGAAGGTGCTTCATCAGCAGATTCATCGTCAAGCAAAGGTGGTGATGATGTGATCGACGCTGACTTCACTGATAGCAACTGAGAAATCGAACTTTGAAGATTGAGATGATGTGATCAATACTGACTCACCTCAAATTAGAAAACGAAACTCGGATGCAGGGGCGAAGCGATTTTTATAAACAATGTGTTGCACTTGCATCTACTATATTTTGAAAATTTTTAGTGTATTTTATCATTTATTTTGTTTTATGTGCACCACTAGAATTATAAGTATGCACTCGATAAATTCAAAAAAGAAAAAAATATTAAAATCGTTCCCTGAGGAAAAAAGAACAGTTTGCTTTGGAAAATACATTAACCTGATTTGGGAGATTAAGCCGTATACATGGTTGAGTTCTAAGTTACTGAGAGAACTTCCTCGAAACGCTTTGCGATACCCCATATTTAACATTCATCATTTTTTTCTTTCTAATAGGACCCAAAGAGATGGGGCGATACCTTGCGATAGAGGCTAAGCTGTGACGAGCAAATGTGAGACGACCGTTTGCAGCTGTCAATAATGTTTATCAGCATGAAGGGACCTCCAAGAGTTGAAGCATCCCGCATTTTGAGGTTTAAAAATTGAAATCGGATATTTTCGGTTCCTAAATTCAATTCCAAAAAAAAACCGAAAACCGAAGCGACCCGAACTGATTTACAAATCGGTTATTTTCGACAGATTTTTCCGTTACCGAACTAACCGAGAAACCGAAGTAACTGATCCGAACCGAACCGACTAACCGAAATCGCAGGACTAAGTTGAAGCATCCCGCATTCTTTTATCTCCCATGCTTCGGAGTTTTCTGAAAGTCTATAGTCGAACTGGACCTCGAAATCAAAAACAAGCTCGGTGGAAGTTATCTCCTCTGTTTCAACGTCAACCTCAAATGTGTACAGATGCCCCGGATAAAGTCCTTGTACTCTTTTATAACAAGCAGTGAGAGCATTCCCTCCGGACGTGATGCTGCACCGGACAGATCCCCGATCTACAGCGTCATTTTTTTCCACATCACCACATATGATGCAAACCTTAAATTTGGTTGATTTGCCAAGAGGCTTTTGATTCAACTTCACAGTTAAGGAACTCCCAGATGATCGGTAAGGGAAGCACCGAGGCACTTCTTCAGCGGGAAAGACTGCATAATCATCGGTCCCTGCCAGGCTGATGAGATCTCTTGCTTCTTGATTTAGTTTGAAGCATTTAATGAAGTGCAGATGACGGAAACGTTGATTTCGAAAGGAGCAATCTATTCTCTCCAGTGACTCACAATTTTCTGCATCTAGTAGCCGTAGCGAATCGGGAAGCGGCGGGAGTGATACAAGCTTCTTCATTCCGTTTAGTACAAGCAGACGTAGGTGAGATATGCTCTCGATCGATGCATCAAACTCTTGAATGTCTGTGGAACTCTCATGATAACTTTCCGAAAAGACACAATCTGAGAGATCGAGTTCTCCGACAGATTCCAAGTCGACGTTGACCAGGTTTCCAATAGAGGAAGGTAGCTCCACCATACTTGAGCAATAACTGAGATCCAATTCATATAGATTAGTGGCATTCCCAATAGATAAAGGGAGTTTTACCAGGCTTGAGCAATGACTGAGATTCAATCTTTCGAGATTAGTTGCATTCCCAATAGAAGAAGGGAGCTCCACCAAGCTTGAACAGTGACTGAGATTCAGTTTTTGAAGACTAGTTGCATTTTCAATAGAGGAAGGGAGTTTCACCAGACTTAAGCAATGACTGAGATCCAAGTATTCGAGATTAATTGCATTCCCAATAGAATAAGGGAGCTCCATCAAGCTTGAGCAATATTCGAGATTCAATTTCCGAAGATTGATAGCATTCCTAGTAGAGAAAGAGAGTTTTACCAGGCTTGAGCAACGACTGAGATCAATGTCTTTGAGATCAGTGACTGCAGTTTCAAAGTTTAAGAGAAGCTCCACCAGACTTGAGCATCCATGGAGAGTAAGAGATATGAGAGTAGTGATTGTTGTAATAGATGAAGGAATCTCCACCATACTTGAGCAACCATAGAGATTCCCTATTTTGAGATTAATTGCATTCCCAATAGAGGAAGGAAGTTTCACCAGACTTGAACAGTATGCGAGATCCAACTCATATAGATTAGTGGCAGTTGAGAGATCAGGAAGCTCTTTCAAATTTTTTGAATAACTCAAATCCATCCACTTGAGATTGCTGAGCGGCTTCAAAGATTAAAATTGTTGATACAATTATTATTAACACATAAGAAAAAATTGTTTAGATAGCCTAAATAACTAAATATTACTTACTTGCATTTCATCCCATAATTTCTCAAGCTTGCTAAATGGCATCTCTAGTTTGACTAGGAACTTTGGATTAAAACTTGAAGGAAAACATGACATCTGGAAATTTTGCCAAATTAGTACTCCAAGTTTTTGGGATATGTAGTTCATACTTCGCGGATTAATGCCAAGGCTGTCAATTCTTAAGAATCGAAGATTATACAATCTTTCAAAGGCTCTTTCACTTGTACATTTTATATCCTCATAAGTCTCATCATTTATTCCTATGACGCTGCTACTGTCCTGTAAAACGACCCAATGAAACATAAATAAAAATGGTTAGTTATTATTAAACAAATCTCTAATTTGTAGTGCGCATGCAATGAAGATACCAAAGACACAACTTACGGCTTTATCATCACTCAACACGTCACAAATATCAATTGCATCAGTCAAAAATTGGCGTTTTCCAGGCTCATTAACCGATTGTTCTCGCACAATTTTTCTTCCGAGTTGGACTAGCAACGGAGCCATATATATACTTCCGAAATCATTTGATATGAGAGATTTTTCAGCTAAGACGCGAAGCCCATGTCTCACATCCGAAAAACATTTTGCTAGACAGCCTTCCACTATATCAAAATTTTCACCATCGAAAAAGCAGGCAATATGAAGAAATAAACGTTTATCTTCATCACATAAGGCATCATAGCTAAACTTTAAAATGCTCGCAGTTTCTCCATCACGGTCAAGGTGAGCCCTTAAGTTAGGTAGTGCCTCTGTCCAATCTTGCTTGGACATTCCCCGAAAATAAGATCCCATAACCCTTAGCCCCAATGGAAGCTCACCTACAAGGTTCACAACTTTACAAGGAAGATCACTGAAACCATCCTTAGGGTATTTCTGACCAAAAGCGTACATGCAGAACATTTGTAGAGCTTTATTATATGATGGTAAATTCACCCTATGGATATGGTTGATCTCACTTGCTTTTAAAACCTTTTCATCTTGTGTAGTGACGATAATCCGACTCCCAGGACCAAACCAACTATTTTCTTCCGCCACTGCTTTCACTTGTCCTGACCGATCCACATCATCAAGGATGACAAGAACTTTCTTGTCCTTCAACCTGTCTTTGGCAATTCCCAAATTTGAAAAATTCTTGATATCTGTCACATTGGTTAGTTGAGACATAAAATGTCTCTGTAAATCCAATTTCACACTGTAGTCATCAGAACAAGCCGTTGTCGCATACTTTCTTTTGATATTATCCATAAAGACACTCAGCTGGAAATCTTGGGAGTATCGGTTGAATATATATCTAGCAATGGTAGTCTTACCAATCCCAGGCTGACCCAAGATCCCTACTATTCTCACCTCGTCTGAATCTAGCTGTAACAGTGATCTCATTTCTTTCATCTTAGATTCCATCCCAACTAAGCCGTCAAAATCACTGCATGGTGCGGAAAGGTTCAACTTGTTGGAAACATCAGTGGCAATTTCTTCAATCATCTCTGATTCATTCTTCCTGAACAAGGAGATGATCAACCGTTCAGTTATATAGTCATGAAAAACACTACTATATGTTCAGATATTCTCTTTTTTTTTTTTTTTGAAAGAATGTTAAGTTTACTCAGATATTCTCATACTTGTATGAATACTAGCTGTAGATATATATAGAGGTCGTTGATGTGTTAGAAAGATTAAGAGCAAGTGGGAGTGAAGAAGGCGAACCAGTTTGTTGAATGAAAACCTGCTATTTGAGCCACTTCCGTCAAAGCATGTTCCCATCTTCGGATCTCCTCCTTTGTTTTTCCTTTACAAGTTTTTCTGAAAACCTTCCCAAAATCACCAGTCTGCTTCTTTACATCGGTTGGATCCACTTGATAGAAAAGAGACATCACTGTTTGACCAAACTCTTCTTTGCAATTCATGATCTCAACAAGCTCGTTCAAGCACCATGTGGACGAAGCGTAGTTCTGAGAGAGCAAGACAATCGCAATCCTAGATCCTCTAATAGCGTCTACAAGCTCAGGACCGATGGACTTACTTCTCTCTATGTTATTGTCAATGAAAAGGTCGATTGCTTTGCTCTTGAACTCCTTGACAACGTGGCTGAGAAAGTTTTCGCGGACATCTGACCCGTGGAAGCTTGGGAAGACATGGTGTTTCCAACTGTGAGGCAAAGAAGACGTTGGAGACAAAGGAGTTAAAGAAGAAGAAGAAGCCACTGTTTTGTCTTCTTGGTGGGATCTGGATTTCTTGTTGAAAAATATTGTACCGAAAAGGGCGTAGAAGCTTATTGCAGCAGCAGCAACATTGGTAAAGGATAAATAAGAATCCATACTAGTATGATGAAGAGAGGATGATCAGGATCTCAGAGGTTTTTAGATTAGGAGGAAGAACTAACAAAGAGAGAGAGAGAGACTCTTTGACTTGTATATACAAGCACATAACTGTAGACTCCATTGACTTAGATATATGAAAGTTAGCTTCGTAGAAACAGAGGGCGCCAATTTTCCACGCGATATTTGCGGGGCAGCAAAATCAGTGGGCCTACATATTATGCAGGCGCAACACCATTCTTATAAAAAATGTCGAAACCTTTTTTTTTTCTCCAATAGATATAATTTTAAGAGAAATTACTTAGTCTAATTAATCTAAAAATTACTAGAATGACTCATATTAAATTTTAATTACTAGACTAAAATGAGATACAAGCAAATTTACTAAAAACCCCTCTAACTTGATTAACTACAAGTTTGCCATTATAGTAAGTTAAAAAAAATAGAAAATATATGTTAAAATAATAAAAAAGAAGTAATTAGAGAAGAAGGTGACGTAAAAAAAATTTAGAAAGGAAGAAAAGAGTTTGTGGGTCTCTCTCACGGCATCAATGAAACCGAAGGTGGAGCCATCTCAGAGTCGCCGTCGTCTCTGTCCCACTCCGACAACATCTCCTCCGTCACCGTCGTCGTTGATTTCGACACCTCTTCGCCAAGTCGCCATCATCTCTATCGTTTAAACCCTAGGTCCGGTTTATCTTCCTTTTTAAATCGATGAAATTGAAACTGTAAGTGCTTATCCAATTCCAAGTTGTTATTACACATTTTTAACATATATTGTTTGATCGAGTGTTTAGCTTCGAAAACCCTAAATCTCAATTTCAATTAATTTTGGTTATCGCAGATTGTTTGATTATTGTTTTATGGGCTGCCTGCCTAAAACCCCGTGTAGATATACATACCCTACTTATTCCCCTCCAAAGTATTTAGCTCATCATTAATCTACCCAAACTTATGTTTTCTCTTTGTATCTCCACCTAGACTTTTTAATCCCCCTTTCTAATTCACTTTTGTAATCGTGATTGTAGATTTTTAAAGCGCGTTTTGTAAACAATGATTGCCCGCCCATTAAAAACAGAACCCACCGACCCAGAATCAAAAATATAACCCGACCCAACTCTCTGCTTAAAAATTAATATCGAACTGGGGATAAACTGAAATTAGGGTTCGTGTCTCTGCTTCACAACACAAACGAAGAAGATGACAGAGAAAAAGAGAGAGAGAGAGAGAGAGAAACGAGAGAAGAGAATGCAGAGGAGAGAGAGACATTGAGGAACGACGAAACCGATTTCTTTACCGCTTGATCTCCGCTGGAGCCGGAGCGTAATCTCCCTTAACGCCTGCGTATTCAAACATACCGAAAAAACCATTTTGCAGAGTTTAATGTGAGACTTACAGGTTTAATGAGAAATTAATAAGAAAACAATAAGATTTCATTGAATCGTGACAGATGTGTACTGAATGCGATGGTAAAAAGTTGCAGAAATTCTAGTCGACAACGAAAGGAAGACGATGAATTATTTACGGTTTAACCATTACTTTACCAAAAAAATGCATAACCTAAGCTTCGAACCCAAGATTTAACTGACATAAGCAAACCTTACTTCCACTAGGGTACGATATAAACTTGGTTTTTATACATAAACGTAGCTTACAATAAATACTATGTATACAGTGTGATACAATAAAATAAAACAGAGAACGGTGCCTTCCCCCCCATCGGAATCTGCAAAGGCTTCAAGGAGATAAAATGGTGACACATCAAACTTGATTGTTTTCATATACTTCTCTTTATTTATTTATTTTGAGAATTATGACAAGAGGTAACATCTGTTACGTATTGTACAAGTATATCTATATTAGAGTTATAGTTGATGACAGATGATAGTTGACGACGGATGAAAGAACTGAAATCATATATTAGAGTTTTAACTGATTTTGTTTGACAGAGATGAGAGAACTGAAATTGCGTCTCCTCATCGTTCTCCTCTAAGCTTATGTCTTCGTCGTTACTCTCTCTCTGTTCTCGATGTTGTTGTTGTTGTCGTCAATGGTAACATCTTCGTCGTTCCTCACTGTCCTCTGCATCTTCCTCGTTCCTCATTGTCTCTCTCTCTTCTGCATCTTCGTTGTTCCTCACTGTATCTCTCCTCTGCATTCTCTTCTCTCGTTTCTCTCTCTCTCTTTTTCTCTGTCATCTTCTTCGTTTGCGTTGTGAATCAGAGACACGAACCCTAATTTCAGTTTATCCCCAGTTCGATATTAATTTTTAAGCAGGAGTTGGGTCGGGTTATATTTTTGATTCTGGGTCGGTGGGTTCCCCCTGTTACAATTAGGTATACAACGATTCAGGTTTCAGAGTGTAAATATTTTGGCCTTAAATGGTTGGTCCAACGAATCCATTTTAGACATGTTTGCTTTATAAATCACAAGTAACGGCTTAAGAGCTCACTCTTGTCATGTTGATTGCAAAATTCAATTTCCACGCAAATTTGTGGCCTACAAAAACGTTGGGCCTGTCTGTCATTTAGGCTTCACCATTCTCCATTCGTACAAAGAATGTCGGAAGCTTTTTGTTTTCTTCCAAGGAACACTACACTGCCTACTTCCAAATCACAAGTGTTTTCAACTGCTGCTGATGGACAGACAAGTGTTGAGATCAATGTTCTTCAGGGCGAGAGGGAGTTTGTTAAAGATACTAATAAGTCTCTCGGCAGTTGCCGTCTAGATGGTATCCCACCCAGCACCACGTGGAGTTCCACAAGTCGAAGTGAAATTTGACATTGATGCCAATGTAATCCTCTCAGTCAATGCTCGTGATAAACGCACCAAGAAAGAAGAAACAAGACATTACCATTGCTGGTACCGGTACATTGCCCAAAGATGAGGTAGTACAATTGTCAAACCAAACAACACTGCTTCTGTTATCGTTTGTTTTCTTAAATCCATCCTTGAAGGTGTGAGAAGTGCCATCTCCATGATGATCATAGAGCCTTTGTAAACAAAGTGGTGATTTTTCATTATGTTTATCTTCATAGTAACAAAATTTGGGTGTGAATGAACGTTACAGGTAGAGCAAATGGTCCAAGAAGCATAAAGGTTTACAGTGAGAGTCGCACAATGCCGAAGATTAGTACCAAGATGTTTCTTCCTCTACTTACCTAAACACTAGAAAGAAAAAATTTATGGAGAAGAAGAAATCATATATGGAGAAAAAATCATATATGGAGAAGAATCATATATGAAGAAGATTTGATAATCATTTTTTCTAGTCTTCCTCTACTTACCTAAACACTAGAAAAAATGATTATCAAATCTTATTCTTCTCTATGTAACACTGATTCTAGTATATGATTCGTCTTCTCCATATAAATTGTAGATAAGCCAAGTACCTGTTTAATAGTAGTTTTAAGGTTAATGTCATCTTTCCCAAGTAACTTGGTAAAATGACCATATCTCTTCACCTTTTAGGCAGATCTCTCTTTGAAATATGAGAAGTTTGGAACATGATAAAACATTTTCATTGTTATGGGTGCTGCATTTTACTAAAATTTCTTTAGGAAATAGAAATAATACAAATAAACAAAGATCCCAGCGAAGCATGACATAGTTAACAACAGCCTGTGTTAAAATGAAATTATTCTATTGAAAAGTACTAAAATAGGCAATGGAAGAGTAAAGAGGGAAGACGAGTGAGTGGGCCAACACACAATTCCCCAACTCTTTGACCAACCACTTTGAATTTTCTTCCCTTTTTTACCAAAATTCAAACTTTTTACTTAGGATATGATTCAAGTTGTAATCGGTTTTTACCTTTTTGGATAAACTTTTTACATTCCACTCGGATTTTATATAACACCAACCACGGTACTCGAATATTTTGTACAGTTCCGATCGAACAGGAATTCGATTCCGGTTTAAGTTCGGTTAAGATCTTTGGATTCCGGGTCAGATTTTTACTGTCCTCTCCTCACCTGTTACCATCCCACCTTCTTCCTTAGCTTAAAGGAAACCTAATTAACCGCTCCTCAAATCGAGGGCTTGCTTCCTCCATGATCCATCTCCATTAGCTCTCCAAACCTCTACTCCAAATCGAGGATTCTTCTCAGCTCTTGTTTAGATCGAGCTCTGTCTGCGATTCTTTTGAAGTCATATGCTTCAAACAAAACCTACTTGATCTGCTGCAACCTCTTCCTTTCACCAGTATACCTTTTTTCTTCTTCTTCTTCTTCTACTTTCAATTCAAGTTCCGCACAATTTGGACCCGGTCATCGTTTTGTCCTTAATTTTTTAGGTTTGGTCAGATTTGATGTGTCTCTGATTTGACAATAAATACAACTTGTCTCAACACATGACAAAACCAAAGTGGCTTTGATTGGTTTGTATATGTTCATTCTTACCTTATAACCTTCTTTCTTTGATTTTTAATTTTTTTTTTTTTTATTTTGGGTCTGAAAAAGCATGGCACTTCGGCTACCTGCTTCAAAAGCAGCTGAAGTCGCGATAGGATCAATCGGATGCGGTTATGACTTAGCTATCGACGTGCGCTTGAAGTATTGCAAAGGAGGCTCTAAAGAGTCACGCTTGCTCGACATTCGAGACGGAGACGACAGCTGTGACATTGTGTTACCTGGTGGAATCTCGATCCCTAATGTTTCCAAGTCTATCAAATGCGATAAAGGAGAGCGCATGCGTTTTAGCTCCGATGTTCTTTCTTTCCAACAGGTAACAAAAAAGCTCCCTCCTTTGTATACCCTGTTTTTGAATTCTTACAAAAACAAAGTCTTTTACTGTTGTTGTTGTCGGTGCATCGAGTACTGGTTCGTGTTGTTGTTGTAGGTTTTGAATATATAAAGAGGGCCCATATGTTGTAACCTTTAGCTAGTTTCTTGTCCATGGCTTGTAAATTTTAGTGTTCTGGATACTTGGTTGTTTTACATTTAATTTTCTTTTTTTTTTGTTGTGGTTATCTAGATGGCAGAGCAGTTCAACCAGGAACTATCTTTAGCTGGTAAAATCCCTTCGGGTCTCTTCAATGCCATGTTTGAGTTCTCGGGCTGTTGGCAGAAAGATGCAGCCTATACCAAAAACCTTGCTTTTGATGGGATTTTCATCTCGTTTTACACGGTTGCTTTGGACAAATCTCATATGTTACTCCGTGATCATGTCAAGCAGGCTGTCCCATCAACATGGGACCCTGCTGCATTGGCAAGGTGATGTTCATTTTTCGTCATTTTTTTTCCTTCACGGTTGTATGTATATGTAATTAATAGAAAGTTACTCTCTTGCCAAAGAAATAAATATTTAGATAGGTTGGAACTTATTTTGCGTGTCCATTATCTATATTAGTCCGGTCTTTGTGGGCTTGGCCTAGATTCCTTTATCTTGGTAAAACTGTTTTTGTTGGACTTGATGAGAGTTGCTGCTTACTTGTTACTGGCATTGTGTTGTTAGTAACACTACTTTATTACTCGGAGTGCTCAGATTTGTAGCTTACACTTAATCAGATGTTTCTTTATCAGGTTTATAGATACCTATGGGACGCATATAATTGTTGGTGTTAAGATGGGGGGGAAAGATGTGATTTATGCCAAACAGCAACACTCGTCGAAACTTCAACCTGATGAGCTGCAGAAAAGATTAAAAGAGGTGGCAGATAAGAGGTTTGTGGAAGCTAGCGGAGTGCAGAACATGGCTTCAGATAGAATGCATCCAAGTAGTAAGGTGGAAGCGAAGGAGCAACGCCTGAGATTTGCGGATACCAATTCGCTGGGCTCTTATGCAAATAAAGAGGTGATTTCTATTCGTACCTTTAGTCAAATCTTAGTATGGTGCGAATACGAGTTTGCTTCTTTTCTCATGAGTTACATTTATATTTGTAGGACATTGTATTCATGTGCAAAAGGCGAGGTGGAAACGATAATAGAAACCTAATGCATAATGATTGGCTGCAAACAGTTCAGACGGAGCCTGATGCTATCTCAATGTCCTTTATTCCAATCACTTCTTTGCTTAATGGAGTTCCAGGAAGTGGATTCTTGAGCCACGCCATCAATCTCTATCTAAGATGTAAGGCTACATATCATTCTCCTTGTGTGCATGGACTAGAAATTCAATATAGTTATCATTTTAAGCATATTATAAAAGCATTTTCGTGTTCAGTCCAGTAATATTTGAGTTTTATTTTTGTAGATAAGCCACCGGTTACGGAGCTGCATCAGTTTTTGGAGTTTCAGCTACCAAGGCAGTGGGCTCCAGTGTTTAGTGATCTTCCCCTTGGTCCACAAAGGAAGCAGCAGAGTTGTGCGTCACTGCAGTTCCGTTTCTTCGGACCTAAGCTATATGTGAATACCACTCCGGTATGAGTTTTGTTTCATCCCTAAATATATATAGCTTGCTGATGATTACAGGTTTCGTTTGAAGTCTTCAAGTCTTAAGATGTTTTGTTTTTCATTTATCTGGTTTCAGGTTGATGTTGGTAAGAGGCCAATCACTGGCATGCGTCTCTACCTAGAGGGGAGAAGAAGCAATCGGTTAGCGATTCATCTGCAGCACCTTTCCTCTCTTCCCAAGATATTCCAGCTCGAAGATGATCCAAACAAAACTATGCCACAGGCGTCTCACGACCGTCGCTACTACGAGAAAGTAAACTGGAAGAACTACTCCCACGTCTGCACAGCACCCGTAGAACCAGACGACGATCTTTCTGTGGTAACAGGCGCGCAGCTTCACGTAGAGAGCCACGGATTCAAGAACGTGCTCTTCTTGCGCCTCTGTTTCTCCAAAGTCATGGGAGCGACGAGTGTAAAGAACTCTGAATGGGATGAAGCGGTGGGGTTTGCTCCTAAGTCAGGACTCATCTCGACGCTGATAAGCCATCACTTCACTGCTGCAGCTCAGAAACCGCCACCACGACCTGCGGATGTGAATATAAACTCTGCTATCTATCCTGGTGGACCACCGGTGCCCGTGCAAGCTCCCAAGCTTTTGAAGTTTGTGGATACGAGCGAGATGACGAGAGGGCCGCAAGAATCACCGGGGTATTGGGTTGTATCCGGTGCGAGGTTATTGGTGGAGAAAGGGAAGATCTCATTGAAGGTGAAGTATTCGTTGTTGACTGCGATAATGGAAGATGAAGTGATAGAGGAAAGCTATGGAGGTTGAGAGAAAGATGGTTGGTATGGTTGTTGTTGTATGTGTACATTTATCATTTCTAATGTAACGGTGTGTGTGTGTGTGTTTGTGATAGGAATGAATGTCTTGTACATTTCCTGTCTTGGGAAAAAAGAGATTTTGTTCGCATGGTGAAGTTAAGATACACAACTGTAATCTGCGAGCATGGCTGTAATGATGCTCAAGTTCAAATCTAATATACACGAGTTGTGTTCATGGATAATACATTTTTATGGAATATTCGATTAACACTTAACAACCGATGCTCGATGAAGCCTGACTCTTTCTCTTAAACAAGACTTGTGGGTTAGTATTGCCGGTCTGTCATCTTGTTTAGCAGTTTGTAACCAGAAGATGCAACCGAGATTACTTTATGTTTTTCTGTAGATGAGGGTTGGATTTTAACTTCTTTTACTATTCTTCTGCTGTCCGACTTAGTCGTGAAAATTCTATAGACACGTTCTAGTTTTGTCTCGATTCATTGTCAACTTCTTTTGAAGTTCTATCTTGTTTCATTTTACTTACTATTGTACGTTAAGTTTATTATTAAAGAAGATATATAATTCTTTCTTATTGTATCCAAACAATTTAAATTAATGAAGCTAAGCAATGTTAAAAGAAAACTGTGCTGAACATATATAAAACTCGAATGGAATTTATAAGGCTAAACTGGAAACCTGAAAACTCGAACATATATATACCCGAACGCTCGGTATCTATCTTGCACCCAAATAAAGTGCATGTCATCATATACTATAATTCTAAAAGGTTGGTGGGACAAGTAGGAAGAAAAAAAAAAGTAGTACTAGTCAACTTTGAAACACGTTAGAAAGTGAAATTCAGGTAGGCTGACAATAAGAAAGAGATCAGCTCTCTCCTCTCTTGATTTCTCCAAAACATTGAGCAAGTCAACAACTATTTTTTAAAATTTAATTTGTATATATAAATACGATCATGTTCATCCATTAATCTCCACGCAGAAAGAAGAAGAGAAACAAAAGAGAGATCAAACAACATGTCATCTTCCCTAACGCAGAGAAACCCAACTAGTTCCCAAGCCAATGACAGCGATCAAGAGCCACCCGAGTCTCCACCTCCACAACCACTTCTAAGGAGACAACGTTCGACATCTCATCAGGCCATGTCACAAACCCTGACGTCAGCTGCAAACTTAGCCAACCTCCTTCCGACAGGAACCCTCTTAGCCTTCCAGCTACTCATACCTGTCTTCACAACAAACGGCTCCTGCGACTACCCGACACGCGTCTTAACCTTAGTGCTGTTAACCCTTCTCTCCATCTCATGTTTCCTCAGCTCTTTCACCGACAGCGTCAAGGCTGAAGACGGTAACGTGTACTACGGGTTTGCTACTCGTAAAGGTATGTGGGTTTTTGACTACCCTGACCCGTCTGGCTTGGGTTTGCCTGATCTAAGTAAATACCAGATCCGGTTCGTTGACTGGATCCATGCCGTTTTGTCTATGCTTGTCTTCGGTGCGGTGGCTATGAGGGACAATAACGCCGTGAGCTGTTTCTATCCGGCGCCGGAGCAAGAAACCAAGAAGGTTTTGGATATTGTTCCGATGGGTGTTGGTGTTATTTGTGGTTTGTTGTTCTTGGTTTTCCCGGCGAGAAGACACGGTATCGGATATCCGGTCACCGGAGACGGAGGTCGCCGTTAGATTGTTTATTTAATATTCAAATAAGTAAATGATTCATTTAGTAACGGTTGTAAAGGTGGTTGACTTATTCGTTTGTGCGATCATTTTCGTGTGTTGTACTCATTCGTGTATTCCTTCTCATCCGGTTCCCGTGCCTATATATTATTATACAGAGATAATTTGTTATTTGGTCATTTGTTTGTCGAGTAGAAATTAATAACGCAAGAAACGCTTACTAATTATATTATAAAACACTCAAGGTGGGATACTTTATATATATATCGTCCTTGACCAATCATAGCAGCTCAGCTCACTGATTCTTCGTTATTCCAGCTATGACTATCCTCTGTGATGACTGATGACAGGTTGTTAATTTCACAAGCTTTAATTGCTTCTCTTAGTCAACGAGCATATAATCTTGTTTCTTTACTCTCTCCATTCTGCTCATAAGATAAATGTAGCTATGTGTCATCCCCCATCAATGGATGCAAAGCTCTATGATAACCTTCCCTTAGGACAACAGTCTCTGTGTCTGAATCTTGTGTGACATGTAAAAGGACCCGGATGGTGCACCACAGCACCAAAGCCTTGTTGAACCTCATCCCCAGCCCTAAATATTCCCTAAACAAGCCTTGTCTCAGTCTTCTTCGATACTAGGAGGTACACAAGCTCATGAAGTACTGTGAAAGACGATGTGCTATGAAAATAAAGGATGTAGTATTCAGTGAACAAGAAACGAGGGAGATATATAACTTCCTAAGCTGCTTTCTGCCTAGCACCATAGGTTTTGTTCCTTGCCTGCAATAAATTGATTCAAACATGTCACACCTGACACGATAGATGGCAAGTGATGATACGTTTTTTTTTTGCTCTTATGCCTAGGATCCGGACAAAAACTCAAGCTATAGAGTTGAGTTGAGTTGAGTCGTGTCGTGCTTTGCCAAAACGTTAATAAATAATCCTTCTATCAATTATTAAACCGGGTTGACTTATATATATCTAGACTGTTGATTTGAAACTTTGGTTCAACAACGGTTTGGGTAGTTCGATTTGAGGATTTTAGTATCTATTGAAAAGTTCTATTTTCGGTAGAATACCAGAAAATTAGATTTCGGTTTTTTTCGGTCTCGTTTGATTATTTTGAGTAATTCAAATATAATATTAGTATTTTAGGTAAATTATTACGTAATTAGAGTCCGATAAAAATCTTGGATAGTTCAAATTATTTCAAATATTGCAGATAAAATATGCGAATCTTTTAAATAATTCATATTATTTTAAATGATTCGGCTTTTTCAAATAGTGTATGATAGTCTTAGTATACATAATTAATATATATAAATATATATAATTTATATTTAGATACTTGTTCAGTTTTCAGTTCAATTGGAAACATAGAAATTAGAACCGTTAGAATATTTGAAAATGCTGGATCAATTCTGATTTTGGTTATTTCAGTTTCGTTCCGGTTCTACGACTCTCAGCCTAGCCCTACTCACAGCCACAAGATGTCGTTTGGTTAGATTCCAAATTTCAGTGAGAGGAGATTCAATCTTGACCGTCATTTAAAAATTCTGGTCGGAAGAATCGTTTCTCAGCCGTCAATCGTCACCAACATCTGCCGACCAATACCAAAAACAAAACCTGAATTTTTCTCACCATTTTCCATGTGCCATATTACTAAGAAAACGCACTATATATACTGATCCAAACGTGACTCAAAAGAAGAAAATAAAGAAGAAGAAGACAGAGAGCTTTATCACAAGAGAGACCAATACTGTGAACTTACTGTCTGAAAAAAATACAAATGGGAAGCGAAGGAGGATCGATAGTGAGGAAACCAAGGTTTCTATGTCTCCATGGGTTCCGTACGAGCGCAGAGATAATGAAGATACAGCTTCATAGATGGCCTAAAGCTGTTCTCGACAGACTCGATCTCGTTTTCCTCGACGCACCTTTTCCTTGTCAAGGCAAATCCGATGTCGACGGGATCTTCGATCCTCCTTATTACGAGTGGTTCCAATTCAACAAGGTTCCTCTTTGTTTTTTATTTTATTTTCTTCAACGATGAAAGCTTCTTCGTCATGCAAAACTGAAGTTGGAACGTTTAAAAAATATCAGGAGTTCACTGAGTACGAGAATTTCGAGAACTGTTTGGAGTATTTAGAAGATCGTATGATCAAGCTTGGTCCCTTTGATGGTCTCATTGGCTTCTCTCAGGTATAATCTACCTTGTGTTAAGAGCGGCTAAAACTCTTAGTAAAAATTTAACGAGTTACATTATGACCAAGTCAAGTAAAAAAAAAAGGGTCTTATTCTCCAAAAGAGAATTAAGCTACATGGTCCGAGTCGGTTTTGTCCTAGGAGATGTACTGATGGACCCAAAAACTCCTAGTTATTCTAAAAATCTGCATTTTAATAAATTAAATGGTTTAGATCTCTTCTTAGGAAATGTATGAAAGGACGGGTTCAGAAACTTAAAATCATTCTAAAAAAGAATAATCTACATTTTGATAAGTTGCACATCATTTCTCTGAAAAGCTCCTTATTTAATTTATTCTTAATATTGCAGGGGGGAATGTTGTCTGGGGGCTTACCAGGACTGCAAGCTAAGGTATGTCAGTAATGTTGCTCTTGTTGTTTGGAAGTACATTTATTTTGACCATGTTTTTTTTCTTTTGAGTTTTTGCAGGGACTTGCACTCCAGAAAGTGCCGAAGATCAAGTTTGTCATCATTATTGGAGGAGCTATGTTCAGATCTACCAAGGTTGTGGAGGATGCTTATTCGTCTTCCATTGATACTCCCTCCCTACACTTTCTAGGTAAGTTGATATGATGATCTACTATATGTAAGTGGGGTTTGCAAATGATCTTCGAATTTTGAAAATGTTTCTTTTTTTTTTGTGTGTGTGGCAGGGGAGACTGATTTCTTGAAACCTTACGGAATCAAGCTGATAGAGTCGTTCAAGAATCCGGTGGTCGTCCATCATCCCAAAGGCCACACGGTCCCCAGGCTTGATGAGAAGAGCTTGGTGAAAGTCACGGCGTTCTTGGAGACCATAGAGAACATTGTGATGATGGAGGAAGAAAACAAGGATGGTGAAGAAAACATTTATACGTCGATGTAGAACTCAGCTTACAGTGCAACAACATATACTGAATAATTCTTTACGAAAATAATTCTTTAGAAAATAATAGTGAAATGATTGTAAATGATTGTGAAAAATCATTATCACCACACAAACAATAATAATAAACGTTTCATTCCTTTTATATCCTTTTCTTTTCCATTGGCATTTCATTCATTCTTTTTTTTTTTTCATTTCATTCATTCTTGGTGGTATAAGACAAGTCCAAAGACAATCAAATGGTGACAACTATCATTTACAGTTACAAGCACATTGGTAGCTTTCCCAAAAGCATGGCATCATCATTTGCTGCAATTAGCCCTCAAATACTACACCAAAGTTTTTACTCATAAAACTGCTACAATTTTAATAAAAAACATAAATCCCGGGGAGGCTACATGGATATTGCAGAGCATGAGCAATATCCATGCAGACTCCTGGAGATAAGAAATAGGATGACATCCAAACAAACTTCATATTGTGATACCGATGCATGCCAGAGTGCAATCCAATATCCCCAGATGGACTGTCCTTGATTTCAAACTTTTGTAGTTTATTTATGACAACTCTGAAGAACATATTTCTCAGAGTCAGAGCCATGTCACTGTCCCCAACAAAAACTGTACTAACTGAATTACCAGGCCTACTTGAATTAGTTGATCTAAGCAAGGTGTTGGTCTGACTTGGTAGGAGTTTTCATCAAACACATCAGTTTGAAGAAGGCTTCAAGGTTTTTGTGAACAAAAGTGCAGAAGGAAATGGGTTTTGGCTTCGTAACTGGGCGGCCTGTTAGATGCCACAATATGATCCAATAATAACAGGAAGTGAAATAACCATAGATTAAAGAAATTTTTATTGTTTACGGCCGCTGATCTTTGATTTAATGGGGTTGATGTAACGCCCCGACTGCCCACGGCTAATGGGCCACCCACGCCCGCTCACTCGGCCCGTGGGCCCCATCCCATCCGACGGTCGGTCGTCAAATTCCGAAGGCTCGAAATCATCGTTTACTGACCCTGCAATCACCACCTGACCTTTCCCCGTGCTTTGGCCTCACTCACACGCTATCGCGAATCACTTCCCGATAGGTCACCCATCCTTCCACTACTCCAGCTCAAGCACGCTTAACTCTGGAGTTCTTTCATGATGTGCTCCGGAAAAGGTAAGTCAACTTTGGTGACATAGGTAGCCAAATCAATTCTCTTAAGCCTTTCCACATATCACAACTCGGGATGTTACAATTCACCCCCTCTCAAAGAACGCAACGTCCTCGTTGCGCCCCACGACAGGTCTCAAGACGCCTCTCGGGTCAGAACCGAGACGGCTAACCAGCTCTGATACCACTTGTAACGCCCCGACTGCCCACGGCTAATGGGCCACCCACGCCCGCTCACTCGGCCCGTGGGCCCCATCCCATCCGACGGTCGGTCGTCAAATTCCGAAGGCTCGAAATCATCGTTTACTGACCCTGCAATCACCACCTGACCTTTCCCCGTGCTTTGGCCTCACTCACACGCTATCGCGAATCACTTCCCGATAGGTCACCCATCCTTCCACTACTCCAGCTCAAGCACGCTTAACTCTGGAGTTCTTTCATGATGTGCTCCGGAAAAGGTAAGTCAACTTTGGTGACATAGGTAGCCAAATCAATTCTCTTAAGCCTTTCCACATATCACAACTCGGGATGTTACAGTTGAGTTTGAAGAAGACATGTGTATGGCTATTCAACTGTCCTTTCAACATATTTTCTAAAAAAAAAATCTCCAGAAGGCAATCTTAATGAAATAGATAATTTTTGAATAATAATATTCTTCGACCATGCTATAAATTTTTTTAAAAAATTATTATTGATTTTAACATTTTGTTATTCCTTAATGTGAGAATTATAATATTCACTAACTTTAGCATAATATTTTTGACATTCGAATCAAATCTTTCACTAAATAACTCACTGAGTCTTGCAAGTGCCCATCAGATTGTTTTGAAACTTTGAAGATTTTTGCTGTCAAGGCTTTTAAATTTAATTTGGCTGTTAAAACTTTTACTGTTAAAATAGTTTAAAATGCTTTAGAAAAATTATAAAAAAAACATGAAATTGTGGCTTTTTTTTTTACTATGAAATTGTGGTTTTAAGAAAAACAAATAAAGCAAGGAACAAAATCAGTTATTTTGGCTGTGAGAAATTTAAAGAGAGCTATTAGGACTTTAAAGAGTTTAAAGACTTTAGAATTAAGCTAAATCTCGACAGCCACCACAGTTTGATCACCAATCGGAATCACAAAATATATTTGTAATGGGAGTACTATTAATATTGTTTTGATAGGAAATTTAAAAATCATTGATCTATATTCTTTTATATTTGAGACTAGCATTTCATTGCCTTCTCTCTTTATTAGCTATGGCCAATCCTCAATATGTCACAGGACTTAGTATGACTAGTTTCTAACTCCTGAGAATGAAAACGTGGTCTGAAAATCACTAAACTAGAAGACAAGTTGTTGCTGTCAAGACCATCGAGATTGGCGAAAGAGCGTTGGTTCGAGGAGTGTTGATAGTTGCCTCTGCCACGACCCTTGCGGCCACGGTTACGACTTTTTGTTTGCATGTTCCCTATTTTATAACTCCTACATTTTCAACCAAGTAAATATCAATCTTTAAAATTTTAAACAATGCATAACTTTCAAAAGAAAATCTCATTTAACAAATGCCAACATTAAAGCATGAACCAAACTCCATAAACCTAATAAACGAATGAATAATTTTACGAAATATTTATATTTAGCTATTTAGGGCACACGACTAACATAACTATTGGATTCCTTGCTGAAATATTCATATAAATCTTTGACCAAAAAGAAATATTCATATAAATCTCATAGAAGAAACTTTTTCTTTTTAATTTTTAGAGCAAACCACACGAGCACTTACACGCACTTAGCGTAAGTTTCTTAATTCCTTATTTCGTTGACAGTTAGTTAAATATCTTGTGGGACTATATATAATTAAAATAAGTTATATTAAAGGTTGATAACATAACATGTAATAAAAAATACGTCACATAAATGTTAATAGTCTTGATATGATAAGTTTAAGACTGTAAACTAATACAACCATCATAGTGCATCATCATCGATTCTTTTTTTTTTGGCCAAATAAATCATCATGGATTCATAGTCGGCGTTACATTTCTTATACTATTATACGGCAACCAAAGTGGTCATACGTGGCTCTTCCGGCGTCACAAATATAAGTTGTTATGACGAGTTCAAGTTGGTCCATTAACACCATAAACATATAACTAATGGTACTTCATGCTTTCGTATTATATGTCTATTATTATTTTTAATATTATATATCTTTTATATATTTACAGATTATTATTTTTTGTTTCTCTTGATAGTGAGTCAGTAACGACGAATAAATTCGACATGATTAACAGTTTGGAAAAAAAATTCAGTACTTAAACCAACTAGTGCAAGTTACAACACATCTTTCTATGATTCAGTTCATTTTCTTTTGCAAATTTAAATCATGTACTATTTAAGCAAGTATTAACAATGATATATTCCGTCAACTAACTATAAACATTTTCTTACAAAAAAAACTATATAACTAACTATATACATTTTCCTTACCAAATAAATACATATTTTTGGAACACTCCTATATATACATATATATATATATATGTGTTTATTTACACATTGCTATGGCAACTTGATTCTTGTGTGCCCTACTTGTGCGGTTGTGCACAATTGGTTTAATATTGGATTAAAAAATCGCGCCTACACAATGGCCGAAGACGCCACCCATATAAACCACTGGCGCACATAAATTTCTTCCTTTTTTTTGGGTGCAAATGTTAAATAGGACATAAATTTCTTATTACTGACGTTAATACTAGGCAAATGCATACATGAAAAGAAACAGAGGCCGTATATATAGAAGAAAAAATACTAAATACAGTTATATATAGCTTAAGAAACAAGACTAAATTCAGTTATACTTAGCTTAAGAAAGAAGGCATGATCAATGTAATGAATGCGTAAACCGTTTACTGCAAACAACATTGGCATAAAACTGCAATTTAGTTGATAATAACTAAATATTTGTCGACAGATTAGGAGACACGTCGGTTCTAATAAGGACATGTGAACCTGATAAATCGTATAGGTCGGAAATGTAGTTTGATCATCCGATCAGAGCCAACGATCAATACAGAGAGAACAAACACCACTCAACTTGGATCTCTTCGATATCCAGTAAAAAAAATTATTAGGGTAACATTAGAAACTTTAACAAAATATTTTATTTTGGTTATTTGCGATGCCTAAATCAACATCTAAAAACCCACTAAATACCTAACAAATTTTAAATAAATAAACCTAAACATTAAAATTTATAATATATTTGACAACACGTATTCATGATCAATTATTTAAAAAGGATGTGACTATCAAATTATGACTATATCGTATATATATATTGCATGTGTGTTGGATAATATACCACCTTAAAGCGATCGTCATAAAAGAAATCACAAGGCAACCATTGCAACGATTGTGGAATAGTCATTGTAAACCAGTCTTAGAGCATCTTCAATGTTACTTTTATATTTTCTATTTTGAGAGTTGGAAATAACATATCTTTAAATTTTCCCCTGTAAATAGAAGAATTCTATTATAGAGATATACATTAGAGTAAATACATCTCTATAATAGAGATTCTCTATTTTTTTAAAAAATATAGAAATTGAAATAAAGATGATTTGGAAATGGTCTTATACAGTAATTCTCAGAGAGAGTTATATTAACTATCATGGTGCGAAAGAGAAAATTTCGGAGTTGCTTTTAAAGCTCTTGTGGAAGCTGTGGATATGAGATCCGGTTAACTTATTTTACAAGACCTAGAAACAATCATGGTCGATTCATTTGGGATTGCGAGGTAGCTAGCTCGACCATTGGATTATGACTGGTCTTCTCACCATTTCTCACTTTGATGTTAATGTATTTTTTTGGGGGACTAATATCAAGTGTGAGATCCGAGACCAATAAACTTTTTATGTAAAATGAGTAGTTAGTAAGACCGAAAACTATATGTTTCTCCAAATATCTGAAAATCGATTAATGAACGTGCACATGAAACACTCATAACTCTTAAGTATGGTCTCTGTACAAATTTCATATCGTGCACAATCACATCGACAATAGAACGGGATAGTTACGAAGTACTCGATGAAAGTGCATAACATGGACCAGACAGTGAATCCAAAATGGGCAAGTTGATCGATCGCACTCGCATACTTTATAGTGTGTACGTGTTTGGCTATTAGCTACTATGTATCCTCTTTCACATGGAATGACCTTGAGAAGATAACTTGTACTTGAGCTGCGATTTAAAATTCAAGTTTTTAGTCTAATAAAATGAAGATCTAAACCTATTACGGATGTTACAAAAAAAAAATATATATATATATATATAGTTTTGGCTTCTTTTGGCTGATTTTTTGCAACATTTTGTTTTTTTTTTTAAATATAAGTGTGGATTGTCTAGACCAATTTCAACTTATCTCAAAGAAAGATATTACTGACTAATAAGCTAGCTCTGAATTTAGTGAGACTTGGTTTTTATCAAGATTCTAATTTCAGAATTTTAGCAAAAAAAAAAAAAAGATTCTAATTCAGAATCGAAGAATTAACATTTTGCCTCTGTTACCACCATACTATTACCATTCAGTTTTTCAGATTTCGAAATTATGAATTTTAAGTTTGGAATTCCGCCAAAATAAATAAATATTCTTATGGGATATATGTTGTCTACGAAATTCGAAAGATAAACCAGCGAAATCTATATTAGTTTATAGGACATATACATCAGAATATATAATACCAAAATGGTGCACACACTCAAAGAAAAGTAAGAGTAAAAAATAGGACGCTGACAGATCCGGAAAGAGCTAGAAGAGAAACGTGACTAGTTGTTTATTCATTAAAGGAGACAACTAGTCAAAGCTTTAACTTTATTTCTGGTCTATATGGTCAAGTCCGAGCTGGACATGTGTCGTTTCCACTTTTTCTTCTCGCTTCCAAAGCACTTCATTTCCTTTTCTAATTGAATATTTACTCGATAAAAACTACGTAAATTTAAATGTTATATTGGTTTTGATGAATAATGATTAGGAAAAGATTTATTTAGTTTTATAAAGTTAGTAAAATATTTTGCGATGGTATTTCAATGGAGATCGGAGTCTAGTGTATCCATTGACCAAGTCCAAGTGTACAGTGACTAGAGCAGCCTGAGTTACGGCTTTATGCCAGCATTAGAAGCCCTACATGTCTCACTTAATTCAATTATAAAATTCTAATTGGAATCTGATTAACGCACTAATCGATAATAATTGAGGTCATGCTTCCTTTGCATTACTATATAAAACCCTCTCGCCCCTCCTCAGTAATCACCGTGCTCTCTTCTCCCTTCTTAATTCGCTCTCGCTCTATAATATCTCGATTATTAAGGTGATTTTTAAACTTGCAATTTTATTTTATGTTGCACTGTTTGAGATCTCTTTCTCTCACCAGTAGTTTGAGAAGTGTGGGAGAATGAGTTTGTCGTTTAGTAGATCAGCGGCGTGAGCTTTACTAATCAAACGCTCTGAATTGCGGATCCAAGTTTTACTGTTTTGGTTTTCTTTGTACTAAAATGTATTAAACTTAGTGAAATGAAAGAAGCAGTACTTAAAAAGAAGAGTGTTAATTTTGGTTTGCATGTGTAGATTGATGCTCATGGCATGGGGTGATAACTGATAGAGATGGATCCGTCACCTTTTTTCAGGTTTGGTTTCTCATCTACATTTTTCTTTCTTTTTTTTAAGATGCATATTTTTCATAAAATTTTCTTATCCTTGATCGTATGCTTTTTTGGTATAAAAGATCTGACTAATAAGCACATCTAATGCATGCATGATCCGTGTCTTTCTAGTAATGTGATGTCATTTTCCCATTGTAATTGAACTTAGTGTACATGTTCCTTTTACATATGAACATCATATTAGAAAAGCAATTTTATTTTTGTGTTGACTAGCGAAACTGATAAAAGAAGAAACAAATTGACTCTCTTGTGATTTTTCATTTCATTTTATTGCATCTTCTTTAGTTATACCTAAGAGAGTTTTAGAAAGCATCATTAAACAAAAAGTTTTACAGAAAGTCTATGCCCAAATTATATGGAATGTACGAACACATCCTTGTTCATTGTTTTTATTTATTTTTGCAAATTAACACTGACCCACTAGGTTGATTGGACCAAACATTTCGATATTTTCTTAGATGCTTAAAATAAAAAGGTACTTTGCAGTTGCTAAAACTAGCAATACATGAATTTTGATTCATATGTTTATATTCATATATCTTTGTAACATGAATATGAATCTGAAAGCCATCTGCCATTGTTAATGCAGTGCTACATTTTAGCATGGAGCTGTAGTGGTTGACTAAATTGAAGACTGACAGGTTCGCTCGAGTTGTCTCTCATGTCTAGACCATTTGTGAGAAGGGATTCTATATGTGCACCTCACCAATCTCTAAATCTACAATTAGGAAATTAGCTTCTACTCATAAAGTGCATTCATGACTTTTCCAGATGCTATGTACATATTTTTTTTTAGAATTAGGTCATGCCGATTTCCAAATCATATATATAATCATGTACACTTTTGGACATACTTTTTGCCTAAGAGATGCCAAACTTCTGTCTGGAGTGTTAGAGCTTTCCCGTGATAGCTCATAATTTGTAGTTTGCACTACTTAGCTACACTAGTTTACTTGATAAAAAAATTGAGGGGAGTGGGGGAGGTGCTGGATTATTTCCCCTTCTCATCGATGGTCTAGATTTGCGAGGTGACTCTCATAGTGGTAAAGAGAAACAGTGATATGGGGAAGCATCCACGATAATGATATTCCTTAAAAAGGTTTGAAAATTTTGTGCTTGTATAATTGTTATTGTATAGCTAAATTTAGACCAGTGATCTGCTATAATGCAACACATTAAAAACTTCCGAGTATAGTTTTGTGAGATGTTTTTCAGGTTGAGTAACATCATGCCATTATTCAAACTTAACATGGATGATAGATGCAGAAGCAAGTAGCAATGATTTTGTTGCAAGGTCCTTTGCAAGAACTAAAGAAGTCAGAAAAAGAAGAAGGATTTATCGACGAAAGAGCAAAGTGGACGGGTGGTGATACCTTTTGACTTGTTGTCATCGATTCTCTCTTTCATTCATTTCATGATGTATTAAGATTTCTTGCAAATTGATATGTAATGTTACTCGGTAGAGTCTAACCACAAATGAAAGACTATGTACATGAGTACATCTATCTACTTAGCCATTGCTAATATGAATATAATTACTTCTTATAGATGGATGATACTAGTACTAAACAGGTATAAGTGATGCCAGATAGCATAAATTACAAATTTTCTTTTTGTGTGACATTCGGACGAACTATTCCACTTTTTGTGAAGAAGTGCATCTTGATTTAACATTAGCCATACACTCTGTAACCAAAATCAGGCTGCGACATTGACGATATAGCAATATCATGTATGAACTGCTGCCTATAGTCTGTAGATGCAGAACCTGCCCTGATTTTGGGGGCCATAGACAAATTAATAAACACACAAAATTACAACAGTTTGATGTATATTTATATATGTATCAACTTTTAAAAATGAGGAGATTTAGTGTTTCATATACATGATCGGTTCTGCCTAGATGGGTCAACGGTGTGGGAAATAAGAATCCCCGCATGTATGCAGCTGAGCTCCTTATGTAAACATGATTTTACATGAACCCTAAGATCTTTAACATCTAGACTAATCACATAATAGAACTATAAGAAGGATTTGCGGAATACCTCAATTCATTGTTGTGGAAATCTTCATGAACGGTTTTGATCATATGAAGATGATCTCTTGATCATGTAAGATGATCTCTTGATCTTTAAGTTGGAGCTAAGCCTTCTCTCCCCTTGCCTACAACCTTTCTTTATGTGTTGCTTTTAGTTTTTCTCTTAATGTGTCTCATTGTGATGGTCCAAGAGCACTTATATATAGGTGGGGAGAGGGACCAAAACTTTCTTACCAAGTCTTTGATGGCTTTCTCACCAAGTCTTTGATAACTTTATCACCAAGCTTTGATTGCTTTCTCATCAAGCTTTGATTGCTTCATTGTCAAGTTTACATTAATTCCTCATTAAGGATTTCTTTCTATCTTGACAAATGTCTCTAATATCAACCATCCATCAAGTTGATTAGTTAAGAAATTAAACTCCTTTATTTACCAATTTTATTGGTTACCAAATGCTCTTAAGGTTAACAATCTCAATAAGAAATAGATTTAACATAAGACCACATCATGGAAAAGAAATATTCATTCATGTACATTCATGTATATATAATATTTCTTACATTCTCCCACTTGGTCGTTGGTATAATCTCTTAAGATTTCTCATTGAAAATCATAAGGTCGACTTTATTTGTTAAACCTTTGCCTTTATTTGGTCATCATAAGTGTCTTAGCTAATCTAGCAAACAATGAGAGTCATGGCGGGCACATATTATTTTGCAACATGATTCCTTCCATGCACTACTACATTGCTTACTATCATAGTTAGACCATAAGTAGGAGTTATCATAATGGTCCCTTTTATGTCTTATTTAAAGACTTATTCTGTTATCAGTAATCCAACGACGATAATGTGTACACACTTTGGAAACAGAATATAAAAGATTCAAAAGTCACTAAGAGCTCATATATTGTCAAATATATGCTAAACATAATCAGACAACTTTAATAGCTATCCATTAGACCCATAATTTCTAGATTTTCTTTAATGTCTTTGGATATAAAGCTTTCGTAAATATGTCTGTGACCATAACTTAAGTGCATATATGCATAATGACAAACTTTTATCTTTGAAATCTTTACTTTAATGACATATATCAATCTTAATGTCCATATACTTGGATCCTTTAGATATCATGTCTTACTTAAAAAAAAAATATGATTGCATACTTACTATCACTTAAAGAGTTGAACACTTACAGACTCAAACTCAAAGATAATTTTTCAATCATAATTAACTTTATAAAAGCCTCATAATATTGCCACACACTCAGCCTCATTATTGGACGTTTAAAGCAATTACAATTATGAGCCTTTCCATAATAAGGTATCTCATTTAATGAGATACACATTGCTAAATTGTAATGCTTAAAACCATTATGCCCACTAAAACCTGAGTTTGAAATCCAACCACCTGTGGGTGTGTTGATTTCTTATATGTGAGCAATTGATTCCTTGTTTTCTTTAGATATCTCAAAATATATTTTAAACTTTTCATTTCCTTAAGCTCCACTTCATTATGATGACATTGCTTAAGATCAAGCTTATCACCTTTCTGCATAAGAACAATAATAGAAGAACACATCATCATTCCATATCTCTCAAGAACTTTGTCAATATATGCTTTCTGAGACAACTCTAGACTTCTAAGTGATCTTTCATGAAAAATTTCAATCCATTCACAGAAGTTGTCTCGTTCATATCTTTTATTGCAAAGTTTAAGAGAGATAATTCTTGGTCTCATTTAATGGACCAAGATCACTGCTGGCCAATAAGTTATCATCAACATACATAACCAAAAATATGAACTTACTCCCACTGATCTTGAGATATGAATCTCCAAATATTCTTTTTGAAACCGAATTTCGTAATGGTTTCATCAAATTTTGAATACCATTTCTCAAGCTTTGTTTCAGTTCATAAATTGGTTTCTTTAGTTTGTAGACCAAGTCTTCCTCTACACTTCGATTATGAAGTCTTTAGGTTGACGCATACAGACTTCTTTTAAGTCATCATTAAGAAAGGCAACTCCCTCATACATTATGGAACTCATTCACGTACTGAGCTACCAAGGCCATGATAATTCTTACAGTCTTTTATAGACTCAGTCTAATCGATGTCTTCTTTCTGATTGAAACCTTTGGCAACAAGTCAGGCTTTATGTCGTTCAATATTTCTATTATATTCGAGTTTGGTCTTACAGATCCACTTACACTCGAATAGTCTATATTCTCAAAATAATTGAACGACTTCCCAAACTTCACTTTCAGCCATCGAGTTTACTTCATCCTTCATGGCATCGATTCATTAATCAGAATTAACATCTCTTATGGCTCTAAGTAAGAAACCAAATCTTTAATATCCAGTTCTTCAGATTCTACTTGATAAAGTACCTATTGGAAAAATCAAATCTACTCGTACAAGTAGATCTTCTTAATTCTTTTTCCTCTTTAATATAATGTACTTAATCATTATCAGCAACGTTTCATCATGGAGTATATGGTCATTCGATGGGTTTTACTCATTGTTAAACTTACAACAAAGAGAATTTCCATCATTCATAATTTAGGGTAACATGTTGTTTACCCTAATTTCTTGAATGACCATTTCTTAAACTTAATTACTCCCACTAATGTTGCCATTCTTATAAAATCTGACATTATTGGTTTCTTTTATTACGTACTATGGTTTGAACAATTTAGCTTATATCCTTTAGATTTCTCAGGGTCACCTATACAGAAACCAACTGATCATTCTGAAATCTAATTTCTCTTCATGTGGATTATATGTTCTTGATTTAACAGGACATCATCATACTTTAAGATGTGTCATAATAGGTTGCAGCCTTATGCAGTTCAAAAAGATTCTTGAGAATGCTTTGCTGAAACCATATTCAAGATACACATAATGCATCCATCCACAAGGATATATGTAAACTTTCATGAACTCTTTACGAGTTTAACCATTTCTATAAGGTACGGTTATGCCTTTCTGATACACCATTATGCCATGGAAGACCAGGCTGTGTACTTATATAATTCTTAAATTCATTACCTTATGTTTTTCACTTTTATATCCTATTGCCTCTCTACTCTAATTATGAATACTTGTAATGTATTCAAAATTGAGACTTTTATGCAATAAATATACATTAATGTGAATAATCATTAATAAAGGTAACTAAATATTTTTCATCTCCAAAGATTAAACATCAAATGGTCTACAAAATTTTGTATGTATAGTTTCAAGAAGCTTTGTATTTCTTGTGGCTCATTTCTTAGTGTATTTTGCTTATCCTTAATGCAATCTACACACATTTATTGTTGGTAAAATAAAGATTTAGGATAATTCCATCTTTTACCAACCTTTAAATTCTTTTATTAGAAATATATTCAACTCTCTTATGCCACAAGAGATACTTATCATTAGTACATGTTTTATGCTTTAATTTTCCTTTAATGTGCATAACTAGATGTGTTTTAAAATGTTGATCAGCCAATGTTACCTAATATTAGCTATCAACTAATATTCTTGAATCGATTCAGTTAGAATTCAAGAATAATTAAAACAATCATCTCTTTAAGTCGATTAAAAAAAAAAACCCAATCATCAAGTTTTCTTAATGAAACTAAAACTTATGGAAAATAGATGGAACATAAAATGTTTGGATTGAATCCAAACAGAATCCACTATTCATAATGAGGAGTGCAATAGCTTCAACTATCACTTCGCTCTCATTCTCATAAGTATTTAGTTTACACTTGAATTACGGTTTTGATCATAAGTAAATCATGCATGAAATTAATTACATGTACATAAGCACCATTATCCACCCACCAAGTTTTAGAAGAAATATTACAAGAATAGATTCGAAAACCCTTACGGAACTTTTAAAAGTTACATTTTCGAACTATTTTCTTCTTTTATCGCAGTCTTTCTGAAAGAGTTAAGACATTTTCATCTGTCATCTTTCTTTGCCTTTTCCTTCTTATTTACTTGATATTCATTATGGGTGGTGGTCTTTTATGTCTTACTTAAGTCTAGCTTCTTGAACATAATAGACAACTTTAAAACCTTTACAGCTAAGCTTAGCCTCCTATTGAACCATTTTCTTAGCCAATTAATTCAACATCCGTCTCACGTAAATGATGTTATAATTAATTTGGAATGGTTCACACTAAGAAGAGGCAAATTTAAGATAATTTGGAAATTAATCTTCCATATCATTCCTAAATTCTTTAATTTAGCCGAAAGATAGGTCATTTCAATGCAATATTCATGCATAGACCTTATGTCATTATTCTTTTATGGTCGTAAGATTTGCCATAAATTTCCCAATTAGGGATTTGGTTGCAATCTTAAACCGTTCTTCTATATATTTAAGGTATTTTTAGCTTTTTCAGCCATCATAAGGAAAGTTTAAATATTTATAATTATTGTCATCTTAATATCATAATTCTCAGTCTATTCAATTTCAAGCTTTATGAAATTTCTTTTCGTCCTAAGTACTATCCACTATTAGTGAACTTGACTCATCATTGAGGAGTGTCAAATTCAAGCATAGTACTCTTAATATGAACTCAACTTTCTCTTTTCATATTGAGAAGTTGGTACCATTAAGGATTAGAATAGACGAGACTTTATATGACAATCTTTAAGACGAAAAACTTTAATTTTGAGATATACAAGTTTTAAATTAGGTTTTTCAACATAATCAACACATATATTTATTGAATACTTATGCCAAGAAACTATGGTGCTCCTGTGGGTAGCAGCCATATTTTCATCAATAATCATAGTATTCGAAAACATTTACGAGTGATGTATCGAATTACTCAAATTAAGCTATCTGTGGATATACTTAATCTACACAATACAAACACTCTATATAAGTACTTGATCATATTTTGTGTACATAGTCTACCTGTGGGTAACTACTTATTACTCAAAATATCAAATACTTATTTGAACAATAATTTTCATTTCGCAAATCATTTTAGAGTAAAGTCACTGTGGTGATATCTTTAACTCTAATTTTGCTCTTTATATGAAAATATTGTTTTATAAAAAAAAACATGCATAAAATTACTTAATTTAATTTCTATACGATTTATGTATAGAAAAATTTATGCATCGATTATTGAATATTTTAGAGATCGAAATAGAATACATACATATAATGTATGATTCAAGATTTCCGAAAACTCTCATCGGTTTTATACCGAAGCTTAATTTAGATCAAATTTTTATTACTTAAGAATTGATCTACTTTCATTCTTTAAAACATAAATCTATTACACTTTCCGGATTAGCTAGATGTTTATAACCATTAGCTCTGATACCACATGTAAACATGATTTTACATGAACCCTAAGATCTTTAACATCTAGACTAATCACATAATAGAACTATAAGAAGGATTTGCGGAATACCTCAATTCATTGTTGTGGAAATCTTCATGAACGGTTTTGATCATATGAAGATGATCTCTTGATCATGTAAGATGATCTCTTGATCTTTAAGTTGGAGCTAAGCCTTCTCTCCCCTTGCCTACAACCTTTCTTTATGTGTTGCTTTTAGTTTTTCTCTTAATGTGTCTCATTGTGATGGTCCAAGAGCACTTATATATAGGTGGGGAGAGGGACCAAAACTTTCTTACCAAGTCTTTGATGGCTTTCTCACCAAGTCTTTGATAACTTTATCACCAAGCTTTGATTGCTTTCTCATCAAGCTTTGATTGCTTCATTGTCAAGTTTACATTAATTCCTCATTAAGGATTTCTTTCTATCTTGACAAATGTCTCTAATATCAACCATCCATCAAGTTGATTAGTTAAGAAATTAAACTCCTTTATTTACCAATTTTATTGGTTACCAAATGCTCTTAAGGTTAACAATCTCAATAAGAAATAGATTTAACATAAGACCACATCATGGAAAAGAAATATTCATTCATGTACATTCATGTATATATAATATTTCTTACACCTTATTCCAGACCCAAATCCCAAATAAATCAACAAGCTATGCTTTGTTCATCCTCAGACCGAAACTATCACAGTTATGTGTTTGAACCGGTCAAACACATTCAATGTTGAAACAAACCGAAATAAACAGTATATGCCTTTGATCAGAAAAAAAAAAACAGCATATGCCTAACGGATGGTTTTATATACTCATGCAGTTTTAGGCAATATCTTGATGGGCTACTAATAAAAAAGCATTAATGGGTTTCTTCTTTCTTTATCTACCATTGATGGGCCTTTGACTTTATTATAAACGTAAGGGTAAAACGGTAAGTTAACCTCGCCCCTGATCCATCGCTGGCTATATATATAGTCGCCTGCAAAAACTAGGGTATAAAAGCCCCAATTATTTTCTCCGCTCAAGAGAACAAAATCCTCCGCAATCGAACCCAACGGTACCCATCCTTCTTCTTACGTCGCTGGAGATCGGTAAACCATCTCTATTTTATCATCTCCATCTCTTTATTGAGATCTTAGATTCGTCTATCCGAAACTTTTGAGATTCCCGATTTGTTTATTTAGTTGCGAAATTCCGATTTGAGTTTTGCTGGGGAATTTGTAGGTGGTTTAGATTAGATAATGGCGACGTTTGAGCTATACAGGAGATCGACGATAGGGATGTGTTTGACGGAGACTTTGGACGAGATGGTTCAGAGTGGTACCTTGAGCCCTGAGCTAGCCATCCAAGTTCTTGTTCAGTTCGACAAGGTTTCCGTTTGACCGATCTTGAAAGTTTTTTTTTTTTTGGTTTGCTTCTGTGGTTTTTGTTTCTGATGTCTTTGTCCCTTTGTAGTCCATGACTGAAGCTCTGGAGAGCCAGGTGAAGACCAAGGTGTCTATCAAGGTGATCTTTTAAGTCTTGTCACGCTTTTAATCTTCTTTTTTTTTGTAATACTGAGTCTGAGCCTTTGTCAACTGCCTACTTGAGTCTTTTGTTTGCTCTAGTTCGTTTGGGTTGGTTTGCTGGGTGCTGTATTTCGTGGAGAAAATGTTTGAGTAGAATGCTTAGGTGCTCTGGGAAGGTGTTACCTCAAGTAATAGTATATCTGATTCAACTAAAAAGTTTCGTGATTTATGTCTAGTTTTGAGTTTCTTTCGGTGGTGGCGACTTGATTTAATCGGTATCGGTTCAGTTATCTGTCTGATAATAAGTAGGTTATCTCAGGAAATACTAGCATTGTCGTGAATTCTATCTAGATGACAGTTTGTTTTGATGTTGTTCAGATCTTAAGCTTCCTGGACGTCTATTATATATGAATAACAGGCTGAAGCTAGCCCTTATATGAGTTGTTAGAGTTGGAAAAGTTTTAAGTTTGATTAGGCTTTTGTATTGATTGACTTATCTGATTCATAAGTAGGAGGAGCTTACACATAGCGCTTAATATCAAGTTATTTATGCAAGTGTTTCTGATGATTGACGTTAATTCTCTTTTGACATAGTAACCACTATATTCATAGCCAAATATTAAACGCTGCACACAAGATAAGAGAGAGTGTTGGCAGATGAAACAACCAGATTACTTAATCTCTTTTTTATTTTTTGTACAGGGGCACCTGCACACTTACAGGTTCTGCGACAACGTATGGACCTTTATATTACAGGATGCAATGTTCAAGATTGACGACCGTCAAGAGAATGTGAGCAGGGTCAAGATAGTGGCATGTGACTCTAAGCTGCTCACTCAGTGAGATGTAATAGATTTTTGAGTTTTCTTTTTCGCTTTGTAAAACTCAGGCATTCGCTATATGTTGAGCTCCATTTGCAGCCTTCAATTTAGCCCCTTTATATGTACATTATCGGCCCAAAGACATATGGGTCTTCTGTTGCTATGAGAAATATCTTAAGATTCACCATCTCTCTCCCCTGTCTCTATCTGTATCGCACTTCTCCAGGTCAACTATTCCCTTTCTCTCTTAGGCTTAGTGTTCAAGTCCATCTCTTGCTTACTTATCCTCCAGTCAATGTGAAAGCTTTTATTTGGCAGTTTCCGATGTTTGGTCGCCATTACCATATCAGATGTCTATATGGTTGAGATTAAAAAAGTGTTCTCTGTCTTATTCGATAAAGAGCAAGGGCTGTTATGAAAAAAAACGGAGTGCGTACCTTGATACGGAGCCTTTCAGGGACTTAAGATTGTTCATCATATTCATATATCACCTGCAATTATCATATAACAATCTCAATGTCTTTGTTCATTATTAAAACAATATGCATGATGCTCACGTAATGGTTAAGGGAGATAACGGGAACTTCTTGGTCACCAGATTGCTTGCAGAGCTTTGAGAAGCCTACCTCTGTGTACTTAACTCCGCTTTGATCTCCTGCCCTAAGCTGTTCATGGAACTTTTTATTAATTATAATTCATGGATGAAGAAGCTTCAGCTCTTAGAAACGAGATTCTGACTCCATTGCTGCGGCTTAACCATCTAGGAGCTGCACTAGCTTTTACAGATTTAACCAATACGTACTCTGCCTTAAGAATGCTCTGCTTGAATGAATGTCAACAACAGAGATATTGGATGATTTGATCGAGTTTTTCTAGTTGGTTCCTCTGGCCTCTGATAAGAAAACCAAAAGAAGGAACCATCTTAGAGAATGTGTGTTGTAATCTGCCAAGGTGGCATTTCTCAATCCCACACTCAACAGATAGAACCAAGATAGTTGTCGTTGGCCTTTTCCTTTACACTCAAAACCAGAGAAGTTCCGGTCCGGAATGATGATTTCAGTTTTCAAGCGCTGTAAACCGGGTTTAATTCTTGATTTCGGTCTTATCAACGTCCTGGTAAAATAGACGAACATCTTTCAGAAACTTTCCATCTCATCTAGAAGCTTTACCACACACATTTGGTAAAAAAAACGTGAACCACGAGAGCAGATCGGCGATCAGTAGAAAGAAAGAGTCAAGCAAATTAGCGGTGAACAGTCGGGAGGAAGAGATGATGATCTCTCAGTTCTTCGTCCTATCTCAGCGAGGAGATAACATCGTCTTCCGTGACTGTAAGCTCTCTCATCTCTCTCTGATCTCATCCTCTCTGCTTCTTCCTTCATAATCGGGACTTATCGTCACTGTTTCGTCATATTTTCTCATCGAAGCTCCTCTAAGGTCATTGATCTCTTTGATCCACCACCATTTCGTATCTTCTCGCATAAATGTTTAGCAGAATTCTCCAATTCAGATTGTACGATATAACAGATTAGGTGTTTTTGCATCCATTAGATGATTCTCTGTGTGTAGTAGAAGAGCCTTGTTCGTTTGCTTGTGTGAGCACATGCGATTTGATTAGATCTAATAGAACTTTCGAATTTCATTTTGCAACAGACCGAGCTGAGGTACCAAAAGGAAGTACAGAGACATTCTTCCGTAAAGTCAAGTTCTGGAAGGAGGATGGTAATGCTGAGGCTCCACCTATCTTTGTAGGTATCATCATTCTCTCTGTTTGGTTCTGAGCTCTAATGAATCTAACTTCTTTTTTTTCTTCTTTTTTTTTGTTGTTGCTGTGTGCTTTATATAGAATGTAGATGGTGTGAACTACTTCCATGTCAAGGTTGTTGGTCTATATTTCGTTGCGACTACGAGGGTTAACGTCTCACCTTCTCTGGTTCTGGAGCTTCTACAAAGAATCGCTCGTGTTATCAAGGATTACCTCGGTGTCTTGAATGAGGATTCTTTCAGGAAAAACTTTGTGCTCGTGTATGAGTTGCTTGATGAAGTCATTGTAAGTCTCATCAATCATTAGCAAGTATATTCATTAATGCATAGTAAGCGAATATTTACTGAATATGATCTTTTTGATTTAGGATTTTGGTTACGTGCAAACTACATCAACCGAGGTTTTGAAATCCTATGTATTCAACGAGCCAATTTTGATTGCTCCTGCACGCCTTCAACCTATCGATCCTGCTGCCATCTTCACAGTAAGATTGATTTATTTATTTATTTATTTTCCTTTGGTTGGTATATGTGAGTGACTCCTTGAATTAATGTTATATGCAGCAAGGGTCCAAAAGAATGCCTGGAACTGCAGTTACGAAATCGGTTGTAGCTAATGATCCTGGGGGTCGGAGAAGAGAGGAAATTTTTGTGGACGTCATCGAGAAAATCAGTGTTACTTTTAGTTCAAGTGTGAGTATTTTGCTTCTTCTTTTTTTAAGTTTATTATATCACAAGTTACGAAAGTCTTGCCAGGCTCTGTTCACCTTGCCACATGAAACACTATGTATTATGTCCTTATATGTGTAGTTTTGCATCTTCATGTTAGTTTTCTTCCTGGAAATTATCCATGACTTTTTCTGGTTTCTGAACAGGGTTATATACTAACTTCTGAGATTGATGGCACTATTCAAATGAAGAGTTATCTTTCTGGTAATCCAGAAATTCGTTTAGCTCTTAATGAGGACCTAAACATTGGAAGAGGAGAACGATCAGTATATGGTATTTTGCTTATTTCGTCCACCCCTTTGAATCAAAATTATTGACTTGAGATTCTCAAGTTGAGAAGGATTCTATGTCATATTCTATTCTTTCACTCTTTTGACATCTTGGTATCTGTTCCGTGACATTTGGGCATTGAGAAGGCTTAAAACGTGAACTAAGCTGCATGACTCCACTCATAAGCTTCCTTCATAAACGATTTTTTAGTATATAGCTACTATTGTTGAATTCTTCTGCCGTCTTTGAGGCAAATCATTATTAACTTCTCTCCCATAAAGTTGGTTCTATCTACTATTAAGGTAACATCACAATTGAGGTATAAATTCATTCTTTTGTTGCAGATTATAGGAGTTCTTCAGGTTCAGGGGTGATACTTGATGATTGTAACTTTCATGAGTCTGTTCGTCTTGATAGCTTCGACTCGGATAGAACTTTGTCCCTGGTGAGCTTCAAAAAACTTAACCACATATAACACCTTGTCTTATCACGTTATTTTACTCTTTAACTTGCGTTTCGTATTCAGGTTCCACCAGATGGGGAATTTCCAGTAATGAACTACCGTATGACCCAGGAGTTCAAGCCTCCTTTTCATGTTAATACCTTGATTGAAGAGGCCGGACGCCTCAAGGTACAGTCTGATGCTTACACGTCTGGTCAGATGCTTTATAAATATTTATCCCAGTGCTTTATTCCTATAACTCTGCTTGCTGAACTTTAGGCCGAAGTGATTATTAAAATACGCGCTGAATTCCCTTCAGATATAGTTGCAAACACGATTACTATTCAGATGCCATTGCCAAATTATACTTCCAGGTACTTCACTTTTTGGTTGCATAAATGACAGCCATGGTAAATTCTGAATCACACAAGATATTAGATTCATCGATTTGTGTTTTGTTGTGACAGGGCTAGTTTTGAGTTAGAACATGGTGCGGCTGGACAGAAAACAGACTTCAAGGAAACCAGCAAAATGCTTGAATGGAGTTTTAAAAAGGCAAGTCTTGAATCTCTCTCTCTCTCTCGTTTTACTATTGAGTTTATGGTATGGTGCTTCCAGTTTGCTAACTGTGGTGTTCCAGATTGTTGGCGGGGCTGAACATACACTGCGTGCAAAGCTGACATTTTCACAGGAGTTTCATGGTGATCCCTTAAGACAAAGTTTTATTTGTTTTCGCAGAGAAAGATAAAGCATTTACTGATAATATTCGCAATAACGTTATAGGTAACATCACAAAGGAAGCTGGGCCTGTCAGCATGACGTTCACGATACCGATGTACAATGTTTCTAAACTTCAGGTAAGTAAAATTGCCGACGGTGCCTATCTTATATTACTGTACTCTTTAAATCACCTTGTTGTAATGATTCGTGTGATGCAGGTCAAATACTTGCAGATAGCAAAGAACTCAAGTAGTAACAATCCATATCGTTGGGTGAGATATGTGACGCAGGCCAATTCGTACGTGGCTCGGATATGACCTACTTTCATATTATGCTGCTTCGTCACTTTTGTATGTCCCCAAGTGACTTTTCTCTTACCCTTCTCGACAATGTTTGTTCGGATTCTGGTCATACTTGTTCTATGAAGTTGTTGACAAGATGCTTCACAGCACGTGTCTGAATGTTAACTCTTCTATCTTATTTCTCTTTTTTTTTAAGTTCTTGTTTTGGTTATCATCATATGCTTTATTTTGTTCTCCCCTGGCCCTGATGATCTCTTTTATGACACCTGTTAGAATACACCATCGCTTGTGTCCACGAGTAGATTAGCTTTACTCATGGTTATAAGGTTATTACAAAAAATTAGAACGACTTTCTTCCCCCGCTGTACACTATATATGTATATACCTCCTCAGTGACCACTTTCTTTTTTTTTTGCAATAACCTCAGTAACCACTTTCACCAAGCCTAAAAGGTTAGTTAATAAACTCATCACTTCCTCTAAAACCAAAACGTATGCTCTTGCGTTTTATTACCAGGCAATTCAAACAGAAAAATGTTTGTATGAGTGAAGGTTTATAGCAATCTGATTAGTAAGCTCAGGTCCACGATATCGAATTTATAATTTATTTATCAATGACATAACAACAAGTCGCTTTGGCCGAGTGGTTAAGGCGTGTGCCTGCTAAGTACATGGGCTCTGCCCGCGAGAGTTCGAATCTCTCAGGCGACGTATATTATTTTTCATGAAGCCATTTAAGAATGATCAAGAAGCCCAATTAACCTTGCTGCCCATAGAGTAATATAATTGGCCATCTTTAGTCTCTCTCTCACACGCATAGACGTATTTATAACCGCTCGTTTTTAAACCTGTGAGTCAGTCTTCACTCTTCAGTTCCAACAGCAGTTAAGGTATACATTAGACAACTCTCCATTCTTTAACGACAAAGACGAAAGGGATGAAGGCGCGTGGGAATGCTTGGTGAAGAGCAGAAAAATGGCTCTTTACAAAGGCTTTTTTCAATGGTTTGTAGGCAGTGATCTTTCACTAGTGTCCTCTTCTTTACGTTGTAGAGCAAGTCAAGAAGCTTTTTCGTGATTTTTTTTTTTTATTATTCTTCTGTTATTGAAGATGAAGATCCATAATGACGACTATTAACAATACTAGCATAGGAATCATTTATGTTTGTTGTTCAACCAGCACTATTGTTACATACAATTCAATTTTTGTTTTGTTTCTAAACTGGAGTATATGTCTCTATCATAATAACAGATATCAACTGAACAGTCAATAAGTATATTTAAAAAAGAGAGAGAGAGAGTGTAGTTTATTTGATCTTTGAAGCAAGATGGGAGAGAGAACTATAAAGAATGAATCTGTTATTTGTTCGTTTGGGGGAGAAGAATAAGCATTGGACCTGGAGTTAAATAGTGGCTGTACATCTTGGGCAATTGGGGTTAAGCAGCTCTCAAATGACCGAGATCATCTAGAGAAGGTCCTTGGTGTAGTGCTGGGGTGGTTTCCTCCACCAGATCCTCTGCCTCTGTCTCCTCCATTATCTGATCTTCCTCTGTCAAGAACATGCGGGCTATTGAGTTTGCTGCTGTCTGAATCCTGGTTCTGGTTCTGGTTCGAACCTGTTCCTCTTTCACTCTCCTGGGGACTTAGCTTTTGCCCCGAGGATGGACTAGGTTGCCCTGAGCTTTTTCCTTTGTCCATGTTTGAGAGCTCGTTAGCGATCTGACTACGTCTCTCCTTCAAGAAGTTGAGTCGCATTGTCAATTTGGAAAGTGCAGAAGTTGTTGTTGTGTTTCCCTGTTTATGTACTCAGCTTCAGTATGTTTTGAATGAAACAAAATGATATATGTTTTGTGTTGTTTCAGTATATGAAATTTACCTCTCCCTTTGAGCCAGACCTCTTAGACGTGCCCGCAAGTTTTTGCGAGCTTTTGCCACGTGGATCTTGTTGCTTCTCTTTCTCATTGTCTCTTGCATCCCCCTGCCCGCTCTGCAAAATTTTAGGGCTTAAATACAGAGAAAGACTTGACAGACAAGTATCAAATACTTACCTTGAGCGTTGTTTGAGTAGCGGCTGCTTCTGTATCCTTTTGTTTCTCCTTCCTGTGTGTGACAAGGTTGAAACAATACTAGTACTTAGCTTTATTGTGAGGTCAAGTTTCAATGTGTTAATGAATCCTTACATTTTTGCACTATGCTCTGGACTTCTCCGAGATTCTTTGCTGGCACCAGATGCTGCTTTCACGTCTTGTTGACCAAGTCTATTCTCAAGATCATCAACCTTATGCTCCAAGTTGGCAATATCATCCTCCGCTTTTGCTACTTCTTGCAGATCTTTGTTCAACTGTAAAAAAAAAAACATGTCTCTTTCAAGTTGGATATGTACTTTCTAACCAAAACAAGTTGCTAGACAAGAAGAAGGAAGAAGAGCAACCTTTACATCAGTTGTTTCTGGAATAGGTTGATTCTTTTTTGACATGTTCAGTCCTGATTCCAGAGCTGCTTTCTTGTCTCTCTCTTGCTGCAACTGTTCTTGTAGTCTTTCCACCTAAAAGGAAAAGGTAAAGAACTTTGTAACAACACTCAATAAGACAAAGCTTTGGATATGGTTTTTGTTTTAAAGCTTTACATCTTTCTCTAGAGCTTCGCGCCGCACATACAAAGCCTTCTTCCGTCGCTCCAAACTAGAATGCAGTACTGCATTGTTCTTAGCCTGTTGTATTAAAAATAAAGCTTGTTACAAATCACCAATTTCATTAGCCAACAAGTTATACACTCAAAGGTACTTATCAGAACCTCCTCTGTAATTTTGTTTTGTAGCTCCAACTTGGTTGTCTCAAGTCTTTCAACGTCAGCACTGCAGAGTGTATAGACATTGTCAGTATGTGAAATCACTTGTAGAGATAATGATGATGATACTTACTCGGCCTCGTCCACCTCAGCTGAGAAATCAATAGATTCCATGGAAAGGTTTCTCTTCCCCTATGCACATATAAGACCAGACTATTAGTAAACGTTTAAGAGCTAAGGAAACCACATCAAAGAAACTTACATGGGCACGGCCCCAGTGTCTTTCATTGGACAATGTAGACGGTTCCTTAGTGGCAGAGGCTGCATCTGATGTTGATGAGTTTCTATCCTCAGTTTTTGAGACCTCATCAGAACCTTTAACCAGGATATTATCATCCTTTCTTGCATCATCATCACGCCGTGGTAGTGAAGACCGGTTAGAGCCGGATAAAAGCTTCTTAGTAGTAACTTGAGGCTTCATACTTCCTTTTGGGGATTTGGATTCAGAGCTTAAAGTATCATTTATCTGCAAAACACAATGGTCAAGTAAAGATGGAGTGAAGATCAAGGAACTTGTATCATTCAGTCTAGAATGGATTAGTTACTGAACCTTAGTGTTGGACCGTGCCTTATGATCATCATCATGATCAATGTCATCGCCATGATGGTCCGCGGAGGCTTCACTCTCACTGTATGACCCTTCAGATTCATCTTCAAGGTCTTCTTCCTCATCTGTGTAGTCATCAGATCCTTGTGTGCCATCATCATCATACTCTTCATCATCTGTTCCCTCCTCGGTTCCACTACCACTCTCTTCTGAATCAGAGTACAAACCAGCTGACAAGGAACCTTCCTGCAACCATTTATATAGCTAGATGTCAGTGTCTGAAAATAAGCCCCACTATGCAGAATGGTAACCTTTTTCATCTTACTCCAAAGATGCTGTCATATTCTTCTAACAATGTAATCACAATAGCCTGTGCATGATTGGCTGCAGCAGCTGCTTGCAGAAGTTGCACAGAACCATCACCGCCAACATCAAAATCATTTTCAATTTCACAGTCACCATGGAGAAGAGGTCGTAGAAGTAAAGGTGCCATGCAAGCTGCAACAGCATTTGTGTTCATCCGGTTCACGTTTTTGTTAGAGGCCACAACCAGCATCATCATCAGGATCCTTTCAAGAGGAACAAACAAACAAAAGTTAAGGTTCATATCTAAACTATCATAAGTCAACAGATAAGAAGTGGCTATACCTTTGCAGAAGGCGACGATTTGGTTCAGGGAATGATTCACTGATTGCTTCACGCATGGCATTGACTCTATGGCCACGGTCACCTGATAATGTTACATGTTATAACATATGTGAACTTAAAGACAGAGGAAAGTTATAAACTTACGGCAAGCTTCAAGAAGGGCGTTGCAACAAGATGCAGGCACTGGAGAGGAAGGCATCTCTCTGAGAACAGTCTGCGCATTTTTTTAAATACAGTTAGAGAGAGACTTAAGAGAGCAAAAGGGCTAACACAGCAGTATTGTAGTGTGGCATGTACCTTAAGACAATCAGCTATAACATGAGCATCTTCAGTGGGAGTGAACTCATTTCTCCCTGAGCCAAAGTGACTACATATTTAATATAAACTCGCAATGCAGGAAATGAAGTTAACTACGTATCAGACCTTGCTCATATTCTCGAATCCGATGGTTAACATCATCAACATCAGCAGCTTGTCTCAAGATTCCTTCTGTCTTGGCTCCTGCGAAGATAAAGTTGTTTTTTTTTATTCTAGCTCAAAATGGGCTAAACAGAAAGCAGAAAAATTCAAGGTGTGAAAGCTTGAAACTAGTACCATGATCTTCAACAAATCTAAGGGCCTTTTCCAAGAAAGATGGGGATCCATCAACTTCTTCTAAAGCAAGTAATACTGGTCTTCCAATGACAGACAAATTTGTTGGTGTCTCATCTTCTGTAAAAAGATTAAAATAAATGAATCAATGTCTAAATGAATTAAAATAGAATCTAATCTAAATGATAATACATGAGTATTTCAAGACTAAACCATTATAAAAAGAAGTGACAAACATACTCGGTTCATCAACATCGGCAGGGGGGGCATCTTGTGCATGATCATTCCTGAAGATACCATTTTGACCCATAACATGGGAAGCACTAGGAGCTTGTGTCAAAGCGTTTTCTAGAGCAGTTTTCCACTCGTGTAGATCCTCCATAGTGTCAGCCTGAAAGAGAAAATATCAAATCATATTGATAAACAACAAGGAAATATAAAAGGAAAAGTTGTGAAGAAACCTTGAGTGTAAAGGCACGTCCATCACGACCATCAGGGAAGAGAACAGTCAAGAGCTTCTTGTCTGCCTTAACAACCACACTAAAAACAAATAGTCTCATGTTATATGATGTTAGTAACACCGAACCAGTTACATAGGTTACAGAGATAATAAGCCAACCTGCCTGAGTTGTTGAGATCAATTCCACCAAGGGTTAAATTGACCTCACCGCCTCTCTGTTGGACTGCGCTCTGTAAAAACAAAAACACCTTTTAGTCTCCCTCCTCCTCCTCTACTGATCTATGAAGCACACAAGGAAGTAACATTTTTCATCAGAATATATATGAAAGCTTACCGGGTCACTTCGAAAGAAAACGAGTGAAGTACGCGTCAAGATAAACCATCTTTTCTTCCAAGATGTCCACCCAAGCCCTGTGTTAAGAAATCCTTTTGAAACGTATATTAACCGAAATTAATACGAATTTTTGCACTATGATTTTCCCAACAGTACTAATCAAGAATCCCCCCCAAGAAAATGTGAAAACGTGTAAAAGTGAAACAGATGGAGGTAAGAGCCAGTTTGAAGATATAGCAGCCACAGTGCATGATATATGTCCTCACTAGCCTAAAGCTGGACATCATAGAATTGCAAAAAAAAAAAAAAAACAACAACACACACACACACACACACACAAAAAGCTGCCTGAAAGTAAGAATCTAACATGCTAAGAAGCTAGTAAAAACAAACCTTTTGATGATATAGATAGAGGTCCACTCTTGAATACCTACAAATTCACTAAAAGAGTCAGAGATATCTAAGCATAAAACGCAATCAACATACTAGAGTTAAGGCTTGTTTCTTTTACATTAATAAGAAATGACAAACATGAAGAAGATAGTGTATGGTTTTGTGGTAGGGAAAACAATAATGTAAGAAATAAAGTGATTACCGTGTTGTTGTTGTTGTTGTTGCCGCTGCCACGGGAACGAGAGTCTGCGTTTCCAGACTGCGCAGGAGGAATGCTACAGGTGTCACCCTATGATGTGAAGAAAACAAAGATCTTGATCAATATTCTCAAAGATATGAATATAGAAAAAAAAAAAAAGAGACGTACATGTTGCTCCTGGTCTTGTTCATTAGCATTCTGCTGTTGTTGTTGTTGTTGTTGTTGGGGCTGTGAAGAAGAAGAAGAAGAAGAAGATTCTCCGTTTTTGTTAGACGTAGCTTGATACATAACTTGTTATATAAAGCAGTTTTCACGCCATTCAAAATGCGGCACTATATCCAGAAGAAGAATGTCCGATCAAGAAAACGTAATGGAAGTAGCCAATCGAAGCATGGATTCCAGAAAAAATACCTTGTTTTTTTTTTGATATGGAGGATGAAGGAAGGAGATGATGTTAACAAATAATTAATTTTGAATGATTGATGTGTTCAACGGTGGTTTGAGAATGAGAAGAGGTAGAGCGGAAATTTTGGGCGTAAACAGAGGAAAGACCCCTTCTGTTTTTATTCGGTAGTCTCACACGTCATCACCCCTACTTCTTGGAGGGAAAATTTTCAAGCATTTATAAAAATATTGTATAAAATACACATGTATGTTTTACTCTCTCTCTCTCTAATCTATAGATAGTTTTGATATATATGGATTCCATAAAGCTTCCTTGTTTATATCCTCTTCTCTTGATCTTTGTCTCTACAGCCCAAATTTGATTTGTAATTTAGGAGGAAATAGAAATGACAAGCTAATTAGTAAAAAACCTTGCATTGGTTGACCATATGACCACACTATACTGAATCGTGATGCGCACGACCAAATCCACCCACCACTCTTTTAAATGCTGACACCTCTGTTTTGATTATTCTCTTGCATCTATACAGATTGAATAATTTAAATAGTGAACTAGGTATCTTTTAGATACGGACCTGTTGAGTGCATGGGGACTCAATTCATTCGTCTCGATTAATTTCATTTGTTTCAGATGTAATCTTTGGATCAGAAAATCAATCTTGTTTGTTGGATCATATCCAAACAACTTTATGCCCCTTGTGGGCGGCACATAACATCCGGAACGCAGACACGAAGTTTACAATAATTAGTGGTGAATATAATAAGCCTTGTTATTGATGGAATCACTGAGGATTTATAAACTAGTTCCTCCATTTCATTTGTTTTAGATTTATGTATACAGATTAATAAAATATTTAATTTATATATTTTCAAAATAAAAACATCATTACTTATACATCTTACCATTACCATGTTTCAATATAAGAGAATAAACAAAAAAATATTATGAATATATTATTCATTCACATTTGTGGGCTGTGGCTGTTTTAACCAAGAGGCCTCTTAGGTAACTCACTAAGGTCCTTTTACTGCTTAAGAAGCCCATCAAATGCGAGTGATTAACAATATTTTATATTAGACCTACAAGTTTTAAATTCCTTTTGAACAAGTTTTTAAGCTAGCTACTGTCATTATATCTTATCTTTTAAGATTCACTGCTGTATCTTTTCTCTAGGGTGTCATCTCACTCTCTCTTTTGTTGCACTCTTTTTCAAACTTATGGGTGAAAATCCATATTTTGTATTTTAATTGTGCATTTTAATATGAAAACCTTGTTACAAAAAAAATGGTTGTTGTAAGCTTTAGTATAGTTTAGTCTTTGTATGTTGTTGATCTTCTGCACTATAATAAATTAAATGTTACTGAAACTGACATTGGTTTTTGTCAGTGTTTTTAAAACCGGACAGGCTAGCGAACCGAAAATATTTTGGGTAATGAGTCATTGTGGTTCAACCGAGTTTGATCGAGTTTGATTGGATTAAACTGAATCAGTGATATTTTGTAAATAATATGCATATTCTTATAATGTTATATCATATCAAATAAAATGTTTCAATAGCATAATCTTTAGAAATTTTTTAAAAATAACAACTAAAAATGTAACAAAAGTAATAAAATTTGATAGTTCAAATCTAAAAATCAATATGAAAAGCATATTTAAACTTGATTCTCCAGATCTTTATTACTCTAAATCTTCATCACCTATTAAAAAATTTATATACATTAGTTAAAATTTATATTTTGAAGCAAAACAAGTGTTCCGTTATTTTATAAATTATACAAAGTCAAAAACGTAAATGTTTAAATTATTAAAATATTCAATATAAGTGATCATGAAATAAAATTTTTCAATCCAATTTTTAGTTTAAAAGAATAAAATTTAATTATTTTATTAACAAAAAATTGGTTTATATACGAACCGGGGTTTGGCCGGTTCAATGGATCACTGATTTCTGGGTTTATTGACAGTTCGATATGAGTTTTTAGCCGGTCCAGCTTTAGTTGGGATTTGACATTAACTCAACTCGGATCATTTTTGGTTCATGGTTCAACCCGGTCCGACCGCCGGTTCGGTCCGGGTATAAAACCACTGGATTAAACTGAATCAGTGATATTTTGTAAATAATATGCTTATTCTTACAAAGATGTATCATATCAAATAAAATATTTCAATAACATAATGTTTTAAAAAACTTAAAAAATAACAACTAAAAAATGTAACAAAAGTAATAAAATTTGATAGTTCAAATCTAAAAATCAATATGAAAAGCATATTTAAACTTGATTATCCAAATCTTTATTACTCTAAATCTTCATCACCTATTAAAAAATTTATATGCATTAGTTAAAATTTATATTTTGAAGCAAAACAAGTGTTCTGTTATTTTATAAATTATACAAATTCAAAAACGTAAATGTTTAAATTATTAAAATCTTCAATATAAGTGATCATGAAATAAAATGTTTCAATCAAATTTGAAGTTTAAAAGAATAAAATTTAATTATTCTATTAACAAAAAATTGGTTTATATACGAACAGGGGTTTGGCCGGTTCAATGGATCACTGATTTCTGGGTTTATTGATAGTTCGATATGAGTTTTTAGCCGGTCCAACTTTAGTTGGGATTTGACATTAACTCAACTCAGATTATTTTTGGTTCATGGTTCAACCCGGTCCGACCACCGGTTAGGTCCGGGTATAAAAACATTGGATTAAACTGAATCAATGATATTTTGTAAATAATATGCTTATTCTTACAAAGATATATCATATCAAATAAAATGTTTCAATAGCATAATGTTTTAAAAAACTTAAAAAATAACAACTAAAAATGTAACAAAAGTAATAAAATTTTATAGTTCAAATCTAAAAATCAATATGAGAAGCATATTTAAACTTGATTCTCCAGATATTTATTAGTTATTACTCTAAATCTTTATCACCTTTTATAAAAATTATATACAATAGTTAAAATTTATATTTTGAAACAAAACAAGTGTTTTGTTCTTTTATAAATTATACAAATTTAAAACGTAAATGTTTCAAATATTGAAATCTTCAACATAAGATGAAATAAAATGTTTCATATCATATTTTTAGTTTAAAGGAAGAAAAATAATTATTTTATTAACAAAAATTTTGGTTTGTATATGAACCGAGGTTTGGCCGGTTCAATGGGTCACTGATTTCTGGGTTTTTGACGGTTTGATATGAGTTTTTAGCCGGTTCAATTTTAGTTGGGTTTTGACATTAACTCAACCCGGATTATTTTTGGTTCATGGTTAAACCCGGTCCGACCGCCGGTTCGGTCCGGTTTAAAAACACTGGTTTTGGTATGACACTGGTTTTATCTCTATTTTCAAAAAAAAAAAGGAAGAAGAAATCATTCTGTAGTAAAGTTTGATTAAATTCTATTTACATATAAAGAGTAAAGAAAAATATACAGATCACCCCTAGAAATATTTAAAGAAGGCAGAGCATTACGTTTGTAACATTTTTCTGATAAAAAAACATTTGTATTGCAAATGAGTAACAAACTAAAATGATTAATTAACATTAACAGATTATAATTAGATTGAATTCCGGAGGGAAAAGAAGAAAGAAAGACACGGTTCGGTTGGGTTTACTGAAACGTAACTGACACTGTTTTTTGACAAGCCTGAGACTTTGAGAGAGTTTAGGTTATGGTCCATAGTTGTATCATTTTCAACAAAACTTATGAAACATAATACAATGCTACTAATAGGAAAGAGCTTCGGAACAATGATAATCAGTCCCCTGTTGAGATTCTATCTCAGGTTTTTTTCACTCTCTTAATCTTTCTTATTCTATAACACTCTGTTTTTGTTTCTGCTAAACTTTATTTTACCAAATTGATTTTTCATTCATTTTTGGTTTCTTTCTTTCAATCTACCACACTTAACCTCGACAGTAGACTCTTTACCGGCTCTAATCATGTTTCCTTGCTGACTTATGTGCCTGGTTGACCATATAACTAGTTGAAGTGTATGTTTTTCTCATTCTTAGAAACAAGCCGTGTATGACCCAATAAAGTCATAGCTTTCTAATCTGAATACTCACTACAGAAAACTTATACCCCAAGAAAATAAAATTACCCTAAATCATGCACACAGAAAACTTAGACTCCAAGAAAATAAAATAACACTGAATCATGCATACATACGTAATGCCTTTCAAATTCCCGCCAGTTTTAGTTGTTACGTTGATTTGATTGATTTACATAACCTCCCCAATTTGGTCGGTAGAACCTTAACCGGTTCACTTGCTTTATTAAAATCAACGAGTTGCTTAAAAAGATTCATGTTTGGTTCAGTCGAATCATTAACGGTTTAAAACGGTTAAAAGAACCATGCAACTTCTTTCTATTTAAGAAAGGAAAAAGGTTTATCCAAGAAACTCTGTCACGACTCAAAATCTTTCAGAGCGCGCTCATGCATGGCGTCTTCTTCTTCTTCGCAGCGTTCATGGTCATTGTCATCGCTGCCACTCGATCTGATACAAGAAATATTCTACAGAGCTCCGGCTGAATCTCTACTCCGATCAAAACCGACGTGCAAGGAATGGTGCGATCTCATCAAGAACAAGAGGTTCGTGTACGAACACTTGCGTCGCTTCCCGGAACAGAGACGATTCCTAAGAATCGACAAGACGGTGCAGATCATGGATCCGGTGACGAGAACACGCTCAGATACACCAATCCCACACGAGCTCCAGCCTCTATACAATATCAAAGCCATAGTTCACTGCGACGGACTCATGTTGTGTATGTGTAGCGACATGGAATCAAGAATCGTCCAGCTCGCTCTTTGGAATCCCCTCACGAGGCATATCGCATCGATCAAGCCCTCGACACGTTTCACGACTTCTGATTACTACGGGATTGGTTACGGTGTTAACAAGTATCAAGATGGTTACAAGATCCTGAGGTTTTCTGATCGTCGTTATGCTGATCATTATCATTGTGAAGTTGATGTTGAGATTTATTACTGCGAGACGAGTTCTTGGAGAACTCTTGATGATGCCAAGGTTGATTGGAATATAGATTTCACGTGCCAAGGTGTGTCCGTCATGGGGAACATGTATTGGCTTGCTAATAGGGTTGTTCAGGAGGAGGAGGAGGAGGAGGAGGAGCAGGAGGTCGAAAGCTTTATTTTAGGTTTCGGTTTCACCGCTGAAACATTCATGGACGTATGCTTTTGCCCTCCCATTTATGATGACAATTACTTGAGCTGTTTCGATGGAGATAGATTGTCTTTGCTACAACAAGATCAAGAAGAACCAAGCCTTATGGAGGTGTGGGTTTCAAGCAAGTTGGCTGATGATGGGGATGATGTCTCGTTTACCAAATTTTTCCGTGTGGTCAACCCTGATCTTCCATGGTTACGGGTTGATAGATCAGAATATGCTAGCAATCCGGTGTATTACATTGCCAAGAACAAACGTATCATGGCATGGTGCGAGGGAGTGGTTGTTGAAGGTTATGAAAATAATCCTGTTTGCATCATTCTTTATGAAATTGATGAGGGTGGTGTAGGTGATCAACAAGAGACAGAACGACACTACGAGGATGACTATGCTGGCACCATCCTTTGTGGTTACGTGTATGTTCCAAGTCTAGTCCCTCTTCCATGATAAGAGGTAGAGAGTTTGTTTTCATGTTCTAAGCTTTAGTTTTAGACCTTTTTTTTTTGGATTGACATTGGTTTCCAATCTTCAGAAAGTTTAGGTAATGGTTCACAGTCGTATACTTTCAACTAAACTTATGATACATGTGGTTCACTGTCTTCACTCTTTCATATGTATGTTTTATTCAAGGAATCTTTTTTTTTTTTTGGAAACTTTGATGGCATGTATTTAAATAGAGCAAAGGTGTACAGTTACATAACATCCTTAAAGTCCTCGCATGTAGAACATGGTGATCATATCAGTCTAGAGATCCTACAAGATAGACCAGTAAAACAAACACAGAAAAAATCATGAAATGCAATAGTTTATTGTTATATATTCAGGAAAATTCATTTTTTCTGCTCTTTTATATTATGTTGCCTGGTTAACAATATAACTAGTTGAGGTGTATGCTTCTCTGATTTCTCATTCTTAGAAACAAACCGTATGACCCATAAAGTCATAGCTTTCTAATCTGAATACTCACTGCAGAAAACTTTACCCAAGAAAATAATATTACTCTAAACCATGCATATAGAAAACTTAGAACCCAAAAAAATAAAAATACCCTAAATATTTTTATAGGGGTAATTTTCTATAAAAACAATTTAGAGTAATTTTCTTTTCTTGGGTTCTAAGTTTCGTGTATGCATGATTTAGGATCATTTTAGTCTTTCCTCTTTTCTGTTGATCTTCTGCAATGTAACGATATCACTGAATTGACCACAGGGTTGTTTTAAGCTCTAGTAAATTTAGTCTTTGTATGTTGTTGATCTTCTTCAGTGATGTATAGATGTCACTGAAATAAACATTGGCTTTGGTTTTTGTATGACAATCCTGAGAGAGGATCCACAGATAGATATAAAAATGCCGCTAATGGAAAGAGCTTGTAGCTTAGTGCGAAAACAAACAAAAGAAATCATTTTGTATTAAAGCTTGAATAAATTATATTTGTATATATATAGACTAAAGAGTAAAGAAAAGTCTACAGGTTCTCCCTGGAAAATATTTTTATGAAGGCAGAGCAATGCATTTGTAACATTTTATTTTATTCTTGATAAAAACATTTGTAACATACATTGCAATGATCAACAACAGTAACAAGATTATTATTAGATTGAAATTCCGGAGGGAAAAGAAGAAAGAACGGCACGGTTCGGTTGGTTTACGGAACCTTAACCGGTTCACTTGTTTTTGTCAATTAATTTCAATTAGGTTAAATCTTAACCGATTTGCTCGTTATATATAGAAACACAAACTGATCGAAGAATCTTTCTGCGCGCTCATGGCTTCTTCTTCAAAGCGTTCTTGGTCGATGTCTACGCTACCACTCGATTTGATAGAAGAAATATTCTATAGAACTCCGGCGGAATCTCTAGTCCGAGCAAAACCAACGTGCAAGGAATGGTACGCCCTCGTCACCAGCAAGAGATTCATCTACAACCACTTGGACCGCTCCCCGAAAAGATTCATAAGAACGGTCGACACGGTACAAATCTTGGATCCGGTGACACGAACACGCTCGGACTCACCGATCCCAAACGCGTTCCAAGAACCGTACGAGATCGATACGTTAGTTTACTGCGATGGGCTCATGTTGTGTATGTGTGGTCACTGGAGTACTTTTCGGGAGGAAGAAAGATACGCACACCTCGCGATTTGGAATCCGGTTCTGAGACAAATCAGATGGATCAAACCGTCGAAATCTTTCACCTGTTCTGATTACTACGGGATCGGATACGACAGCAAGAAAAAGTGTCGTGACGGTTACAAGATCTTGAGGTTTTCTGATCGACGATATGATCATTGGGATTTTGATTATGATGGTGAACCACAGGTCGAGGTTTATGAGTTCAAGACTCGTTCGTGGAGGAGTCTTGACGACGCCAAGGTTGATTGGCATGTGGATATCGCGTGCAAAGGTGTGGCTGTGAGGGGTAACATGTACTGGCGTGCTCAGAAGGAGCGCACCTACATTCTAGGTTTCGATTTCTCCGTTGAGAGATTCAAGGACGTATGCTTTTCTCCTCCTTCCGCTTACGATAGTTACCTAGCTTGTTTCGATGGAGATAGATTGTCTTTGCTACAGCAAGACGAAGAGTCGAGGGAGATCGTGGTGTGGGTTACAAACAAGTTGACTGACGTGGATGTCTCGTTCACCAAGTATTTCACGGTGTCACGACCAGATGTTCCGGCGTTACTGTTCTGTTCTGAGACGGCTCATCCGGTTTATTTCATTGGCAAGCACAAACGTATCATCGCATGGAGCGAGGGAACTGAAGGAGAACGTGGTACATTTTGTGTTTTCTTCACTCTTTACGAGATTGATGAGAGTGGGCTTAGGAAACAAACTGAAACAGAACGAGACTCTGGGCATTGCAGCTGTCGCTCCTTCCTTTGTGGCTACGTGTACGTTCCAAGCCTGGTCCCTCTTCCATGATAAGAGAAAAAGGGTTTTGTTTCGTGGTTTTAGTTTTAGTCTCTGTCTTGTTGGTGACATATGTCTAGAAACCAACTATGATATTGTGGAGATGTTACTTAAATTGATATTGGTTTTTTGGTATTACAATCTTGACATGTTTTAGGTTATGGTCCTCTCTTGAATCATGTATGTAATTAGGGTTTTCGGTGGCTTAATTTAAAAACGGGAAAAGAAAGAGATTTTGAGAGCAGCTCGTGCTGATAACGTGTTGTTGTGAAAGAATAGATTATCTTATTCATAATCAGAGGGTTCCTTTATATTCATAGACAAATGGACTTAATACATAATGGGTCATAATATTTCCTAATCTATCTAGAAAAAAGAAAACCTATTACAATAAGGAATAGGAAATAGAAATAAACATGCAGGAAGATATGGGCCGTCTCTGGTTCGTCTGGTACGGGCCGTCACTGGTCGGTACGGACCGGTTCTGTATTGTTCGGTTATGGATCGTCCACTTAGATGATTCTTAACAATTTAAAGCTTTAGTATAGTTTAGTCTTTGTGTGTTTTGTTGATCTTCTGTACTATAATAAATGTTGCTGAAACCGACATTGGTTTTGGTATGACAATTTTGAGATGGTTTAGAGTATGTTTATTGCATGGGCTCTTAAAATAAAGTTCTTAACAACAAAATATTATTATTTTAATATATTATAAATAAATAATTAAATTTTAATTAAAATTAGATAGTTAAACTAATTAGAAGTTATAAAGTGGAAGAAATATGTAAGATTAAGTTAAGAGATGTCTCTTAAATCTCTTAAATAAGAGACATCTCTTAATTCTTTTTCATACTTTTAATTACTTTTTATATTTTAATACTAAAAGATTTGATAAGAACCTTGTAATAAACATGCTCCAAGGTTATGGTCCCCGGATACGTATGAAAATGCAACTTATTGGACAAGTGCTTCTAACTCAATTTGATTAAATTCTATTTACATATAAAAAACAAAGAAAAATCTACAGATTATCCCTAGAAAATATTTAAAGAAGGCAGAGCATTGCGTTTGTAACATTTTTCTGATAAAAACATTTGTATTGCAAATGAGTAACAAACTAAAATGATTAATTAACATTAACAGATTATTATTAGATTGAATTCCGGAGGGAAAAGAAGAAAGAAAGACACGGTTCGGTTGGGTTTAATGAAACTGACACTGGTTTTTGTATGACAAGCTTGAGAGGGCTATAGATTATGGTCCATAGTTGTATCATTTTCAACAAAGCTTGTGAAACATAATACAATGCTACTAATAGGAAAGAGCTTTTCGGAACAATGATAATCAGTCCCTTGTTGAGATTCTATCTCAGGTTTTCTCACTCTCTTAATCTTTCTCATTCTCTAGCACTCTGTTTTTGTTTCTGCAAAGTTTTGTTTTACCAAATTGATTTTTCATTCATTTTCGGTTTCTTTCTTACAATCTTACCACACTTGACCTCTACAGTAGACTCATTACCGGCTCTAATCATGTTTCCTTGCTGACTTACACCTAATCCACTTGCTGACTTACACCTAATCCATATTTCTAGTTATTAACCCTCTAAATATTTCTGAGCTTCGTTATCTTATTAACTAACTCTTAACTTGAATACTCATAATCAATTTCCTTGTTGACTTTGATCTTGACTTTGATCTTGACTTCTCTTTTTTTTTCTCTTCATTCACGATGCTTCATTCTTCTTCCTCTTCCTCTTACATGTTGTTCTTTTTTATCACTTTATTTACTCTCTCTTTTGCAGGTTTTACTCAAGGTATCATTTATCATCACTAAACATAGAGTCCTCGTATGTAGAACATGGTGACCATATATGTCTAGAGATCCTACAAGATAGGCCAGTAAAACAAACACAGAAAAAAAATCATGAAATGCAATAGTTTATTGTTACAGATTCAGGAAAGTTGACCATATATCTAGTTTAAGTGTATGTTTTTCTCATTCTTACAAACAAAGCCGTATGACCAATAAAGTCATAACTTTCTAATCTGAATACTCTGCCGGCTTTATGCATATGCACGTGATCCAAAATATTTTGTAAAAATTTAGCTAGTAAAAAGAGTCCATTTTTTTTATTAACCGTAGAATTTCTGGGTCTTAGGCCCAAATAATCCCCCGAGACCCGCAACAGCCACGTGATTTCTTTTAGGAAAGTTCGGGTGGCCAACGGGTGTCGAACCAAGAATGCTGAACTGAAGTTCTGAAGGACCGTCCGCAGCGAGAACCGCTGACCCAACCCTGTTGATTTTCTTTTCTTATATAGGTCCAATTTTTTTTAATTCTTCTGTACACATAACAATATGTGTATACCCATAAAATATATTTTTATACCCATAACAAGAATTAGAGCCCGTATTTAGCAAACAAGAATAATATAAAAAATTTAGGGCCCTTATTAAACAAATAAAAAAAAATTAGAGTCCTTTTATTTTTCTTAGAGCACCAATAATCCTATCTCTTAACTTGATTCTTAAGAGGTTGATTCCATTGTTTTGATAAAAACCGTGCCTTCAGTTTCTTCTGTAAGAGGCAACTTTAATTTAAATCTAGCACTGTTTGTGGGCCCCACTGAAACATTGCGGTCCGCGATTTATTCATCTTTTAATTTGTTTTTTATCAGAAAAAAAAAAATCACCTAAGAACCCGTGCAGGGTTAATGGTGCTCATCCTAATAAAGTAATAAGTAATAACAAATTTAGTTGCTTGCCTGTTGTCTTTTATCCTATTTTACGAGCGAAATTAAACAAAGAAAGAAGAGGAGAAGGGGTGGAGAAGAAGAATCAATCGGGGCTTTCTCTTTCACGCCCGTAAGAAGTTTTTGTCTCTCAATAATGGAAATCGAGGTATTATCTAGCTCGACTCATATAGATAGCATTCGTGTCCAGCGTAAGACGTTGCAGACCCTGCTCGACGATTGCCAAAGAGCTCTCCAGCTTCTAAATCTCTCCGATACTTCTCCCGGCGGCGATGCAATTCAAATCGGTGTGGATAATAGCGACCTCGTTGGCTCACCGGATAGGGAAGAAGAGGAGCTGTCTTCTTCCGATTCAGGAGATCCTGAAGCCGATAAAGTATGTTTACATCCTCCCCCTCACTCTCTCTCTCCCCCTCTGCTTAGCTTTATAATAGGATAATTCTAAACAGCTTTGTATGATTTTTACCTTGCGATTGCAGTTGTATGATCTCATCAAATCTAGAGTTGAATGCCATGACTTTCGAGATAGGTTAGAGTTAGCCCAAGTCTCTGTTCTCCAAGAGGTTGCTGCGGGTAAGAGAAGTTAATTTACAGTTTGAAATTAGGTATATGTCCCCGTTGCGTTTTGGTTAGCTTAACTATAGGTTGTTGAATTTTGCAGAAGATGGTAGCTCTTGGGATGTAGTTAGTGATGATGATTTTAATATATGTGGTACTATGGAAGATGATGATTATGTGGTCGTTAGGGAAGAAGATATAGCTGATGCTATTGCCTGTTTCATGGTTACTTATTTATCTTCCCTTGGGCAGACTAAGGTACCTTACTTACATCTCTGTCCTTTTCTGTCTCTCGTTAACTTATATCATGTGAAGTTAATAATCTGAGTGAGATATCTTTCTTTGTAGGATATATCACCTGATCAGCTTCAGAAAGGTATGCTAGTGAGTCTGACTTTTAATTTATGTCTCTCCTTTATTAAAACAAAAAAATTCAGATATTAAGAGTTTGTTTATCATGAACTGGGGAATGTAGCACTTAGCACCATGTTTTCTGTGAAGAAGAGAAAGGGAAAGCTTCGTAAAGCATGGGAAGGTAGTAAAGTTATTTACAACCTAGCTTCATGGAGCGCCACTGCCATTGGGTACGTACCCTTCACCAAACCTCACTCTTTTTCTTTTTTAGCCGATCACATTCTTACTTTGAATGCGTCTATATGAGTTCTCACCAGTGTTCCTTTTAATGGCAACCAGGATATATCAAAACCCGATGATCCTGAGTATTGCATCTAAAGCCTTCTGGGTGTCTTGCAAGGCTATATCAAAGCTCGTCTGAATTGAATTTTAAGACACATCTCACAAGTCACAGGGTTGGTGCTCCTCATTCGTTACAAGCAATGTTTGTATATCATTTAATTTATATCTTTACAAAATGCCATTGGTGTATCTATCCTTCTTCTCTATTATGTTTATCAACAACATGCAATGTTAAAGATTATTTTGATCTCTCAATTCGATATGTTTACATTCTGAAAATCTTTATTTCAAAAACAAGTGCACAGTTGTTTTATTCTTTTTCCTTCTCAAAATCACAAATAAATGGAGGGAAACAAAGAATGAGACTCTTGCGTTTTGAGCAAGTCCTGGGTTTTACTATGGGTACATGTGTCATCCACATTGCACTCGCCCCGGTACACAAAAACACTCCTTGGCGATACGCAGCTAAGCTATCAGAACTCTGTCGTTTGCAGACATATGTGCTATGATCTTGTATCTGCAAGTTCAAAAAGAAAAAAAAATTAAAAACTCTCGTCTAGTGTCAATGGCTCTACAGAATATATCTTTACAAATGAAGGAAAAGAAAGAAAGAAAGTAGTAATATAAGTTGTCTCTCTAGACAAGAAGGCATGGTAATGAATATGATTCTTACCTGGCTTCATTAATAACTGACGGATACACAACATATTTTTTTAGATTTACCTGGCTTCATTAAGAACTGACGGATACACAACATATTTTTTTAGATTTGAGATGAATATTCTAAACTATGATGGTGGTAAGCATTTGATGTTGACAAGTTAGGCATATCAACCAGACCGCTCTTTCATATAAAATGGGACTCTCTGCCGTTTGCATATAAAGCAAGATCTAGTTCCCTGCAGAAACCAAACCACAAACTCATCGAGTGGTCTAAATATTATTAAATCAGACCTGTTGCATATCAAAGAGGTAGTCTCCACAAGCGACAAGATCCCAATCGTGACCTGGGGGTCTGTCACGTAATAGTTATCACAATGTGTAACTCGAAGACATATATCTAGAAGGGACCTAAGAAGGCAGTAGAAGAAAGTTAACCAAGAGATTAGAGATTAACCAAATGCGAGAGAGAAGTAAGGTAAGGGGGTAAAGGGTTGCAATGTTGTGGATTTGAAATCATCATAAAAGGAGCCTTGACCAAAAAGAAAAAAGAAATCATAAGAGGAGCATCTTTTTTCAAAAAAAAAGAAAACAAAAGAAAAGAGAAAACGAGGGTACAACTACTAATAATTGTGGTTTAGGAGGGTAAACATGATGACGTCATATAACCCCAAGAAAGTTAGAAAAAGGAAAAACGAAAGAGAAAGAGAGAGAGAAGGAAGAAGCTAATTGTCGTTGGTTCGTCGCGTCGCAAGACGACGCAAGAATACAAAACACCACCGTCGTTGAGGGGAGGTCAGCCCCATAAGTCGCTCGCTCGCTCGCGAGCCCTTATTATTATATTCTGTTCTCAATTCCTCTGTTGCTAGCGAGCGATCTCCGGTACTGTTGTTAGGTTTCTCATCGGAAGAAAGCCCTTTTCCTTTTTTGAATTTTCCAAATGAAATAGAACTAACGGAGAAGATACACACACGCTTTTCTTCTTCTGGGTAGCTCAAAAGTTTTGTGCTTTCTTCTTCTTTCTCTCCATGACACAGACTCAACGGGTCTTCCAAGCCTGGAAAGGAAGCAATGTAAGCCCTCCCCCTTTTTTTTAATATCATCGATCCTCTGGTCTTACTTATTGATATCCTCTGAATTCTCTTCCAGCTGGTATATGAAACTTGCTTACTTTTTTTGCCTTGTTTCTTTAGCTATTCACTGGGAAATTAATCTTTTGTCAAGTTCATCTTGTAGTGTATCCTCTTAGTTATCGATTGGCTCAGCTTTGGTATTTGTAAACTAATGATGCAGGGTCGAATACTTTTGCCTACATTTTTTTTCCGATCAATAGGTTTTTGTTTTCAGTCTAGAACCTTGTCAAAAAGTTTCTGTGTTTCTGTGGGAAAAGCATGAAATTTTAATGGCTTTGGCATGTTTACAACCAAAACTACATTGAAGAATTAGTAATTCATAAGCTGTGTTCATTTGTTTGGTGGTTTAAATTAGAACAATCTTTTTATCTCTATATGATCTTGATATGCTCTGTCCTTACTCTTTTTTTCAGAAGTTCATCCTTGGTGGGAGATTAATCTTTGGTCCGGATGCTAGATCAGTTCCTGTTACCGTCCTACTCATCATTGTCCCTGTTATTTTATTCTGTGTATTCGTAGCAAGGCATCTTCGCCATGAGTTCTCTCCCTACAATGCTGGATACGCTATCATGGTCGTCGCAGTTCTTTTCACTATTTATGTGAGTCTTCTCTGGTGCATAGTCATATATCCTTTATTGTTCTTGTGGCATTCAGATTCGTTACTATTTGCTTTGATGAATCACTTACTTGGTTTTGGATAGGTATTGATCCTCCTCTCTTTCACATCTGCACGAGATCCCGGTATCGTTCCACGAAACTCACATCCACCAGAGGAAGATCTACGCTACGAGACAACAGTATCAGCAGACGGAAGACGAACACCGACTGTTCAGATTCCTAGGACCAAAGAAATCATCGTCAATGGCGTTGCCGTTAGAGTGAAATACTGCGACACTTGCATGCTTTACAGACCTCCTCGTTGCTCTCATTGTTCCATCTGCAACAACTGTGTCGAGCGGTTTGATCATCATTGCCCCTGGGTTGGCCAATGCATTGGACTGGTAAAAGCTCATTTTAAAAAACCATATTTTACTTAAAATGTTAAATAGATACTGACTTTGGAAAAGTTATGTCCTATTGTGCAGAGAAACTATAGGTACTTCTTTATGTTTGTCTCTTCGGCGACGCTTCTCTGCATCTACGTGTTCTCCATGTCGGCTCTATACATCAAGATTCTGATGGATCATCAACGCGGAACCGTGTGGAGGGCGATGAGAGAGTCTCCTTGGTCGGTTGCGCTGATGGCGTATTGCTTTATCGGCTTGTGGTTTGTTGGAGGGCTCACAGGGTTTCACTTGTACCTCATAAGCACAAACCAGACGACCTACGAGAATTTCCGGTACAGAGCAAACAGCAGAACCGTTGCGTATAACCGTGGCTGTGCTAGCAATTTCCTTGAGGTGTTTTGCACGAAGGTTAAGCCCTCGAGGAACAACTTCAGAGCCTTCGTCGAAGAAGAGCAGCCTCCAAGAGTTATTGCTACTCTGCCAACAACGACCAGCAGAGAGTCAGAGGATGGAACCGGAGCGCGGAGACAGAAAGTGGAAGACGATCTAGACATTGGGGATGACCTTATGAATATATCACAGCGGTGTAATCTAGCAGAGGGTAGCAACGAGCAACCTCATCACGGTTTGGATATTGACCAGTCGGTTCTTGGGGTTGCTGAGAGAGCAGCAACGATAAGGACAGAGACGAGGCATGGAAGCTGGGGAAGTAGAAGAAGTGGGAGCTGGGATATAGAAGCAGATGTGACTAGTTCTAATGTCAGGGAGAGCCGAAGCTAAAGGAACGGAAGAGGAAGGGAGGGGAGGACGTGTTTATTACTTTTGTTTTGAGGTGTCTTTTAGGACAGAAGTCAGAAGATCTGATTTGGTTTGGGGGATTTGCCAATCAGTTCATGTAAGCTTTTGAGTATATTCCCTTTTCTAATCTTCTTTTCGTTTCCTTAATTGTGTAATTGTGCTATTCTGTTGATATTATGTGGAAATCCACTTATGTATTTTTTTTTTTTTTGTCGGCTGCCCAATAAACTAGATCAAGTGGTGTCCAGACGTCATGATTCTCCGAGGAGATTCTCCATCTGTCCGGGTCTGATCTATATGGGAAAAGATATATCCATTTATGTATTTGCGTTGATAATATCTACCATAACTCTTTACCTTTTCATTCTGTGTTTAGTGTTTAGCTAAGCCAAAATCCAGTTTATCATGTTGTCTTACATATGCTATGCCAATTGTATAATCTTCAATCCACAGATATATGATGGAGTGAGTCTCAGATCTTAATTGCAAAAGGACAATTTTTCCAAATAGTTTCATTTTCTTTTTTTTTTTCTTTTTTTTTTCCAAATAGTTTCATTTTCAAGTGTTTGTCCCAAAAGAATCTTTATGGAGAAAAATGAACAAAAAAATGTTTCATTAAAGAGGTACAAAACTATTTTACCTCTTGATTTATAGATATATATATATAAATAAATAATATTTTTTTATAATTTAGATTTATATGTTTTCGAATTTTTTATAATATTTTTTCATTTTTATCGAAATTCAAAAATATTTTCTGAAACTATTTTTATTTTATTTTTAATATTTGTTTTTATTTTTTAAATTTTAAAGATCCGAATCTAAGATTTAAAGAATCATAAACATTTTAAGTTAGTTTTTATTTAAAAAAAAATTAAATGCAACATATTTTTTAAAATTTTGTTTCATCCAGGTGTGCCCAGTACCGGTTTGTTTGTTTCTTACAATCAACCAAAGACATCTTTACTACTGTTTGCTTTACATGTCAAAGATTGTGAATGAGAATGATCTTTTTTTGGTTAAACTTAAAACGTTACGTATGAAATAGTAACTGAGCATGGTCATTGTATTTAAGCCAATACAATCTCTTTATTATCTCCCAAAAGCAACCACGTGGCCGAGGCCGTGATCGCGCTCGCCGTATCCCACGCCGAGAAGACAGCAGTTTTCGTGGATGAGACCGCGAAGAAAGATCCAACGCTGAAGACTTCGTTTACTGAGTGTCAGAAGGCCTACTTAGCCGTAGTGGCTGGCTGATCTCAAGAGAGCAAACGTGAAGCTCAAGCTATCCCCGGACACGCTCACTACGACGTTAGGGCTTCTAACGACCAAATGAGGCGCGTGGAGACATGCAGTGACAAGGCTTCAACCACGCTCAAGGATATGACCGTGCAGATGGAGAAACTCCTTGATCTTGCAGCTGGAGCTGCCGATGCCGTGGACGACGATCGATGACGAAAACATCCACCGTCGCGTCTGATTTTAAACCGGTCAGGTTTTTCTTTTGTGTTCACAATACAGAACACATTAATATATTATACGTACAAACAAGCTGTGTTACGGTAAATTAGTAATTCGGTTTCTGAAATATTTGTAGAACTGATGAGGTCAAGTTTTTTGAATAAAAAATTGATCTGCAGTATGATAATTTTACAAAATTTAATATCGATCTGACTATAGAACAATAACAACAAACAAGGGTAGTGTACTTGGTCATGTGTTAAGTTGTAAGAAATTAAAAGCCAAGACTAACAAAGATTAACAAGACATGGAAGGATTGACGAAATAACAAACATATGTCAACCTTTGAGTATGATATGCCACACTGCTAACACTATTTTAAACAAACATTTAGACAATACTAACGCTACAAAAGCAAACGGTTGATTATTTCCAAAGTACCTGATTCAATAACTGAAACTTAATTTATTGGATCTTTGCTACTATATGTTGCCGTAAAACATCAACTAAATCAATATAGGTTTCTTCACAACCTTTTGGCCAAATTTCTGTTAATTTATTATATGTTGCCGTAAAACATCAATTAAATCAATATAAGAGAACGACAACATTTTTTCAATGCTATGCTCAAAGTGATTTACGAGAAGATAATTCATGTCATCAAATAATAGGTCTATACAATTTTATGACACGATATATTAAGATGAGCAACAAGATACTCTTGGATAGAAAGAAATGGAACTATTGATAATTCGTGTTGTATTTGGATAAGATGAAACTCTTTTTCACTAATAGATTATATCAAAAGCTCATCGGTGTTTTTTTTCTTTCACAGTCTCTTGTCCGCTAGTTTTGATTTCGGGGCTTTATGGAACTCGCCGGCTTTTTCTTCCAGTTGTAACATATCACAGAATAGATGAAACTATATTATTTACAGATGGTTTTACATCTTATTTAACGTTTTGTTTGTTATTTTGAATGTTTTTATAGGTTTGTATATGGTTTAGTATTCGAGAAAAAATAAAAATGCAACCACGTAAAGTAGAGAGTATTAGTAGTAGTTAATAAAACAAAGTATTAGTAGTTTTTAGTCCTTGCAAAATAAGATTTCGCAAAATAAACTAAAGCTTGAAACTATTATAGAGAAAAAGAACCACAGTTCTCTAATTTTATATGTTTACATCAAACGGTTACAGCGATTAAATGATGGTCCATTAAATGGGGGTTGTGTCGTTATATGAAAGAGACAAAAGAGTGAGAGGTTTCGAAGTTGGAGCTGATTACACAAGTGAACATAAAAGGAAAAAGAGAGAAAGACGAGTTAATGCGATAAGCGGTGAGTTTTGGTAAGATAGCGATAAGAAGGTGACAAATGTGAATTCATGGGTCTCTCGTCATTTTCTTCATCAAGATGGATTCTAATCATCTCCAGCCAAAATTATTATGTATTCATCTTTGCCTTGTTTATTTTTATTTTAGTTCCAAGACTAAGAAAAAAAAATATTTATCAACTATCATATATATAATATGTTTTAGGAATTTAATCTTAAATGCATGTATCAGTAACATGAATACGTGAAAACCTTATACAAGAAATTCCAGTTTAATTATATCTATGGTGAAAACCTTATACAAAATTCCAGTTTAATTAGTTCCATATTTAGGGTCACTTAAATGGGTTGGAAAGCTTACGTATATTCACATAATTAGGTAAAGTTTCTTTAATATAACTAAAACATTCCAGACTTTGCGATCCATAATCGCTGTGAACAACATCAGGAAAATTAGATTTGTAATTTTCTTAATCGCAAAGAAAATGTAAATAATACTTAAATCAAGATGTAGCTAAATCAAGATGTAGCTAGCCAAGGCTAGCTCGAACCTCTCCTGATCATCTGATTGACAGAGTATGGTAATGCTAATACAGTGATAGAAATGAAATTTGTATGTATTTACGCCGACATTCATATAGTAGTATAGTACTAATTAACAAAGTGATATATATAAAATGAGTTAGAAACTTATAGTAGGAATAAAAACGAAAAGGATATATATTATTATTGATTTTATGTATATTGATTAGCAAAACTGGTTCGAGTTCACAAAGAAAACAGTTAAAGAACTAAAACAGCTGAGAGTGAGCTTCTTGGTCTACAAACAGCAACTTGATACTGGAAACAGCTTACTTCAGCTATGGTCCCTATGGGTCATTTTTACTATTATTCAGTTGCATCGTAAAATCTAAGTAGATTTATCAACTTAAGCATTCAACCCAAAGCTGGAGATAGTTAATCACAATGCGTCTTAAATAATTAAACCCTCCCAAAGCAGTAGATTAAATTATTAACTAAAAGAAGAAAGTATGTCCAGAAGTACAAGTGGTTAAAAAAGAGTCATTACCAAAAAAGAAAAGAAGCAATGATGATGATCTCTCTTGTGCTTAAATCACTTGTCGGATAATAATTTAGGGTTTCTTACCAAGAGAGTTCCTGTTGTTATGCATCCAGATTTTAAGCACTTGTCTCCTAACACCAGTCTCCGCACAGAACTGCTCAACCGCCACGTCATCGTCCTTCTGCATCCGCCACCCTAGCCTCTCCGCGAAGGCTAACATCTTCTCCTTCTGCTCGGCCGTGAACTTCGTTCTAAACCTCTTAGCCTTGGTTCCCCCGCTGCTGCTCGGGTAAGATGTATCCTCCTCGTCCGCCGAAGCAGCCTGTTGCCTGTATCCCGGCGGCGGAAGCTGAGGCGGGCGGTTGTAGTACGTCGGAACTATGTGGGCCCTGCCGCTGATCATCTCGGTTTCCTTACGGTGGAAGTTGCGGTGGCAGCCACAAGCTGCACACTTGAGAGCGTCCAGCGAACCATCCTCACCGCAAGGCATGAACTCGCAGCAGCCGTCCACGGCGTGGCCACCGATGTTAACGGCATGATTCTTCAAGCACTCTCTATACCTTGTCTTCTCTCCAACGCTTGTTCTCCTTCCTCCTCCGCCACCGCCGCTGGACGTGGCTCCCTCACCGCTCAGAGAGTCGTAACCGCCAGGAGGATGAACACCCGACATCTCCATTTCTTCTTCTTGCTCCTCAAAATTCATTTCTCTTTAATCTCTCTTTTCTATTTATTGGTTCTTGAACATCACAAGAATTACATTCGTACAGTTGAACTGTAACTTAAAAACTATTCAGGAAACCAATAATTCAAGTGGGTTAAGAGTACAGATAATGAAAAAACATATCACATATTTATATATATTCAATTTAATCTGAATGAAAAGATGAACAGTGAAGATAAGAGAGATGGTGAGAGTTTGTGGTCAACAATAATTTAAGTTTTTTATAGCATATTTCTCATATTCAGTTTGGTCAAAAAAAAATTCATCACAGAGTGTTTCCAGGGTTTAATTAAAAGTATAGCTTATACTATAAATAAATAAAAAATAAAAAATTCGTACCATTAATGTATAGATATAATTAATTAGTAATTTGAAGGACGCTTAGGGTTTTGTTAAAGGTAGTACGTGTTGCTTTGGGGACTTTACTCCAAAAAGGAACTTTGGTGAAAGCAAAAGTGCCTTAATTAATTTTAATTTGGTTTACTTGTGTTCATTATCAGGAACGTTCCATTATCAGTTTCATTTTTCTCAAGTCGTGCATCAACGCATTGATGTACAATTGAAAATATATAATCCGTCTGTTTCTCAAATTAATTTAAAAACAATTTCAAATTTGTTTGATGAGATTGCCATACATCTAGTTTAAGTATATACAGCATAACATCTAACCGTTCTAATAATTCTTGTGACTTGAAATGTGACTAGTTCTTTGGAATTTTCCTTAATTTGCTAATATGTTGCAGTGTTATTTGTAGGAGTATTACAGTGAGCCAAACATCTGTGGACCAACCGATCTAGTCTTGTTTTGGACATGTTTGGCCGTGTTAAATAGTAGTTGTTTAACCCATCAATTCCAGTGTATTTTAAACAAGTTGCTGTAGGATTGCCATGCAACCGGACTGATCTTATCTAAAACCAGTGTATGTAAGATGTGTTGTTCATATTGTATTGCAAATTGCAAAAGAGGTAAAAACACGATGTTCTTTATAGTTACTCGATGTAGAAGTGACTCTCACGAGGCAATCCTGTTCACACCAGTTGGCTAATATATGTGAAGATTTTTACGTAAAAAGCAAATGAGAAAGATTGTTCCGGCCATGTGAGGGTAGAGATGATGGACTTTTGTTTACAAGAAGTCATGTTGCAATGAATTCATTTAAGAACTCAAGTATCCTTTTTCCTTAAAAACATTACTCAAACTAACATGTATTATACTATTATTTAAACTAAATTTATATATAGCTTCTCATTTATTTTAATACTCTAAACCCTCTTTTCTCTATATATAAATATTTCCACTTGTATATGTATATAACTTGTTGGGATTGCTTATAATAGTGGGAGTTTGAAACATATACATTGGTTATAAATGAGGATGGTGATGTGAGTAATGATGAATAGGTTAAATTGGAAACAACTATCAATGGTCAAGATTCAAGAATAGGTGTAATTGAAACTCAACCTCAGATTCAGATTAATTTGGTATAAAAATAATAATTACAATTCTCACAAATTACAGTGATTCATGATTTGTGAAGAAGGAAAAAGACAAGAAGACGATCAAGTTGATAAAGAAGGAAGAATCTGATTGTGGAAAAGGACAAATTACAAAGGCCGGTTTGACAATGGAATAGCTCCACACAAAAGGTGCGCATAGTCAGGAGAAAGGTGATGATGAGTTTTGCAGAAACATCACGTGATCTTTGTGTGGTTGTGTCTCCCCTCCTTTCTCCTCGTTAATATATGTAACATCTCGGTTTATAATATATATGAAAATGTTTAAAACAATTAATTTAGCTATTTAGATCATTAAAATATATTTACGTTTTCGATTTTACATCTAAAAAAAATTCTGCAATTATTGTTAAAAAAAATTCTGTAGGGCTCCATTTAGATTGAGAAAATATGCCTTTTTAAACCCAATTAAAATGATACAAAATTTTTAAAAACAAAAAAAAAAAAAACAAAAAATGTTTGGGCCTTAGACAGGTACCTTATGCTGTCTATGCTATGGGCCAAGACTGACTGGAATAATAGAAGTATAAATGACCTATTAGAAAATGATTCACAATATCATGTAATAAAGGTAAAGCATAAAAAAATTATGATGAGATAAATTGTAACATCCTAATTTATGGTGTATGTGGAAATTGTGATGAGATAGATTTTTTTTTTATCAACCAAATTGACATTGTTTTGGTCATGTTGTGTGAATTCATGGTTGACTAATTTTATTACGATCAATATAAATTGAAATACATTTTAGAAAATTAAAGTAGTTTATTTGAATTTTAATCAGATTGAAATTGTATTCAGCACGAACCATTTGTTTGGTTCATACTTAGCACGATAAAAATTGTTTGGATCATTTTAGACGCTTTTCTCCTCTATAACCACAATAAGAACATGTATGTCTATTTTTTTTCCTTTGGTTAAACTGAATAACATTTACTGAAGTCTGAACCAGGATACCTTGTATTACTTTTGTATACATGTTATATTGATATAAATGTGAAACGAAATCAAGAAAGCAAGTAAGCAAGTAAGCAACAACTTGGGATCCGATCCACACAGGCTCATTGATTTTATAGTTACGTTTCATAAAAGAAATTTAGGTTTGTATAGCTCACTACTTCCTTTTATAAAGAGCTATAGAGAGTGCGTACATGACATAGAAATAGTCTGAGACGGTATCGAAATGGCTCACGCTATAATAGGTGAAGCTGAGACGACATCAACGGGAATTAGAGTCCCAATTTTCAGTCACTTATTTGAAGATGCATCTCAAGTTGAGTCGTTTGTATAACATTTGCTGTCAGTTAGACGGACCTTTGTTTTTTGTTAAGCATTTGCCTTGTTGCTTATTTTTTCTTGGTTCTCGCTGTGTGGGAACCATCTCTAGGTGTTACACAAAATTTAATGATCGACTATTAATTGTAAATTTCAAGAGATAAAACTCTATAAAGATAACATGCACTCTACAAAATCTAGTTGGACAATAAATCTTATCAAAACATGATCACAGTTAACATTTAATCATGCATTATATTACAGTAACGTTATTTGATAATTAATGATACTAGAATTAGGGTAAATATGAAAACTATATTATACTAATATCTACGTTTCCAAATAGTACAACAATTAATCTTGTATTCAAATAATATAGAACATTTAATTCCACATTTTTAGTAATTTATAAAAAAATAAATATAAATAAATTTTCCAGGTTTATGTATACTACAAAGTAATTTTATTTACGATGAAATCAAACAAATTAATTGATTATTTTATTTATATTTTCATAAAAAGTTACATTCATTTAAAACTTACATAATCTTTCATATTAAATTAAATATTATATATATAATTAAAACGTTAGAGTTAATAAATTAACATCAGATAAATTTTATAACAAAAAATTATCAAAAATATATACTAAATAATTAATTAAATCAATTATAAAAAAATTTATTAAAAAATCATAACGGAAAGAAATTAAATAAGTAAAAAAAAATAATTAAAATAAAATTAAGTAATATCTTGTATAATTTTCATATTTAATATAAATGAGATTTTGTTAAAATATATTCTCGATTTAACACAGGACGAACACAACCATAAGTGTATTAAACATCTTTTGTAAATACTAAATACTGATATATAAGAAAAAGTCAAATAATATCTTTGTTGTTGTTGGAAAGGTCAAATACATAATTAAATTCTCATTTTGAATAGAAGCATCGTCCGAGATCATATATAAACGCGACGGTCTATCTAGATATTTGGGTAGTTGACGACATAAGCGGATAACGGGTACGCTTCGATTCTCCCTTAAAAAGGATTTACCTTTCCGATTCTCAGCCTCTCGAGCACTCATTCGTGAATTTAAGGGTTTCTTCGCGATGGATTCTACTACTTCTCTCGTCGTCAAGGTTACAATCCTTTTCTTCTTTATTTGTAAAACTTTAAATGATCCTCACAGTTTTGTAGCCGTAGCTGCCTGTGATCACGGTGATTTTGTTATAGGTTTACTTTTTTTGTTGCTTGTGATCGGTCCCTTCGTTTTCGAATTTTGATTTCGCTATGAATCGAACTGTCTATCTCTCGTGAAATTGGATCCAAAATCATAACTTTCCTTGATCGTGATTGCTAAGCTTGTTTTAAACTTGTGATCGTCTTTCTATTTGTTTCTCTGGCAAGTTTTCTTTAAGACACTTGACCAATATGCCACCACATCTGTTATTGATCAGTGTCTTGAGGAGAACTTGTTAGAGAAACATATTGATGTGTTTTGTTTTGTGATCTTAAGTGTCTGTAAAGGCATTGCCACCACATCTGTTATTCAAAGATAATATAAGTTTGTTTGTTTCATTTAAGTAATTTTTGTTTGTTTGTGATGATTGCAGGTGCGCTATGGAGATGTGCTTAGGCGATTCAGGGTGTCTCTCAACGCTAATGGACAGCTTGATCTTGACATGGCTGCTCTTAGGGGAAAGATCGCTCGTCTCTTTAACTTCCCTTTGGATGCTGGTTTCTCTCTGACTTACTCTGATGAAGATGGGGATGTGGTGGCTCTGATCGATGATAATGACCTGCTTGACGTCACGAATCAGCGCCTTAAGTTCTTGAAGATTAGTGTGCAGTTCAACACTAGCTCTATTGCTCCCGAGAGTAATGGGAGTTCATCAGCTTCGGGAATTGCTGATAGCCTTAACCCGGTTCTCCAAATCCAGAAGGGTCCCATGCGTGAAACCGTATCCAAGGTGTATATCGACCTTGCATCTAAAGCGGTGTCTTCTAGCCCTGTAGTCGGTGAGCTGTTTGATTGCATCTCAAAGCTAGGGAAACTCTCTGGTCCTGAGGAAGGTAGTCCTTGCTCACCTGTTACTAGGCCTGGTTCTTCCTCTGATGAAAAGAAGGATATCTCTAAGAAGAGCCAAACCGGGAAAAAACCTGCTAGTATTAATGAACCAACTGGCTTTGCTGTTTCAAAGACTTCTGGTCCTGTACCAACCTCCTGTGGACTGGGTGCTAGGTTCAACGAGTGTCCTTTTAGTGGCAGTACCGTGAATAACACCAGTCCAAATCCAGTGAACTTCAAAAAGCATTCTCGGCGTGTATGTCATTCCAAAAAGAGCAGCAATGGTGATTACTGGACCTCACTGGGTATCTTCCATAAGGGCATACGCTGTGATGGATGTGGAGTTCTTCCAATAACCGGGCCTAGATTTAAGTCTAAAGTGTAAGGAGGCCTTTTACTCGCTAGTGTAGAAAAACTACAGACATGTTAGATATTTTTTTTTTCTTATTCGTTTCTTTGGTGAATAATTTTCAGCAAAGAAGACTATGATCTTTGCACCATCTGCTTTTCGGTGATGGGTAACGAAGGGGATTACACGAGGATGGATAAGCCCGCCTCAGTTCAACATTCACATCCCTTTAGAGGACAACTTACCCCAGTACTGCTCTTCTTCTATGTTTTAGATTCCTTTTTTTTTTTCTGTGCAGTCTCTTTCTGTAGTGTAGCTATATGGAAATCTTACCTTTCTTTTTCTCCCATATAGTTTTCGAACCCGTGGGTGGGCCATGTGCCGCAACCACAACATGGAGGTTTACATTTCAGGTGCACTCGGCCTAAACTTGACAGTCGCTTTGTGCTTGATGTGAATGTACTCGATGGAACAGTTTTTGCTCCATCTGCTCAATTCACTAAGATTTGGAAAATGAGGAACAATGGCTCGCTGGTGTGGCCTCATGGCACACGAATAGTCTGGATCGGTGGGGACAAACTCAGCAACTCATTGTCAGTTGATTTACAGGTTAGAAACTATCTTCTTAGTTTGGCCACTTCTTTTGCTCGATTCCTACACTTGAGTTTCACTTACAGATCAATTATGTAGTTTGAATTACTCACTTTTTGGCTTGAGTTAGCTTTTTCTCTGCTCAAAGTGGCAATAGTTTTTTTTTTACTAGTTGTTTATTGGTCTCAACATCATTGCAGATTCCAGCGGAGGGTGCGCCTATCGACAGTGAGTTGGAAGTGAAAGTTGATTTTGTTGCACCAGAGTTACCTGGTCGATACATTTCTTATTGGAGGATGGCTTCTTCTAGTGGTGCTAAGTTTGGGCAACGTGTTTGGGTGTTGATACATGTACTTGATCTTTCTGGTCTTTCCGTTGAGCATCATTTTCTTTATCAAAATGTCCTTGATACCTTTTTTTGTTGGTAGGTTGATGCATCCTTGAAGGGTTCTATTGTGAATGAGTTTCAAGGACTGAACCTGAATGTCTCCCCTGATGAAGAACTTACAGGGATCAATGTGAATCATGAGCCAGCTCAAGCTGGCAGCTCCAGTGTTAACCCTGGGGCAGTGGAAGGTGCTGATCTAGAAGGAGAAGCAGCCGGATCACAAATCCCAGAAAAAGATGACCTGCCGGTTGGTGAAGTTGAGCCTGCTACTCTTACTCCATCTTCATCTTCGTCATCATTCAACATGGTGGAGTTCCCAAACATGCCTGCTGTTGAGGCCTTGGGTGGTGGTTCGTCATCTACAAAGGACATCCCTGTTGATCTTCAAGAGGATGTTGAGAAGAACGACGTGGAGATAACCATGCTCAAGGAGCTGGAGGAAATGGGTTTCAAAGAGATTGTTTTGAACAAGGAGATCTTAAGGGAAAACGAGTACAACTTGGAGCAGTCTGTTGACGCTCTTTGTGGAGTTAGCGAGTGGGATCCTATCCTAGAGGAGCTTCAAGAAATGGTTAGTGTACATTTTGTAATTTAAGGTGTGGAAATTGTGTGTTATTGATAATGTTGATTTGTGCAGGGCTTCTGTGACGATGTGACAAACAAGAAGCTGCTGAAGAAGAACAATGGAAGCATAAAAGGTGTAGTGATGGACCTCCTCACTGGGGAGAAGGAGGCTTAGTGTGTGGTTTTTGATCCTGTGAACTTCTTTATCTATCAGGTTAAACTATGTTTTAGTATAATAAATCCTGATTATGCTTGTTTGATGAATGATGGATTTTATTATCCGAAATAAATGTTAAGAAATTATCTCTCATTCTTCTTTTACTTATTTCGAAGAGTGATTACGAGCCAAGACTCACTAACCATACATCACCAGCCTTTCAAGTCTTGGGTCTCAACTAATTTGTATGTCAGGGTACTTAAGGCAGTGGTGTGCTATAGAAGAAGCCAAAGTTAAGACACAACAAAAAGAAAAAATCATCAAAGAGTGTAAGAATCTCGTCTAAACAAAATGCAAAGAGACAGAGGGAGAAGGCACAAAAGAAATCTCAATCCTTAAAATCCACGCCTTGGACGCTCTTCGGCTACATTCACTCTGATTGCTCTACCCTCCATGTTCTGCAAACATAGACATAAAGAAAGATCGATTGAGAGATCATCACAAAATCAGCATTAGCATGACCGTATATGAGGAAGGTACCTGTCCATCAAGAGCAGCGATAGCGTCATTGAGTTCAGTCTCGTTAGACATAGTGACAAAACCGAACCCACGTGAACGACCTGTCTCACGGTCATAAACCACTCGAGCTTCCACAACTTTGCCATGCTCACTGAAAACCTGCTCTAGACGACCATTGTCCACATCCCATGGTAGGTTTCCCACATAGACTCTGAACGCAGGTTCGTATACCCGAGGTTGGCGTTCTGGACGTGATCCTCTTGGTGCTGCTTTGTTTACTGTCAGAAGCCTTCCGTTTAGATCCTGACAAAACGTTGAAAAAGACCGACACACAGATGCTCAGTAATCTTCTCACAAAAAGAGCCCCAAACTCATCTCTGTTGCTAAAATGTCTCAGACATAACAATAGATGCAACTACTTTAGATAGGGTAGAAACATATAAAACTTACATAACGGTTGAACTTCTCAACAGCAGTCTCAGCTTCTTCGACCGTACTCATTGTCACAAATCCAAACCCACGACTCTGGTCTGTCTCCCTATTGTATATAACCTTCAACCACAAGAATCCAAAGAACACTTAAGGATTAACAACGTTATCTCCACGAACATACAAATGTCAACAGATACATATTCAATCCACACAATCCTTATCACTTCAATAGTACTCTCAAGCCACAGAGATGCTCTTAAACACTTAAAAAGCCAACAACTTTACTTTAATCTCAACCACTTCAGCAATGCACAATGAACATAATAAACAGCACCAATCAAACAGCAAAGTCATACATACTCACCTCAGCGATTTCAACAGTACCGGCTTGCTCAAAGAGCATAGCCAAGGCTTGACTGTCAACATCGTAAGCCAAGTTTCCGACGAACAGCTTCGCTTCCTCCGGTGGCTCCGGGAAGTCACCACCCCCTTCGCTCGCATCACCTTCTCCTTCCGAAAGCGTAGCCTCAGGCTCGTTCTCCTCAACGGCGACGAATGCGCTCACGTCCCCACCTTCTTCCCCATCCCAATCCGGAGTCTGGGCAACGAAGGAGACGAAAGGGGACTTCTTTGGGTTGGTTTTGGTTTTGAGAGATAGGGAGACGCGGGAGAAAGAGAGCGGGAGGTTGGTGCGTTTGGTGAGGAGGGAGCAGCGAGGGTAGATGGTGGAGAGGGAAGCGTGGGAGAAGATGGTGGAAGAGGTGGAATCCACCATGGCTAAAGGCTTCAAGCTTGAGGTTACTATTGAAGAAGCCATTGCAGTGGGAGAGAGAGAGATAGGGATAAGGAGGAGGCGAGAGAGAGCGAGAGAAAATTGTTCGATGTTAAAAAGTTAAAACCATTTAAAAGAAAAATAATTAAATATTTTGTAAATAAAATAAAAACTGATCTGATTGGGCTCAGTATTGGCCCATACGATTGGAATGGGTTTGGTTTATATAGTTTGGTTTTCGAGTTTTACAGGTTCTGAAATCGAACATGATCACTAAAAGTTGATATAACAAAACCTATATATATATCTTCATGTGTTTGGAACTAAACCAGTCCTTGGGATAGCAAAACAAACAAAATATCCATTTCGGATCCGGTTAGTAGTAATGGATTATTCGGTTTTCAAACTATATAATCCGATTTGTAAACCGTAATTATTTGAGTTTCAAATCTATCAGGTTTGGAATCATGGTAAAAGAAGAGATCAACGTCAAAATTTTCTAACAACTTTGTTGTTACATATGACAAAAGAAAAGAAGGGAAGACTATGTTTTTAAGTTTCTAATACTGCATTACTGACTTACCGATTCGAACCAACCACATAATAGACACACCAACTACATCACATCGTTTGTTGCGACTAGTAACCACAAGATCTTATTAATTTTTTTATTTTCTTTCCTTAATGAATTAATATGTTGCACATGTGACATGACATGGCTAAGAAAATAGGTTATTCGTTATATTGGTTAGCTATATGGAGGAAAAGGAATACATTGGTTAGTTATTTTAGTTGTTACAAAATTTATATCCACAATCAGTGGACACTAGTCGTCAATACACGAATATAAGACCACTCCATCAGAAGTAGGGCTGCTGGGACACATGACTGCTCCAGTTGTTCTTCCTTTTGAATTATTTGTATTTAACCACGGTCTATGCATCGACCATAGTGTTAAAAAGTCGTGGCTTTTGTCAGAAATTGATTGGTTTGAACAACTTTGACCCAAAAAGCTACCCATTTTAGAGAACATTCCAAACTCCCTGAGTTCTGAATGTGCATTGTAAATTTGTAACTACACATTCCATAAGGGCTGCATGTGTTGTGTTCATCATTATAATAGACATTTATGAGAGAAGAAAAAACAGAAGACATAAATTACATTATATTAATATGAAGATCAACACATCTGCACTTGTTACTACACTTTAACCTAATAAAAGATACCTTAAAACAGAAAATCCTTAAATGGATCCTAAGAGCAGTGAAGCCGGAGGTTGTATTCTCCTTAACTTTACCCCAAAAAGAAGAAAAATCAAAAGAGAGTAATTAAAGGGGATAATGAAAGTTATAACTTAACCCCTTAATTGGTGGCTTTAATTGCCTTTTCTATATATATTTTTAATTTGCTAAAAAAACTTAAGTGAGACTCCACAATCAGCAACGGGAACCCTTACGGCAATTCAGTGCACCAGAACCCACAGTCAATGGTCCAACGAGAGAAGACGGTCTAGCCCCAAGACTCGAAGCCTTTGCATAGCTAGACGAGGTAGCACCACCGGAAGGCGTAAAAAACGCACCGTTTAGCAATAAATCACCAGAGGATCTCCAGTTCCAGCTCTTCCACTCACTCTCTGGGGCGTCCTCATGCTTAGTCACTTCTTTGCTAAATCTAATATTCGGGGCCAAAAATCTGTTCCCTTGACTATTGATTGTAGGGTTAGCACTTCCACCAATAGCATACATCTCCCAATGTGTATAGTCGTTGTTCACCACATGGAAGTACCCATGTCTACACCTACACACATCAAACAAATGGTCCCAAAATTTTAATCACACATCAAAATCACATTAATTTACTAACAAAAAAATCTAACATTATTATATAATTTTTACCTTGGCATTCTTTGAACAAGGCCTTCACCAAAATGGTTAAAAGCAATGGTGATTTGCATGTTCTTGTCACGAGTGTAACTGTCACTATGACCAAGCAACATGACTTTGTCATGATGCGTCATGTAATTGTTAGACAGAGTAATAGCCGTTGAGCCCATTATAGCATCAATAAGCCCGTCTTCGCAGTTAGATAGCGAACAATGGTCAACCCAAACATGACTCCCTCCAAAGATCGAGACACCATCACCGTCCGAGATCGTTCTCCATCCATAATGCCGTGGAGAGCTCCGCACCATAGCGTTCCCTCCTGGCTTACAATCATGGATATGGATCCCATGGATGATGATGTTTGTCACGTACTGTATCGTAATGCATGGCCCACCAGAGATGTGTACTGACGCGCCACGACCGTCTATGGTTTTGAAAGAGTTCATGATCAGCTCTTCTTTCAGCTGAATAGTCATGTCTCGTTGGAAAATGATCCATAGTGGCTCGTCTTGAACCACGGCGTGTCTTAACGTTCCGGGTTTTGGGGTCACTGGGTCGTCGTTTCCTGAGTCTGTCACCACGTAGATACGACCATCTCGGCCGCCAATAGCGTTCTTGCCGAACCCTATGGCGCAGTCTGCGAGACGTTGACGGTTGGTCTCCCAGTGTGGGTCGCATCGCCAACAGTCGTCGATGGGGTTACCGGTGGTGCATGAGAGGTAACCTAGCTTCCTTCTTCCAGCAACCGACGCATTAATGCTCCTGCAGGAGTTCACAACCAAGAATATTATTATTAATGAGAAGTTGTGTGTCAAGAAAAATGTGTAAGAAGAATATGAAAGACAGAAGATTCGTACTTGTGAACTTCTTCGACAACAGCCTCTGGGTCTGGTACTGGTGAAGATAGGATCAATGGAGCATAGAGAAGGAAGGAGACTATGGAGATAAAGAGCTTCTTCGTCTGCATTTTTATTTATTTTTTCTTCTCTTGGCTTCGAGTAAGAGAAGAGGGAAATGAAGATGGAGGAAAGGAGGTTTGAGTGGGAATAGAGAGAAGACGAAACTCTGAGAGTTTATATAAAAGATGTAAAAGGGAACTCCACACTATTTGTTATTGGACTTTTCGGTTTAGGTCCCACTCTTTTATATCTCCTTTAGTAAAGAACTTATAGAATAATAATCTTTAGGATGAACCAATAGAATGCTTCACCGATACATTTGTTGCCATTAAACAAAAGCCTCCCATCTAATTAGGTAAAAAAATGTTATACTTTTCAAATAGGTTCCACTTGTCTGTTTAGTCGAATAAAAACAATAGGAAATTGGTTTTGAGGTAATGATTAATGATCCAAACTTAGTAACCATTCTAGCTGATAACAATTATTCCTTTTAGAGAACGTCCAACCAACAACAACAAAATGTATCAGTTTATAACAGTTTCACTCGAAAAGAATTTAACAAAAGTTTGAGATGTTATTTAAATCATAACCTATTATAATGATGCAAAAAAACATATAATAAAAATTGCCTATAAATTGCTAGTTTCTTTTCATTCCTTATGCTTTACTTTTGCATTTCATCAGAGTATGATTTTCATCGGACTTTATGTTTCAGGATATATTGTTGCATATATTGGCATATTGCAAAAAAGTATATTCTAAGATACATGAAAAAGTGTCCGTATCAGAATCGTTAGCCTTTATTATTTTGAGAGCTGACTCTCCAACCATATGCCTATAGCTAGCACATGTTAGGGGGATATTTCAACGAAAAGCAAAGATAAACCGACAGAATAGAACAAGTCAAAGTAATCGAGCACCAAAACATAAATGGCAAACATAAAAATAGAATGAGATGATGAAAAAAGAAAATAGAAAAATTTGCTAATCAAACTGAAAGCCATGTAGTTTTAGGGTTATGTAATTGTTTTTGATTATGGTTTTCATTTCTCTCAAATTTAAGCTCATTTGAGGTTTTAGTCTTCCTATTTAATAATTGACTAGTTATTGCTTAAAATCTTCAAATGTAGAGGTTAGTTTCAGCCATTTTCTTCATGATTGGTGTTGGTGAAAATGACGTGAAAACAGTAATATTTTTTGTTTCTTTTCACCATATTACTTTTCCACTTCTTAATGCACCAATCACGGCAGGGGATTTAAATCCGAATCTATGCTCTTAAAGTCATTAGTTAATAGGTATTCGTAATGATAGGTTAATGTGAAAAGCATAAGAGATGTAAAGAGGAAGTATAATGGGACATGTAATGTCTCGTGATTTGCAGGTTTTACGGGATTCCATTTGTAATTGTTAGGTTGTTTTGACAGTTTAAGCATGCTAGTCTTTGGACAAACTTAATCAAATGATACGGTTGGTACAATAATAATAAATATCAAAATTTTGGGTCAAAATAGCATCCTTATTCAAAATCAGTGTTTTAAAAATAGATCTAAGTGATACATAAATGATTTTTCTAAAAGAATCGGTTTAGGTGTCGCCCAAACGTTCACCTAAGCATTAATCATCTATAAACACTTAATTACCGTTAAACAATTTTTTAACATTGTTCAAAACACAAATCCAATATAAAAGTGAGTTACAATATAACAAAAAGAAACTGATGGAGGAGTTGGAATCAATCAAGGATAGGCTCAAGATATCTTCACCGTCACTCCACCAAGATAAATCTGACAACGACACTGAGGATTTGAGTAACCACAGCACATGCATCCCAAAGACTTATTATAGTCTCTGAAGGGAAAGCAGACAACCCTTACATGCATGCAAGCGACATATCATTCTTTTTTCTTTTTGTTTATTATTATTTTTGTCTGTCCGTAATGTTCGCCGATAATTCGAACATAAGCATAATGTTATGGCATCCACTCACAAATATAGTACGTGGTACATATCATGTTATCCTATCTAGTTTATTTTTCGTCTTTGTGGACCCAAATGTTCACTTGTGTTCAAAGGAATCTTGATTAAATTCAAGTTTTGTGACATAGAACTTAGAAGGACTCCAGTGTCATCCTCTATGGCATGCAGTTCATATAAAAAGCATATGTTAAATCTATAGCGTCCTTTGAAACCAATTCACCAAATTAAGTGGATCATATTAATTTAATTTATTTCTCTCTTGAGCATGCATCCATGTGGTTGAATTTTTGCACTTTTAGGGTCTGAGAATTCTGCAAGGGAGCTAAGTCTTTTCCTGAATAGTATAACGTGTGTTTTCTCTTAATTGAATGTGAAACTAACAGTTGGATAGTTTCAAGGTCACTAGACATGTGCGTGTATAGACAACTTGCTGCCTTGATGGTATCATCTGCAAAAGAAAAAGATCAACTCTGTTTTGTGTTTGTGTTCTTAATCTCTTGTGTATAGCCTCCTCAAAGAACTAAATTCTAAGCTTCCGCATTCTAACTGAAAATATTGTCACCTCATAACAAAAAGCTTTTGTTAAACAAAAAAAAAGACTACAAAAGAGTCAGTTCATTGTCTTAAACCTGATGAGAGTCTTCCGGATGCAAGCAAAGACTCTTATGCAATAGCCAATAGGCTTCCACTGTTGAGCACACAAGTAATTAAGCCCAATCCCTAAGTCCTCTTAACAGAATCACTGTGCGAAGAATAAACAAACACAGTTTTTTTTTTTTTTTGGCAATGTATCCAAACACACACAACTGTTTGCTTGATAAAGAGGTGTTTGTACTTTTACCTCAACGGATATCTTTTTGATGGAAGAGTCTTCTTAGAAAGGTTGCAGAACTGCTACACCTGGAGGCATCTTTGTATCGAAAATTGTTTTTGCTAACTGTAGAAGTTCACGATGCAGATAAGTCCTGGTGGTAAGATGGCAGAGGCAGCAAAACTGTAAGCGACCTGCATTATCTCAGATTGTTTTTTTTTTTTTTTAATTTTTTCAAATGCGTGGATGGCTACTACGTTCTAGGAACGGACAAGCTCTCTTTGCTTTTATTCTCTTATTTATTGGCTAGCATTTGTATCTTGTATAGATGACTCATTACAACGGGTCATAATATTTGGTGACATAGGGAAGGTACTGTCTCGTTTCTACAATCGTGATCTTGGTGTATATACTCTCGGACTACTATTGTGTAATGGTCAATTTTCAATCTATATTTGTTAAAGGGAGATGATGATCGTTTAGAAAGTCAACCTGAAAGGTACATAAATGTTGTAATTCAGGAACAACAATACAGCTTTTTAATCTATTGCAAGTGCAGAATGTTTTACTGCAAAATAAGAGGAGACGGTAAATAATACGAGACTTTAAAAAAAATATATATAGAGTTGGGAGAGAAATTTCAAAGATTGAAGGATTGAGAATATAAAACTTTACAGTGACGAGGAGGCTGATGTCGAGGACGAGGGATCGTTGTGACGGCTTCGGACCACTCAACAGTTGCCCAAATCTCGCCAGTTTCCTTGCGCCTTTGTAAAGAGATCTCTGCACACCAAACCTCCCATTTCCTATTAGCAAGACGGTCCCAGAAGAGTAACATGTTGGAACCAGAGTTGCTCAGTTTGTGACCGGGAAGTATACCGTCAAGGTGTTGGGATGGCAAACCCCAACCATTGTTGACCAGTTTGGATGCACAAAGGGCAACCCTAAGATCCTCCAAGCCCATAACTTGTCTCCACTTCATCTCACCCGCGGAGGACTCCTCACTTGCCTCACACCACAATATCCACCCACCGGTTACACAAGAGTAGATGACATTGTTTATCACATGCCAACCCTTTCTAAGTTGGTTGGTATTCGAATTCCCTGTCTTCCATATGCCTTGACTCGGAATGTAAAGCAGTCCATTACCTTTCTCATTCAAACCGAAAATCTTTTTTTGTCTTCTCCTCCTCTATCACCGCGCTTTCGTGCATTAAGGAGGAAGATGAGTTGAGATCAAAAGGCAGAGGAGGTTGGTTCGACAGGGCATCCCAAGTCTGCGTCTTTGGATCGAAAACCTCTACTACCCAGTTTGGTTTCTTGCAACCTCCAGAAACATATATCTTCCCGTCCACTACGCCAGCTGCAAGATGGACTTCCAACCTAAAACCAATTGGTGATAAGAGGAGTGGCCCATCTATCTTATATATTACTAAGAAACCCTTCCAATACCCGATGTGGGACATTTGTCCCTAATACCTCGAGATGATGGTTCTTCGAGCGTCAATCTCGGAATGTTTGGGCAAAGATCGATGGACCGACTTTGGGCTGGATCGATAATGGATCGGGTTGGATTGTTTGGATCAGGCTCTGATACCATGTTAAGCTAGATGGGCTTCCAACCTAAAACCAATTGGTGATAAGAAGAGTGCCCCATCTATCTTATATATTACTAAGAATCCTTTCCAATACCCCATGTGGGATATTTTTCTCTAATAAGCAGAAGCTCGCGCGAACCTCATGGAAGGGAGAATGGTCCACGTATGAGATCGGCAATCCAGGAAAGAGACCCTGGACGTTCGCTTCCTGCCAATCATCCCACCAATCACATAGATACCCAAACCATGTGCCACCACGGAAGATGCTGCCGGAGGCTTATACAAGTGTGACCGGATCGGAACCAGCCGACTAGGACGATTCAGGGCTTTTGGGTAGAAGGCGTACCAGCGTGCGAACCGGTGTGAAGGGATGCTTAAACATAAATAGATGCAGTGTTCGGTGCAACCCATTAGGGATCGGGCTTGGTATAACTCCGGGGAAAGCATTAGAGAGCGGTGCAGCTTGGAGACCAGATATAAGGATCCGTGGTCCAATCTTGAGACAAAGGCCAAGCAATTCATTACGATATCATCTGGCAACACAGATAACTTACAGTCCTGCTGCGGACAGTAGTTCTTCTGTTTCTTCCTACAAATCCTCTTCATCGTGCTTTGTTTTGCTTTGTATCTACCCTCTTTCCCATAAACTGACATCATTGTTTATTTTTTTTTTCCAAGAGAGAAAGCACTTGCTCTAACTTAAGGGTCCTCTGGATACTAATTCGATCCGAATAAGGAACATAACTATAATATTTCCTTTTTTTCTTAACCATATCAATAAGATGTTTTTAACTTTTTTTTTTTTTATCTAACTTATGATGATCACATCCGTGTTAGTTTAATACCGTACTCTTTTTTCCGTTTTTAAAAGTAAAGTTTTTTACTTGTTCTACTTTTGAGCTGACCTAGACGACATCATGGTCCCACATCCAACGGAGAAGCTATATGCAAAAAGAGTTCAGAAGATTGAAGCAGCTATAAGACTTTGCGGTCCCGCGTTAATCAGAAGATCGAAGTGCAAAATCTAATTTACCTTTTTTAAAACACGAACTAGGTTCGGTCTTATATTTATAACGTAACTATTTGACTATTGTATAACTGATGAGTTATATTAGTTCGAGACGCCTTTCGTTTATATTTATTTATTTTATTAATAACTTTACATTTATATGTTTTGTGATTTTTTTTTTTGCTAACAATGTTTTATTTTGTTTTGCGATTACTGCTATATCTATTTTTATACAATTAATATTTCCAATTGAGTATTAATACTTTTACTAAATATCATACCTTCATTTTTATATTTCTATTTAATATATATATACATATATATACATATATATGTTGACAAAAAATATATACATACATATATATTATCGTTGTAGATATATATATATATATATTTTTTTTTTTTTTCTTTTAATTTATTTGTTCTAGATAATTCTTTCACTTTTTCGTATCTCTCGCAAAATAATTTACCTTTTGCAAGAGGAGGAAGGAGAACCGATGGAAACAACTTTCACGCTCTATGGTACGAGTGGGTCCACCCCTGATTGCAACAGCCTTTGACTTTGACTGTAACATGATCTTGTACTTGTACAACTCTGTTTTCTTCCCAATCTTTTTTTCACTCCTTTTGACTCACTTCGTCTAATAAGTCTAGTTGCTCTTGACTCATTTCTCTTTATCTCTCTTTCGAACATAGTTTTCTCATATATTCAACCCATTTCCGGGAATCTCTCTTACAGCGACCTCTACATGTCTGAAAGTGAAGAAGATGATGTTCTTCCCCGTTTCTTCAAGGTCTTCCTCTCAGGAAAGTCTTCTGAGTTAATGGTAAATCTCGTCTCAGACTTGAACGAAACTAATGGTTTAAGGAGAAGGAATCTTTAGTTAATAAGTGATAATAAAAATGTTTCTCTTCATATGTTATATATTTGATTTTAGTTACAGTGAGTGAGTTTTCTGATGTTTGTGCTTGTGTGTTTGGTGATTATCACACTTTACAAGGAGCTTCCAAAGTCTTTCAATGAGCATCTTCAAGACCCATTGCCACAAACAGCTAAGCTCCAAGGCATTGGAGGTGGAGTTTGGTCTGTGAGCTTCAAGAAGATAGGTGACTATGAGTATTTCACATCTGGTTGGTCCAAGTTTGCAGAGGATCATAAACTCAAAGACGGGGAGTTCTTGACCTTTGTCTACGACGGCTCCCACACTTTCGAAGTCAGTGTCTTTGGTCTGTCTGGTTGTAAAGAGATAGGAGCTGTTGTGGAGACAGTCAACCTCTCTGATGCTAATTCTGACGAAGAAGAAGACGATGATGAAGTCAGCCAGAGTGTCAACCCTGTTGATAGTGAAGACACCGCGTTTGATGCTGAAGGCGAGATAGTTCTTTGTAGTAGTTACTAAACTAACATACAAAACTTGTTGCTGAAGTGAAGCATTGGTTTGTCTCAGTTGTTGCGGGGTTTTCGAATTTGGAGGTTGAGTCTAATCCATGCTTTTCTACCATCCTCAAGAAAAATATATATGAGCTGGTAATTAAAGAACTTTAGATTTGTTTACTGTCTTTTTTGCTTTTTTTTTTCCAAAACGGTTAGCTTATTATACACGTTTTTGTTGGGGTTTTGTGTGTTATGCAGTCTATTCCTGCGAACGTGGTGAAAGAATATGGGCTTACATTTTGTGACCGCATCAAGTACATTGATGGAGAAGGGATCACGCATGGGGATAGGAAACGGTCTGGTCGTGGGATTGTCTTCAAAGGATGGGACAGGATTTGTAGAAGGAACAGGCTTAAAGAGTATGATACTGTCCACTGCGAGATGCTTCCTATCAGGAACAAAGTTCACTCAATCAAGATCACAATCACACGTGGTTGAATCACATCATCATCATCATCACCACACCCTTCATCCATCACTCTTCATCACCAAAATCACCAACTATCTATGTCTTAGTATGGATTTTGTTTGTTTTAGGAGTGTCGTAGTTAGTAGTACTTTCTTTATCCCCAAGAAACCGTTTGAATGCTTATTCTGTAATGCATCTATGCCTTTTTAAGTATGTTTGTTTCCAAGGTGACACTAACCCCAACAAAGCTTTAGATATAAACAGAGCCGGTCCTAGTAAATATATGTATAGAAGCAAAATAAAAAATGTGGCCTATATTCTTAAGGGAAATTGAACCCGCAAAGTTAATCTTTCTTAAATCTTGCGGAAGCATTACCATTGATGTCACGTCAACTTCTTTTGTTTTGTCAACACATATGTGTAACATCCCGAATTGTGATATATGGAAATGCTTAAGAGGATTGATTTGGTTATCTATGTCACCAAAGTTGACTTACCTTTTCCGGAGCACATCCTGAAAGAACTCCAGAGTTAAGCGTGCTTGAACTGGAGTAGTGGAAGGATGGGTGACCTATCGGGAAGTGATTCGCGATAGCGTGCGAGTGAGGCCAAAGCACGGACAAAGGTCAGGTGGTGATTGCAGGGTCAGTAAACAATGATTTCGAGCCTTTCGGAATTATTAACGACCGACCGTCGGATGGGATGGGACCCACGGGCCGAGAGAGCGGGCGTGGGTGGCCCATTAGCCGTGGACGGGTCGGGGCGTTACAAGTGGTATCAGAGCTGGTTAGCCGTCTCGGTTCTGACCCGAGAGGCGTCTTGAGACCTGTCGTGGGGCGCAACGAGGACGTTGCGTTCTTTGAGAGGGGGTGAATTGTAACATCCCGAGCTGTGATATGTGGAAAGGCTTAAGAGAATTGATTTGACTACCTATGTCACCAAAGTTGACTTACCTTTTCCGGAACACATCCTGAAAGAACTCCAGAGTTAAGCGTGCTTAAGCTGGAGTAGTGGAAGGATGGGTGACCTATCGGGAAGTGATTCGCGATAGCGTGCGAGTGAGGCCAAAGCACGGGAAAAGGTCATGTGGTGATTGCAGGGTCAGTAAACAATGATCTCGAGCCTTCGGAAATTTAACGACCGACCGTCGGATGGGATGGGGCCCACGGGCCGAGTGAGCGGACGTGGGTGGTCCATTAGCCATGGGCGGTCGGGGCGTTATAAGTGGTATCAGAGCTGGTTAGCCGTCTCAGTTCTGACCTGGGAGGCGTCTTGAGACCTGTCGTGGGGCGCAACGAGGACGTTGCGTTCTTTGAGAGGGGGTGAATTGTAACATCCCGAATTGTGATATATGGAAATGCTTAAGAGGATTGATTTGGCTACCTATGTCACCAAAGTTGACTTACCTTTTCCGGAGCACATCCTGAAAGAACTCCAGAGTTAAGCGTGCTTGAACTGGAGTAGTGGAAGGATGGGTGACCTATCGGGAAGTGATTCGCGATAGCGTGCGAGTGAGGCCAAAGCACGGAGAAAGGTCAGGTGGTGATTGCAGGGTCAGTAAACAATGATTTCGAGCCTTTCGGAATTATTAACGACCGACCGTCGGATGGGATGGGACCCACGGGCCGAGAGAGCGGGCGTGGGTGGCCCATTAGCCGTGGACGGTCGGGGCGTTATAATATGTCAACTGAACATAAAGTTCGTTACAAAAGACCACTTTCAATTAAAGAAAAAAAAATGAACTACACAATGTGTGAACGTGTGTTTTCTCATTATTGAATGTGAAACTAACAGTTAAATAGTTTTGGGTCACTGGACATTTGCGAGTATAGACAACTTGCTGCCTTGATTGTATCATTTGCAAGAGAAAAAAAGAAGAAAAGATCACCTCTGCTCTTTGTTTGTGTTCTTAATCTCTTGAGAATAGCCTCCTCAAAGAACTAAATCTACGCTTCTGCCTTCTACCTGAAATGTTGTCGCCTTCCATTACAAAACAGCTTTTGGTAAACAATAATAAAAAAACACTAGAAAAGAGTCAGTTCATTTTCTTAAACCTGGTGAGAGTCTTCCAGATGCAAGCAAAGCCTCTTCTGCAATAGGCTTCCACTGTTGAGCACACGAGTAGTTAAGCCCAATTCCTACGCTGAGTCCTCTTAACAGAATCACCGTGCGAAGAACAGAGAAGAGTTCCTCTGGAAATCCCTACCCACAACAAACAAACAAACAGAGTTTTTCTTTTTGCATTATACCCACACACACACACACACACAACTGATTGCTTGATAAAGAGGTGTTGGTACATTTACCTCAACGGATATCTTTTTGATGGAAGAATCTTCTGAGAAAGGTTGCAGAACTGTTACACCGGGAGGCATCTTTGTATCGAACATTGTTTTTGCTAACTGGAGAAGTTCTGGCTGCTCATTCTCACACTTGGCAAATGTAACTATACCGAGTTCCCTGAATATTCACCACGGAAACAATCAAGGGATCATATGCTACACTAATCTGACCAGGTGAATTTAACCAGCATAAGTTAACAAAGGCTTATCAACAACTGTTTCCTTATCACTTCTATTACAAAGACGCTATCCCACACTATGCCTAGACCAAAGTAGTCACTTAAAAATAGGACAAACAATTGATTTTTGAATTACCTAAAGCTCTGTAATGCCAATGAGGCATTGTTATCAGCGATGGCAATGACCAAATTTGCATAACCAAGTCTCAGGTGGTCAGGTAGTTCCTTCACTTGACCATAATCCAGCAGTGCAACCTGAAAACGAAAAACAAGATCACAAGTCAAAATACATATTTGGCAAAACAAATCAAAAAGCCACAGTAAAGAAACTACTAAGGAGATCAAGAAACAGAAGACTGACTTGCCTCTGACCCTTTGCAAATCAAGATATTCCCAGGATGTGGATCAGCATGAAAGAAACCACTCTTCAGTATCATTTGGCCATATGCTTTAGACAAACTGCTAAGTATATTTCTGTGGAAAGACATTATCAAGAGGATATTTCCACATCATGAAAAGATCAAAATGCTAGCCAAGAAACAAGAGATTATAATCAGAGTGAGCTTGTCCGTTCCTAGAACATAGTAGCTTACAGTTTTGCTGCCTCTGCCACCTTACCACGAGGATTTATCCCTCTTTTGGCCATCTCATCACCTAGTCTCAAGATCGGGATTCCGTTAATGTAGTCCATCACCAGAACCCTCCTGCGTGCATTATGGTTATCCTCTGATCAGCACTAATTTGTTAATAGAAAAAAAAAGAAGAGAGATGCTGTTGAAAATACAGAAACCATATTCATGATCAGTGAAACAGGACAACTTAAAAAAGGATATTGAGATAACTGGAAGGCTAATATGAGAGTAGGTTACCTGGTCACCAAATGTGGGAGCACCCTTGGAACGAGAACAGGACTCTTCCTGTTGTTATCATAAAGAAAACGACGGATGTTTTCCATTGCATTGGCCTCCCTTTTGAAGTCAAATTCATACCCAATCTTGAAAAAAATGAAAACACACAAGGAGTTCTTGTGACTTGAGGGAGCAGTAAGATCCTAACCTTATATCTTTACAAGAGTACCTGCTTCTCCATTTCCTTTGTTATGGAGAACAAGTCAAATTTGATATCTGTTTTCTGCATGTATAATGCAAATATTTGCAAGTTCCGTATGTCTGTCATCATCAGTTTCTCAACGCCAGGATGTTGAACCTAAAACATGTGGTTTCACAATTCAGACACCAAGGAAAATGCTAGGAAGCTTTTTCAGTTGTCTTCTGATTTATTCTCACCTTAACAACAACATCTCTCTTGTCTCCTTTCACTCTTGCACGATGAACCTAAAGCAAAAGCAACAAAGACAAGAAGTAAAAATGTATGTTTTGCTTGAATTGCAGTTGCTATTTCTCATGATGATAGTATCATCTTAATCTTGTTTTATAAGCATGCAGGGAAGTAGGCTACAAAGGTTCTCAAACAGTTGAGTGATTCATCTTCTAGTACCTGAGCTATGGAAGCAGACCCAAGAGGCTTATCATCAAAAGTTTCAAACACTTCATCGATGCTTTTACCTAACTCTTTCTCTAGGACAAGTCGAATTGAGTCGACTGGTGTTGCAGGAGCTTGATCACACAAAGTGACGAGTTTTCTAACCCAAGCAGCTGGTGCCAGATCAGGTTTCCCTAGAATTTGTGCAACCTATTGAACAACATGAAAAGAAACTCAACATAAGCAACAGTTGAACAGTTCAAAAAGTAAAAGTACATTCTTTCCCATCTAAGATATCAACTCCTCACATTTCATGGTACAACAAGATTTAAGATAAGAACACCAATGTGGAAACAGATTTGTTTGATCATCACAAAACTTAAAGAACAGTCTCACACCAAACAAGAAAAAGGCCAAGTAATTAGAGTTTCGCATCAGTGATTGGTATCACCTTAAGGAAGAAACCACCAAGGTCAGAGCACATATTGTAAATTTTGTGAGCTGCAAGTTCATGCTGCGTCTCCCACATTTCCTCTTGCTTCTTAACATCCTTGACGAAGCTCACTCGAATTTGAAATACCTAGGAAACCACCACAAAGCAACACACTTTACAACTTGCATGCAACAAAGTAAAACTGTGAAAGAATGAAGAAAGGAAACCTTGTATCCCGTGTAGATATCAGAGGCACGAGCCCAGAACTGAAAAGACCTTTGCCATGGCCGGAAACTATCCGAGAGCTTTTCTTGAATCTCTTTGAAATCAATCGCATGCATTTTCTCGCATTGGAAGTCTAAAAACTCGAGGAGAAGATAAAATAAAGAGAGGATAAAGGCAAAGGACTTGTGTGTGGCCGAACACCGCTTGGGTCAGTCTCGGAGAGTTAAAAAAATTAATGTTTGTATTCATTAAAAACGAAAGGAATCAGAAACTGATGATATTAGATTTTACGGCTCCCCGCCGGAATATAGGTAACCAACTAAACTCTAATAAAATCAAAATTTGTTTGACTACGTTGGTCTTGCAATCAAATTGAAGAAACCGCTTAAAGATGTAAACTTTATCCGCCAAGAGGTTCTATGTTAACAAGTTTCAAGCAAGTGAGATTATGCTCTCTGGACCCTAATGACCTGATATGTAATCCTGTTTAGGTTTAAAATGCTGTTTAAAAAAAAGCTATTATTTCAAAATCTGAAAAAATCGTAAAAATCGCTAAAACCTCAGATTCGGTTACCGGTTAAATTGATGAGTGACCCGAGATGTAATCAGAATCAGGTTTGATTTATTTTTTAGAAAATATTCTAATATATATTCATGAAGATTTAGATGAATGATGAAGAATCTCAAAGAAACATTGCAGTGTTTTAGACAAGCTCAAAATTTAAGGTAGCTTGCAACTAGGGTTCTGAGGTTTTCTTGTTTAAAAAGGTTTAGATGGATAGATGTAGTTTCTAGGACTAAGATCATCTACAATGGCTCCTCATTTTGAGGAAAACCATCAAAAATGAGAGCAAGCTTCTCTAATAGTACATTATTTTGAAAAAATGAGTTTATGAAGTGTTTCCTTTAATTTGAGAGAACACTATTCATAAATTCATTTTAATGTTAAAGTTTTTTATTTATACATTACTTTTTATTTTTTTCATAATTTTGTTTTATATCTAAAAAGATTTAATATTTGTTTTTTATACTTTACAGAAATTATTAATACTTTAGTAACACAAGTATAAGTTTATATTAAACATTATATCTATTCCATGTATATAAGGAAAATTTAGTTCAAATAGAATTCTATTTGGGTAAAATTTGTAAGTTTTATAAAATAGTAAGCATTTTTATAATTAATAATGAGTAGTATTAATATTAGATACTTAAAATATTTTTTTGAAGAAAGAAATGAAAGAAAGCATTTGAACAAAATGCAAATTTATTTTGAGTCTAATTCATTTTAATGAAAAAAATGATGTAAATCATTGGAAATGCTCTAGGTTTGATACATTGTTGACCACTTTGGTATTGTTGACCACTTTGGTGAGGATGCCCATGAGTGTTTAGATGTATACTTCAAGCTAGGATCATGCTTCATTGCAAGGTATTCTCAAGAAAATGAAATATATACTAAAGACATCTTGATTGCTGAGGCTTGGATACTGATCAACAAGACAAAGAAGTTGATTCTTGGAGGAAGCATTTGTGTTGATTTTGAGTTGGATAAACAATTCGTTAAAGTGTTTTGCGAACTTGCAGACCGTGCCTTAGCAAAAGATAGAACATTGTATCATGAATCATCTGCTTTGTACTTGATGAATCTATCTTCTGACATGTGTTTTTTATGCCTATGAGAATTCAATTGTGCTTTTAAAAGCTACACTCTAAGACGAAAAAACTTGAAGAGCTAAGACATGTTGTGAAGCTGAAGCCAAAATCAACCATGGCATGGCCTTGGGAGAGAAATGTTGGAGATAAACCACAAGTAGTAGTAGCATTGAATCTATATATTTGAATTTTATTATATGACCATCCCATATTCTCTCTAACTCAGCAAATAATCTACATTCAGACAAGTTTTGTGCAATTAGTACTAAAGAACGACCATCAAATTTGCAAAAGGATGTGGCAATAGAGTATGATCTAGGTTTACACAACAACACAAGTTAACCAACTAAGCTATTTTTGCTATTGGAGTTAAAGCGCATTAAAAAAAAAAAAGTCTTTGTATTAATTTAAAACTGTAATATCATTTAACTTAAATGATGATATTAGATTTGATGGTTCCTGCCGGAATTCCTTAATGTAATATCATTTACCTTAAGTGATGGTATTAGATTTGACGGTTCCCGCCTGAACATAGGTAACTACATTCTTGTTGAATTCATTGTGAAAAATGTGCCTTCACTTCTGATCTATCAAAGAGAAGTATTAGATAAAACATGAAAATTTTATCCGCCAAGATCCATCAATGATTTGATCAAAAGCTAAGTTGAGAGGAATCTTTGGCTAATTCATTCAGTATTGGTGCCATATTGCATAATTATGAAAATCTAATTTAAACATAAACAAAGATTCAAACTTTGGGGATCAAAGTTGTTCTCTGCTCCTGGTAAATTCACCACTGATAAACAAATTAACTAGAGTCAAAAGAGACGTGAGAACAGACGGGTCTTGATCTCAGATATCATTTCTTAGCCCTTAAGATTGATTCTCTCTAACCATCAGAGTTTCCAAGTTGCAATTTTGAAGAAAAAAACAGGAAAAAGAAACATGTGACATGCTCAAAGATCGATGACACGAGACAGCTTCTGGATCCTGTTTAGCAAGAAATCCCCATGCTTGATTGTTGCCTGGTAAAGTGCATTTTTTGCATCTGGACGGTTAGTCTCTAGAACACCTGCAACTTTGTCTATCTTGCAGTGAAGCTTCCCAGCAGCAATGAAGCGTGACAGCTCCCTGGATTATATATTATTTCATGTCAGTTCTAGAAGAAAAAAAGAGCTCGTAAACTAGAAGTTACTGAGCGTATGTTAGTGTTGCTTACTGATCGATGAAGTCCACTGAAACACCAAAGGCGTTTGCCATGGCATCAACCGTCACGCTCTTGTAAGATTCCAAAAACTGAGAGTACACCACCGTTCTTACTTCCCTCATGTAGAACCGGAAATGTGGGGACAAGTAACGGTCAAACTTTATCTGCTCTGCCATTCCAGCTGAGAAAATACACCAACAACGGAGCTCTTAGTTATCACAACAGGCAAAATGCATACGCAAATAAGACAATTCAGTAAGATAATCTAGTCATTGTATTGTACTCACCAAATGCTGAGAAAAACGCCTTGTACTGGCACTCGTACAGGGAGTTCAAGAACTCGGAAAGGAATGGTACCTTCCCAAGCACGGTTAAGATCTCAGGTGCATCAACAACCTGTCAAATTAGTAGCAATTTAGCACTTTACTTCACATCCTCACAGAGGAGCTTCAGCACAAAAACAAGTTTACATCACTTTAGTACTAAGTCTAAAGACTCAAAAAATAAGTTTATCTCTAGTTAATAGAAAACTCAAAGCAGAGGAGTGAGACATCGACAGGTACCTTTTGCTTGAGAGAAACTCTGTCCAGAGTTATGATGCTGGTCAGCACGGTGTAAAAAATGAAGGTCTCGTAGGGAAAGATCTCATAAGTCGTGAAGGTTGATATAGAATCCAGAAATAAGCTGGCAGCCTTCTTAAAATTTCTGGTGGACATGCAGTACAAGCCTTCATAGACCTTTAGCCTGTTCTTCCTCTCCCAGTCACCACCCTCTTCAAATAACCTGGCATGGGAAAACAACAGAAAGTTTTAGATCAACGGTTTTGGTTGCACTATACATCAAGGGTAGTCACAAAGATGTAGCCAACGAGCCTAATCGACACTTACTTTTTCGCTTTGTCGATGCTCTTCGATACCAAATCGAAGTCCATGTAGAAAAACGCAAGCTGCAATGTGTAGAACACAAGGTCCATTTTTTGCCCAACAGCAACAGTTTTTCCTTCTGTGAGTTTTAGTTGCTCCAAAGCTTTTTCCTAGGTTCCCAAAACAAAAAAATTAGTGGCCGAGGAAGTTCTCTGAAGTGCGTAATGAATAACTTTGACATGCTCAAGTACCTTATCACTAATCCTGATGAAATACAGAGCTTTAGCAAGATGAGCTTCACGGACTTCACTTTCACCCAAATTTTCTTCTGCATCTGCAATCCTAGACAAGAGAGAACGGCAGAAAAGAAAAATTAACCACCACAACAAAGGCAGAAAAGGTTTTATACAAAAGATATTTTGTATCATGTTAGCCTCAGATAGAGCACAACATTAGGTTACGGTTATCTCCAATTCAAAAACTAAGACATGATGCAATGATGGAAAAGCAAAAGCTCCAGCCAATCTTAAACTCAGTCTCTCGAATCTTATTCCATCAGCTACACAATAACATCCAATTCAAGACCTAACTCCACCCAATCTGCCTCGTATTCTAAAACTGCACACAACTTTATAACATCCAATTCAAGACACCAGCTTATCATAATGCTAGAATTGCCCTCCATCAGTCTAAACCAAGAGACAGTAATACGAGAGATAGGACTTGTAACGCACTGCCCATTATATCCACACGCAAAAAGTTGTAATCTTTTGCATCAGCAGTGGAAAGCCATCATCTATAAGTCAGAAAACTATAGGTACATGAATTTAGGAAGCTGAAGACGCATCAAAACTCTCCATAATCGTCTAATTGGAAACAAGCAGAAACTAGATACAGAATCAAGAGAAAGAAGGAAACTTACTTCTCGTCGAGCTTCTTAAGCTCTTCCTCGTTACTAGCCCGCATAGAATCCAACAAGCTCTGATCCAATTCCAGCACCGAAGAAGCCGCTAGGGTTTCGTACAAAGGAGCCATACCTTATCAAAAAAAACACCAACCCAACATCAGAAAACGAAAACCCAGGACAAATCTCAAAGAAATTATCAAACTTGTGTTCGATGATTAGAGAAAGGAAGCTGCTTTACCGTCGGATTTGATGGAATCCAAGACGTCAGACTTGAGCTGGACTTTCTCGATGTCTTGGACATCGGGATGAGTGAGGAGGAAGAGCTTGTGGGCTAGAATCAGGTGAGGCTGCTGAGACCCTTCTGCTCCACCGTCCATGGTTGCTGCTACACACTCAATTCAGGGGAAAAGAAAAACTTGAGTGAGACGGATCTTAGAACGAGAGGAGACAAATAGTAGTGAAATTGAAATATGTTTTCTCGAGTAAAGAGGAAGAGCTAACCGGACCGGTTATTGCCGATGAAATTATTTATTAATAATTTCTATATATTGGGAAAATAGTTTTATGCAACTAACTGAATATATATATATATATTTAAAAAATATCTTCATATTAAGAAAAAAAGAATAAAACCACTAAATCGAGCCTTCCAGACCAATATGATTCAATACCAAAAATCGATAGATCTGAAGATAAAAAAATATATTCGTCAAGATCACCATCTAAAATCACCACATATCAAAACTGAAAACTGGAACCGAAACAAGGAGAAGCAATTTCCAATATTATAATTTTAATTTGATCTAGTGAGAAAAAACAAACACTAAAATAACCTATTCGAATGTTCTTTGAACTAAAAATAGTTTAATTAAGAGTTTATTAACATTTTCACAGCAACAATTATTAGATTTGAATATAAGAAAATATGATTAATTATTTTCTAAATGAATTGATAAAAAGTAAAATCAATAGCGGTGAATTCAACGTAATACAAATATAATTTGTAATAAAACATATAAAATTATTGATGTGAAATTGTTATATAACAATCCTCCCATAAATTATTACAAAACCAAAATTAATGTTAAAAATATTTTTACTAGAAAATCAGTGCTGATAAAATAAATCTGAAGACAAAAAGAAAATCTAATACTTCACCAAAAAAAACTTTAATTCTGTGTATTCTCTTATTCGCATAATTTAATCGTTCACTATAAAAGAATTTATTTTTTTGCAATTGATTTAGAAACAGATTAAAGTTTAAGAAGAAAGAATGAACCTTTAATCTTTTCTTGTGCTCTCTCGTCTTTCTCGTGGTTGAAGTGATCTCTCATCTCTTCTTTCTTTTTACTCAGGCAAAGATGGCGGCAGATGGCACTTTAATGGGGGAGTTGATTCAAAACTTAACTGATAGAGGTTAAGAGTTCGTATTCAGACGAAGCAGTCATATGTCTTAGGGAGACTCGAAAGTTGAGGTAGGTATCTTGAATTTAGGGTTTAGATGTTTAAAAGGTTTCTTTATGGAACTGATGATGATGTTATTTCTACTAGTGTTTTCCACTTTGGCGATGATGCACATGAGTTTCGATGTAAATTTGAAGTTAGTATTGTGTTTGATCGCTAGGTCTTCCCTTGAAAGTGAAAAGGATACTATGGACATGTTCTTTGATGAGACTCTTATGCTACTGAATGAAACAAAACCGTTGAGAAGGAGTGGAGTTGATTTTGGGCCATTTATTAAAGTATTTTTTGATTTTGAAAAATGTGCGTTTGGTAAAGATTTTTTAACATTTAAATAATGAGGAAAGAAAAAGAAAATAAATGAGAGATGTTTCTACTTGAAATGCTTAATTTTTTTTGATCCTTTAACATCTGTCTAATTCCTATTGTTATAACTAAAATTTAATTTAATTTTTACTTTTACTTATGTTACATTATATGTTGAGAAACTCAATGTTGAAAAACTTATTGATGCTAATGCTCTAATAGAACTACATCATTTCTGAAATAAATATTTTTTACATTTCTAGTTCTACATAAATATCCAAAACATAAACTCATATTTATAATTACAGAAATGGTAAATGGTTAACGAAAATGATAAAATAATATTAGAAACAAATAAGAGAAATCAGATGTACAGCAAAAGCACCATGATAAACTAGAATTGTCTTTTCAGTAAAAGACAAAAAGCAAATAAAACAAAAGTTCTCTCTAAGGAAAACTGATGTATATATACATATCCTTGAAACCAAAAAACCCAAATGTTTGAAACTATAATCGCAAATTTTTCTTACATTAAATGTTTGAGTAACTATTTTATAGCTTCGTCCGACTTCTTCCCTTGCATGAATATGAATATTTTATCACTCAGTCATTCACTTAAGGCATCACTAGTAGACTGCTAATAATGAGAACGTCAAGTCTTAAATGGTCTAGCACAAAAGAAGCTTGAGGATCTAGAACTCGTTGCTGAGAAGTTCAGCTGAAAGACCTTACGTTTTCGATAAAACCCTCTCGTAAAAGTTATATCAAAGCAAAGATTGATATCCTCAAAAATAAAAATTGAGTATAACCAACAGACAAAAGAAAATCTCATGAAGCAGTCGAGATATGACATGAAAGAGGAGAATATAAGATTTAAGAAAATCAATCAAACTCAATCAAAGAAAATAAGAGAGTGAATATCTGCTTCGATAATAGTGTTCATAAGTAATGGTAGGACTGTCACTTACATAGTCAAAATCTGTCAAAATTTGTCAAAATTATTCAGAGCTTGGCCCAAGCCCACTAAAAAATTGTGGCCTTTTGTTATACATTGTTTGGTGACTAACTAATCTCATTAGTTAGATTAGTTTATAGATTGCAAAAACAAGTTCGGATCATTATATGGTCACATAATATATAACTGATTTCATTAGGATTTACTTACTACAATAATATTGAGTTTTTACTTTTTCTTTTTAACACTAAGAATAACCAGAAGATAACACAATAACAAAACTTAAGAATAAAATCTGATTAGTTTACAAAAGAACAAAAAAAAAAGAATAAAATCTGATTTCATGCTTTCCTTTTTTTCAATCGAAATTGATTTTACATAAAAACCACCCACCCCTTGGCAGACCAGAGGGAAAAGTTGGACCAAACCTCGACCCTGTCTTAATAATAAGACCTCTGAGGACTAAAGCAAAGTTTCTTTTGTTTGAATTTTATCAGATTTGAGTTTGAGAATGGACGGAGAAGAGCTGACGGAGCAGGAGACTGCCTTGTACGATCGCCAGATTAGGGTTTGGGGCGCTAATGCTCAAAGAAGGTTTACTACTTTCTCACTCCAAAACACTGCTTCTGGTCTCAAAGCTTGTCCCTTTCACCCTTTACGATCCCACTTTTGATTTGCCTCGCTTTGGTTCGAGTACTAAACTCTTAAAGTTGATTTCTTTTTCTTTTTTCTTTTCCCCCTGCAATTCGCATTCCGTGTTAGTATAGAGTTCACTTCACAGTCTTGAGTTCATGTTCTCGTAGAGTTATTAACTTGATATCTTTTTTTTTGTTCTTCTTGGTACTGATAGACAAAGCTTATATTATTGATACAAATACATTTACCATTTAATATAGTGTGAGGTTGATGTTTTGGCTTGCAGATTGACCAAATCTCATATCTTGGTATCTGGAATAAAAGGGACCGTTGCTGAGGTAAGCTCTAACTCTTTTATCATTTTATTCGTTGATTGAAATGTATCTTACTACATTTTTTTTTTTTGGTTTGCTTCCATATGGTATGTAGTTTTGCAAAAACATTGTGCTGGCAGGAGTTGGTAGTGTGACGCTAATGGATGATCGCTTGGTGACTGAGGAGGCATTGAACGCAAACTTCTTGATTCCTCCTGATGAAAATGCTTACAGAGGCAAAACTGTGGCTGAGATCTGTTGTGATTCACTCAGGGACTTTAATCCTATGGTCCTTGTTTCTGTCGTTAAAGGTTCCCCCTCTTGATACCTCTCTCCTTGGATCGTTTTCATAACTTAAAAGACTATAATGACTTTTATATCTTTCAGGTGATGTATCGACGCTTGGCGCTGGAATTTTAGACAAGTTTGATGTGGTAGTTATTGGCTACGGCTCTCGTGCCACCAAGGTATTGACAACAGCTTTAGTATAGATCCCGTTTCATTCTTTTTGTTGCTCCATACATTTCTGTATATAACGCTGTCTCTCTCTCTCTCTTTTCTTTTACAGAACGCTGTCAATGAACAATGTCGGAAGTTATCAAAACGTGTGGCGTTCTATACAGTCGATTGCAGAGACTCATGTGGTGAGATCTTTGTCGACCTTCAAGATTACAAGTACACAAAGGTACTTACATGATTTTGATGCTGCATTTCTTATGTTCATTATATACTGTTTTGGGCGTTTCAGGCCCATAAGTCTTTTCATGATTTTACATTCCCTTGAGTGTTCTCAATTTACAGCTCTCCAAGTGTGTGAGATTTGATCTTAGTTTGTATGTTTTCCTTGGCAAATTGTTTTCCACAGAAAAAGCTTGAAGAGACAGTTGAATGTGAACTACACTTTCCAAGTTTTCAGGTACTTCTAAACATTAAATTTTGCTATAATTGTGCTTGCATCTGAATAAGAAGTTGGTTCATTGACACAGGAAGCTATATCAGTACCTTGGAAATTAATTCCTCGGAGAACAGCAAAGCTCTACTTTGCTATGAGAGGTGGTTACTAGTTACTACTACATCTAACAGTTAATATATACTACCTACAAACAATTGATAATTGGGAGCCTAAGAGAGATAGATGCATACAACACAGTAATCTTTGGTGTTAATATTTCAGTTATAGAAGTGTTTGAGGAGAGTGAAGGGCGTAAACATGGAGAATGCTCAGTTCTTGATCTTGCCACAGTCTTGGAAGTCAAAAAGAAACTCTGTGAGGCTAACGTGAGTGTTTCTTCTGTTTATGTTTTCATTTCTTTTATAAATGTCACTCAAAGCTCACTGAGAAATTGAATATTTGCGACAGTCTGTGAGCGAGAGCCATATACCAGATAGTCTATTGGAGAGGCTTATCAGTGGTACTATCGAATTCCCACCAGCTTGTGCCATTGTAGGAGGAATATTAGCACAGGTTCTCTCTCTCCCTTTCACTCTCTTTTTGGCATATTTGTATATCTTCTCACTGGAAATTGTCATTTGACTGACAAGAGAGGGGTTTGATGGTATTGCAGGAAGTGATCAAAGCTGTATCAGGCAAAGGAGACCCAGTAAAGAACTACTTCTACTATGATGCTCAAGATGGGAAAGGTGTGATGGAAGACATTTCCAACTCTTTTACCTCTTAAACCATCGGATCCTGAGTTCTCATCTAACTCTGATTATATCTATGAGATTCTATTTATGTTATGAAGGTGATAATAATGTGTACGAATTTCTAAAATGATTTTATTCCATGAGAATCCGTATTTTTATAAACCAAGTTCTGTGTTCCTTGTACTCTTAATTCATATTGAAGTAAGTTTTTCTTAAAAAGAAGAAAATGAAAGAAAGAGGAAAATCCAGAGGAGTAAAATGGAAGCATGAGATGCTTGAAGAACAATGGGCCACCATGAAAACAGACAAAAGCTCATGTGCAGTTTCCTGTATCTTTGTGAAAGAAGCTTTGAGTTTGTGGTGAAGCTCATGTAGGCTTGTAGCTAACATAGTTGTTGTATAAGATGGAACTGATTAGTACTTGTTTAGTCTATTTGCTTGTTAGCCTACACATTGGTACATAACTCTTGTTTGCAACACAAGTTTGTACAATTCATATCCTTCTCCCTGTCTCGTTCAACCTACTTAATCCAAGAAGAAGCCGGTATGTGGTATATGTTTTGCTATTCCTGAAGATGCTATGGGTTTGCATTTCTATGTATCTGTTCTTAGTTATATATAAAGGCTTCCTTGGTTGCAGGAGAAAGTAACAAACTCAACTCTCTTAGTTATATATACACTTAACCAGTTTACTAAAACCCTTTGACAAGAACTTATTAGGTCTTCCACATCTCTTTCCCTTTCCTTGCTCTGTTTTGATTACCCTCTAGCTAAATGTTTGTTTGTTTGTATATATAACTGCAGAACAACTTCTCTGTGCAAGATTATCCTCAAGTACAGGCCAGTAGACAAAACAGCCAAGAAAGAACGTCTTCTCAAGAAGCCTGTTGAATCAAAGAAAGATGTCTGTAAAATGAGTTTTTAACTGCGTTTCCATCGTTGGATATAAGCTAACTTCAACGACAAGTATGATCAGTACCGGAAGAAGTGCGGAGGTGGAATCATGGGATTAAAGTCTCAGCCCAAGACTAAGGCTAAGGAGAGGGTTCTAGCCAAAGAAGCTGCTCAGAGATTTACACATTAAGAGATTGAATCCAATGTACCTCTTCCCTTTATCATTTGTAACCTTTTTGCTTGAATCGCTTATTTTGAGTACTGAGGCTTTACAAAGTTTCTTGTTGACAAGTAACATTTATATAATGGATTAATTATTTACCACATTTAATATGCCAGCCTGCGCGTTAGTTAATTTAGTTGAATGCATGCATGGTAGGTGATACGGAACAAAACCATCTTATAGATGGCCCGTGTGTATTGAAGGCCCATAAGGAACGGCTTCTGTTGCTTATGCTATAGGGGTTGGCTCAATGACTAAATGTCTAAATCTAAAATTTTCCAAATTTCTCTAGCTAATATTCCTAAATGACAAAATGTAAAACTTCAGTATTCCACCAATTCATTGTCAAGATATATATACATATATATAGTTTGCACCCAAGAAAAAGAAGACGATAGTTACTTACAAAGAATAAACTTTGGTGTGTGTGTGTGTGTGCAGGTTGAGACACACAGTATGGGTTTTACTATCGGCGGTTTTTGTGTATGGCTTTGCAATAACGCCAACCCACAAGCACGGATTCAGCCGGATGATGGGCCGGATGATGGAACTCCTTGATTTAATTTCTAATATCATGCATGTACTATTTTGCTTATTTTATGTTGGTTTTTTTCGTTAAAGTTTTTTTTTTAGATTATTAACCTATATAGAATAAGCAGATTGTCAATGCGTCACGGCAATAATATTTATCATTTATGTTGGTTTAATGGTGTTGTAACTCAATTCTACATATTTAATTGATTCTTTCAATGGTTTTATCATACGTTGCAGTGTTTACATTACATGATTACTAGTATACTTTGTGAGTTACATATTTGATGTGAAGGGAATAATCGTTTTGATCAACAAAAGAAATCAATATGTCGATTCATTGTTCCAGCCTAATTAAAATCAAGATTTTCAGTCCATAAACGACAGAGAAAAGAGAAACAAGACTTGAGTTTGAGTTGATCTTTACCGCACACTTTACTCAGAAAGTTTGATTTTAAAATATACTCTTGGTTTTCTAAAAACCCTAACGCCGTTGACCAACACCACAAATCCTAAAAGCCCTATAGCACAAGAAGTTTTAAGATATTGTTTTCTCTTCTTGCCACTGCGAAAGAAAAAAAGGACATCCGCTGTAGTTAGATCGATCTAAGGCGATTTCAAACCACATCATGATTTTCTCATCTCTCTTTCGGTTGTTTCTTGTGACCCACGTCGACTAAAGTCATTATGTTTGTTCTTTGGCCTTCTGTTGATATTGATAACGGTGATGCAGTAGAGGATCTAATAAATAGCTATGCGTGTTTAGTTTCTGTAACCTGAATTCTTAACGGTGTTTCCATCGTTGGATATAGGCCAACTTCGACGACAAGTTTGACGAGTACCAGAAGAAGTGGGGAGGTGGAATCATGGTTACCAAGTCTGCCAAGACTACGGAGAGGGTTCTAGACAAGGAGGCTGATCAGGGGATGAATTACCCTTCTCAAGGGTTACAGTTTTGGAGAAATCTTCTTTTAATTAAATTTAAATTTACACATTAAGAGTTTTGAATCGAAGCATCTCGACCTTTTATCATCTCTAACATTGTTGCTTTAATCGCTTATTTTGACTGAGGCTTTACAAAGTTACTTGTCAAGATTGAATCTAGCTTGCGACCATCTTTGTGTGCATTTATGTCTAACTTGTATATTTAGAGGTCTAATTGTACATTACATAATGAACTTAGCTGTAAGCACATATGCTTCTCACATTCTATGCCTTACTACGCAGCTTCTCACTCCTTTTCTTAAACACGCCACACCTAATGAAAATACCAAAATCATAGAATGTTTTTAAACACAAAATGTTAATAGAAACATATTGAAATTAAGCTTAAATTACTACCTGCATATCGTATGTACATATTATGGTATGAGTAGAGTATCAACATAAAATGTAAAAAAAATATCCATATTCTTTTTACACTTTCAAGCTACTAATATCAGTCGTGCTCCTCAATGTCTAAATCTAATAATTTCCAAATTTCTCTAGCTAATATTCTTAATGACAAAATGTAAAACTTCAATATTCCACCGGTTCATTTTCAGAAATTACCTAAACGATACGTGTATATTATATATGTCAAGGTATATATAGTTTGCACCCAAGAAAAAGAAGAAGATAGTTATATATTTTTATTTTTTTTGTAACACGAAGAAGAAGAAGATAGTTATAAAGAATAAACTTTGGTGAGTGTGTGTGTGCAGGTTTGAGACACAGTATGGAGACTAATGCCTTCACAATCGCAGGCCTCACCGCAGCCGCCCTCCTCGTGGCGATCACAATCGTCACGCTTTGTGTATGTCTTTGCAATACCTTTAACCCAGGCCAAGCACGGATTCAGCCCGATAATAGTGCTTGATTTCTACTAATCATGCATGTACTATGTTGCTTATTTTATGTTTAGCTTGTTTGTTTTGGATAATTTTTTTTCAGATTAGTAACCTATAGAATAAGCAGCTTGTCAATGCGACACTGCAATAATATTTATCATTTATGTTGGTTTAATGGTATTGTAAGTCTATTCTACATATTTAATTGATTTATTAATGGTTTATCATACGTTGCAGTGTTTCTATTACGTGACTAGTATACTTTATGAGTTAAAAGAAAATATACTTTGTGAGTTACATATTTAATGTGAAGGGACTTTATTTTAGGGGAGTTATCGTTTTAATCAACAACAAAAATCAATTGTCGATTCATTGTTCCAGCCTAAACTCGAAATTTTCAAACGACAGAAAACAAAGAGAAACAAGACTTGGGTTTGAGTTGATCTCTACCGCAAACTTTACTACTCAAAAAGTTCGATTTCAAAATATATTGTACTTATGGTTTTAAAAAAAAACCCTTACGCGGTTGACCAAACCCAAAAAGCCCTATAGCACAATAAGTTTTACGATTTTATTATCTTCTTGTCACTACCAAAAACACACTCCGCTGTAGTTAGTTCGATCTACAGCGATTGTAAACACATCAGAATTTTCTTCTAGGGTGGAAATTCACCTCTTTCGGTTGTTTCTTGTGACCCACGTCAACTTAAATCATTAATTTGTTCTTTAGCCTTCTGTTGAAATTAATAACGGTGATGAAGAGGATATAAAAAAAGTGTAGAGACTGTCGCCGATACGGAAAATACAGAGCCTCATTAGACTCAAAAATATGAGATTCTCAAATTCTTGCAAAAATCTGGTGCTATTAGTTTAATAATTTTATAATTCTATACAAAAAAAATTTGTTATAAAGTTCTGATTTTAATGATATATATATATATATATATATATATATATATATATTATTCTCAAAACTTATAAATAATAATAATTTATTTTTATAGATTTTCACCATCTACAAAATTCTTTTCAGATTTAACAAATTTCTCTACTTTTAAAATCTATAAACTCTATATAAATCTAATTCCTAGTGAAGCTATTTAATCCATTTATCTCGTCCCTTTATCATACGTAACATTTCCGCTTGAATCTCTTATTATTAGTAGGGTCAACAAAGTTACTTGTTGACAAGATTGAATCTAGCTGGAGGCCACCGTAAACTTCTATTTGTCTTAGATTGTGTACATTTATGTCTGATTTATCTGACTTGGTATGTGAAAAAGCTCTATTAATGAAGTTAGCTATAGGTGCATTTGCTTCTCACATTCAAGACACTCGTTGACAAGCCACTCCTTTACTTAAACGCACCACACCTCACGAAAATATCAAAATTAGGACTGGGTAAAAAATTCCAACCCGATAAACAGAATCGAATCCAATCCAAAAAATAGTATCAAATCCGAACCAAAATTAATTAAATATCTGAACATTTAAAATGTTGATATCTAAAGAAGTGAAATCGAACCCGATCCGAATCGAAACATTTCGGGTATCTGAATACATCTGAATCAAATTTATATCCATGAATATGTTAGCTATTTTTAGATTTAATATCCAAAAAAATCCAAAATGTATAAAAATATTTTGAAATTGTCTACAATACTTAAAAACATATACAAATGGTCAAAAGTAAATATCTAAAATAGCTAAACAATAATCAAAACACCAAAAAAACTTAAAATATTTATTGATTTTCCATATAAATATTCAAGTCAAACCAATTTTTATGTTAAGTTTAGTTATTTTGGCATAAATTATTCAAATTTATATGTTATATTTTGAAAAAAAAGAAATTGAGAAATTTAAATTAATATAAATTTTGAAATTCTAAAAATAATATAAACGGGTTATCTGAACCGGAACTGAACCAAGATCCGAATCAAACTCAAACCAAATTTTATAAATACCCGAATGAGACTAAAATATTTAATTCCATATTCCGAAATCCGAAAATATCCGAACCGAACCCGAATGAATATCTGAACATCCACCCTTGGTATTGTAACTCTATTCTACATATTTAAGTGATTTTCAATGATTTTATCATATATGTTGCACTGGTTACATCACATGATGAGACGGGAAACAGATAGATAATTCCCGAACTAGAAATCCTACTTACGGATTCGAAGAACAGGGATACACAGACATAGAAGATGACCACTGAAGAAGAAGGATCAACTCGAAGATGCTGAGATCGATGATAGTTTGTGTTAACTTGCACAGAAAGTAATAAGAGGTTTAGAAGATTGTAAAATTGATTCTTACTGATTGTTCACAAACTACGTAAGACTACAATATTTAAGAAATCCAAAGAGAAGAAAAGTTAAAACTAATTAGGAAAAGGAAAGAGATAATTTAGGAAAAGATAATGATGAATAAGCTTTGTGACTTATCCTGTCACACATGATTACTATTATACTTTTGAGTTATTTGATGCCAATGCCGATCTATGGAAAAAATAATCGTTATAACTTATAATCAACAAGAAAATCAATATGGCGATACATTGTTCCAACCTAAACTCAAGATTTTCAGTCTATGAACGATAGAAATAGAGAAACAAGACTTGTTTTTTCTAAAATCTAAAATCCCTAAAGGTTGACCAGAACCACAAACCCTAAAAAGCCCATAATCCGCTGCAGATATATCTATACGGCGATTACGAACCACATCAGAATTTTCTAGCGGTGGAAATTCACCTTTTTCGGTTGTTTCTTGTGATACACGTCAGCTAAAGTCATTAGGGTTGTTTTCAGCCCTCTGTTGGTATTGCCGATACGGAAAATACAGAGCCTTTTAGATAACAGAATATTAATCATACTCAATTCATACCATACATCTTATCATTTTGAGATGTGAAAGTTTTGAGCAAAAATAATGATACAACACTACAAGAAATCAACGTCAACGCCAAAGACATCTACCGACTACTTCTCTCCTCGGAAAGTTTTTTTTTTTTTTTTTTTTTTTTTTTTTTGATAAGTATGTGAATTTCATTAAGCAAATAATGACACAGGGAGATACATTTTAGTGCATCTAAGTTGCTAATAAAAGCAAGAGTGTCTTAGGGAGCCACAAAAAAAGGTAAAAAAGACTCACTAGGACAAGAAAGGTTCAATCACAACACAAAGGATGTGATTAGAGCTTAGCTAAACTAACACTTCCATGGACAACGTTGAAGTTTGCAGTAGACACAGCGAGAGACTTGATGGCGGAACCTACATCAAAACCGCACAGGCCCGAAGAGAACACAACCGGAGAACAGTCCGAGGTACCGCAGACCGTCCCGAAGGCGACTCCAACCGGAGAATAGGCGAAGCAGAGTTGACCCTGCCCTGGTCCGGCTATCACTAGCGGTGGAGTCCACTCCAGACGCTGCAATCTCAAGAAGATGACCAACCGTGATCCTGATAATCCAAACCCGACGCTGAGAAGCCAGTAGATGAAGCACAGGTGGTTACAGGCAGATAGAAGCGGAGGTTTTAGCAGCTCGACTCCGGTCCCATCACGCAGGCAGAGCACAAAAGGTATCAGCTTCAGAACATCAAGAGAGGCAGGAGACAGAGGCCTTCTTCCTTCTGAAACTTGAAAAACGGAGGAACATGAGTTCCCATCAGCAGGCGAGAGAGGAGAAGAGATCCAATCGAAAGAAGCTCAGACATAGCAGAGTAACGGCACGAAACTCCGACCATCCAGAAAACTCCTGATAGATCTGAAGCCTAACAAGACGCCATGGTAGTTGTCGAGGAAGAGTACCAGAAAAGAAGTCCCCAGCGAAGAGTCTCGCCATCGCCTTTTTCATCTCGGAACAAGTCACAAGACAGGGAAGTTCTTACCTTTAGCAATCGGAGGAGGAGACAGAGAAAGACAGAGGAGGCAGTGAAACAGACCGGAAGGGCGAAGGCAGCGACGCATATCCATTCCGGCTACCCTCCGTGAGAGATCTGACCCAGATCCGCTCAAGTCAAACCCTAGATCTACAGCCAAGACGACGCCTCCTGCCCAGATCCGACCTTCGACGTCCTCGCCATCACTCCAGAGAGGCTGAGGACACCCTCAGACACCGGTTTGGTCGCCGGATCCGGCCGCTATCCGACGAAACCAGAGTAGATGAAGCAAGGAGGAAGTGGAGAAGTTGAATCGTGAGAAGGGAGAGACTGGACACGGGAGCAATAGGAGTGGCGACCGACGGGTAGAGACCCTCCGTCGGCCACCGGAACTGAAGACAGATGCGGTTGTGGCGAGAAGAAAGAGTACGGTGGGGAGAGAAGAGAAGAGAGAATCCACTCTCTCACCTCTCTCTAAGTGTAGGAGTTCTCCTCGGAAAGTTTACGACGGGTTTCTGATATATTTCTGAGAACATATGATCTTCTGTACTTGAAGAATTGAGATTGGTATGTATGATACATGCCTTGCTCCTTTCACAAAATGGTGCATGTGCATATAACCGCCTTGGGTGCTTTATCGACCTTCTTCTCTGTTCAATCAAAACATGTATTCAACTGTTAGTTACAAATCAAAGACTCACAGTTTAAGTCATTTGATCAAGTTTTTGTAAATAATAGATACAAATGTTTATGGTTGTCAAGCAATTTCGAGCCAGTTCTCTAGAAGGATTGAATAAACAAACACATACTAGTTGCTGATCATAATGACCAACAATGAATCCACTCTTATGGCATGCATGCTTTTGGTTAAGTTTAGAGCTGATTTTTGCTTTGTTTCTCACTGATGTAATTTTGACAAGAGAGTGGTTTGATGATATTGCAGGAAGTGCTCAAAGCTGTATCAGGCAAAGGGGACCCTGTGATGGAATGGAAGACATTTCCAACTCTTACCTCTTAACCATTGAGTCCTGAATTTTTTATCTAACTCTGATTATCTAAAAGATTCTATTCATGTTACGAAGGTAATAATGTGTAAGATTTCTAAAATAATTTTATTCATAAGATTTCGTATTTTTTTATTAACCAAATTCTGTGTTCATTCTACTCTTGATTAATTCATATTGAAGTAAGTTTTTCTTGAAAAAGGAAAAAAAAATGGTAAGAAAGAGAGGAAAATCTAGATGAGTAAGGCTGAAAAAGAATGGGTCACCGTGAAAACAGGTAAAAGCTCATGTGCAGTTTCGTGTATCTCTGTGAAAGAAGCTCATGAGTCTGTGGAAAAACTCTCCAAGAAAGCTGATGCTTTCTCTCCAACACGATCAGTCATGTGCAGACGCAGAGATAATACACATGAGATCACCAAAAAACTCCTTCAAGACTCTGATAATGAGAGACTAATAAGACTTCATTTTCTCATTTGACTTGCCGCTCTTCGAATGTGATGAGAGTGAGAGATAAGAAGAAATAGAAGAAACAACCATCTTATAGAGGCACCTCTTTTGACCACACTCTTCGTCGCCGGCGGAGGTTGCGCTTGCCGGCGTTGCGGCCGCTCTTCTCCGGTCATGGTCATAGTCATCGTCTGCTTCTTATTTTACGTATCTACTGATTGTCTTTTCACCGCCATGTCGCGTTCCGACCTTGCTCGAGATCCGCTTACTGCTTCACATCCCGTCTCTGCTCTAACGTCGTCTCATGGCTCCACGCCCCGACTGCTCTGTCGACTACTACACCTCACCGTGTTTACTTCGTGTAGTCCGACGAACAACACGGACTCGTCATCCTCTGCTGTTGACCCGAGTGTTCCCTCTCTCGATGGGTTTGGGCTTCTTGTCGTTCACTGCAATCTCGTTGGCAACTCCATACCGGCATCAACACCTCGATATCCAAGCCTGCTCAGTGCTCACACATCATTGACTCATTGTACTTCAATTTTATACTTACCTTGCCGATTGTTGTAGATATGTGTCTATGCTTCTCAGGGCTTTCCTCAGCACAGCAGTTAAGGCCTCTTAACACCGTCCCCGTACAGGTATGCGTTCATCTTCGACGATTCTGCGTGTAGTCCTACTCTGACAGTCTCTCCGCATTTCACTGTAACGTCAACATCTCCTGGCTCTGTAAACTGATATTCTTCAGTGGTTGTACCTTTGACGACTATGTGTAGTCCTACTCCGGCAGCCCCTCCGTTCCTCACTACAACATCGGGAGATGCATGTATTTTCAGAGACAGTTTTCAACTGATCTCAAAATCTATTGGTTGGGTTCTTTAACGTCGATTTCCACTTCTATGTATTCTTTCGAATGCGGACTCTAGGACTATAACTGAAGATATTTTACGGTTTTTTTTTTCTTTTCTTAGCCACTATCTTTTTATGTTTTAATAATTTCCAAATTTCCCTAGCTAATATTCCTAAATGAAAAAAATGTAAAACTTCAATATTCCACCGATTCACAAAAATCACCTAAACTATACATGTATCGTATACATGTCAAGGTATATATATAGTATACATGTATCGTATACATGTCAATGACTAAAAGTCTAAATCTAAAATTTTCCAAATTTCTCTAGCTAATATTCCTAAATGACAAAATGTAAAACTTCAGTATTCCACCAATTCATTTACAAAAAATCACCTAAACTATACATGCATAGTATACATGTCAAGATATATACATATAGTTTGCACCCAAGAAAAAGAAGAAGATAGTCACAATTTACAAAGAACAGACTTTGGTGTGTGTGTGTGTGCGCGCAGGTTGAGACACAGTATGGCAACTATCTTCGCAGCCTTAGGCCTCGCAGGCGCCCTCGCTGGGGCGATTATTATCGGCGGTTTTTGTGTATGGCTTTGCAATAACGCCAACCCACAAGCACGGATTCAGCCGGATAATGGGCCGGATGATGGAACTCCTTGATTTAATTTCTAATATCATGCATGTACTATTTTGCTTATTTTATGTTGTTTTTTTCGTTAAAGTTTTTTTTTTTAGATTATTAACCTATATAGAATAAGCAGATTGTCAATGCGTCACGGCATCATTTATGCTGGTTTAATGGTGTTGTAACTCTATTCTACATATTTAATTGATTCTTTCAATGGTTTTATCATACGTTGCAGTGTTTACATTACATGATAACTAGTATACTTTGTGAGTTACATATTTGATGTGAAGGGAATAATCGTTTTGATCAACAAAAGAAATCAAAATGTCGATTCATTGTTCCAGCCTAATTAAACTCAAGATTTTCAGTCCATAAACGACAGAGAAAAGAGAAACAAGACTTGAGTTTGAGTTGATCTCTACCGCACACTTTACTCAGAAAGTTTGATTTTAAAATATACTTCTTGGTTTTCTAAAAACCCTAACGCCGTTGACCAACACCACAAATCCTAAAGGCCCTATAGCACAAGAAGTTTTAAGATATTGTTTTCTCTTCTCGCCACTGCGAAAGAAAAATTTTAGGGTACATATCCCACATCGGAATTTTAATGTTCAATCCACTAATTGTCAATTGGTTTTAAGTTCATAATAAATCCGAATCTAACATTGTATCATAGTCTGGTTGGTCTTCTCTAACATGGTATCAGTTCTAATAAAAAAATAAGAACATCCGCTGTAGTTAGATCGATCTAAGGCAATTTCAAACCACATCAGGATTTTCTCACCTCTTTCGGTTGTTTCTTGTGAACCACGTCAACTAAAGTCATTAGGTTTGTTCTTAGCCTTCTGTTGATGTTGATAACGGTGATGCAGTAGAGGATCTAATAAATAGCTATGCGTCTGTAACCTGAATTCTTAATGGTGTTTCCAGCGTTGGACCATGGGATCCAACTTCAACGACAAGTTTGACGAGTACCGGAAGAAGTGGGGGAGGTGGAATCATGGGATCCAAGTCTCAGGCCTAGACTACGGAGATGGTTCTAGACAAGAAGGCTGCTCAAAGGATGAATTAGCCCTTCTAAAGGGTTACAGTTCTGGAGACATCTTATCTTTATTAAATTTACACAGTGAGAGTTTGAATCCAAGCAGCTCGACCTTTTATCATCTCTAACATTGTTGCTTTAATCGCCGCTTATTTTGACCGAGGCTTTACAAAGTTACTTATCAAGATTGAATCTAGCTTGAGACCATCTTTATGTGCATTAATGTCTGACTGTTATATTTAGAGGTCTAATTGTACATTACATATATAATGAACTTAGATATAAGCACGTATACTTCTCACATTCTATGCCTTACTACAGGGCTTCTCACTCCTTTTCTTAAACATACGACACCTAATGAAAATATCAAAACTATATAATATTTTAAAACACAAAAGGTTAAGAAAAATATTGAAAGTAGGCTTATAGACTTCTAGTTTTGTGTTTAAGAATACAATAGATAGTGCCACGGAGGGCCCATCTGCACAAACTCAACTCTCTGAGAGGTGTCCAAAGCAGTTTGGAATCGGAGGAGGGAGCATTGCCACCGAGAAAGGATCTCACCCGATACATTAAATGGCCAAAGTCCATCCGCCTCCAGAGGCAGAAGCGTATTCTGAAGCAGAGGTTGAAGGTCCCACCTACACTTAACCAGTTCACTAAAACCGTTTGACAAGAACTTAGAGGTCTTCCACATCTCTTTCCCTTTCCTTGCTCTGTTTTGATTACCCTCTTGCAACCTTAAACGCAATGTGCGCCTGTGTAAGATTCTACTCAAGTATAGGCCTGAAGACAAAGCAGCCAAGAAGGAACGTCTTCTCAATAAGGCTCAGTCTGAAGCTGAGGGAAAGCCTGTTGAATCAAACAAGCCAATTGCCGTGAAATACGGTCTTAACCATGTTACATACCTCATTGAGCAGGTCTATAACCCTTGAGTAACTAATAAGCTTTCTGCAGGATTCTTGTCCGAAACTCAAGATGTCGACCCGATTGAGTTGGTTGTCTGGTTGCCATCACTGTGCAGGAAAATGGAAGTTCCTTACTGCATTATCAAACGGAAATCACGATCAGGAGCGGTGACTTTGATTGCTTACTTACTGTTAAAAAGAATCTTGTACTTGCTCTTTGTTCTCATTCCTTTGTAGATGACTTGTTTGGAGATTGTCCACCAGAAAACAGCAGCTTGCTTGTGTTTGACCACAGTGAAGAACGAAGACAAGCTGGAATTAAGCAAAGTCCTTGAGACCATTAAGGTGAGAGATGCTTGTTCATCTTCAACAGCTATGCGTGTTTAGTTTGTGTAACATGAGTTCTTAACTGTGTTTCAATCGTTGGATATAGGCTAACTTCAACGACAAGTATGATGAGTACCGGAAGAAGTGGGGAGGTGGAATCATGGCATGGGATCAAAGTATAAGGCCAAGACTAAAGGCTAAAGAGAGGGTTCTAGCCAAGGAGGCTGCTCAGAGGATTTACTAGACATCCTTATATTAAATTTGCACATTTAAGAGTTTGAATCCAATCATCTCGACCTTTTATCATCTGTAACCTTATTGCTTGAATCGCTTATTTTGACTGAGGCCTTTACAAAGTTACTTGTTGACAAGATTGAATCCACCTTGAGACCACCTTTGTTTACATTTGTTCCAGACTTGTGTATTGAGGGATCTAATTCTACATTACATAATGAACTTGGCTATAAGCACGTATACTTCTCAAATTCTTTTTTTTTTTACTTCTCATATTCACACACCACACTTGGTGAAAATATCAAAATTGTAGAATGGTTTTAAACAAAATGTTAAAAATATATTATAATGAAACTAGACTTAAATTACTACGTGCATATCGTAGACATAACATATTATGGTATGACAATCAACACAAAATGTAAAACAGAAAAAATCCATTTTTTATCCAACTACTAATTACAGTCACATGTGCTCCTTAATGACTAAATCTAAAACTTTCCAATTTTTTGTAGCTAATATTCCTTTATGACAAAATGTAAACTTCAGAAATTATACATGTATATACATGTCAAGGTATATATATATAATTTGCACCCAAGAAAAAGAATAATATATATAATTACAAAGACTAAACTTTGGTGTGTGTGTGTGTGCAGGTTATAGACACACAGTATGGAGATTAATTGGTTCACAGTCATAGGCCTCTCCGCTGGAGCCATCCTTTTGGCGATCGCAATCGTCACGCTTTGTGTATGCCTTTGCAATACCGTTAACCCAGGCCAAGCACGGATTCAGCCCGATAATAGTGCTTGATTTCTACGATGATGCATGTTTGGTTTGTTTGTTTTTGATAAGTTTTTTAGATTAATAACCTATAAAATAAGCAGATTGTCAATGCAACACTGCAATAATATTTATTATTTATGTTGGTTTAATGGTATTGTAACTCTATTCTACTCTGATTCTACATATTTAATTGATTTTATCAAACGTTGCAGTGTTTACATTACATGATTACTAATATACTTTGTGAGTTACATATTTTATGTGAAAGGACGTTAGTTTAGGGAAATAATCGTTTTGATCAACAACAAAAAATCAATATGTCGATTCATTGTTCCAGCCTAAACTCGAAATTTTCAGTCTAAAAACGACAGAAAAAATTGGAGTTGATTCTACCGCAAACTTTACTACTCAGAAAGTTCGATTTTAAAATATACTTATGGTTTTCAAAAGAACCTAACGCGGTTGACCAGACCCTAAAAGCCCTATAGCACAAGAAGATTTATATAGTGTAATAATTATATAATTCATAAACTTCTAATCTTAGTGACTTAATTCTATATAAAATCTTTTTTTATTCATAAACTTCTAATCTTAGTGACTTTATATATTTATTAAAGTTAATATTATTGATAGTTGTATTCTTAATTATTTAACTTGTAAACCAAAATTAAAAGAATGATATATATCTCTTTTGATTCTTTAAATTTATTAGAATAATCCATTTTATATATTTTCAAGGCATACAAAATTCTCTCTAGCTCTTTTCAGATTTAACAAATTTCTCAATTTCCAACAAACTCTATATAAATCTAGTTCATACTAACACCATTGAATCCATGTATCTCGTCTCTTTATCAGTTTATCATATGTAACATTTTCGCTTGAATCTCTTATAGTTTTTTTCTTTTTTTTTAATCTCTTATTGCTATATTTTTTAGGTAGAAGAGAGTCTCTTATTATTACTAGGGCTTTACAAAGTTACTTGTTGACAAGACTGAATCTAGCTCGAGACCACCTCAGACTATATTCGTCTTAGATTGTGTACATTTATGTCTGATTTATCTGATTTATGTGAAAAAAACTCTAATTTAATGAACTCAGATATAATTGCGCATCTTTCTCACGTTTCATGACTCTCCTTTACTTAAACGCACCACACCCAATGAAAATATCAAAATTTATAATGTTTTTAACCAAAATGTTAAACAAATCTGAAAGTAGACTTAAATTACTACTTGCAATATCATATGTGATGGTAAGAAGATCAACATAAAATGTAAAATTTTCCATTTTATTATTATACTTTCCAGCTAATAATTAATATCAGCGCTACATGTGGTCCTTAATGACTAAATCTATATAAATTTCCCTAACGTTCCTTAATGACAAAATGTTATATATTCTTTTTTTTTTTTGCTAACTTCAGAATGTTACATATTCCACCGATTCATTTACAGAAACTACCTAAACGATACATGTAAAGTACGTATATATATAGTTTGCACCCAAGAAACTTTGGTGTGCGTGTGTGTATTTGTGTGCAGGGTAAGATACGAACAGTATGACGCCTGATGTCTTTGCAGTCATTGTAGGCCTCGCCGCAGGCTCCATCGCTGGGGTGGCCATAATCGTCGGGGTTTGTGTATGGCTTTGCAAAACCGCCGACCCAGAGCAAACACGAGTTCAGCCCGATTATGATGATAGTCCGTGATTTCTACTGTCACTTATTTTATGTTTGGTTTCTTTGTTTTGGATAAGTTTTTTATATATTAGTTATACATATATAGACTAAGCAGATTGTCAATGAGACACTGCAATAATGTTATCATTTTTGTTGGTTAATTAATGGGTATTGTAACTCTATTCTACATGTTTAAGTGACTTTCAATGATTTTATCATACGTTGCAGTGGTTACATCACATAATTAGAGTATTATACCTTTGAGTTACTTATTTGAATGCGGTTATTCTATGGAAAAAATAATCGTTATAATCAACAAGAAAATCAGTATGGTGGCTATTCATAGTTTAAACCTAAACTCAAGTTTTTCAGTGTATAAATGATAGTACATAGAGAAACAAGAGTTGTGTTTGAAATAAGACTTGGTTTTCTAAAATCCCTAATGGTTGACCAACACCACAGACCCTAAAAGCCCATATCCGCTGTAGTTAAATATATATACGTCGGTTACGGACCACATCAGAATTTTCTCGCGGTGGAAATTCACCGGTTGTCTTGTGGCCCACGTTAACTAAAGTCATTGACTCAGTAGGGTTGTTCTTAAGCCCTCTGTTGGTATTGATAACGGTGATGCATAGGATCTAAAAAGAGTGTAGAGAACGCCGCCGATACGGAAAATACAGAGCCTTATTAGATACATTAATTTAAGATTAATCGTTTTCATACCATACCATGCCATCCTTTTTTACTTTTTGGGGATGTGAAAGTTTTGAGCAACAGTGGTGATACAAAGAATACATATTAGTAGCTGGAGCATGTCATATCCCTAAGGATGAATGGTTGATCCCCTAAGAACACTAAAAGAGGGAATCTGTATTTTTTATAATGGTTGTAGAAAATTTGAAAGGGAATAAAGACACAACTTCTTTTCTTTCATAGATACATAATCATCTTCATCACACAAACATTTTAGAGCTAAAGGAACCTATACAACTTCTGTTTATTACAGTACGACATGAATTAAGTATACCAGATAGTGTGGACAAAAACAAACGAGGAACAACAAGATGATGGGTAGTTCAAAAGAATCTAAATCATTTTCTACACATTCAAGGCTTTCATTTCCAGGTTATGATACTCCACAGCTTAAAGGGAAGCTTAACTTTTACTTTTCTTTTCTTTTTTTGTTTTCTTCTGTACTTGAAGAATGGAGATTGGTATGTATGATACATGTCTTGCCCCCTTTCACAAAATGGTGCATGTGCATATAACCGCCTTGGGTGCTTTGTCGACCTTCTTCTCTGTGTTCAATCAAAACCGGTATTCAAGCGCTAGTTAGAAAGCAAACATTTTGAGCTGTTCTCTAGAAGGTTTGAATAAACAAACATCAAACTAGTTGTTGATCATAATGACCAACAACGAATCCACAGTATTTTTGAGCTGATTTTGCTTTGTTTCGAACAAAAACAACAAACCAGACAGAAGCTTAGGCACCCTAGTCATTGATTGACTTGCTGATGCATTTACTATTTATGGCGATCTTACTCTCACAAGCCAAGTAAATCAACTATACTCGAGACCCTGATGCGTTTACTATTTATAACGACTCTCGTCACTGGTACCGGATGAACACTTGTTATAAGCCTCACGTATGACTAGAGGCAGATGATATTATAACAACCCATACATGTGACAAGATAAATAACACAAGACATATAAAAAAAATTCAAAGAAGCCTGATACTTGGGGGAAGCTCTAAGCAAATCCATGAAGAGTACATTTTCTGACAAGCAAGAGAGGGAAACAAAAAGGCAGAACAGTTTTACCTGTTTTAGTTTTGGCTAGAGAAGGCTGTACAACAACATGCATCACAGTGACACCACCAGTAACCTCTCCAAAAGGTGTCTTACACTGACCAACAGTTTTGCTGTTCTCCAAGATCTTACCCGAACTAATCAACTTCACTTCGTTTATCCCTTTCGGAACAACTGTTTTCCCTATCAACCAAACACACACGAGAAACAAAACATTAAAAACAAGCAAGACTTTGATACTGTTCTGTTCTCAATCATCAAAGATCATAACTTTCAATAGCGATCACGGCAAAAAAAAAAAAAATCGAAACTTTGATGAGGCAAACAAACCTTTGGGCCAATCAGAGACGACCCTTTGCTTCAAAAAGTCGACGGTAGATGAAGATGAATAGTGAAAGGGTCCGATGTCGGAGCCATCGTAGAGCCTGAATTTGATATCTACCGACTCCTCCTCCGGCATGTCCGTTGACTTTCCTCTCTCTCACAACCAAAACCCAACTCCGATTACTGATTCTCAAAAAAAAAACAGACTTTTGAGACAAATCGTTCAGATCTGAAACAGTTCGAATCTGCAGCGAAAAAAGAGAAAAAAAGTAGAATCAGAGGTTGCTTGGAACACACAAAAAGAGGAATATGAAAAGAGAATCGGGAGGAATCGAATACAGAAATAGTAGCTCTTCCTCTCTCTCTCTGTATATCTAGATGTTCGTCTTTGGATCTTTTGATGAGGTGAGGAAGACGAAAGCTGAAGAGTCCACCAAATATCCAACTTCCCCTTTACGAACTTCCAAACCCCACCCCCAACCTTTTCTTTTCCTTCTCAACTAAACCGACGTCGTTTTCATTTTTTTATTCTTTATTAGTCGTGGTGAAAACGGTGAAACGTTTTAATCGGTTGGAAATTTACCCATCTCCATTTCAACTGTTCCCAACAGAATTTTTTCTTGTGAGAATAATTGATTTGGCTTTGACGGTATTGTTGTTAAGCCATTTTTAAAATTATTTAGGATTTAAATTACATGTGTTACGAATTAACTTATTAGTATTCTAGAAAAAAATAAATGAGAAATGGCAAGAGAGAAGATAGGACAAGAGTAACGTTGCATTAAGAAAAGTCCTTCTTCTTCTTCTTCTCTCCATTGGCATTTACCTTGACACTTCGAGAGCAATGTTTCCTAAACGACAACCCCCTGTCACATCTGATTTTATCTTCGAAGTACAAGAAAATCTCTAGTTATTCAAAATTGGTTGTCGTTTATTAGATTTTACTTATGATGATGGATTTTAATGTATTCTCTTTACTTTACCACAGGTCAACCAACATTAGAGATTGGATTTAGTAATGTTTATTAAATAAATAACAAATGTTTGAGTACTTAAGAAAACATCAAAACACGTAACACCACTCTCCTTTGCGCGAGGTCCTTGTAACGTTTGAAACTGTGGAGATTCTTCTAGGAAAACCAGTACACGGACGCTACTTATGTAGTTCGGGCTGTTAAAAATGTGATTGGGCCGTAACGCACTTCTGATCAACTTCATTCAGCAACTTCCTTTTACTACGTGCATGAATTCAAAAGAAAAAGAAATCAAAATGAATGTTTTTTCTTCAAAAAACTTCACTTGTGATTGATCGAGTATTTAAACTACTTTGAATTAATTTTCCTTTCTTCATTATCCAAACTAGGAGGATTAAAGTACTTATGATGAGTAGAGAACATCATAAGTATTTTATAAAAACTAAAAACATACTTTTTGAACGATTATACAATTTCGAAATAATATGGCAAGGAAAAAGACAAGGCGCCAAGTACAATTTAGTGAAACACGACTCAACAGTACAACACTGATAAAATCACTAATACAAAAACTACTTAGGTTTGGATTTGGTTTGCCACTTTCTTTTCCATCTGACCCTCTAAATCACCACCATGAGTTTGAGGATAAGCCGTTAAATCACCAGAAGCTGGAGTTGATGCAAGCTTGACCATATCAATGGAGTGATCCGACACCGTTTTGGGTTTCTCTGTGTCATCTGTTTTTGGAGCTTTGTAGTACTTGTATATGACGTAAAGAATCATTTGAACTGCTCCGAGAAATGCACCCATTATATTTGGAAGCTTCAACAAAAAATGTAATCAAATCACTAATCCCATTAATCATTTGTTGGGAACAATACACATCCCATTAATCTCCGACAGATAAAAGAAAAATATGTTTATAATTGTACTCTATGTCTCTCTGACGCAATCATATAATATATAATTGTAATCATAAAGCAAAAGGTGATGGAATCTCTTTTCCCTTAAACATGAACCACCCATAGTCATATATATACATGATACTATGTTGCGTTCCATTATTATATGCTTATAAAAGATTTAATATTTTTTTAAAAAAAGATAAAAGATTTAATATCATAAGAAAAAGACTCACAGCAACGTAGAAGTCTTTAATAGCAAGACCGTAGAAGAGCCATGTAATGGCACTGAGTGTAAGAAACAATGATAGAGAGAAGGGCATAAACTCCACACTCTTTGTTCGTATCACCACCCTCTGCATCAATTTTATACTTTTCACATGTTAAACTATATAATATACGTAAACATAAAGAGATGCTAATACCAGAAAAAAGAAAGACAAAAATCTTGAGCTACTAACTAGTTTCTTCATGGAGTCTATTATATTCTTGCTAGGCACTACCGCACTAGCATGCCCCCTTGCAAACATATATACGTGTATATAGTGTGGCGAGTACATTCATACCATGATGCTCAAAGGAGCTGCGAAGACGCAAACGGAAAATCCGACGCAAATCCCTCCAAGGACTTTCTCACGGTTTGATCCTTTGGTCAATAGCTCACAGACAAGAATAATAGCGGCAAAACCCAAGAAATTCAAGAGCCCAAGAACCTTCAAAGTTGATATCTACAGGGTTGTTAATATATATATCATCAGCTAACCAATTTTTATATAAGTGCATTTTTAATATAACCAAATAGAATGATATAGTTCACACGCTCGTACTCTTGCTTTCTTGTTAGCATATGTTATGAAGAGGATAATGTAGATGGTTTCGATAAAACATCCCACAGAGTTTATGGTAATCAGGAGGAAGCCTGATCCATCTTTCTGCATAGCGTAGTAAATCCATAGCATCGCACTAAAGAGCGCTGACACATAGGGAAGTGATTGAAAGCCTTCTGTCGATTTTTTCTTGCAGACCCTAACAAAAGTTGGCCTTCATGTACATGAAAAATAAGATCCAAAATATGTATTTTTAGGTATTAAATAAAAAGGAAACGAAAAAAAGGTGAGTTTGAGATCGATGTTGCTTACACTGGTGCCAAGAACACGATGAACGATATGATGTTGCCTACAAAAATGCAAATAGCATTGATAACATGAGTGAAAGTGGGCATGTAAGTATATTAAAATGTGTAGTGTATAGTGTATATTTTGTATAAATTTGATGTTTGTTGATGAAAGCTTATTAGATACTTACCCAAGATTCCAAATGTAAATGCCAATATGTTTAGAGCCATTTTGATTGTGATTTCTCGAGTATCCTTTAACTTTAAGTGAGACTACCGAAGAAATGAGTTAGGAAACAAGAGGAGATCTTTAACCCTTGATAGAGCTCTAATTGAGTTTTCTTGATATGAATTTAACTGGGAGGCCAATGGTACACACTTTATATAGAGACAGTTATGTGCAACTGCAAAAGTACACAATGCTAATATGTTCGCGCGACGTCGTCGTTTTGTGGTATAAGAGAGAGAGAGAGAAGAACATCGCATATTGATGGTATATTTCTAATGTTTTCAAAAATGAAAAAGATTCGATCATTTTATGTGGTATGCACTCTTGGCGTGTAATATATTTGTGTCATACTTTTATGCCAAACCTTTGTTAGTAATTATTATTATTTTAGTCATTTAAGTGAGCTTTCTTTTACTTTTAGACCAAATCCCTTATATATTATTTGAAAAACATTATAATTGAAATGCTTCCTAGAATCCATAGATAATTAAATTGGTCCATCAAAAAATATATTATGCATTTCATTAAACTAACCGTAAAATTAATTATAATGTATAAAAATATTTTTTCGTTCCTTAAATAAAAGCTAAGGAATTACCCAGTGTGGTTAAAACATACATGATAGTTAATTGTTTTGAATAATAATGATTTGATAACAATTTATACAACCTCTTTTACTTTTGTTTACATTTATGTTATTAAAAAATTTAAACAATTACATTAACCATATAATAAAAATTTAGATTTTTTCATGTAAGTTATATTTTGAATTTTCTAAAAATGATATAAATTACTAAAACTATTAAAAGTTCCACATTAAAAATTTTGTGATCAATTATTTAGATTTTTTTGTTATAACAAAATACAAATAATAATAAAATATTATGAATAGAAAATCTCATTCAATAGATATTCAAGTTAATATATATATATATATATATATATATATATATTTAATATCATTTTAATTAAACTATATACCATATACAAATACATAAATATTTTAATTTCAAAATTTGTATCAAAAGTATTGAGAATTTAATATTTTAATTTCAAAACTGCATTGAATTTTAAAAAAACAATTATAAATTACAAAATATCTAAAAATCTCACTTCGAAAATTTTGTTATCAATGATTTATTTTTTAATAAAAAATATAAATGATCATAAGACTATATAAGTAGAAAGCCTCAGTTAATAGATTGTCATATTAAAATATACTATATATATTTCTATCATTTAAATTGAATTATATACCATATAAAATAGATAAAATGATTATTTGAATTAATTACCATAAAACAATTGTAAATAAATAAGTGTAATTGTTTTAGTTTATGTGTATGTATCAATTTAATTATATATGTAATAGTTATTAAATATACTTATTATTTTATTATTTTTATAATATGTAAAAGAACAAAAAATAAGTACTAGTACGCTAAATAGTTTCTATATACAATGTTCATTCCGCGAATTTTAATCTAGTAGATAAATTAATTGAGCTAAACTTATTGGTATTTTGTTCTTTTGGCCTGACCAGTAAAATAAACCAGTGATCGGCTATATATTAGTTTCCCGTAAATATGTTTGGTGGTTATCTTATCAGTCATCACTATATTTATATATTACCTAATTTTCAGTAGTATACCAGTACTTGAGCTAGCTAGTTAAATTAGACTTTGTTTCAATACCCCATACGTATAACGATATGTCTGTAAATTACTATTCCATCAGGACTCGAACTAGCTAATTAACTCCTACGTTACATTTTGAAGTTCCATTGAGTACAACCCATGATGGCTCCTTTCGTTCGTCGTACAATAAGAACTGAACGTTTAGGTCTCCGCCACGTGTGACATATTTTATGTTGTCTTTGAGCACTCTTGAACTTCATGATTTGGCAGCCAAAATTAGGTCCGTAACTAATTTAGTTTATTAGCTTTGATAACAACAAATAATAACAGCGAAGAAAGCTAAAGTTAAATATATATATATTTTTTTTTTGTAACAGCTAAAGTTAAATATATAAAACAAAGAGTAGTGCGTTTCATCTTTAATTAGACGCGACTGTCGCTTGTGTAAACCGTATAGGTAAGATTCATCAGCATGCTTCTTGATGTTTCCACTTGGTTACTTTTCATGTTAATCTAATCATCTATACAGGTATTTTCGTATCTTACAACAGTCTTCAGTTTATTCTTATCTTAGATAATCTATGTTTCGTAATATCCTCGAATTTTTAGCAAGAAAAGTCATAAAATCAGAAATTTAACTAGTTAAGTAGTTATGCTGATATTATTGGAATGATTTGATATGTATTAGTCGAAGAAATCATATCTTCGTTTGTGGCAAAGTGTAGTATTCAGTTTATACGCTTGTACGTAGTATCAATTCACCACTTAATGTATTTGTCAACTTTGTGAAGAGTAATACAGTATATAACAAATAATCTATCAAATGAGAAACTGAAAACGTATGGTTGAAACAAAAAGTGTATAAAAAAGGATTGACTTGTGGATCTTGATTATTATTTCCACCTTTTGTTTTTTGGTCACACTGCTCAGTAGTTAAATCAAAGACTAATTGACTGATTAAATAATATTTGGATTAAAATAAGTCGATAATTAGCAATGAAACTTTTTACTTTATGAAGTATCTGTGGTTCTTCTACGGTCAAAGGGAGTGGTTCCATCCAACCATGCAGATTCCTAATTAGATGGTTAACATTCTTTCCCAACCATTCCTCCTCGTTCTTTTTTTCGAACATAACTCCTCGTCCTTACTTTTTCACTCTTTTTGTTTCGTACATTCGTTTCAAATATATTTAACTGAGAGTCTAAAAGATGTCGCAAAATTGAGTAGCGCATAGGAGAAGAGCATCTGCTTCAGTGTCCCATACATAAGCAGTAACTCAGAATCTGAATGCTTCTTCCGACGTCTCAGATTAAAATAACAGACATACAGTATATTATACAATCTTAAGAATGTTGGTGCATTATGTAAATGATAAAACCAAGAATATATGCAAAATTATCAAGGATGCTATGTTTTAATGCTAACAAAGAGCTTTATTTCGTTGCCCTATACGAATTACCATTAAAATACAGCTCCACGAATAGAGCTTTGGTGAGTGACATAATAGCTATACAACAATCCATTCAAAAATGTAGCGTGCTATGAAACAAGAATTAGTGCTGCAGAACACTACCACAAACTTCGTAATGTATCACGCGACCTTGGACCTTGGACCGCTTGTTTTCACTATTGTAAATGCGTCGTACAAGATAACTATAAGGTTGGAATATATCACTACATGACTTTGATACGCTCTTACCTTTTCTGATAAGTCCCCTAGGTATCAACTTTGTTTCCAGAAAGTTGAGTTTGTTTCTTTCCGAAAACTTACAATGTAAAATAATAATTAAAATTTACATAAAATTGGATGAGTAAAATCCATTTTCAACGTGATAACGTCTGACCAGTGACCATCCATCATACATTATTTTATTCTATACGAAAATGTATGTGTTTTTATAAGCATGTTAAGGAAGGAATTAGAGCTTTGTAAATGATTACAAAAATTTTCTTTTTCCAGCCTAGAGACTATACATTTGCCAGAATAAGATAATTTTTTGTTAGTTTTCTAAGGAGAATTTGTGATCTTAGTTGTTATTAACAGAATTACGTTCATTGTATATCCCAATTCTTTCTAAACACCAAATACTATAAAACACGTGTAACTCTTTTCTAGAAAAACAATCACGTGAATATACAAAGATTTGTGAACAAAATTGATGTATTCAAACTGACAGTGCCCATCTGTTTAGGCAGAGGATTCGATCATCCAACGTCCTCAAATATCTTGTTTTGTGATCCTATCCACATGCTAGTTTGCTATAAATTCCCTTCCTTTATCTCTTATTTTTCAGACCATTTCTCTTATCTTTCTTTTGTCTTCTTGGAGTTTTGGGATCTTACACCACACCAAACAAACAACAACAACAACAACCATATCTTTGTCTTATTTGTATCATTTGTCCCCTTTTCTATACATTTCAGCAATTACAAGGAAAAGTAAAGTTTGAATCTGAGTAATAATGGGAGACAAAAGAACATTAATGAATCTTAAGGTTCAAGTGTCGATGAGAGTGTTAACCATCGGCACTACACTGGCCTCCATGGGCCTCATGATCACTAACCGTGAAGTTACCTCTGTTTATGGCATTGCTTTTGAGGCTAAATACAGCGACTCCTCTGCCTTTAGGTACTCTCTTTTGCTCATTTTATCAAGTGAAGCATCCATCATCTATCTGCGTCTTGATGAAATATAACCATCACATTAATAGTGGATAGATAATTAACACATTCTGGTAGAATCTGTTTTGATGTCCATTTATCTATATGAATATATCTCACTTGAAACCTAAAACATGGACAACCTTAAACCATGTAACCGTAACCATTACTATGAGGAGGCACAAAACAGATTGTTACGGCACAAAGCAATTGTTACAATGAAGTAAGAGATGAAAGTGTGTATGCTTCGATTTGTTTCGCAGGTATTTGGTGTTCGCATATATAGCAATCGCTGCCGTGACATTGTTAACGCTTGCATGGGCTTGTTTGGCTGTTCGTAAAGGAGGACTTATTTTTGCACTCTTCTTCTTTGATTTGGTAATTATTTTCTATCTGAATATTTGATATGAATAGTATATATATATATATATGAACATTTTGAGATGGTTTTGATATGTAATGTTATGCAGCTTATGACATTGACGGCGTTATCGGCTTTCTCTGCGGCCATGTCGGAGGGTTACATCGGAAAGTATGGTAATACACACGCCGGCTGGCTTCCGATCTGCGGTTATGTCCATAATTATTGCAATCGTGTTACACTCTCACTCGCTTTGTCCTTCATCTCTTTTCTGCTCTTGTTCGTCCTCACAGTGTTGACCGCCTCCGCTGCTCGTCGTTCCTGAACATTTTCTTTACATATTATATTTTATACAATTGGTCATATTTTTAAGATTTTTTATTTATACTGTCTTGTATACTTAGATTTTATAAGAAGAAAATCACAAAAAAGAAATTATATTGGTTTCTAAGTATTTATCCTCGAGACTCTTGTTACTTTGTTATATATGTACTGTTTCATTTTATGAGAAGTAGAAGAAGTAATTCACAAACTAGGTTAATGTATTTTATTTTTTTCTTTACTGTGATGCTTGTCATATAATCCTTCTATATAAATCTCGAGAGAACAAAAGATATCATCATTATAGAAAGCCTTTTTATTATTTAAAGAAAAAAAATGCTCAAAAGAAACAAAAGTTATCATCTCAAAAGACAACATCATCAATGGACCTCCAAAGAAAATTAAACAATATATAGCCCAGAACCAATATGGGCCCGATGAAATAACTTTTATTTTAGTTACACAACTAATATATTGATGTATTAGACCGTTTGTTGTTTTTCTTAGATGTTGACGATTAGAAAACTCATTGAAGCTGTTCCAGTGTAGACCTTACTAGGTCAGTTTTTGGAAAAACCTTTCTATTGATCTGCTGGTTATTTTTTGATATATAGTCGGATCTGGAATTTTGGGGTCGCAAACATTTAATAAAAATTCTAAATAATTTTTTCATAGTTTAAGTACATATGTCTATATATAATATCAAAAATTTTGAGGACAAATATAATGTTTCACAACTGTGGACAGATCCGGTCTTATTATTAGTAACGAATATGAACTATGTTGTCAATGCAAACACACACTTAAGAGATCTTCCCAACTCTCCATGCCCTTTGAAGGTGGTCTCTACAAGCATGCACTTCTTCAGGCCATGTTCGTAGTTCTTTTTTGTTTATTGTAATCAATGTAATATGTAACTTTGTGATATGCTCAGAAATAGTCCTGGGTTTATGTTCGATATTTGATTTTTGTTGTTAAGAAGAAACTCATGGAAGGCCTTGAAATACCTGAACCCACCATAATTACCAGCCCAATGGTCCGTTTTCTTTAAGTTTACGTTCGGTTCATTGCCAACGCCACATTCACAGGAACGAGACAAAGACACAAACGTGTCCTCAAGTAGACCCCTCTCGTTTACACATGCAGCGTCTGCATGGTGACGCCACTAACACGTGGCTACTATTGCATGATGACGCCATTGACACATGACTTTCTTTCCCCTCCCTTCTCTTCATATATCTAATCAATTTACAACACTCATAGATACTCCAAATCATAAACTCATCCCTATCTTCGATAAGAGCATAATGGCTGATACTGCTAGAACCCATCACGACATCTCCAGCCGTGACCAGTACCCGGTGTTGGGCCGAGAACGAGACCAGTATCCTTATCCGTACGGACAATACGGACGATCAGATTACCAGACGTCCAGCCAAGACTACTCCAAGACTAGGCAGATTGCTAAAGCTGCTACTGCAGTCACCGCTGGAGGGTCCCTTCTTGTCCTCTCCAGTCTCACCCTTGTCGGAACAGTCATTGCTTTGACTGTTGCCACTCCTCTGCTTGTTATCTTTAGCCCAATCCTCGTCCCGGCTCTCATCACCGTAGCACTTCTCATCACTGGTTTTCTCTCCTCTGGTGGGTTTGGCATTGCAGCTATAACCGTCTTCTCCTGGATCTATAAGTAAGCAAAAAATTATCATAGATATAAATTTCCTATTTGTTCAATCTGTGTTATTGTATATCTGCATGTTACCAAAAGGTAAGGTCTTAACTGAAAGATAATATTTAACAATAATCATATATGCCATGAGAGGCAATGAAACTTAAAGCATATATACATAAACATCTAATGCATAAAAATCTAATGAATAAAATCTTGTGTTCATGTGTACACATGTCATGTATGCATAAGATCACTGTCTCTGGATCAAAAATTTTGGGGGTTGCCATTTTACAATTTAAGCTCTAGCTAATTGAACATAAACGTTCACTTTTTATGTGTGTGTGTAAATGGGTAATTTGATTGATGCGTGTGTGTGTGTGATGAGTAGGTACGCAACGGGAGAGCACCCACAGGGGTCAGATAAGCTGGACAGTGCAAGGATGAAGCTGGGAAGCAAAGCTCAGGATATTAAAGACAGAGCTCAATACTATGGACAGCAGCATACAGGTGGGGAGCACGACCGTGACCGTGACCGTACCCGTGGAACCCATCACACTACTACGACTACTTAAACTACGCCATGACCAAGCTTCATAGCCCCAGTAATGTCGATGTCAGGGGATCCAGTTCATGAGGAATAAGGTGTTTAGAATTTGATCAGGGTGGGTAATAAAAGGGGAAGCAGATATCATCAGTTTTTTTTTTGTTATAAATAATGTGCAAGTGTGTTTCTCTTGTCAAATGGTACCATGTTTTGTTGTGTTATTCTCTTTGTGGTAAATTGTAAAACCTTTTGCTGTATCTTTCTTTGTCTTGTTTGTAAGTTGTAACGTCTATATGGAGAAGTCTTGTTCGTACAACTGATGTTTGGTCTAGCTTCTTTTTCCTTTTTGAGAAGTTCTAAAAATGACCACATGGCTCGTCACACAATGAAAATATGCCAGGATGAAGAGATGGTTTGTGCTGAACCGTGACTACAGAAATAATGCGGTTCAATGTGCTGTTTCCGGATTGTTAAACCAGAACTGTAAACCGGATTGTTAACCCTTAGCAATCATATTCTAACCAATTAATTCACTCGCAAGTAACCAAAGACGTAAAGAACAAGAATTATATAGAGTTACCTCGAGTAAAAAGCAGAGAAAAAGTCTTTAATGTTGGTTTTCCCTTTCCCTTACGAAATGTCTTCTGCATTTCAAATTGGTTTTCGTGTTTTCATGCTATTGAGTACAGTATTTAAATACCTAGCTTTTATGCATACAACTTAAGATTTTTAAACATATTCATTTTAATTCTGTGTTAATTTATTTTGTTTATGTAACATACTATATGGGAACTACTTTTATTAATTATATTTATTGAATTGAATGCAATAGAAAACAGAGAAATGGTAAGCTTGTCGTGGAGAAGAAGGATCAAGAAAAACAAAGCAAAGAAAATCAAGGAAAGTCAAAATATTCTGAGAACGTCCTTAAAGAACATTTTGTATATATAACCTGATCTGTCTCCTGAAAATCATCAAACTGTACGAAGAAACCTAAGACATAAGCAAACTCAGAACAGAGCCATTCATTACAACAACTGTTTTTTTTTTTTTTTAAAAAAAAGACTAATTGATCCGAGTTAACGTAAAACTTACGAAACCTGTCGGAATAACACAAGTTCGATTGTCTCATGTTTGATAGAGGAAGAGGGATGCTACGCGCCGCGGGAAGAGGGATGCTACGCGCCGCTGGCAGAGGGGTGTTAGGCGCAGCCGGAAGAGGGATGCTACGCGCCGCCGGACGTGCGATGAAGAGGACCGGCGTAGCCAAAGGCGGTGTTCAAGATCCCTTTGCTTCTTCATCACCAGCTGGGAACGCTTCTGTCTCGCTTGGCGGAGGAGGGTATGTCCATAGATTTGGATCAAACAATCTGAGGATATCGGCGGCATCAGGGTCGCTGTTGAATCTTCCGGTGGCTACAGCCTCGAGATGGAACGCTGGCGCTTTTTCGTTTAGCAGTTCCGGCGTTTATGGAGATTTTGATTGGGTTACGGTGGAAGGAACCGAAGAAGAAGAAGAAGAGGACTCTGTTTTTAGCTCTGTTCCTTCTGTTGATGAAGTTGAAGATGCTGTTTCTGCTCTCAAGCAGTAATCATTTTTTTTTCTTTCTATTTCTTAATTTAACACTTGAAAAAACTATGTTTGTGTGGATAATACTATTTGAGATTTTGAGCTTTGAAACTTGTATCAATTATCAGAATTGACAATTAATCTCTTTTTTTTTGAGCAACTTGACAATTAATCTCATAACATGTGGATGTGCTTTTATTAAGTGGTCTTGGCTTTGATGGATTGTGCCAAAGTTAATTTTTTTTTGTCCTCTGAGAGCGATGGAATTGTCATGATTTGATGAACTAAAAGAAGATGGAACCAACTCTCTTTCGTTTTGTTTGCTTCTTGAATTAGTGTCCTTGTTTCAACTTAGCTTCTCCTTGTTGTTTGCTAGTTCAACCTCATTATCCATTGTCTTTGTTTGTTATGAATTTTTAAAACCTGCTTTCTTGCTTAACGGGAATATATGTAACTGTTGATTCTTGTTTTCTTTGTGAAGGGTATTCGATGGTAGTTCGTATTCTCACATGGTTAGAGACAAACACGAGTGCAATCCAGAAAATGGTGGTGGAGACCAGAGTCTCATAGCTACAGGAACTTCGTTTGAGCCGGAGTTGGACTGGGTGGAACCTTCAATGGAACTATGCCATTCAAGAATCTTACAGCCTCGTGCTTATGATCATGTTTACAATGCTTTTGACCTACTACGAACCGACCCATCCGTCCAGGTGATCTTTTTGTTATGTTTTCTTGATTCACCAAGTTGAGTTTCTGTTTTGTTTTGTTTTGTTGAGTATTCATGAATCTTTTATTAGAAAAAAGTAAAAAAACAAAGTGTAACAAAAGGCTTTTTAACACTGTGTGCAGAAAATGGTGTTATCATTGTCATCTGACAAAGCAGTGTGGAATGCAGTGAGGAACAACGAGGTGGTGCAAGAGATTAAGGAGTTGTACTACAATGGCATTAATCAAGGTATGTAGTGAAAATGTATTTGATTAATCATATATCTTAAGCCTTTTGTTTGAGAGAGTTCTCATGACACTCATTGTCTTGTTCGGTGTCTTTCCATATTAACAGACGAGGAGAGTTCAAATGATGAAAGTTCAGATGAAGAGAGTTCAGATGACACTCCAGGGGAGAATAACACACCAATAGATTTCATAAAATGGATATTTGACAGCACAGTTGTTAAGGCCACGGAAGTGTTAAAGAAGATAATAAATCTCGTGATAGAGCTCCTAAATAGTTTCAAAGTTAATAAAAAGAGGAAACGTGGCAAATTCAACAATTGGTTCGAGGAAGATCTCAAGACTTCGGTCTTTCTCTCCATCTTGGTCATGTTGGTCGTGATTGTGTCCCGAGCCCGCAACATGTCTTTGAACGTTCCAAGTTGTTAAAGAGTTTGCTTTTATCCCCCAATACATTGGCACCAATATAAAATGTTGGCTATAGGCACTTTTATTTTCGTGGCTAAAGCTGAAATTTTGTGGCCTATATGACAAGCTTGGACGATGTTTTACAATAGAAGAAGACAAAAGAAGAGTTCGTACGATCATGGTTAAAGATTGGTTTGCAGTTACAGAATCCAAGGGGACAATACTCATCACAACAGCTGTTGTCACCCATAAATTCTCAAAGGATAGGGCATTGGACCGATCCTGACCGGTTACATCTCTGAGAGATTAGCTGGGACGTGGTGTTTTACATGTTGATGCCTGCAGCTTTCATCTCAGGATTGTTGCTGGCGAAGCTTAATGGAACAGAAGTGAAAGCTATGTTGTCTGGATCATGTCAGGAAGATGAGGAGGCTACATCATCAACAGCAGCACATAGAGCTTACATTGATGTCCTTCTATGAGTTTTACTTGGTTTCTTTTATCATTGATCAATGTGTAAACCTGTAAGGTTTTTAAAAAAATCTAAGATCAAAAACTATTCAAAACAAAATTAAATACAAACATTATGTCTTAAACAAAAGCAAGTGTAATTTATTTGTCAAAATTAAGTCATTTGATTTTTATTGAACTTATAAATGATTTTAAGATGAATTAAAAAGTAAAATGATTTTAGTTATACCTCTTTGGAAAGTCATGTAAAACTATGAAATTGATGTTTTTAATAAGAAGTTTCACCAAATTATTCTAAAATGACTAAATTCACGATTTCTTTTAATAATATTAGATTTTGAAAAATTAAATTCAATAACACTAAATTTTAAAAATTCATTATAGTAGATTTGTTAATTTAATATAAATCACTTCAAACTATTAATTAAATACACTTTTTCTATTTTTAAAAATATAAGAGTAAAGATAGTTTTTTACAATTGTTAAAGAAAAGCATTATAAGAAGAGTTTTTTTTTTGACAATCAAATATAGATGAGTTAAATAAGATATTATACACTGATTAAACATGTAATTTTTTTTCGTAAAAACATAATGTTGAAAATTAAGCAAGAAATACATAATTATTATTGTTGACCGTATCGCTTTTTAATAAAATAAAATAATAATCATTTCTTTCGTCCTGGAAGAAGATATTGATTTTTTCTGCTCTTCTATACTTTTCCTTTTGTCCCGATCGAGAAAAAAAAAGACAGAGACGCCTGTCCTAAAGAGAATTTTCAACCGACAACTTTGCGGATTCAGGTGCTTGATCGATCTACAGAACTCTGATCTCTTGTTTGGTAATATGCATTTGTTGAAATTGAATCTTCCCAGCTCCTTTCTCTCCTCTTCCACGATCTCTACCAGTTTCTTCGATCTTGGATCTTTGAAATTTGAATTCTTTATGTTTCTTATAGATTCAATTCTGAAAAGAATTAATTTTTTTTCTTCTTTTCAGCCTCTGGGTAGCTCAATTATGTGTTGATTCTCAAAAAGTCTCTGTCTTTATGATACAAATGATCAAAAAATCTTGTCTTTCCATGTGGTTGCAGATGGGCATCGGGTGCTAATTTTGATTAAATGAGATTACTTTTTGAGTGAGAAGGCTGTTGTGTTATAGTTCCTAATGGGGATAAGGTACTTGTCGGTCTCGGTAGCATCAACAGCTCTGAGCTTTGTGGGGCTTCAGGTCTGGACAGAGTTGTCTTTGGATAGGCTCAGAGCTGATGGGCTGATTGCAAAGAACATTTCTTTAGGAGACTCCGAGCATGCCCTTGAGCTGCTTCTGGGATCTTACTTTACAATCGCCCTCTTGACCAATTTTGTGCTCAATGTGTATATTCTTCTACTACTCTCTCTCAAGGTAAGAGTTAACGTTTTCTATTCAATATAGCCAATGGTTTTCCTAGTTTTTAGCTTTCATAAACTTTATGTCATTGTAGCCTCTCTAAATGTGATTTGTTATTGTTATTCTTAATGGTTTTACTTGCTGCTTTGGGAACTATTCTAACGCTCTCGAACTGTATCCTGTTTTCCTCTGCTGGAATGAGTTCAATTTACAGTTCTTAGTTTGGTTACAATTGATTTTTTTTTATTGGTGTACACATGTGAATGAAGTTCTCTCTCTGCATAGGAAGCAAATGTTTTTGAATTTGTAAGAGTCAAAATCTCGTTTCTGGCTAATTGAATCTCTTGAAAGAAACTCAAGAAGATGTGGCTTCATGATGTTTGTTGCCATAGTAATGTGCAGAGGCTTACTGATTGTTTTCTGGAAATGTCGTTTGACCGTTTCTGTGGTTCTTATGCCTTTAAGCATCTTTTGCAGACTTTATTTTTTGGAGATTTGTATGGCGTTGAAACTAAAAAGCTGGTAGAGCGACTTGCCAATTACATCATTTACAAGGTACCGGTTATTACTTTCATTACTTAATATCTTAACAGCTGCAGGGAAAATATATATATAGAGTAACGAAAAGGAACATAATAGGTTTTGATGCTTAACAAAAGGTCTTTACTTAGACAGATGATTCTGCCACTTTCTTCCTTTCATTTTCTTGTGCACTTTGCATATGTAATCCTCCTTTTCTTCTAGGGTACATTTCTGCCGCTGGTGGTTCCCCCAACAATATTTCAAGGTGTACTGTGGACAGTTTGGCTGACTGTTTTATGCACTTTAAAGGTATGGTTGACTTTTTGTAGGAAGTATTGGCGTTCGTGATTTACAATATTCAAAATTCTGAATTATCCTTTTTAGAAAACCCTCCTAATGTGAATCGTGTAATGTCATGTAGATGTTTCAAGCTTTGGCTAGAGACCGGCTTGAACGATTGAATGCATCTCCTTCTTCTACTCCTTGGACATACTTCCGTGTGTATTCAGTTCTGTTCTTGGTTCTCTCTGTTGATATGTTGTGGTATTTCCTAAACCTTGTGGTATATTTGTCAAATATTCAAATTGCTGCATTTTATATCTCCTTAAGAACTTAAACTAGAAAAGCCAGGTTTCCGTGCTAGTTTCTCTCTAGACTTCAGATATTCTTGAGTAATGTGTATTATCAAGTAGGTAAAACGCATTGATCTACATGACAATATTCATGTCTGAATGATACCTTGGGTAAAAGGACTTGCTTTTCTTCTCCTATCTTGCAGGATAAAGCTTTCCCTTATGACATACAATACAATTGGTTCTTCTGTGTATCTGTTGTTACTTTTTGAGCCGTGCAGTATAGCTTTTGAGACCTTGCAGGTACTTAAGTAATAGCAGTTGTCTTCTTCGTCCTTCTTGTTGTCTTTTCTTTTCCTGTAGCCAGGGTCAATAAAATATAGAGCTGATCTTGTTATTCTGCAGGCGCTGTTAATTCATGGGTTTCAGTTGCTTGACTTGTGGATCAATCACTTAGTAGTCAATAACTCGGACTGCCAAAGATCTAAGTTTCTCGATTCCATGACAGCAGGTCTTTTGTTGTCTGGTGTTATGCCATGTTTTTTTTTCTGTTAACCATGGATATTTTAGTCTATTCAAACTCCATAACTCAAGGTAAACTCTTACCCTTTTGGATAGGCTCACTGTTGGAATGGAAGGGCCTCCTCAACCGAAACCTTGGTTTCTTCCTGGACATGGCGACTTTGGTAATGGCACTATGTCATTATTTACACATCTGGTGGCTTCATGGGATTGCCTTTCATCTGGTGGATGCAGTTTTGTTTCTCAACATACGTGTAAGTTTGTCAACTTTCTTTGATATAGTGTCGCCCTCCCGTTTACTTAATTATTGTATGTTTTACCTGGTTTTCTGTTTGGTTTTGCAGGCATTGCTCAGTGCAATTTTGAAACGAATTAAAGGATACATTAAACTGAGAATAGCTCTGGGTTCTCTCCATGCAGCCCTTCCTGATGCGACTTCTGAGGAGTTACGAGCATATGATGACGAATGTGCTATATGCCGGGTATGCTTCTGCTTAATTCATACACCTTTTCAATACCTGAAGCTCTTGTATACATTGTGAATGACAGGAACCTATGGCTAAGGCTAAAAGGCTTCACTGCAACCACCTTTTCCATCTTGGATGCCTGCGATCCTGGTGCGCTTAGCTAGATACCGGTACCTTCAAGTATTTATGACTGAAACTGCTGTTCTGAAATGATGCTTTGATGCTGGCAGGTTGGATCAAGGTCTAAATGATGTTTATTCTTGTCCTACATGTCGTAAGCCTCTTTTTGCTGGTAGAACTGAAAGTGAGGTGAACCCTCGCACGGTGGAAGTCTCAGGGGATGAGCAGTTAGCGCGTCAGCTTGAAAGACAAAACAATCCTGCTCATCCACTAGCCACTGGATTATTTCCTGCCGAGATGCCAAGTTCTGTTGAAAGTGATCCTTCCAGGTTCACTTCATTCATCTTCCACGATTCACTTATTAACTAAATCCTGTGACTCTTTAATGGTGGTGCTGATATCTAAATCCTGTGACCCTTTTCTTTCACAAAATAGGAACTTAGGATTGGATCCAAGCTGGCTGCAGACATGGTCAGATCAGGGAATTGATGTCGCTGGTCCCTCTACAGCCTCTAGGTCCGTTGGACTGGGGAGGGTTCAGATGATGATGAGGCATCTTGCATCTGTTGGAGAAAGTTATGCTCAAACTGCACTTGACGATGCTGCTTGGAGTCTATGGCCGATGAACCCTTCACAAGCTTCCACTTCTACTACAACCATGCCTCCAGGTGCTGGGGGAAGGGCAGGTGGTCTGCATCTAAGAACTGTATCAAATGTGGCAAATGAAAGCTTGGCAAATATACTAGCTATGGCCGAGACAGTGAGGGAAGTCATGCCACATGTGCCAGATGAAATTATTTTCCAGGTAATTTTTAAGTGCATATTAGATACTCTCTGTAACCTTTGATAGTAAGTGCTTACGTGGTTGAGTTGATGTGTCACTTTTTTGCAGGACCTGCAGAGAACAAACTCTGTTGCTGTTACAGTGAACAATCTTCTCCAGATGTGATGATAGTTTGTGTAAAAAATACTGAGCGCTTGCTGCACTTCCATTTCAACCTTTAGGTATATAGATTAATGATTCAGGACATATCCTTTTCCTTAAGTTTAAACACCACCCTCTGTAGATAGAAGGCGTTGTGCATCACTCTTTGGTATAGAGAATGAAGAGGCTCTAGTGCGTAGCTTCTGTTCATTGCTTCTCTTGCGAAAAGTAAAGTTGGGATATTTACACAAGGTGCTGATACACTGGTGGTCTAGAGATATCTTGTCACAGTCTGACCTCGTCTCCAGAGTCTAGAGGGAGAGTGGCCACTCTATGCAGCTACCTCTCATGTATAAGAATGTATAATTTTCAATAAAAAGAAGTTAAATTAAAGACATTTACTGTCATTTGATCCAATAGCCTGTTTTGTTCAAAAAAAAAAAAAGATCCAATAGCCTGTTTAGTATATCATCACATGTATTTTTTTTTCTTTTGTGGCATCATCACATGTATAAACTCAGTTTTTTTCCTCTAAGCTTTAATATATCCTCCTATAGTGACTTTGATAAGTCCATGTCCATAAAATGGATTACGGTCGTCCATGTGGTAGGTCCAGAGACCGTACCCTAAGACTTTTAAGCATCCCGCACACTGAACCAAGTGATATAAAACGTTGAAAAGTCCATGTCCTTGCTCTGCAACCTAAACAAATTTTTTTAATATACATCAAATAAACTTCTAGATGTATATCTTTTGTTGTGTTACAAAAAAGAAAGAAAGATGTATATCTTTTTCTTACCTAAAAAATACTCGTAATGTGGGCCAGTATTGTCAATTCAAAGAGATTAAAGACCTGTATGTTTTTTTTTTGTTGAAAAGACCTGTATATTTTCTTGAGTTTATAATCTTTGATTACGTTGCGTAGGCCGTAGGGTACACATATATGCATTTATTTTTGTAAATCACTTTGTTAAGTTTTCAGAAACTCCACGGAGCATGCGCAGCGCTGGACCTGGACAATACCTCATGAAACATTTGTAATAGGCCCCCGAAATTTTTGAAAAAAATTACATAGACATAAATCCGCAAAAAAGTATTTTAAGCCTCCAAACCGGTAAAAATTTTTTTTTACATAAAATATTGTTACAGGCTCCCAAAATCAGGGCCGGCTATGGACATGCGTTGGAATTCGGATAACGAGCGTTAAATAAATGGATTACGGTCGTCTATGCCATGTCTATGTGCTCAAAGACCTTATCCTGAGACTTTTAAGCATATCCCAATATTGAACTAAATGTTACAAAACGTTGAAAAGTAGCCATAATCTTGCTTTGCAAACCAAGAATATTCTTAGATGACATCAAGTAAACGTCTAGATGTATATCTCTTTCTTATGTAAGCACACTCGTAACGTGGGCCAGTATTTTTCAATTCAATGAGATTAAAGAATTATACTGTTTTCTATTTCTTACATCTAAAATCATATAAATACTTGTACGTATGACCATCACAGTCTCCCATCAATCATTGGATTTGGCACTTTTAACATTTACTTTCTTACCAAGAAGAAGTAGCCATGGAAGCCAATGAGGCAAGCAAGCATCACAGCTCTATTTTAGTTCCATCTGTTCAAGAGATGGTGAAGGAGAAGCTGCTCAAGAAGGTTCCTCAGAGGTATGTACGGTCTGATCTAGACAAAGCTGAGATGGCCTGTGATTCTGGTCTAAAATCTGAGATCCCAGTCATTGACATGAGCCGCTTGTGTTCTCCAACCACCATGGATTCTGAGATTGAAAATCTCGACTTGGCTTGCAAAGAATGGGGATTTTTCCAGGTAAGTCTCAAAAGTCAAAACTTCACTATCTTAAAACTTATTCTCTACAAAAGATTTCAACTTCTTTTCTTATCTCCAGCTTGTAAACCATGGAGTGGACTCAGGTTTCTTGGACAAATTCAAGTCAGAGATTCAAGATTTCTTCAATCTTCCCATGGAAGAGAAGAAGAAGCTGTGGCAAAAACCAGGAGATATCGAAGGGTTTGGACAGGCTTTTGTGGTTTCAGAAGATCAGAAACTCGATTGGGCAGACATGTTCCACCTCACAGTGCTACCTGCTAGGTTACGCAAGCCTCACGTGTTCCCCAAGATACCTCTTCCCCTTAGGTTTGCTTAAAACCATTCTTACTTGCTACACAAGTATTTCTCTGTTTTTAAAAGTATCCTCTGTTTCTTCAGAGATACACTAGAGACGTATTCGGCTGAACTGAAAAGCATAGCTCAGATCTTATTTGCTAAAATGGCGATAGCACTGAAGATCAACCCTGAGGAGATGGAGAAGTTGTTTGATGATGATTTAGGACAGATAATGAGGATGAATTACTACCCTCCTTGTCCTGAGCCCGACCAGGTTATTGGTCTGACTCCACATTCAGATTCTACAGGAGTCACCATCCTTTTGCAGGTTAATGAAGTGGAAGGTCTTCAGATCAAGAAGAATGGCAAGTGGGTTTCGGTCAAACCTCTCCCTAATGCTTTCGTTGTCAATGTTGGAGACATGATAGAGGTCAGTTTTGTGGACTAGAGAGAGACCAAATGATATATACAACGTTTGTAATTTGCAAAAGGTTTTGGTTTGTCTATGTAGATTGTTACAAATGGGACGTACCGAAGTATAGAGCATCGTGGGGTAGTGAACTCAGAGAAAGAGAGGATTTCTATAGGGGCGTTTCACAATATGGGAACTGGTAAAGAAGTTGGTCCGCTGAGAAGTCTCGTGGAGAGGCATAAGGCTTCGTTTTTCAGAAGCGTGAGCACTGATGAGTATTTCAAAGGCTTGTTCTCACGTGAGCTCGGTGGGAAAGCTTACCTTGATGTTATGAGAATCTAAAGACCCATTGCCTTGTGACCTAAGAAAAGTCTTGTCTTCTACCACCGTTCTTGTGGTACTATATATATATATACAATAGTATATTTTATCTTCTCTCTGTTTTCATGCAGAGAATGAATAAGGATGTCCCTCTTTTACGATCGTATATTTCATATTGTTAGAAGGTTGGATTCGAGATTTTAGGGGGTTATATACATTATACAGTTGATTTCGATAATTTATGAGCATTGAGCAATATGATCTACATATAATAGCTTTTAAAAATTTATGGGGTAATGCGAATGTTTCATCTGGACATGTCCAGAGCCGGCCTTTGTTACGGCAGGGTCAAACATTATTACTAACCCTAGGACAAAACGATTACCTAAAATGCTTCCACATATTTCACAAAAAAAAAGCTTCCACATAAGCAGGGGCGTTACTGATATGTTGGAGACTCTAGACAATTTAGTAAGGGTTTTCAAAATATATTTTTTTTTTGCAAATTTGGAGACTTTTTTCTATACTAATTTTTCTAAAAAGTTTGGGGATCCTAAACCAATGTTTCACTTGGTTGTGCTCAGTATATCCCTGCACATAAGTAGTTTCCATTTGAATCACATGTAACCTAGTCTTATGCAAAAAACACCGAACAGCGAAGCGACAGAGTACTCCACTTGACGTTACATGAAGCAAAACGCCAAGATCCATAAAGTGCTGGTCCAACATTTTTGGATGTCAAAAAAAAAAAAACATTTTTGGATGTCCTAAGCAAAATTTTTTTAATTTTTTTGTATTATATATATTTTTAAATGTTTTTTTAATCTTGAAAATACAGAAATAGATGAAAAATGCAAAAGAAAACAGTTAAACCAAAGACACAACCCAATTACCTAAACTGGATAAGTTTGAAACCAGAAACCGATTTGTCTAATATCAACAAGTCCTTTTATGTTTTATATAATATCATATAAATAATATAGATCACACTAAGGCTTTATAGACTAATTCACTTCCACTAATGATTGGTAAACACAATATCAAGTTAACTGCATAACAATATTAGTCATTGTTATATTATCAATCATAAATTTAGTAAAATAATTTTGAAAACAAAATTTTACATTTTAAAAAAATTATTATTTAACAAAACACTTATTCAGTATATTTATTAATAAAAACCTATAAACAAGGATACATTTTTTTACAAATAATATTATTTTATCAATAGAATTATAAATATAATTTACATATAAATAATAACAAAATTATTAATATAATATATAAAAACTAAATAAAAATATGCCCTTAAAAATTATATGCCCTAAGCGTTATTTCGATGGCTTCTCCTCTTGGCCAACATCGTCCAAGCTTGTCATATAGCGACAAAATTTCAGCTTTAGCCAAGAAAATAAACGTGCCAATAGCCAAAATTTGTATTGGTGCCAATAGCCAAAATCATCCATTTGTAAGCGTTTTCTCGACAATATTTGGCATTATCAACATTCTTTTTCTTTCAAGAAGAATCGGCCATGGAAGCCAAGGGAGAAGGCCAGCATAGCTCTATTATAGTTCCATCTGTTCAAGAGATGGTGAAGGAGAAGCTGACCACGACGGTTCCTCCGAGGTATGTACGGTCTGATCTTGACAAAGGTGAGATCGACGGTGATTTAAGAACCGAGATCCCAATCATTGACATGAATCTCTTGTGTTCTTCAAATTCCATGGATGCTGAGATTCACAAGCTCGACCTGGCATGCAAAGAATGGGGATTTTTCCAGGCAAGTCCTCAATAATTCTGTATATAGAAATTACCCCTTGACAATTTCTTCTTTACAATATAAACCCTCTTCGTTTTTGTAGTATTAAACCCCATATAGATATAAAATGTACAGTATATGAGATTTTAGAAAGATAACCACAATATGAAATCAACAAATAAAAAAGACAATACGTTCATGTTTTTCTATATTTTCTATAATACCTACCATTATATGTTTTTGTCAAAAAAGTACCATAATTTAAAGCCAGTTTCAAAAAAAAAGAAAAACCACCATAATATCTTTTTTTTAGTTACCCATATAACAATTTTTTGCGGTAAATGTTAAATATAAGAATTTTATTTTATTTTTGGTTGGTTATATAAGTTTCATTTATTTGTAGTTGGAAGATATATAAATCACATAGGCATATTTGGAAGTATGTAAAATCACATAGGACCACAAGCTTTAAAGTTATTTCTTTTCATACTTTATTTTGTGTTTTTAATATGAACCCATAAAATAAACTATATCAAAGTATTTCTGCTAAATAAATAGTATCAAAAACATTACAATATTTGAGGCGTGACACCTGTCGTCAAGAGAATGATTCTTGAGAATCCTTAGAAAAACAAGTTGGTCCATTTAAATATAAACAATAGTTTTCATTAAACTAACCAAAAAATCATTAATCTAAAAAAGTTATTCTTCATTTTTCCTCAAATAAAAGCTACGTAATTATCTAATGTGATTAAAATATATATAGTAATTAATGATTTTCAATTATAAAGATTTGCTAACAATTTTTATACCTTCTATCATTTTTTAAATCTTTGTTATTAAAATAAATTACACAATTACATTAACCATATAATAAAAATCTAAAATTTTTGTCGTATTTTGATTTTTTTTAAAACCAGTATAAATCACTAAAATGTTCAAGGTGTCACATAAACTTCTGTGATCAATGGTTTAAATTTTTTTGCTATGATAAGATACAAATGATTATAAAACTACATGAGTAAGAAGTTTTATTTAATAGGTGTTTATATTAATACACACATTTATATTAATATACAAACATATATATATATATATATATATATATATATATATATTATTTAAATTAAACTATATACCATATAAAAATACATTCTTATCTTTTGATATTTGCATTGAACAAATATTGATAATTCAATATTTTAATTTTGAAATATGCATTGAATTTTTAAAAATGATTAGAAGTTACTAAAACTATTAAACATCCCACATAAAATTTTTTTTATCAATAGTTTAAATTTTTGTAATAAGAAGATGCTGATAACCATAAAATCATATGATTATGAACTTCATTAAATAGCCATACTAAAAATATATTATTTTTTAAAATATATATATATATATATGTTAATATCATTTAAATTTAATTATGTATCATATACAATAGATAAAATTGATTGTTTAAATTTATTTACCATAGATCATTAATAAAAAAAATGATCGTTTCATTTACATGTGCGAGCCAATCTAGTTATATACATAATAGTAACTGATTCATCAATTATTCAATATATATTTATTTTTATATTATTTCATAACATATAGAAAAACATAAAATAAGTAATAATACATAAATATAATATGTATATAAAATGTTTATTCCGCACAAGGGGTGGATCTTAACCTAGCTGCATAGTATAACAATAGCTATTGTTATGTAGTGTATTCTTACTGATGTAGTAATCAATATATACATAGAAAGGGAATGAAAATTACACATCTGAAAAAAATATAATATTTTTTCATAACTTTAGAATAGATATTTTTATTACTTAGAATATTAACTAGTTAGTTTAAGAAAGGTTAATATTAACCAGTTATATATTTATATATAGTTTTTTGTTATACAGTAATTTGACACTATAAATAATTTCGTTGTGGCATTTCTTTATGATTATCTCTAGCTTGTAAACCATGGAGTGGACTCAGGCTTCTTGAACAAATTCAAGTCAGAGATTCAAGATTTCTTCAACCTTCCAATGGAAGAGAAGAAGAAGCTATGGCAACAACCCAGTGAGATCGAAGGGTTTGGACATGCTTTTGTGGTTTCAGAAGAGCAGAAACTCGATTGGTCAGACTTGTTTCTCCTTGTAATGCAACCTGTCCAAGAACGCAAGCCTCACTTGTTCCCCAAGTTACCTCTTCCCTTTAGGTTTGCTCCAAATAGTAACGCCATGCTTATCATGTAACCAATAAGTATTCTTTGTTTAAAACATGGTTATTGTTTCTTCAGAGATACACTAGACACGTATTCTGCTGAAGTGAAAAGCATAGCCAAGATCTTAGTTGCTAAACTGGCCAGCGCCTTGATGATAAAACCTGAGGAAATGGAGAAGATGTTTGATGATGGGTTAAGACAGACAATGAGGATGAATTACTACCCGCCTTATCCAGATCCTGACCAGGTTATTGGTCTAATTCCGCATTCAGATCCTACAGGACTCACCATACTGTTGCAGGTTAATGAAGTTGAAGGTCTCCAAATCAAGAAATATGGCAAGTGGGTTCCTGTCAAACCTCTCTCAAATGCTTTCATTGTCAACATTGGAGATGTCTTAGAGGTATATTATACATGCACGAACTTATTTGGTATCATTGTAGACATAGCCGGTCCTTGACATATTGACATAGTTAAGTGAAATATTAGTTTTGGGCCTCCAAAATTTTCCAAGTATATACATACAAACATAGGTCCCCAACTTGTTAACTTATTTACTAATTTTTTTGATAAATTGTTTAAAAATTCTCAATATCTCATGATAGGCTCTGATTGTAAAAATGGTTGTATTCATTGGTTATCAACGTAGATCATAACGAACGGGGCTTACCGGAGTATAGAGCATCGTGGAGTTGTGAGCTCAGAGAAAGAGAGGCTTTCTGTGGCGGCATTTCACAATTTGGGAATGGGTAAAGAAGTTGGTCCTTTGAGAAGTCTCGTGGAAAGGCAAAAGGCTGCGTTTTTCAAAAGTGTGACCATTGAAGAGTATCGCAAGGACTTGTTCTCACGTAAGCTTGATGGAAAATCTCACCTTGATGTTATGAGAATCTAAATAAAACAATAAAACCATTTCCCTGTGGCGCAAGAAACTCTGCCTTCTCAGACCGTTCATGTTGTTTCTTCTTTTGTTCATACTCTGTTTCTTCTTTTGTTCATGCATTCCCTCCATCTGCAACTTACTTCTATTTTTGATTTTTATATTTCTCTCTGAATAGGGAATCTCTCTATATATATACACGTAGATTTGCTCCAATATATGCTTGGGAAAATATAGAAATATGTTATTTTCATCTCTAAATAAAAAGACAAAAAAGTAACATTCTTCTATATTTTTCTATATATAGTACTCTATTATGGAGTAAGTTTTACTTCAATAGTTTACTATATAATAGAATTACTCTATTATAGAGGAGAAAAAAAGAGAAAAATCACTTTTTTACTCTGTTTTTTTGGAATGAAAAAGTGATTTTCCTCTATTTTCTTTCCTGTAAATTACCGGAGCAAAACTTAATGTACAATAGAGCTACTTTATTTTAGTATGAATTTAGGGACAGTACGACCTATGTATAATAGCTTTTAAAATTTGAGGAGATAATGCGAGTGACATCTGGACGTGTCCAGAACTGGACATGATTGTTACGGCAGGGACAACATTTTTATAAACCTAAGGACAGAACAATGACCTAAACTGCTTCCGCATAAGTAGTTTCCATTTTGCAACATAAGTCACATGCAAAACGACGTAGTACTTCACTTACCGGTACTTGTAGCAAAACGCCAAGATCCATTATCTTTTTCTTAACAATATTTGGCACATTATCAACATTCCTTTTTTCTTTCAAGAAGAATCCGCCATGGAAGCCAAGGGAGCGAGCCAGTATAGCTCTATCATAGTTCCATCTGTTCAAGAGATGGTGAAGGAGAAGCTGACCACGACGCTTCCTCCGAGGTATGTTCGGTCTGATCTTGACAAAGTTGAGATCGACGGTGATTTAAGAGCCGAGATCCCAATCATAGACATGAATCTCTTGTGTTTTTCAACTTCCATGGATGCTGAGATTCACAAGCTCGACTTGGCATGCAAAGAGTGGGGATTTTTCCAGGCAAGTCCTCAATAATTCTGTTTATCGAAATTGCCCTTAATAATTTCTTCTTTACAAGATAAATCCTCTTCGTTTTTATTGTAGTATTAAACCCCATATTGTATATAAGAGATTTAGATAAGATAACCACACAACATAAGAAGTCAACAAATTAACAAGTAAAGATGCTCATGTTTCTCTTTATTTTGATAAATTGATCAAACTACCACACTCTTAATATCACTTTTAATGTTTATCTTAACCACATTTATCTTTAATTTTAACGAGGTAAATAGATACTTATAATCATATGGTTAACTAATCTATGCTTACGGTTTAGATTTGAGGATGAGATTTTAGAAGGTAGAATTTAATATTTTAATAAACATATAAATAAAATTTGAAATAAATAATATAAAAATAGTTTCAAAAAAATTCAAATTTCGAAATGAAAGTTTGGAAAAAAAATATTTCGAAAAAACCAATTCAAAAAACTTATAATTCGAAGACTATAAAAAAGGCTTTCTTAAAAATATTTATTTAAGTAATTATTTATATTTATATTTATAAATTAAATGTATAATAGTTTTTTGCCTCTTTCATGAAGAATGTATTTATGAAAATATCTCTTTAATGAAGGTAAACATGAATAAAGGTACCAAAAATGAAGTAAAAATGAAATTCCCCTCTATATTTTGTACATAAAGAAATTTCATTTGTTTGTAGTGTTGGATGATATACAAAATCACAAATGTATAGTTGGAAGATATAAAAAATCACAGAGGACCACAAGTTTTAAAGTTATTTCATTAACACTTTATTTTGTATATGAAACCCATAAAATAAAACTATATCAAATTATTTTTGCCAAAGACAACAGTATGACTCGCATAGTATTTCTATTTTTATGGAGTGTATTACTTACTTACTGATGTAGTAATCAGTATAAATACATAGAAATGTAATGAAAATTGCACATACAAAAACAAAAGAAATATAATATTGTTTTCACAACTTTAAAATAGTTATTTTTTATTTTAAAAAATTAACTAGTTTGTTCTCAAAAAAAAAATAACTAGTTTTTTTGTAAGAAAGGTTAATATTAAATAGTTATATATATATATATATATATATATATCTTTTATATAATTTTTTCTTATACAGTAATTTTTCCCCATACATAATATTAACTAGTTCATTGTGGTATGTCTTTCTGATGATTATCCTTAGCTTGTAAACCATGGAATGGAAACAGGCTTCTTGGACAAATTCAAGTCAGAGGTTAAAGATTTCTCCAACCTTCCCATGGAAGAGAAGAGGAAGCTGTGGCAACAACCCAGTGAGGTCGAAGGGTTTGGACAAGCTTTTGTGGTTTCAGAAGAGCAGAAACTCGATTGGTCAGACATATTCCTCCTTGTAATGCAACCTGTCCACTTACGCAAGCCTCACTTGTTCCCCAAGTTACCTCTTCCCTTTAGGTTTGCTTCAAATAGTAGTCAGTAATCCACAAGTCTTCTCTGTTTTAAAACCTGGTCATTGTTTCTTCAGAGATACACTAGACACGTATTCTGCTGAAGTGAAAAACATAGCCAAGATCTTATTTGCTAAAATAGCGAGAGCCTTGATGATCAAACCTAAGGAGATGGAGAAGTTGTTTGATGATGAGTTAAGACAGTCGATGAGGATAAATTACTACCCGCCATGTCCAGAGCCTGACCAGGTTATTGGTCTACCTCCGCATTCAGATTCTACAGGACTCACCATACTGTTGCAGGTTAATGAAGTTGATGGTCTCCAAATCAAGAAAAATGGCAAGTGGGTTCCTGTCAAACCTCTCCCAAATGCTTTCGTTGTCAACGTTGGAGATGTCTTAGAGGTAAGTTATAAAATGCATGTGAGAGGACATATATGGTATTACTATACAAATGGTTCCATTCATGGTATTGTTAATCAATGTAGATCATAACGAACGGGGCATACCGGAGTATAGAGCATCGTGGAGTTGTGAGCTCAGAGAAAGAGAGGCTTTCTGTGGCGGCATTTCACAACTTGGGAATGGGTAAAGAAGTTGGTCCTTTGAGAAGTCTCGTGGAAAGGCAAAAGGCTGCGTTTTACAAAAGTGTGACCATCGAAGAGTATTTCAAGGGATTGTTCTCACGTAAGCTTGATGGAAAAGCTTACCTCGAGGTTATGAGAATCTGAAGGAAACAATGCATAAAACCATTTCCCTATGGCGCAAGAAACTCTGCCTTCTCAGACCGTTCATGTTGTATTATACGTACACTCTGTTTCTTATTTTGTTCATGCATTCAGTAAATAGGTAAATCTGTCCCTCTCTATGCTTCAAATCTTGTTAGACTATCGATTTGTTAATAAAGAACGTTTTCGATCGCTTCTTCAAGTTACTGTTTCTCAAAGATCTATCTACTAATAATAGTAAAACATACCTATATTACCACAAATAGCAAGCGAGGGCTTGTGACAGAAGATTTATTACCTAATTCAGTAACTTCCGGCTGTTAGCTCGTACAGTCCCATAGACTACCAACTCCAACCATTGAGGATATGTCTGAGAGACGTCTCAGCTCTAGCTAGTTTTTCTAAGGGTGGTTTAGGCCTTCTGAAGAACGGTTATTAAGAAAGAAAAACACTGGCTCTCCTTTGGACAGCCTTGAGCGACTTTCAGATAATAAGAATCTCATTGTGTTTACTCTAGGGATCATAGATTATCAAGAGCTTTGTCTTCTGGAAGAGGTTAAATGGCTACTCATCGATACTTTTGGATTTTTTTACATTTAACATGTTATACTTCATTAATGTAAAAGCTATGAGCTGACAATAAATAAATAAATAAAAGCTATGAATAATTATTTGACAAATACACAGAAGACGTTTTAATCTTTTTAGATCTGAAGAAGAAAAAAATACTTATAGTAGGATGATGATAGTCTTTGTGAAACAATTGAAGATAGACAGACCATTTTGAGATTCTATCCCATCTAAATGATTGTTTTACAATGCTCAGAAGTAAGTCGTGCGATGATGTAATATCATTCATCATAGACCTGTGACAATGTATTCTGACAGCTGGTCAAGTCTCCGTGGATCTGTAGGAGAGGACCAGTGATCACAGAGTTTGTGGGAGTTAGGGAGGAATATTAGTCAAACTTTTTATGTTTAAGTCAAAGAGATTATATCAAAAGAGATGTCTCTATCTTTGTTGACATGGCTCAGACGTTGCGTTTTCTCTTTAGTTTTACAGCATTGTTTATAAGTTGGTCTATCACTAGGTTTCTCTCCTCTTGTGTGATTGTTTTAGTAACCAAATGAAAACAACAGAAGGTTGTATCTGCTTTTTACAACAATAGCTTATTGAAAAGACTAAACAGGTGAACGTTGTGCGTGTAACCACTTTCGTTTGTCTTAAGATATTCTCGTAAAACCATGTTACATGTATATATCTTGCTCAGCTAATTGTTTTGATCTCTATCTTCTTGGTAGTTGAATGGTAATGGAACAGATTTGAACGCCCTGAACTTCCCAACATTGTTTAAATGCTCATTCTCCAGCCTAATCAGCAAAACTTCTCAAAAATATATGTATAGATCCATGGAAACAACATTACTCAGTCTCTAGAGCTTACCTGAAGAAGTTCCATACACCTCTGCGTATGATCTCAAGACAAGCAAGAAGCGCGACAAGAGTTTCTCTATGTAAGAAAGAGAACTTTAGATCCAAAACTGTTTGCAGCCACACTAACCTCAACAAAACATTCATGACCTGTCAAGAAGATGAAGCAACATAAACCATACAATAATAAAAAAATAAAAAACAACAGAGGGTGTTGGTGATTTTGATTGCTCACCATTGCAGCATAGTACACGCTTTTGTGAGGAACAAGAAGCTTGTCTCTCAAGAAACTGTTCGTACATCCTCTCTGAAGCAACCCCCAGTCAATAAAAATGTCCCAGTAAGTTGCGTAAAGCGTTGCAACTCCTGAGAAAACCCAAGCTGTGATGTTCCATGTAGTTCCTCTGTTAAGAGTAAATGCTGTTCTGAGACAAGCAGCAACGATGGTCAAGAGATACTTGATGGCATTGTATCCATGACTCAGATCTTCTTCTTCTATTATTCTTCGGATGCACTGAAGAAACCGTAACCAGTAAGGTATAACAGCTACAATGAAGTAGAATGTTGTGAAAACATCGTTTGATCTGCAAGTGTTTCGTTGTCTTTGTCTGAAATCTCCAAATCCATAGTAGCATATGTAGAACTCTAGACTCCTCAGTGCTTGAACCTGGCTTGTTAGTTGATCTGCTAAGAAAAAGTCTGGAAGGTTCACCTGCCAAACACATATTATTGATGATGTTGTGCATATGTGTGAAGCAGAGGATATTGTTGGTACCGTGTAAAACGGTGCAGCGATGCAGCGAAACAGGACCGTGAGGAAGAAGAACCGGCTTGACCGATACAGAATGTTAAAGGGGCAAAGAGTAATGGCAAACACTAGCTGAAACGTGACCAAACACAAAAGGATTTGAGTTGTGAACTGTAATGAGAGAGGCAGAGTTAAGGAACTTACAGCGAGGAGGAAGAGAGGAATAAGTTCAGTGACTATTCTGTAGTCTTTGGTTTGAGAATCCATTTCCATATCAAGGTTTAATAAGACAGCACACAAAGAAAGTGTACCAAGACCAAAGCTTAGAAGTAGAACATGTCTATAACCAAGTTCAGTCCCTTGTTTAAATCCAAAGATGAAGGAGTAATTGACACGGTATATCCTCCAAAAGTAGATATTAGCAGCGTACATGACAACATGCAAGACTACAAACCCAAAGAACCTGTACATATCTCAAGATCATCATATGAAAGTTACACAGAGATTTAGAGAGTTTGTTTCAGTGGATACCTGTAGAGAGGGAACATTGTTTCCATGTAAGTTCTTTGTCCTGGTGTGCCCATGATGTTACGAGCATGGATGATCAGAGCAAGAGCTATTATGAGAGAAATAGCACAGCCAAAGAAGAAGCCTGAAAAAAAACAGAACATAATGATGAACTACTCCTAAAACACACAAACCAAAGACTGTATATATATAACAGTTTTGTTATAAACCGGTGGAGAATGTAGTTCGATGTAGTTCTTTGTTCTCTTTTGGTCTTAAGAGGTTCATCCCTTGTCTCCGGTTTGAATTGCAGAAATGTTGGATGAAAGTAGATTCAACTCTTATCATCAGCTTATGAACCTGAAGATGTTTAAAGCTTGAAGTTAAGGTTTGTTTTTGGAGATAAGTGTGTGTGTTTAAACATCTGCTTACTTCATCAGAGCTAGTGAGGTAAGAGCTATCCACCATCTCCATGTACTGTTTAGCAGCATTTCTTGCAGATATCTAAAACAGAAGAGCATATCAACCGTTATATATATACTAAAAGTTGTAAATGTCATCAGTAGATTTTGAGTAGAAAGTACCTTATCATACTTCTTCATGATCTTGGAAACCGCTGACGTGTTCAAGAAGCTATAGTTCTTAAGATGTGCAAGTTTCTGATAGAACTCGATGAACGCTCTCTGAAGTCTCTCCTCAACTTTCTTGAGATTCTGTCTTGTAAACTTGAGCTCTTCTTGCTTATGAACCTTGAGGATGGTCTTAATGGCAGAGAGTGGAGTTTCCCCTCTCTTGTTCATCCTTATACCCTCAAGAATACTCTCATTGGCTGCTTCCTCTTTCTTGATAAGATCCCTTAATGTCACTTCTGAATACCCAAAAGCATAAAGACTCAATACTCACATGCCAAATTAGACCTAGAAGCAATCAGAGAAACTCACTTTGTTCTTTAGACTTAGAAGATAAGGCACTGATGTCTACTGAGACTGAATCAGAGGAACACGGTTTCTTCTCCATAACTCTGTGTCTGAAAGCAACCAAAGCCTCCATCTGTCTGGTCAGAGCCAAAGACTCGTACCTCGCTTTCTCCACTTTCAGACTGTAGAAGCTATTCACTTTGTTGAACTCTCGATCTAGGGTTCTAAAGAAGGCAGCCTCAGAGTCTCCACCTGGCTCTCCAGCCTTCAAAAACGCAGTCTCGTAAGTCATATCGTTGTGCTCGTAGTCGGAAGGAGGCACAGTGTTGAAAACAATGACGTGATTCTCAGAGACAGAGGCGTCGCGGGTGTAGCGTCTGGTTAGGTTACGTGCGAAAGAAGGTTTTGTCTGGCTGTTGGAAACTGAAATCCTCCGGGTGGCTTGGATGTCTTGAAGGATGGTTTTGAGGTAAGCGTAATCTATGTAAGCTTCTTGCCACTCTGGGATCATCTTAGACACAAACTCTCTCCCGAATCTCATTTTCTCGTTTCCTCTTTTTTTTTTTGTTTAGTTAAGCTTCAACGTCTTAACGCAAATCTCTCTATCTATCTATCTCTAAAGCTTGTAAAGTCATAAACTCATTTAAGAATCTTGGTCTCTCTCTATGTCTTTAAAACAAAGGTGGAAAGAAGACTTCCCATGTTCTGACTTTTGGGTTTGAGTTACGTTTAATGCTATTTAATTGTTTGTTTGCGAAATGAAGACCTCTCTAACCAAAACTTTAAATTGTACCAGTTGAGAGCTACCAAGAACACTATAGTCCACAATTAAACCAATAAAAAAAAAAAAAATTGGTATCTTCTTGACCACAATATTCTTCTGCGTTATTTTAGCTATATACTTTTTTGACAAGACACGTGCATGACCTATGTGAGATAAGATAAAACTCAAAACTAAAACAACAACAACAAAAATGTTCACAATTAAAAAGGTCAAAGAAAAAAAGATATACACATGTCGTCAGTGAAGAGTTATGAGCAGACTTTTTTTTTTGGTAAGAAGTTTTAATTTTTTTTTGAGCAAACTTTTTTTTGGTAAGAAGTTATGAGCAGACTTATCCAGGAAGATTCATACTCAACTCTTACACATGTTGATCCGTACGTGAGGTATACGGACTCAGCTGTAATACACAGCAATTTTCTCTTGCACTCCTATCTCTTGTAATTTAAGTTCAAAACCACTTCATCTCGACGTGTGAAGCCTCTATTACGTATTTATATTCTTCTAGTTATTAGTTTTATATTAATATTTCTCTACTTAACTGCATGTATGCAGTAGCGGCCCCAGGGCCGGCCTTGGACCATGCGTGGTGAAACATTTGCAACAGGCCCCCGAAATTTTTTTTAAAAATTACATAGACATAAGCCCCCAAAAATTTTTTTAAGCCCCCAAAAATTTTTTTTACATTGACATTGCAACAGGTCCCCAAAATCTCAGGGCCGGCCCTGAGCGGCCCTGACTACAAGCATATGCTTCCAGCCAATTTTTAAATATGTAAATTATCAGCCATTTTTATTGAAGTTTTATTCACTGTTAACTTGTAAAGTCGATTTTTTTTTTGCTTCCAGTCTATTCTATCTTACGGCAGTTCAGGGCCGGGTCTGAATGTATGTAAATTGTATAAAGTATGTAGAGACGCAGTGAAAGTAAAACGATGTTAGTTTCAAAAAAAATAAAAGTAAAACGATGTTTCCAAGCTTATACTCCCTTGAAAAGTAAAACGGAGTATATGTTTCCCTTGAAAAAAAAGTATATGTTTCATAGACCGATCGAGCTAGTGGCTAGTTTTTTTTTTCTTTTTTTAGCTAGTGGATAGTTAAAGCGATAAAACAGTTTTTTTTGTCACTAAAGTATCCGCTAAACCAACGAGTACTATAACCTTAATATGATTTAATCGTTGTTATTCGTTATATACCGTTGTTAAAACTTATATAGTAACTTGTTTTTGTTCGTATGATCAGCGACAATTAAACTGTTTATCTATTTTACCTAAATGGCTACCATACATGGTGTATAATATGTATAATTGTCACTGTATCCTCAATTCTCACCGATATAATAGACACAAACTCTCTTCTATTCTTAATTAGCCTCTCATTATAAATCGTACATCGTGGTTTAAGCTGCTTTATATCTTTATGGTTTTTCTCTCAGATCTGAGAAATGGGTCGACGGTGAAATGGAAGCACCATCCAAAATAACTGAAAAAATAACAACAAAGAAAACGACTATAATTGTAGAATCACGGTTGATGAAGAGAAAGGAGACGATCACAATCGATGAAGAGGAAGATGAAGAGAAGATCCAAGGTAAAAAAGTTGTTATATTCAAATTCAGGGAGACAAAATTCGTCTGGGTGATGGCACAGAATTGACAAACGAAATTTAATAGGGACTGTTATACAAATTTGGTGGTGAAGAGAAGGATGCTCTCGATGAATGTGTATTTTTTTTGTCGGAAAAGAGAGGATATGTAAGAGAAGAGTCGTCGTCTATACTAAGTTCGATGAAAAACGTTATAGAATAGAATAAATATGTTTGTTAGAGTATCTCCGAAAGCCCCCTTATTTTAAGGTTTCGCAAAACCTTAGATATAAGGTTTGAGGGTGTTTCACTCCAAAAGCAAAACCTTATACTGAACCTTAAAACTTTTGTATTTTACATTATAATTCTTATATTTAATGAAACTTAACAAAAAGCATAAATCTTTTACAATACTATAAAACATACAACAAAATATTATAAACAAAATTAATAAATAAAATATTATATTATAATAAAATGTTGTATGTAAATAAAAACATACAAAATAATGCATTCAATTTAAATAAATTATTCATTATAACTACCTCTACAATGGTTTTATATATGATTAATTAAGGAATTTTGACGTGATAAATGATTATTTCTATTTTTTAATTTGTAGACCACGAGCTAAATTTTTTTGAAAATAAACATTCTTGTTTGTTGTCATTTCAATTTGTATAAATGATGTCAATTTTATATTTCTAATCGATGTGATGATATTATATTCATATTCAATAAACATGTTACTCATAATAATGTACACTATTGTTATATCATATATTAACATTATTTAATCTTTGTATACTATTTATTGTATTATTAATTAAATGTTTTGTATTTAAAAGGGATAAAGTGATTAAACAAGAAAGTTATTAATATTATTTAAAAGTTACACAACTAAAAGGATTAGAAAAGTAAGGAACCTTAAATATAAGGTTTTGTACAGTGAAACCTTATATTTGAAGTTTCACTGTACAAAACCTTAAAATTTAAGGTTTTAAGGTTACTTTTGGAGTGCGCAAAATCTTATATTTGAAGTTTTAAGGGGGTTTTTGGAGATGCTCTTAGTGTAGATGTTTGTAATGGTACTATACTGCCTCTGTATCACTTTAAGTAAAGTTTAAAGATTTTTTTTGTTTCTTAATAAGTGATGTACTTCCAATTTATATAAAATTTAACTTTATTTGAAATCTATGATCAATTATAAAATATTACATTTATGTAACCAAAATAAATTTTATAATAATTATATTTTCTTAATCTTTGTGTGAGAACTTTAAACAGTACTTAAAGTGATATAGAGAGAGTACTATTTAAGATATAGTCGCTTGTTATATAGTTGCTTGTTATTCATATATATATATATATATATATATATATATATATATATATATATATATATATATATATATATATACCATATCCATGAAACAAAACAGTTTATCTTGCCTCAAATTCAGCTCTTCTTTTATTTATGGTGTCCGTTTGCAATGTAATATACTCCCTCTGTTTCAAAATAATACATATTTCAAAATTTTCACATTTTTTAGTAAAACATATTAAAATTTAGTTATTAATGCATAGTTTTTTGTTATGTTATATTCCTATATTTATAAACCAATAAGATTTCAAGAAATGTAATTAATGTTTTTGAGATTCATAATTTTTCATAATTAGTTGACAAAAAGTACATTAAAATGTGAAAAATACATTTTTTTGAAACAAAAAAAAAAAAGTTTCCTAGAGCATACATCTTTTAGGAATGGAAGGAGTATTAATTATCTTATTCTATTATTTGATGATTGAGAAATAGTTATTTTTTTTCCTTTTCTCATTTTCATTCATCGGTGAATGTTAATATCTGACTTTCTGTATTCTCTTTAGCAATGATCGCACATGACTTTCATATTTTAATACAACTTGGTTAGAAAATGTTACACACCCCCCCCCCCCCCCCCCCCCCCCCCCCTTTTTCTTATGTGCACATCTTATAGTTTGTAATTTGTGTGTACTAATTATTGTTTCATGTTTGTTAAGATTTATGATTTAATTTGTAACTAGATTTTAATTCGCGCTTTCAAAATACGGGATTAGTTTTGTGGATAAAATTATTAATCTCTTTGTTAGTTCATAATATAATAAAAAAATCTATATGTTCAACCCATTTCTACTTGATAAATATTTTGTATATTCGATGAATAAACTTGGAAAACAATAATTGTAAAAATATCAACTCATTATTATAGGTTGGTTTCGAAAATCAACTTTATTTTAAGTTTTTAAATATTATTTAAAAATAATTAGAAATTTTCAATTAGGATTTATGTAAAATTATAGTTTTGTAAACACATATATTTATAAAATTTATGTAATATCAATTTATAAAACAATTACATTTCATTTTTAAAAATAGAAGATAGAACTTATTTTAGTATAACCAATGATTCGAGTATTAAATGTTTAAATTGAATGAAAAGTATAGATTGCATGGAAATTATAACTATTATCATTCACAAAATATGTAAATATTAGTTACCATAAATATAGAAAATATTCAGTTGTTTATTTTAAATAAGTAATATTTATACTGAAATTAAATGGCAGTGGCAAATTTTGTAATTAATTTGAAAAATCAGTGGCAAAATCCTAAGAAGGATTCTGTTTTAATAGTATAGGTATTTATATTGAAATTAATGGCAGTGGCAAATTTTGTAATTAATTTGAAAAGACAACGGCAAAATCCTAAGAAAGATTCTGCAAATCCTAAGAAGGATTCTGCTTTAATAGTATAGATGAAAGAAAGTTAAATATTATATATTATGATTTATATTTGGATTTGAATTTAGCAATTAGAATTTAGGATTTAATATTTAGAAGTTGTGGATGGAATTCGGTTTAATATTTAGGAGATGTTGAGATATGGGTGAGATTTATAAATTTAAAAGCAGCTTGAACCAAATACTCAATTTGCAATGACAGATCTTTCTATTTTGTTTGTAAAAATATAATGTTAATAATATTTTAACTTTATTAAATAGAATAGAACAATGTTTTCATATTATAAAATACTAAAACAAAAATTGTGCTGACAACAATACTTATAATGAATATGTTTATAGTAAATAAGTTTACGATATGGATTTCATTACATGATTTTGGTAATAAACAGTAATGATTTAATTCATATCTATATGTAAATAAAATAAACCATTTATATTGTACTCCCTCTGTTTCTTATAGTTACATATTTTAGAGAAAAATTTTGTTTCAAAAAGATCTATTTTTTTCATTTTCAATGCATGTTTTATTATTTAATTGCAAACATCAAAAAATTTAATTGTATTTATTGAATTTTTATTGGCTTAAAATTATGGAAGAAAAATAAACACAAAAAATTATGCAAATTTTATGTGTTTTATTAAAATGTGTGAAAAATCCAGAATATGTAACTTTGAAAAATAGAAGGAGTACTATTTATAAAGAGTCTATACTATTATTTTGTACATGATATAACGTCGTCGGTATCCATCGTTGTTTTCCGTCTTTTATAGACTCTGATCACATCTCATCCTTCTCATACGCCGTAATAACTAGCACAAGATCATAATCCAATGATCTAATACTCATTTCATCATCAAAATAATCTTTTTTCTGTGTACGTGTCTTTCATCATCGACCTCTATTCTCTCTATCACTAATTACCTAAAAAGGAAAAGTATAACGGATCAAATGTGCATTAAATATTGAGTTAATGACATTAAAATCAATGATATGATTTCATTTATCTTCTAAAATTAGTTATTCAGCAAATTAATCTTATTTGATATAATATAATTATTAAAAATAAAAAAATGGAATACTGTATTATAGTCTGCTGCTACGTTGAAAACAGCTCTCTAGACTGATGACTTTTCTTTAAGATTCTTGGTAAACAATTTCAGCTAAATAAATAAATAATCAAATCTGTTTAACCTTGGGATTCGAGTGAATTAGGCAAGTAGGGTCTGTAATGTAATTCCTCTATTTTAAATAGAAAACGATTTAGAAGTAACCATATAGATTAAAAAAGTTAATTTTTTCATATTTTCTAAACAAAAGCATTATTAGCCATATATCTATTTATAATTTGACTGATAGTAAATAGACTACATAATATCAACAATAATTGTTAATAAATTTTATCTTGAAAATTGAAAACATCATCCTATTTAAAACAAAAATATAGTTTGTAAAACATCAATTATTTAAAAGGGAAATTAGAGTGCATATATACATAACAACACCAAAAATTAAGATTCTAACCATAATAACTCTTTGGCTATGATATTCTTTGTATTATATGTATAAAGACAAAAAATATCCTTCATACCACTGTTTCATTCCCACTCTCACTTCCTTCGTTCATCTTATTCTTCTCATACTGTTTTTTTATTGATATTTGTTATCTTTCTTTTATCCCTTGATCATTTAAAAGATTTATGAAATTTTTGGAAAGTTCATATGCCGTGTAATCATCTGATCCAATAGCTATATGTGATCACGTTTCTTCATATATTTGTTTGGGTTTACAATTTTACTACTTTTCGAGATATGTAGATTAAGAACCAGTGGAAACGTAGATCTATCGGAGAAGATAAACAGTACATGTTGTGTTGTACTATTCTATTTGATAAACATAAAATAGTAAACGCAACATGTATTATTACATCATCATCTCCTCCTCCTCCTTCTCCTCCTTCTCCTCCTCCTCCTCCTCCTTCTCCTCCTCCTCCTCCTTTGTCGCGGCGAAGCATCATTTCACTTTTTCTTAAATTAGAAACGATTAACATTGTGATGTTTCTATGTACAAGTTTTCTATACTATTTATTTAATAGGTATAGTATAGAGTATGTTGAATAGTGTTAATATACTGTAGATTTGGAGAAGCTGAACAGTTAATATATTGTAATATTCTATTTAATGATCATAGTATAGTACATATTTTCTTCTCCTCCACCTCCAACGATGGTTTTTTACTACTCCCTTAAATCTTTTTGCAATGTTTCCGGTGACAATGATACTAGCTTCTCCACAAATCGTTAATATTATCGTCTAGTGGTTTTTATAATTCATCTACGAAGAAGAACAATTCACATTGAAATGAGCTGTTTTGTTATATTCTATTCTATTCGATAGAATAGAATAGAAATGCAGGTTTATTATATCTCCATCTCTCTTTCTCACACACACACCCTTATCATCCTCTTTTTCTTTCTTTTCATCCTCTTCCTTTTCTCGTGTGGCAAAGAATCATAATTGTCGAAAACTTTTATTTGGTGTCCTCCAAAATTATTTTCTAACTTAAAAACAGTACACACATATAAGTATTATGTTTGTTGTAATGAATTTGATATGAACTGATTTTTCTATTCTATTTGTTTAATGTATATAGTATAGTATAATTCGCCAATCGTGCATCTCGCGTCAAGCGCAAAGTCACGCGCGAAAAAGAAATGTTTTGTCCACTTTTGCGTCAAATTGATATGACTCTCCAGAAAATCTTTACATGGCTACTTTCTCAATTTTACACCTTGTTATGTATATCTCACAAATTCACCCTATTTAAAAATGAAAAGACTCGAAGAATATAACACATGGCCGAGTCTTGGTTTTTTTGGCTGTTTCTATTTTATTTTAAAAACTCATCTTGTATATACGGTTAGTTCTTTTGGAGAAAATATATAGGGTTTAGTTACCTAACAAACTGGGATTCTATTCAAATTTAAATTCAAGTATAAGTTATCTTGAATTAATCAAAAATCTCAGCAGATCAATTATTTATTAATTTTGAATAAAACAGGATAAAATTTGTATCCTGGAAGTAATAATTTTGTTTGAATAAATCATGTGTTTTGAGTTTGATTCATATGGTTTAATTTCGTTGTCCACTCCAAATTTGTTTGAGTTTTCTACTTCACTATTCTTTTTTCTTTTTCTTTCTTAATTTGACTTTCACTTTATTTTTAACGAATCTAGATTTATTAGACCGAGATCTATATATGAAAAATTGTTAGATAAAAAACATGAATGTGACTGACAATTATGTAACTACCATATAGAAAAGTCAATTCAATTTCTGCAAGAGCTTTTATATAAAAAGTTCATTAAAATAGGAACGCCTTGCCAGTGAAACCTCTATAAATTAATAATATTGGGACTACACCAAAACTAAAAATTTTATTAATTTATAGAGATTATTAATTTATCGAGATACTAATTCAAAAACTCAATTTGGGACTATGAAATTATATTAATTTATAGAAATATTAATTTATAGATTATTAATTTAAAGAGGTTATACTGTACTTTAATTGGCAAGGTCATAGGAGCTCTAATTTATACTTGTTTGGTTGTAACATACTGTGTTCAAGAGAGTTATTCATTTTGTCAACACCATAATAATAAATGAAACTTTCCAAAAATATAATATGTTTTGTTAAAATTATGAATTTTTAAACACCAAAAATTTGTAATTTGGAATCTTTTAATAGATTATATATTACCTTTTTAAAAATCAAAAGTTTATAGTATTTTGAAATGCTAAATAAATAAAAATAAATATTTTTTAAAAAAATTGTCATAATATTTTAAAATTAAACATAATAAATAGTAGTTTATGTCAATATATACGAAGAATATAGCTGGGTCTATATAGTTTGTGTAATTTCTGTTTGTCAACAATTTATTACAAATGACAGATTAACTATTACCGCTATTAAAAACAAGAATGATGTCAAAAAAGAAAATGCATAGTTGTATTTTATAAAATATATAAAGGTATACAGGTACTTATAATTCGAAAACCATATTTTAATTCGTTTGAACAAACTTTAAACAAAATTATAATTCGACGTTACTGTACAAATTGCGGCTTTTGTTGGCAACCGTCCGATTAGAAGGCATTATTTTCTGTCATCATGAAGAACTTTTGCATAATCTTTTTTTTTTCCTGACAATAGTCGACTCGGTGTGGGACACCGGTCATACATAAAAACGTGCGTCTAACTTCTAATTTTATAAAACAGGAACTGGTGCATCAGATACTTCCACATCACACTCCCAAATCCCATTCGACCAGCCTTTGGTACGTACTTCTTTTTAAAATGTTGAAATGGTTTTTAAATATTTTACATTAACAGTAAAAACCACCAGAGCAAGAGAGACCAGAGGGGGACGTAGGTGAAGACATACGGTCACGTGCCCCCGTCTAAATGAAATGGACTCTGCGTCCGCCCCTGAGAGAGACGTGTCTTAGAAAACAGGGGCTAATCTAGAAAATTTAATTATGGGGGCAAAAATTTCAAACTTTATAGATGAGATACACTTTAACTCTAGGTTTGAGTTTTTATGGGCGCAAATATATCCGATTTCTCCAAAATTAATTATAAATAATAAAGAAAAACCTTTTTTAAAAATTCATAGGGGGCAGATGCGCCACTCTTATTGGCTGTACATCCGCCACTGTTAGAAAGAATGTGATAGATCTGATTAAATAGTGATATAAGCCAGAATACGAAATTTCTTTTTTTACGAAAAATTGTAATGTAATGACAATAAAATGTGAAAATTCAGAGATAATATGCAAAGATCCAGACTGTCGAACCAACAACCATTCTCGCTAGTCAGTGTGCTAGCAAGACTAGGTCTAGTGGCTGAGCCAGCCACATTTTTCAACATGATCAATTTGATTTCAACCATGTGTTATAGGGTCATTTAATTTTATTGAAAGAAATTTATTTTGTAACATTTCACTAATTTTTTAGTTAAAATGCAAGTAAAAATTGTCAATAGAAATTCATAGAGGTCAAACCTTTGTTATAGAGGTAGTTCCTCCACTAACTAGGCAGCATCAATGCTAACTCCACCAGAACGCCAACCAAACCGATGTGGTTTGGACCATTTCGTACAAACTAGTTTGGTAAGTAGTTTAAGAACATGTCTAATGGTGGGTTGAACATAGTATCTTAACATTTTTTTAAATGAAAAATGACAATAAAAAAAAAGAGAATATCAGCAACCAGAATTTCTTTAAACATGGGTCAAAGTTTAATGGCTTTAATTACAAATAAAAAAAGAGATAAAAATATGGTGTCAAGTGGGGTTGAACGATGGATAAAGGATGTCCGTCAAATGGAAATGAACCATCAAAGCCAAAGAATTTCTAATATTTTAAACTAAAAATGAAATTTAGATAGTTTAAGGTGTGTCAGTTGACCCTCCTGCCTGTGATATTGGCAGAGATATTTTAACTTCATTAAAAACTACTTTGCCATATATCATGATTAGTTAGATTTCTATTATCAATTAAAATTTAATTCAATAACTAGATAATGCCCCGCACCTTGTGCGGAATAATATATATTCAACTAATTCAATTTTTTTTTTCATTTTTAATCTAAATTATTCAATTAATTTCAAATATTAAATTAATTATAATATATAATTTACCTTTTTTATAATAACGCAATACATATAAGTTTGGTACTTGTTATTTTTTTATTCTAGCCGTATTGCATCTTAAGGCGTTTTAATTAAAATTTTACATTGTAAAATTAAATAATATAAAAGATAAATCTAAAAACTAAACCGTAACTACCAATTATCAGTGAAACATATAAAATCAAACCCCCTTCATCAAAGTCTCAGTTACATTTTATATGAATTTTTTTCTTCATCAGAGTTCATAGTGACTCCTATTAACAAAATCTACAATAATTAAATACATACTTCTATTTAACTAAAATTTTACAAAAAAAAGTAATACATTATATATATCTAGTAAAAACAGAATTTTTAATTATAACGGCAAGATATAGTATTTTTAGACTATATTTTTTGATTGATAAAATGATTCAGTAGCATTAAAAAAAAGTTTTCTTTCAAAAATAATAAATAAAAAATATATGATTTCATATTACTAAAACTAAACATAAGATGATGGTCTCAGACCTACCTACCACTTGATCTAAGAAGATGGGCGTCGACAAAAAAAACATAAGATGAACAAAATTTTAAAATTATTGCTAAAATTTGATAACACTCGTTAATAATAATTATTGCTGAATGTAGTGAAAATATTTATTAAATAATCATTAAAAATGTTTAAAAACTAACAATTTTAAAAATTATTTACTAAACTAATGATTCAACCTAAATTATGAAATATGCTAAATAAGCTCCCAGAAAATAATAGAACGTGACAAATACACAAAATAACTTAAAATCGTGGAGAAATACAAATAAGCAAAACCAAAATTATCGTCTAAAATTATTTTAAAATATGATAAATCAATTAAATTACGAATTAAAATTGTTAAAAACATGAAAATAAATATTAACCTAAATTATGTAAAATATATCAAATAATCAAAACTAAAATTATTAAAAATATAACAAATAAGTAAATTACCTAAAATTATGGAAAATATGACAAATAAACAATAAACAATGACAAGTAAGCAAAAAGACCTAAAATTATGGAAAAGCTGACACATAAATTAAATCACTTCATGAATAATAGTATAAATAAATCTATTTAAATCCAAAATATTATTATTACAACTTTAACATACCCATTTAAGTTTCTAAACCGTTGGGCATGCTCTAAGAGACTTCAAATATGCATAAACTATTTATCGTGCTAAACAAACAGTCAAAAATATATTGAAGTAAGATTTCGGCATAAACTCAAATGCTAGCGCACACAAAAGCAAAATGAGAAAAGCACTACTTTAATAGCTTTTTTCACCATACGTCGATTCTCGTACATAACGTATTTTATTTGATTCACAAATCATGTTCGTCATTCAGACAAAAAAAACATAATCATGTACCACCACACCATGCCTGAAGGATGCTGCTAATTATATAATCTGCAATAAAATTGTCAACCGGCATACACATCAATAAACGAAGTAACCTAAATTCTACCTACCATCTTCAAAGACCTAAACACACACCCGCTGACTATTCCGATAATTTTTCTTGGATAAAGGAAAGCACATGTTGCGAAAAATACAATAAACGTACTTTGCATACCATGCACTGATGCACACACATCCACAAGAAATAAATGTTGGTCAGACATCCAAAACAAGTAAAGCTCTAAAGTCCACATAAATATAAATATAGTGGAGTATATATATATAAAAGGTAGCAGAGGATTCGTGACAGAGAAGGAGGATTTTGCTTTAAGCTGGAAATGATAACCTTCACCAAAAATGCTTCTTTTAAAAATAAGAAACAAAAAAAAGGGAACTTTGGAAGGATATCATCGTATTTTTATCCAAAACATATTATATTGTATAGTATCTTCTTAAGAGGAATAAATATCCACAATATCTCTGATACGCAATGGATATGGGGGGTTTAAATAATAAGTAATGTGATTAACAAGAGTAGTTGCAGTGTGAGCAGGTGCACATCAAAAGCTGGCAGCCCACAGGCGACCATAACAAGACCAATGGCTGAGATTTGATCACTTATCTTTCATGTATCAGAATCTTAAGACACGATTGGGCTTCCACGTCCACAAATGTCAAATAGATGTATCCTTAGTTGTGCGAGATCATAAATTCTTAAAGGCAAGTGTGGATAGGGACACATTTTCACTTTTGTTTCTATGCAATTTTGTCGGTTTGACATTTTTATGTATAGTACCTCTTTTTGTTTAACGCTTATATTTGATGGCCGGAAGAATGAATTTGCCTAAATTTTTCTTTTTTCCCTTAAGGGTATGCTTTGACTAAAGTTGTTAACATACATGAATGGTCTAACTCATGGAAATTTGACCAAGCTCAAAGTTTTGCGAAACAGATAACAGTATCATCGTTTCTTTTCATATGCGATTATCATCTAAAACTCACTGATCTCTTATCTCAGTTTTTCAATAGTTGCCTTTTATTTTGTGTACAGTTTCAGTATAATATATTGTAAACATAGTTGTGATAAAATAATTCATCTATTGAAGTGTTTAGTAAAAAAAAGAGAAGTTAGGTTAAAAAACTGTAGCTTAGTAGTTAGTATACCAATGGTTTCACTATCCAAAATTAAAAATTACATATCGTTTTATTTTTACATATTATGCTTATACAATTTATGTTACATATTATATTGTTGACAAAATAAATTTATTCTTCTTAGACATTGATTGGCAAAGCTGATGATAAAACAGTAACAATATGCTATTTGATTGGCAAAGCTGATGATAAAACAGTAACAATATGCTATAGAAACAATATGATGCAGAAGCTATATGCTCTCATTAAGTTATTTAATAAAACGATTGGTAGAGCATTAGGAGCATGTTATTTAAAATTAGTATATAATATTTTTATTGAATATATTTCTTATTTATATATATATTTTATATATAAATTAAGAAAATATTTAATTTATTTATTTTATTTAATAATATCAAAAACTAAGCTTATATCCAAAAATAAATTTAATATTTTATAATAATTTTTACAACTAAAATTTTTAATTTAAAATAATATTTCACATTTAAAATAAAATGTAATATATATTTTAAATGTGAAAAATTATTAAAAATAATTATAAATTTATTTTAAAAATATAAATTTTAATTTTAGATATAAACATAATCTTATGATGTTATTAAATAAAATAAATTAATTATGTATCTTTTTAATTTGATAAATTATAAATGCAAATTTTCTAGTAAAATTCTATATAAAAGCATCGAACAAAGAGTATTTAGAGAACATTAGCATTTGGTAAATGAAATAATTTTTAACAAATATTAATTGGATAATGTTTATGCTAATGCTCCGCCAATTAAGACTTTAGTATGAATGAGCCATTTCCACACACACCATGCGTCCATGCCTAGTTTCAAAGTGGTAGAAAATGTTTTTTTTAGGAAGGTCCAAGGACAGAAGCTGAGGCTAAGCCCCAAAAAAAAGATAAGTGTAACTAAATTTCACAGATAAAACAAATTTAGGTTAAAAATGTAATTCCTGAAAGCTGCATTATTTGGTCTTCCTAATAATTTTTTATATTAAAAGAATGGTCATGAGAGAACCATTTGTTTCTTTAAGGCACATCCTTCACAATATAAAAGCTAACGAGTAAACAATAGAAGAAATTGAAATATAGGACATAATCACAAAATCCTAGGGAGATCTGGCATTATTGAAGCTCAAAGTGTCAAACTATGGATCCTTATAAGAATCCTAATCCAAAAGGGTACCAGCGACAGAGACCATTTGGCTCAGCCGGCGAAGGTGGCAGCAGCGGCGGCTCCGATATGCCCCATGATATAGATGATAATAAGAAGAAGAAGAAGCTTCTCCACCGCGACATCGAACGCCAGAGAAGACAAGAAATGGCTACACTCTACGCGTCGCTCCGTACTCACCTACCTCTTCAATACATTAAGGTTCATATTCTTAGTCACTATTTCTCAAATTTTATTGTTTTCTTAATATCATTTGTTCGAACAAGAAACAAGATTTGGTGGGATTTGTTTTCTAGGGTTATGAACATGTCTTTTTCTTGATTTTTAGGGGAAGAGAGCTGTTGCGGATCATGTAAATGCAGCGGTTGATTTCATTAAGGACACAGAAACACGGATTAAAGAACTCAGTGCAAGAAGAGACGAGCTAAGCAGAGAAACATGTCAGAGACTGGATCCTGACCTAGCAAGAACTGGATCCGAGTTAGGCATATCGGAACCGGCGAGTTTAATTGTGCAACCATGCGTGAACGGTTTCGAAGTGGCAGCGAGCAGCAATTTGTCAGGTCCTGACGCTTTGCCACTTTCAAGAGTGCTTGAGGCACTTCAGGAGTTAGGGCTTGAAGTCATCAACTCTCTCACCACACGAGTAAATGAAAGGCTCATGCACACTATTCAAGTCGAGGTATGGTTACCATATGCCAAGTCAACTGCACTTAGTCTAGGGTTTTCACTATATGTATATAACTATATTCAATACAGGTTAATACTTTCGGATGCTTGGACTTAGCTTGGTTGCAGCAGAAGCTAGTTGAGGAGTTGATCCTTTCGCCGAGGTACTAATAACTAAGAAAAATAACATTAATTCTTGATTTTAAAAATTTCTTCATCATATGATCTCTTTTCCAAGTACTCGTTTTTTTGTTGTTATATGTATGTGGTTTGAACTTTAACCGAATATAAACTCATTTCAAACTTATTTCTCTTTTTAGATTTGGTATTTATATAAGCAAAGTGTTTTGTAGATACTATATTTTCGTTGCTCCAATAGGTTATATATTCTCTTGCTCATGAACTTTATATGTGTGTATTTAACTAATACGAAATCTATATATACACAAAATTTTGACATGCTTTCTAGCTCGTGTACCAATGAAACACATATATATTCTATATACGTTCGATATCGGATATATTTTTCATGCATTTTACAACATAAGTATAGTTTATATTCTAACTAATTTCATGGTATGCTAAATGCAGAAATATCTAAAGCTATCTTGAAATCTTGGGAGCGGGCCTTGAATTTCATTCTTGACTGGAAGCGTAGCTTCGGTTTGAACAAGTTCAAGTGTGTGCTGTCGTTTTAAATGTTTCAAAAAGACTCTAGGGGGTAGCTAGGTCATAAAGTGCACCATCATTCACTGTCCTCACCGTAAAGACCAAGGTTTTGATGTTTGCAACATTGCATTTAATTGCATTTTACTCACCATCTAAGGTTTTGTGTGTTTGCTTTACATTTTGCTTCTATTTATTACCTCCAAATTTCAGCTATCATGTTTCCCTTCCATTATAATAAATTTGTATCATTCCATCGTTATGTATGCGGGGTTTTAGTATGAATATAAGGGTTTTATTTAATATATATATCCATGAATCATTAAGTCTTATTGGAAGGAATAATCGGTAAGATCAGCTTAGTGAAAAATGCGATGGCATAATATACTGCCTAATTTTAACCAGAAAGGTATGATACCAACATGTAGTCTACTTATTTGTGCTAATGTTTTAATTGTGCCGAGATTCAAAGCTGCATACATTATGCAAATATTATATCTTCTATATGAAGCAAGGGTAGGTGGGAACCATCTTTTGGGCTCTATTGATCAAAATCTGCAAGCTTGTTCTCGACCTAACTACTGATTTCTGTTCGCTATTAATTACACTTTCGCTATCTTCGATATTCTATGTGATGTTTAATACATATATACGACTGAAAATTGAGAAGGAAAACCCTTATTTCTGCAACATAGTGAGTTTTCAAATAAGAGACACCATATTTGAATTAGAAATACAAATCATGATATAGAAATCCAACGTTTGAGCAATTCGATCGTGCCAAACAAAGGATCCAAATGATTATCAGATAGTAATACTCGTTTGAGTATACCTAAGTTGACTATATTAACAATGCTTCTACACAATCAAATAAATTAAACGACCACGGTGTTACGAAATTTTAAACTATATACGTGTGTCAGGATACGTGTATCTCAATCTCATGACCTCTCATCAGACATTAGTCATATATCTGTTCATAAAACATACTAAACATATAAAAGAGCCCAAGAATCTTGCATGACATTGACATGCAAGCAAAAATGGATGAAAGAAATGTGATATTGCTCACTTAGACAAATACTAGGTTTGATATAAAGAATTTTTTAAACGCTTTATGATTGTTCCGAAAAGGAAGAAGCATATTGCCATAAAGAAAAATCCTAAATTCAATGCATAGAACCAACTTTCTATTTCTAATCTTCATATTAATTTGTTATTCAGCGATTTAAAATATTATCACACTTTAATAAACTATAAAAAGATTATCTAATATACAATTACAAAATCTTCCATTCTATTGTAATTCACGATACGACCCAAAAGTATACATATCCCCAAGATCTTGGTTTCTTTTGCCTCCTCTTTTCCAATGTATACACACCCATCAGCATATTAATAAGACTCACATCAGGTGTAATGCTAGAATCACTCATCTAAGAGATACGCATTATGAGTTGTTGAGATTTCCCAAATATTCGTTTGATATCTTTAGTTATATCATTATTGGTGTTAAATTAATTTATTATCAACTTTGAGATGCCGTCCAACAAATTCATGATCATGAAATCAGATTGTGTTCCAAAAGATTGTCTCATAACGTTTAATTTAAGAACAATGGGGTATATTAAGAATTTATAAACTGAAAGACGATATTATTTTCAACCAGTATATACAAACCATTAACAACAATCAAAATATACAATTAATTCGATCTTATTCAGAATACAAATACATTATTCGAAGAGCTTTGATGGTATTTGTATTTTAATATTAATTTAAAAATGTAAACATTAACCTTTGAAAAAAAATATAATAAGAAACCAATCAAATGAAATATATATATATATATATATATATATATATATATTTCCCAATTGGCTAATTTGATCTAGAATTATGTTTGTACACGTACGGATCCAATGGTGAACTAAATAATTAAGAGCAAGATCCAAGACAGCCTAGCTAAAAGTGTAACATCGTTTTTAGCTTTGTACCTTATCAGTGTTGACCAAAATTTTGTGTGTGTCCGTGTGGAAGTTAATTTAGCCCCATAATCATATGATACTGATTAGCCAAACGTGTCATTATGTACGCCAATGTACTTCTCCATCAGCAGTTGTGTCCTCAGAATTCAGATATGGAATCGATAATCAAAGGATCATACCTACCCAAAATCAGTAATTTTTTGTTTGAACAGTCGTCATATATATGATTCTAAGAGGTTCTACAAAACAAGCACAAATGTGAAAAACAGACATACAGTTTTCCAGTTGAAAAAAAACTAGTTTGCTATTCCAAATTATTTTTGTATTAGTTTATATATAAATGTCACTGTTAGTTACTATCTACAATCAATAACTGTTTAAGACTTTCTGCTAGTATTCCAAAATTGTTGCATGTAATCTGTGATAGCAGTAGCCTATGTCAAAGAGGATATATATCCAATATTTACAGATTTATAAACATAGAGATATACGGATGGGTTAAGATTTAAAACGGACGGTTGGGCTATCAGCCTTATCAAATTTAAGTGGATTCTAACATTACTAGAAGCCCAAATATTCAAGAAATACGTCTCCCCAAAAAGGTTCTATTTTATAGTGGACCGAATGATTATACAGCAGCAACTATATATAGTTTTGTAGCCCAATTCATTTAATTCTTTTAACTATTTGCAAGAGAAATCTATATTATTATTTATGAAATGAATTTTTTCAGATATTAATCAAAAATTAAAACGAATTTAATAGATTTTATAATTATCACTATTCAAAAATTGTTTATACTGTGCTATCCAAAAATTATTTACATAATAGATATTTTAGAAAATAGAAAGAAAGATAAATTCCTATATATATTTGTATATAATTTTATGTCTATATGAATGTTTTTAAATTTATTTTATACAATAAAAGATAATTTCAGTATAATTAAATCATTTAATCATATATACAGACTTTCATATTTAATGTATTACCAAATATTTCAAATGCTGAGTGTTTTAAAATTTATTTTATGTAATAAAATATATATATATATTGTCACGAAAAACTTGGTTATATATAAATATCTGTTGTTTCATTTATCACTAAATATTTTGAATGCTTGAATAATCACTTCTGATTTTTAAATTGTTAATCCATCTATTTATAAATATTTGTAAAACTATTATGCATGTAAAATACCTAGTCATTATTATTCAAATATCGCTTCCTTAAACTGACCAAATAAATCTTATATATTAAAAAAAAAGTCACAACCTTGATTCATGTGTGATTTTTTAAAAAAGATCTTTTCTAGAGAATCTTATTTCATCTATTTCTAATTAACATTTTGGGATATCACATCTTAAATAATTGACATATATAACAAATTCACCTATAAATTTTTTTATTCTATTAATTATAAAAATCTGTTAACAAAAAAATCTTATTAAATTTTTTAATATTTTTATAAAATGATGCATTAATTAACTTTGTAATTAGTATTATAATATTATTATAAATTAATGTTAATTAAGATTTTATTACAAAATAAAAATAAAATTTGTATATTATTTTCTTAAACTTTCTAATTGTAGTTTATATTTTGAAAAAATCTAACAAAACTGTTTAAAAGATTTTAACAAGATCTTAATTTTCAAAAATTATATGTAAATATTTTCACTAATTTCGAAATTAGTTATGAAATATTATTATATATTTATATATTTATAAAATTAAAAAATATAAACTCTATCCTATTTTATCTATTTTATAATCGTAATCAACCATTTTAAGAGAAAATTATTATATTGAGCTAAATATAATAAAATTATATTAAATTTTTAAATTTATATATTTTATTTTCTTAAATATTTATGTTCAAAATATAATACGTAGGTAACACGTGTTAACATTAGTAAACTACATAATACATGTAAAATAATTAACATGTATTTCATTAAATCTAATAATATAAAATCTTTTAATCATGACATCTATTCAATTTAAATATTTATAACTTAACAAATCTGTTGAAAAATATTCTAAAAATTTCTTAATTTTCAAAAAGTTCATGTTAATATTTCAACCTAATTAGCAATGAAATATTATTATGCATTAATATATATTCAGTTATCATTTATAAAATAAAAAAGAAAAGTTTTTATCTTATTTTATCTATTTTATAATAATAATTCATATTAAATGAAATTATTATATTGAACTATATATGATAACGTTACATTAAATTTATAAATCTAGAAAAATCAAAAATGTAAAATATTTATGCTAAAAATATAATACGATGACATAACGACTTAACATTCACAAACTATATAATAAATGTATAAAAATTAACATATCTTAGAATTTTGTATATAAAATAATATATTATATGAAATGAAAAAACGTAAAAATATTGTTAATAGGAAATTCGGCTTTGAAGGTCGGCGGGTTCAAATTGAACATACATTTAATAGAAAATAATTTTTAATATGTTGTTTAATGCATATATTAATTTGTTCAATAAAAAAATACAAATACAATATGATAAATATTTAATAAGAAGCGACAAATATATGTATTGCAGTTTTAAACAATTGATTAATTACAACATGTAAATTATAATATTATTATATTTGAAAATAGTTATATAAATATTTAAAAATATGATTAACATTAAAAATATATGATTTAAAATAAATATATATATATATAAAACTGAAAACAAACATTCGCGCGGTTGCGCGGATCAAAATCTGGTTTATGATTAAATAAGTTGTTAAAATTAACAGAAAGTATCTAACTTTATAACGTATCTATTCCAAGTAAATGCAAAAAAAAATAAAATGTTAGAAAAGAGTTGAACTAAAAAATCTGTTGAAAATTGAAACTGAGCATAATAGTGAGACAAGACAAGTCCCTAGTAAATGCCAAGACATTGCAGCTCTGCAATACTTCATACATCCATGAACGTTTGAAACATGTGGTCATTTTGTAACTACCTTAATTTGTAAACCATGAATAATATTCTTCTACTTTGGAATCACCAAGAAAAAAATTCTAAACAACCTTAATTTGTAAAGTTTTCGAAACTTGAAAACCCCCAAAGAAAGTGAAGAGTAGAGAAACATAAAGTGTAGTTGGAATCATATTGTAATACTCAAGCTGTCTCTTCTCAGAGAGAGATGCGTGGCTAAATATCATCATCTCACCATGCATTAATTTACAAGTACGGCTTATTTTTAAAGTATTACTGTCACAGTTTTAAATAGCATCTGCTCGTTTACCAATGCAATGCAGTAATAAAGATACATAGCTTTCTTCCTAAAGCTCTCTCAGTTTTTTTTTTTTTTTTAAAAGAAGCTCAAGAACCAAAATAACACAAGATATAATTTTTTTGCCCGTGCAAAGAATCTTGTTCTTCTTTTGTCAGTTCATTTTCACATGCCACTTGTCATTATACGTTAGAGAGGTAATAAGAAAACAAGAAGACAGGCTTTGTCTTAACGTAAAATGGGTAAAGAATGGTACAGTGGAGGCAGATCTATTTGCTCTTCTAAAAGCAAGAACAAACCAAGTGAAGCTAATGGCTGCATCTCTGCTCTTTACCATTTTTTTCATTCTCACCATTTGTACTTTACTTCACGACATCAGCACCACCACCAACCATCTTTTGATTCTCCCTCAAGATATCCAAAAGGTACCAGCCTTCTCTTTGTCCTCTCTGTCTGCTGTTTGATAGTCATTTGTGAGTTCAAAACATGTTGATTGTGGACGAAGGAAAAGAAAGACTTAGTTTCATAGAGGATTAGGTTCGTTGTATAAAGCACTTGGGAGTGTTCTTGTTTTTACTGAAACTTGCAGGCTTGGTTGCGCCACGAAACAGCTTGGAGTTAACAGAGGAGTCTTCTCTATCAACAAACTATAAGGGAAAATATAGCTTGAACATCACTGTAAGTCAGCATTACTGGTTGTGTTACATTTGAAGAGTAACTGATGTAGTAGCCAAGTGATAAATTCAAATGCAGGTGGGCGGGAAAAGTTCAAACCTTAGAGCTCTTCTTTTTGATACATCCTCTGATAACTGCAACTCACCAAGCGCCAAGTCACCAAACCTGGTGGCTAGTCTCATGGGTCTTGATCTTCTTCCTGATAACTTAGACCTTAATAGATCATCAATAAAAAGTGTGAGAGGACATAGACTCTCTGAGAACTGCTCAGGGACAAGATCTTTGCCTGAAAGCCCCAGGGTCTCTTCTTCTCGTAAATCTGATTCAGACGTTCGTCGCCTCTCTCTTCAGCTAAACAGAGAGAATAAGCATGAAGACTCTGTGTGTTGGAGGCTGAAAGATGAGGAATCTCAAAGTCCGGGAAATAATGAGAGGGTCATCACTAGAAAACTCGGCATGGATATAACAAACTTGCTTGAGAACAGAAGGGCAAGACCAGGACAAGACCATATTAAGCATAGGAAAGTGAGAAGCATGTCTTCACAGAAAGAGAACACACTAAGCTCCAGTCCCACATTTGTGTTCAAACAAGATAAGATCTCTCAAGAACCAACAAGAAAGCTGACCCGTTCAAAACATTCCAAGGAGAACCTCAAAAGCGTAGATGAACAGCCGCTAAGACCTACCAACGTATGCAAGAAAGTGTGTAGTAAATCAAAGTTCTCTCCTCATTCAACACCCAATAGCCAACACAAGCAGAGACAAGCTTTCATCTCTACATCAAGATGTAATCCTTTACACAAGAAAGAATGCAAGCAAATCCCAAACTCATCAGCTGTCTCTGCCTCAGAACGTCCCCGGAAACAGGTGCACATGTCTATGTTTTCTTACTCTCTCTCCAGGGCTGATTCTAAGATTTTGGAAGCCATGAGTATTTACTAAAAATTAAATAGATTTTTAAAAATAATTTAGAAGTTATGTAACGTTTTTTAAAAATAGATTTTTCTCTCTCTCTCTCACACAGATTTTCCATGTAACGTTTTAGGTGGAAAGAGCGAAAGGACCGGAACAGAACAAAGATGGGACGATATGCTCCGGTCAGATGTATAACTACGAGGAGAAGCTTCCTCAAGAACTTCTAAGCTCCAGTTCTTGCGGTTCAACCACCATTTCTGCCACCTTCTCCAACGTAGGAAGAACCAAAATCTATTTCGAATATCTTCCGGGGATGATGAAAAAGCTTGAGAAAGAAGAGGATAGGGTGGTCGCTGAGATTGAGAGGCATATTGTAGACACACTCGTGCTAGAAACGGTAAAAATGGCTTGCGTTTGAGGGAATAAACGAGGCGTTTTCGTAATAACGAACGTTTTATATTTGTGGGAACGTAATGTGATGAGGAACTATTCTAAAATAGCGTCTGCGTTTTGTTCTTAAACGACCAACGAGAGACTCAACGAATAACGTAACAGTGTGCGTTTTGCATCTCGCTTTGCAATGGCTGTTACTAATTGTTGTGACCATCATTAGAATTTCAAGGTTTGATAAGCTATTGCTCGTATCCAATCAACATTTATCACAAAAACATTTACAAGATGTTAATGTTCTCCAAATGCTTTTTATTCAATATTCTCATATGGAGTTTTTGGAAGAACTTTGCAGTTAGAATATATAAAAATTTAAAAATAGTTACATATAATTAATTTATTTTATTTAATAATATCAAAAATTATGTTCATAATAAAAAAATCTATATTTTAAAAATAGAAGATGTGATTAATTATTTTAATTTTTTTAAAAGAACAATATTTCAAATTTGAAATATAATATAATTTATATAATTACACATATCATTCATTATTTTTAATAAAAACATAAAATAATATATATTTCTATATTATATATTAGAAATTAAACATATTTATATTATTTATAAAAAATAAATTATATGTCATATATTAATTTTTTGATAATATTATACATGAATCATTTATTGTTCTACCAATAGATAAATAATGATAATTAAATATAAATTATATATAATTAGTTTACTTTATTTAATAATATCAAAATTATTTTTCTATCCAAAAATAAATTTAAATTTTAAAATAATATTTACATTTTAAAAAATAATAATAATATTTTACATTTAAAATTTAATTTAATTTTATAATTAAGTAAGATTCATTATTTTTAATAAAAATATATTATTAATATATATTATAATTTAATATATATTATTTTTTAAAAAATATTATATATTAACTTTTTATAATAATTTTGAAATTGTATACTACTGCTACTGCTCTACCAATCACTTTATTAAAAATTTTAATGAGAGAATAGAGCTTCTGCAGCATACTGCTTCTACATCATGCTGCTTCTACAGCATACTGCTACTACTTTTTCATCAGCTGTACCAATCGAGGCCTAAATATAATTATGCGTCGTCTGATAAAACACTCCTTGCAGTTTACATAATTATGTTATTCGTTTACTAAATAGCGAGTTATCTGCTAAAATGTCATGAACAAATTCCATATTATTTTTCCTGAATACCTTCTATTTATGTATATTTACATACTTAAGTTGTTTTAAAATTTATGGTCATTAAGTATAAATACTCTAATATAACATTTGTCATCTGTTGGGTTATAATTGTGGGCCTTGTGACTATTAAATTTACAGTCAAACTATTAAATGTTTGGATTTAATAGCTCAAAAGTACAATGCAGAGCTAGAGCAATGTGACTTTATTAGTATAAAAATGTATTGTTTGTACCCATATTGATACTATTATCTTTTTTTTTTGAATAATATTCATCTAAATATATATTATACTTTTTATTAGATCAATAATATACATATTGGTACTATTATCAGTATAAAAATTAACAAAAATCATATATATACACTAACATTATTGTAACAACTCATTTTTCACAAAGTAAGAAAACAAAAACCGATCTACTAAAGGGAGAAAATAAATAAAGCAGTATTGTAAAGAATATTACTTAACAATTTTACACTTCTATGTTATTGATGCATACATAGAAAGTATCTATTCAAACATTCGGAAGTAAAAATATACATCTCCGGATAATAACAAGAACCCTGTTGATTACACTCGACTTTGAGGAAATCCGATGGACAAGTCAGTTTCCACATCCGACATGTTCATGTTTCCACAACTACATGAAGGTGCATTCTTCTCACTCTCTAGGCTCCTTGACTGCATCCACAAGGGCTGTTTTTCAAACTGAAATGATAACATATTATTTTCCTAAATTCCATTGAAGAAAAAAAAACTCAGTTCTTAGAGATTCATGTATAAAGTTTATGCTTGTGCATTGAAGAATCAATGCATGTCCTTGAATTATGTATATGTGTTTACCATTTGGCGCAGCCTGCTTCTCTCGTTCAAGACCTCTCTCTCGGCTACAATCTAATAAAGTGAAGTGAACAAAATTCACAAGGAAACTTAGAAATAAAACTCCCTTGAAAATATAAAAATTAATTAGTAATAGTACCTCTGCTTTTAGTTTCTCTATGTTATCTTCATTTAACTTAGCCTGCCAAAATCGGAAAATCGGAAAATGCGGAATGAGCTCATCAATTCGATATCAACGTCTAACATTATTGTTCAACACATTATGACAACTATATAATTACGACTGTAATTATGAGAATAAAGTTTTTTTTCTTTCTCTAATAATTGTATACTCAGTGCATTTATACCTTCCTTGATCTGACAATAGTAAGACTTTTCTCAATTTGGTTAGTTATCTCCTTGAGTTCCTCCACCGAGCACGAATCCAAATCTTGCCCCATCAGCTTCCTTGAGATGTTACATATACAATCATATATTGCATATCAAGAAAACATATATATGCAATAGATATAGGAAAATCAGAAAATTACCGGCAATGAAGTTGAAGAAGTTCAATCTTCTCCATCGTTCTCGCCATTTCGTTCTTGAGCTCTTGCACATATTGCTGTTTTTGGTGTCTCTCTGCTTCTAAATACTCACCCCTATGAATCTCACATCTCTCTATCATCTTCTGCATGCTGTGTACATTTCCAAGAACCCCTTCAGTATTATTTATTAGAATATAAATAATTAATTTCTGAAATATGTTATATATCATGATCAACAAAGGCATTCACAGTCAAAGTTCATGTTTTGTAGACATGTTTGTTCTAACATGTTTCTAGCCACTCTTGACCTATCCCATGACTACTGAGTAGTAATGTATTATATATAAGTATGAAATATTTCCCAAGCATGCATCGTAATGTACATGTTCAATATGTTTTTCGACCTAACGGGATGAGAATGCTAAACATCTGAGAGACACCAAAGTGTAAATATGCATCTTTTAATTTGCATGACTTGGCTTCCTAGTTATAGTCACCAGTGATACTTATACATACAGTGATACTTATACACACGCCTTTTTAACTATTAACAGATTTATTTTGCTTAAATGGTCAAAATCAATTATTAAGCTCGTAATCATCAGTGACACGAAACATTTGTATTAGAAAATTTTTTTGGTTGCTATCTAAGCTCACTCAAATGTACTTATTGGTAATTCCTAAAAATGGGACGAAAATCATTAGTAGTAACAGATAATTCAACCAAGAGACTATAATACATGGCTTGGCATAGTGAGCAATGTTGAAGTTTGATAATCATCAGTTGCACACTTGATCAACGTACGTGGCATCATATATCACAATTTTAATTCTTTCGGTTAGTTTGAATCTGGTGCAAGAAATTCACTTATCCCTAAATGATTAACACACTCAAGAATCCCAAACTGCATAGGGCTGATATTTGGACTTTGACACAAAGCAACAAGATATTGTCTCATATATCATGTAGTTTGCTATTCTTAAAACGGTTAATTGTACTCTTCAGGTATTTATATTTATGACATGATCACTGAGCTTTTCTTATACTATATTATAAAATGTGCCAAGTGGTTACAGCATGATGAGTTCCAATGTGTACGTCCTAGGTTCAAAGTTCAACAACGCTTTGGGAAAACCCTAAATCACTTGCTCGTGCTTGAAGAACTTGATGCAAGTTAAAAACACATTTAGTCAATTAACTGATTAGGTTTTAATTAAGAAATACAATTCCGTGGTACTTTTAAGAAACTATATGCCTACTTAAAGAAAATCAAGGCAATTACAAAGGGAATATTTTGGGGGAAATTAAACTCAACTACATGTTTAGAAATCTATAGCTAGTAAAAACAATCTTACCTAAGTAATTAATAGCTTAACATCACAAAAATGATACATCTACTAATGAGTATTGGATTAAAAGGTTCATAAGTGATAGGTACTTACTCGGAGCTAGCGAAATCATATAATCTTCCTTTCTGAGAGAAGACAATGGCGGCTACTTGAGCATCACATAGAACTGAAAGCTCGTGAGCCTTCTTCAAGAGACCTTTCCTACGCTTGGAGAACGTGACTTGTCTGCTCGTCCCGTCCTCGATTCTTTTTATTTCGATCTTCCCTCTCACCATCTTCCTGCCATGATTAATGAATCATTGAGAAACCCTAAAATCTGAAAGATTATTGGGGAAGGAAAAATAAGTTTCTTTCAGAACTCACTTGGATCTGAATCCAAAACCAAGAAATGGTTTCTTAAAAAATATATGGGAAAGAGATCTAAAGAGTAGATCTGATAACTTCCCTTGAAAAATATGTTGTTAATAAATCTGGAAAAAAATAAAGAAACCTCACAAAACCCTTTTAAGTTTTCTTGACAAGATTCGCTTTTAAAAGACCTCTACAAGAACAGAAATCTAGCCGACCAAAAACCTCTGTGATATGAACAAAGAATAACTTTTACAAGAAAACAAAAAGAGATTTAAAAATAAAACTGGAAAGAGCATTAAAACTGGTGAAAATTAAGAGAAATTGATAAAATAGTCGTAAACTATAGAACTAGATCCCTCGATGATTTAGTCTCTCTTTGTCTTCCTCTCCTTAGTACTGCTTAAGCAGGAGACACAAAACCCTAAGTCAACTAGTCTGCTATTTTTATCTGATGTAATATAAAGCTCGAGAAACTTTTGTTATTATGCTAAACTTTATAAAGATGCTAACTTTAATAAGTTTCTAATATTCTATTTTTTTTCCTTGTCCAAAAAAATACTCAACTAGTTTTGCTTGTCCTTTTAATTTTCCAAATCTTAATGATATGTACTTGGTTTACATTAATCTATATTTTTTTCAATTGGTTTTAGTATCTTCTCCTCAAACATCTCTCTCACCCAAGTTCTCACAATCAAAATCAATTTCTTTTTATTCAAAAAGAAATTGTTTATCCTCTCTCTTCCAAAAAAAAAAAAAAAATCAAGAAAGTTAGACCCTGTGAAGTTGTAAATTGAGCAGATGGATAAAACTTGAAGAACTCAAGAGAGAAAAAACAATATATAGGTCAAGTACTTTTCTACGCAAGAAAAAAGTTTGTTCAAGGCAGTGAGACTATGGTCTTCGAGTGAGAAACAAAAACTAACCTCGTCAAATGCAGTGAAATTAGACTAAAAACAACAAAACAAAACAGAAAGGGCCCAGGAAAAATAAATTAATAAAAACAATTCGCCCACCGTGGGGCTCGAACCCACGACCACAAGGTTAAGAGCCTTGCGCTCTACCAACTGAGCTAGACGGGCAACTTGCTAATCAAGAAGGTTAGTTTTATATGATAGAAAAATACTATACAGTAAAGTTTTAATTTGTTCACCAGCGTACATTTGGTCATTACCATAGAAACCAAACCACCATTGACCTCATGTGACTGTGATACTTCTCTTTGTAGAAACCTATACCAACCACTTATTGTCAAAAATCAAGTTTCTATGAACTATTTGGTAGCTGAGCTTTGTTTTGAAATAAATTCTTGCAAGATAACATTTGAAACATCACTTTATAGTAATTTTCGTTTCAGATTACATATGTAACAATCTATAATCTGTTTGTATGGTCTTACCCATGATTTGAGTAAAACTTGTAAAGGAGCTTATAGTGATTAGATTACTCAAAGGCCAGTCTCTGAGTGCCTACAAGTGAAGCATACGATCCCTTTTGCGCCACCAGCTCAGAATGAGTTCCAAGCTCAATGATCTTCCCATTAGAGCATACAGCGATCTGATGCGCGCTCTGGACTGTGCTCAATCTGTGAGCGATGACTAAAGTTGTCCTGTCTTTCATCAGACGGTTCAACGCACTCTGGACCAAACGTTCGCTTACTGCATCAAGAGCACTCGTGGCCTGCAACAAGGAAGAGAGAATAAGCAGAGGAGTCTCATGTTTATCTTAAAGCTCTTTCTGCTTTATATTGTAATTCGCTCCTGTGTCCTAGAATATCATTAGAACTTGTTTCTGGATGTAGCACGGAACTGTTTGTATATTGTTCTCCCCATCCAAACAGTCCATCAAAGATGAGATTATTAAACAAAAAGTCTCTCACCTCATCGAGAATCAAGATGGGGGCGTTCTTCAGCAAAGCCCGGGCTATGGCAACTCTCTGAAACGTTGATAAACAAGTACATCAAAGCGGTAGCAAAAGTCTATGAGGAACCAAAAAAACACGTAGCGGTTAATGTCTTTATACCTGTCTCTGTCCTCCGCTAAGCAAGCCTCCTCGTTCACCCACCAGTGTATCGTATCCCTATTAACAAACACCGGTATTGGTAAGAAGAGATTAACTTCATTTGCAAGAAAAACAGCGGAGTAGTTGCATATAAGGTAAGGAATCCGAACCTGGGGAAGTGAGATTATGAACTCATGAGCGTTGGCAGCTTTGGCTGCCTTAATGATGTCGTCTTTGGACACATGATCATTAGGGAGACCATATGCAATATTCTCAGCCACAGAGAGAGAAAAGAGAACGGGTTCCTGAGTCACACAAGAATCTTAACCTTTTAAAGAGAGAAGAAGATATTATCCGACCAAGCTTTGACCCAATACATGTTACGGAAACACACCTGATTCACAATTGAGACAAGCTTAGCCCATTCACTCTTGTCAAACATCCTCACATCCTCTCCAGCCACAGTAATACGTCCTTGTGTTGGCTGTGAGAAATGGAAACTCAACCCATCAGCATGATGTAATAGCAGCGTCAAAATTAGTCCAGACTTTAAATGGGAAGAAGAGAGTCGATTAACCTCATAGAAGCGTGCCAATAACTGTACAATAGTACTTTTTCCCGCACCACTAGAGCCAACAAGAGCAGTTACGGTCCCAGCTTTCAACGTCAAACTGAACCCATCAAGAACTTTCACATCGGGTCGTAGGGGATAAGCAAAATGCAGATCTACACTAGACAAAATTAGAAAATGGAAAACCCTCAGCTTAGAAAGCAGTACAACCTCAGTTTATTTAAGGGAGGTTTGGGCAATCTTGAAGTATGATAACATGAGGAGAGTTTTCTAGGTCTGATTTTACCGTCAAGACAGACATCTCCTGCCCAAGTCAAGGTACGTAGATTGTTCGTTGATTTCAGATCTGACATGTAGTACTTATCGAGGTGACGGATATTCACATTAGGACCAGAAGACAAGAATAATCTAAGGTTTTCATCTTGGACTTTCTTTGCATGAATATCTCTTTCTAACCCGTAGGCAAGAGCCTCATCTATGTCCACAGCATTTAAAATGGAATTGATCCTCTCGATAGCAGCGAAACTTCCACGTAGATCCCCAAACGTGTTTACAAGCCCTTGGACCTGGCAAACAGAAGCACCCATTATGGGAAACCAAATTACATGTATAGAAAATGGGTAACAGTAAATGCAGTGAGTATAGAGGTACTAACAGCAAACGTGAGAGTAAATGTGTATCCAATGAATGATACAACTGTTCCAACAGCAAGCTCACCCTGCGTAGGAAAAATACTTAAAGAATAAGATCCAAGAAAGATATAGTGCAAAGGAGCAACGAAGTAACAGAAACTTGATTGTTTAGTTATGATGATTAATAAAATTTCAGACTGTAGTAAACTTTGTTCTAGCTTGAAACATCCAGTCATTTATTTCAGAATATATGAATGACGAGTAACACGATCTTCTATTACAATATATGAATATATGTGCAAGAAGCTTTATTTCAACCATAATGGCAATCAAAAAGTCGTACAGGGAGGCATATCTTACCGTCTTGACCTTGCTTCCCCCAAGAGCGTAAAGAGCCAACAGAGAAATGTAAACAGCAACTCTTGTTATAGATTCATTTATAGATTTGAAAGTACCAAGCTTTAAGCCACTACGCTGGTAAGAAAGAATCTGTACATCAAACAGATGGTTAGAATAAAAGATCATGAAACATTTAGAACAAAAACAACATTTGTTTAGAAGAAGTGACTTATAGCTAGTAAGAAGTCTGAAATATGACCTGACTACCAAATAGAGACATCTGACGTTTTTCACCACTGAACGATCTTACCTATAAAGAGAGAAAAATTACTTGCTTCGTTAAAGGAAAATCAAAACTTGCTATAGCCAATCTAGCCAAAAGATACAATACGATGAAGTCAAGAACTTACAGTTCGGATTGCAGAGAACGTTTCTGATACACAATCAGACATTGTCGCTTGGGCTAATCCATGTGCTTTATAAACTGGAACAGTCGATCTTTTGTACACAGCTTTTGACCAAATGAGCAGATTTAAAGGTAAGCAAAGATGACCAAGGTGTACCAAACAATAAGTTCAGGAAAAAATGAGCAAGGCCTGGAGAATTTACCAACTAAAACTGACACAGCGAGCATCAATAGACCAAGCACAGGTGCAAGTTGAGGAGATAGAGTAAACAATATGCAGATCGTTCCAAAAACCTACAAAGATATAAAACATGAGCCAGGCCTTCTTGAGATGCAACAAGATACTCTTTCTTTGTTATGTATAGTACTCCGAAAATACGACCAACACAACACCATGCTAAGGTTAAGTCTGTATTCGTTATGCAAAATGGAAGCACAAACACTAATCTCACATTTGCATAATAAAGAAATGGCTTGCCTCAGAAAATGCCCTAAATCCACGATCTCTTGAGATGTTATCGTTCACAATGCTATTCAGAGCGCCAAGATCAGACGTAAGCAGCCCCGTCAGCTCCCCTACCTACAACAAATGAACTCAGCCCAAAAGTCCCAATCCCCTGAACAAAGCAAGAGACAAAGAACAAAGAGAAAAAAAACACAAACCTTATATTTGTCGAAAAACTCTGCCTGCAAATACATAAAGAAAACAACATCAAAGATATTCCACTGGTAGAAGTTTAGCAAGTTATGATCCTACGAAACAAACCATACCTTCTGGATCAAAACCCTTCTGAAAATCTGAGCTCGTAACGTTGCCATAACGCTTTCCCAGATAGCATTCATGTTGGTTACAAAAACAATGGTAAAGATGGGTTCTAACGAATACAAAACAGCGATTTTGCTCAGCAGCTGCCACAAAGGATCCGGCCGCACACCAATCAACACTTCAAAGAATCTACCTTTACACAGCTCCAAACACAACACTTACCATTATTTCTGACAAAGAACCAATACATATTTAACTTAATCAATAACTAATAAAAATGATTGTCAGCTACAGTAACCAACACATGACCACAACAAAAATAATATAATGGAAACTATACGGACTATGAAATCTCATAAACTATTATGTGTTATGTTGGTATTCGAACTATCATGAAAATATTAATTATTTTCAATAACTAAAAATAGAAAAAATTAAGCCAAACCAGCACCCACCTAACATGAAGGCTAAATTGAAGAGCTTGATTACCTGAAAACACAGGCATCGAGAGAGTGCAAGTGCTGCATCCAACAAGAGTCAACAAGCAAACAGCGAGTCTAAGCTTGTGCTTGCTCATCAAGCTCCACACAAGCCCCCACTTGATCAAATCCTTCGATTCCTCCTTCTCCGGCTCCGATTTCGACCCATCGATCCTCGGGTCCTCTTCTCCCACGATCGGCGGCGCTCCGGTGACGTAAGCGCGAGCTAATCCGACCGATTTCGCCTTCAGCGAAATCCCGGCCGGAGCGGTGGAGCCACGTGAGCTGCGGAATGAAGGAAATGGCTTTGGACCGCACGTTCTGAGTAGAGATGATTGGCATCGTCTACGAGCGATGACACGAGTAGAGCCGTGGTGGAAGAGAAGAGTGGTTGCAGACGACGCCATTGATAATCTCTCTCTCTCTGTCCAACGAGCTTCTCAGCTTCTGTTAGTTTATATTTATTTAGTACCTTTATTTTAACTATTTACAAAATAAGGCGGAATTTTTAAATTTTACACTAATTGGACCGAACTTTTCATGTTGGTCGAATTTTCAAAAAAATTGCTCCAGTTGTTCGCTATTCATAATAATGCCCAATACTTTTTATTTTCATCTGATACCCCATAAGTTTTGCTAATTACTGAAGTGCCCATTATTGCTTCTATTTTGCAGAAATGCTAAGGATTTCTGCTACTCATACAAGATTTATAACCTTTTAAAGATGTTATATAATTAATAACTCTTGGATTCCAGAATCTATAACAATTTATATTTCAACATAGAATATTTGTCTCCTTAATACAGATCACTTTAAATTTTATACTATTAATTCAGCTTTTGATTTTTTTTTGTATTTAATAACATTCCTTCTCTTTCCTCTTCTGTTTTTTTATTTAAACAAAAATCTCTTTGTTGCATACAAAGAGACCAAGATGATTATGCTGCACACACAAAAAACAATACCCAGCACTTTGTGACAACACCATGGCGTAACACTAACACTCGTTTCCCAAACTTAAAAAATAAAGACCCCCACAAAAAAAATAAAGGTAGAATCCGAATTTTTGTAGTAAAATATCATCACATAAAAGAATTGAAAAAAAAAAAAATACCAATTTTAGTAACTCCAGAGATTCATGTCAACATCTCCTTCGAAGTCATCATTATTATGTCCCCATTGTACGGACGGCGGCGGCAAAAGCATCCCTTCCGCCATATCAGCCAAGAACGTCGGCATCCCGAACGTCCACTCCTCGTCCATGTAATACCCTTGGCTCTGTTCCTCCGCCATGTAAAACCCTTCTCTTTGTTCCTCAGTAAAAACAGCCTCCACCATCGTCTCCTCCATGTCCACGCCATGATCCGTCGTCGTGTCATTCACCTCAGCCTGAGCATCCACCGCCGCCGCATCCTCCATGTTCATGACATGATCATTCGTCGTGGTATCATTCTTCTCGGCCTCAAAAGCCAACGCAGCTTCAGCAGCCGCTTTCTGGATATCCTTGGCGCATGTTGTCTCCGGTATACGGAGCCGCCAAGCCGAGTCGGCGAAGTTGAGGCAGGCGCCTCTTCCGCGGAGGGCTAAGGCAGCGACGTCGTGAGCACGAGCTGCGATCTCGGCGGTTTTGAAAGTTCCGAGCCAAATCCTCGATTTCTTGTTCGGTTCCCTCACTTCACACACCCACTTACCTGACTTTCTCAGACGAACTCCTCTGTAAATGGGGTGACGTGTCTCCTGAAACTTCTTCCTACCCGCCGGTTTCTTGGGACAGCTAGCCGCCAACATGGGACAGTAATCACCGCCTGTCATAACCGGAGACTCGTTCTCGGAGTTAAGCATTTCAGAGGAGGAAGCACAGAATGAGCTCATTGTTGAAAACTCCTTTTGAGAAACTGGATAAGGCTGAGTGTAGTAAGTAAGTAACAAGATCTTTGTTCTGTCTGGTTTGATAAAATATCTGTTTTATCTCCCTCTCTCTCTCTTTATGTTCTTTTTTAGGTTGATTTAAGATTTTGTGGTTTGAGAAAAGTGGGTGTGAGAGTTGGTGTTTATATCGGCATGAGATATTTGGAACTGGGTGGGGCTGGATTTATAGAAGAACACGGTGTTTTTTTGGCTCTGGGCGTGACATGTGGACAGGACACAACTAAAATGGTCCCACGGATTTGTGTGAATGCGTTCTTCATTCACCCATAGGCAGCCACGTGTCTTCTTGACCTTTATGGTATGGCTGCTGACTCTTCACTCGTTATACCTTTATTGTGGGAGTGTGTGGCTGTGTTTGTGGTGTGTAGGACAACTCTGTATTTATCTATTAACTTCCATGAATAAACAAAATGTCATTATTGATCAACCATCTAGAAACTAAAGGACCTAATAGGACCTACGAAAAAGATATCACAAAATACTCTATTTGTTTTGAGTTGGTATCATATATAAGAGCACTCTTTTAAAAATGTTATATAAGACACTTTTGATGTGTCTCACTTTTCCAAGTGTACAAAAACGTTTACTTTAACATTTTTCTACCTCAGAGGTAATCTGACAAGTTTTTGTTTGTCTCCTCAGGACCAGCCATTAAAGTGTATGAACTCAACCAGAAACTCGTCACAATCGATCAAAAATGAACTACTAGCATATAAGCAAATTTTCTAATATTATAACAGTCACATATTATAAGTTGGAAAATGCATTAACTAATATATGTCTAACTAATCTATTGATGATCACAATGTTGCAAGTTGGAGCGCAACAAAAAGAGATATGGTTTCGTAAAACACTGAAGAGACATGTTGAATCCGAGTTTGGTCAATCAATTTAAAGCAAACTAAACTCAATTTGCGGTCTTACAAAAACGTTTTATTAGTCATATGAAAAAACGAAATATGATTACAAAGAGATTATAGGAAAGAAAAAAAAGTCGGAGTTTTGTTTAAAGCGCCGACCAAGACACCAAGAGACTCGATCGATTCTAAATTCTAGATCTGGCCGTCAGTCTTGTAGTGCCAATTTTTGGATCCTCTCTCTTTTCCTCTTGCTCTTCTCTTTATAGATTTTGTCTCTCAATCCCTCGTTCGTCCTAAGGAGAGTTCGCCCTAGAAGCCCAAATTTGATTATGTGCTTGATGGGCTTTCGAGCCGAACGAGGATCTTGTTAAGCTGATATCGACTTGGTCAGTTGGTCGGTCGCAGCGATCGGCTCAGTCATTAAGCCGATCGATCCATCAACCGAGCTAGTCTTGGCTGGGCTCTTGACGTTAATGGGCCGAATCCTGTTGTTCAATGGGCCTTACGGAGGGATGTGAAATTTCTCTCCAACAAGACAGAAGATGACTCCGACCAAGGTAAGTTGTGCGGACGATTACTAGATCCTTCATATCAACTGAAAATTCAAAGCGGGTAAGAGTTTGAAAGTATTTCAGTCTGAATAGCATTACAAATTACATTAATTTATAAAGCGAAAACGTAAAGAAAATATTGGTTATTGCAGGAAGAGTTGGGCCTTACGAACTTGATCTCCCGCATGAAGTTAGACTTTGACCTTAAACGGAAACATGTTTAACTGAACACTCCTTTCACCAGGGTTCGAATTATGAACGCAAAGGACTAACATGCGCTTAACCACTAGCCTACGCACACCGGTTGTAAGACGCAAATTGTTCTAAGCTAAAATAAGCATAAATGTATATAATATATTTATGCACGAAGGTAAACTTCCTAAACTAAGATATTGACAAATCTTTACAGTCTTGCCATAGTCTCGATTTCGACTCATAATCTCATCAATATTGATCTCGTTGATATCCTATTGATTTCACAACAAAAGGGTTACGAACTGGAGATTGTCACACCGGAAAGTAGAATAGTGCGGACACCTCTATTTAACTACTAATTGTGTGTATAGGAGACAGCTAAAGCTAGAAGTCAGAACACCTCTTTTAAAAACACCATTTGAGATAAACATTTATTTATCTATTTTATTTTTGATCAACGAGATAAACATTTATTTACAACCAAGTATGATTCAATATGGTGTATGTTCCGCTTTATATAACAAACATATTAGGGCCAACCCTGACAATGGTTACGGGTTTCACTTTCCATAAAGAGAGTGATTATAAAGGCATGTGTACCCTATGAAACAAGTCCTATCTTATATTTACTAGTATCATACGAAAAAGATTAAAAAAATAAGAATCAAAACACAAGACATAAATTGTTTGATGATGTGGATTATAAAAAGAGTTCTATAAGGTACACACAATATGGATTAGTTCAAATAAAAATATGGTATTCAATTGTGGTTGTCACTTATCTTAGTCAGATGTTTCTTATATTACTAATTTGGTGTAATCTACTAATAGAAATAGTAATAGTGTTAGCAAAAAAAAAAGAAATAATAATAGACCTATTTTATTTTTACCAGATCACAAATGGTGTTAGTTTCGTCTTAAGCCAGGGATTAGACCGATACATTAGCAAGTTATATGTCACTCTCATGTATCCCATTATACCAATAAAATATGTCAAGTCAAATATCGATAAAATATCTCAAATAGTATCAATGAAAAAACTTGTGGTTCTTGTTCCAAAATAAAACTTGTGGTTTAAATATAACCACGTGGGGACAGAAAGGTCTTTAATATAGAATAAAAAAAACAAAAACGAAAATAGTATCTCAATATGGAGTATCTTTCCTAACATATATTCGCTTACAAAAAGAACGTCACTCTCGTCGCCACTCACTCTCAACTCTCACACGTTACTCACTATTGAGTATAGAGACACCTTCGAAGAAAAAGACAAGACGACAAACACAAAGGGCAAAAATGTAGTGGTGATGAAAAGATGTCACAATAAAAATTTTCCTTAAGAAGAAAGTAAAGGCCTGAAGGTGACGTGACACTCAGTGGGGCTACATAGGGCACCAGTAGGGCTGGACATTTTATCCGTTAAATTTGATTCGATTCGTTATTCGTTGCTATTCGATCCGAAAATTCCGGATATCCGTAAGCTTTCGAAGCAAAGCAAATACTAAAATTCAATATCCGTTAAAATCGAAGCAAATCACAAATATTAAAATTTTGGGAAGCGAATATCCGATCCGATCCGTCAATATATAAATACATGTATATTTTGATTATATTTAAAGTTCTAAATGTATAAAATTATATAATTATTATTCTAACATATGATTTGATAGATTATATTCACATTATTACTTATATAAGCGTATTACTTAAAAGGAGAGAAAACATTTATGACAATTATAATTTTTTTCTTATGTTTTGTCTTATTATAATTTTTAACTAAGTTTAAAAATTTACAAAATATGAAGATTCAATACTTCTTTTAATTTTTATCTTTTATATCATGCAAAAAGTATTTTTACAAAACAAATTTGTATCAAATTTTTAAGATTATTTGTATTAATCAAAACAAATGAGATATCTGTAAGTATCCGCGAATATCCGCAAATATCTATTTATTTTCCGGATATCCGTTTTTCCGAATATCCGTATTTTTCCGAAGCAAAGCAAATCGGAAAATTAGATATCCGTATCATTCGAAGCAAATCACAAATACCTTCAAAAAACCGGATATCCGATCCGTGCCCAGGCCTAGACACCAGTGCATGAGAAAGTTAGGCTCGTAGGGACAGTGATTCCGCTGTTAAGCCACGGTTTATGATATTTTGACGGACCCATGAGCTCTCTTGTGGAACCCATCTTTCTGTTTCTGGAATACCATTTTCGTCTCCATTAAATTCGCGGTTTGATGAGCGGTTGCTTTGGTTATATTTTTCCATTTTCGGAAACCTCTTTTCACAAATGTTTCTTTAAGGCCAGTCGACTTGTCACTCAGACCGAGAGTCTATTTAAATAAAGGTCCGAGAATCATCTTTTTAAACTTTTCGAAGATATTCTTCGGAGTTACAAGTTTAAAAAGAAAAAAACAAGAAAGAATATACCAGTCAAGTAATTCTCTAGGAGGGATGTATTCAATCCAATACTCGAGGTGATTTAATTTTTAATGTAGTTTCGAATGATTTCAGTAAGTTACAGAGATTTAGTTGATTTTTGTTAAACTACTATAAAATATCACCTAAAACAAAGAGATTTGGGTCTTAATTTTTTAACTAATAAACTCCACACAAACACCCTAAAATCACTTGAAAACTTTAAAACTTCACAACTTAAAATATTTTCAATAACAATATATTTCAGAATACTTTAAGAAATGTTAAGTTCAATGACAGTTGATTTTAAATGAGTTTTTAAAATTCATTTTGAATAATAGTGGATTTGTCATTTTAATACAAATCACCTAAAATTCTCAGTTGAATACACCCCCTAGAGAATTTAGATCCTATATTGTTTCTGTTTACGGATTTGCTATTCACAAAAGATTTATAACCCTCTACGATATGTTTTAAAATTAATAACTCTTAGATTATTTTTAATAATTTATAAACAAAGAAATATTTGTCATTCTAATACAAAATTACTTTATTGAACACAATTTTTTATTTCTGATTTAATAGCATCATTCTCTTTCCTCTTCTTCTTTCATTTAAACTAAAATGTTTTTATTGCATACAAGGAAACCGAGATGATTATGATGCACACACAAAAAAAAACTCAGCATTTTAACACCATGGCGAAACATTTACACTCGCTTTCCCACATAATTTAAAAAAAAAAAAAAATTGGATCCGAAATTTTATAAAATATTACCATACAAAAAAAATGAAAAAATAATACGAGTATTAATAACTCCAAAGGTTCATGTAAGCATCTCCTTCGAAGTCATCATTATGTCCCCATTGTAGGGACGGCGGCGGCAAAAGCATCCCTTCCGCCATATCGGCCAAAAAGGACTGCATCCCGAACGTCCACTCCTCGTCCATATAAAACCCTTTGCTCTGTTCCTCCGTAACAACACCCTCCACCGTCGTCTCCTCCGCCAAGTAAAACCCTTCTCTCTGTTCCTCAGCAAAAACAGCCTCCACCATAGTCTCCTCCATGTCCAGGCCATGATATGTCGTCGTGTCGTTCACCTCAGCCTGAGAAGCCACCACCGTCATCTCCTCCATGTTCATGCCTTGATCATTCGTCGTGGTATCACTCTTTTCGGCCCCAAAAGCCAACGCAGCTTCAGCAGCAGCCTTCTGGATATCCTTGGCGCAAGTTGTCTCCGGGATACGGAGCCGCCAAGCCGAGTCGGCGAAGTTGAGACAGGCCGCTCTTCCACGGAGGGCTAAGGCGGCAACGTCGTGAGCACGAGCAGCGATCTCTGCGGTTTTGAAAGTTCCAAGCCAAATCCTAGATTTCTTGTTTGGCTCCCTCACTTCACACACCCACTTACCTGACTTTCTCAGGCGAACTCCTCGGTAAATGGGGTGACGTGTCTCCCGAAACTTCTTCCTACCCGCCGGTTTCTTCGGACAGCTCGCCGCCAACTTGGGACAATAATCACCTCCTACTGTAACCGGAGACTCGTTCTCGGAGCCAAGCAGTTCAGAGAAAGTATAGACAGAGTTCATTGTTAATTTGTTGAAGAATTCTTTTGAAACAAAATGGATAAGGCTAAGTGTAGCAAGTAACTAGCAAGATCTCTGTTCTGTCTGGTTGGATAAGATATTTATTTCTCTCTCTTTTATCTTCTTTTCAGTTTCAGGAGGAGTTAAAAGTTTGTAGATTGAGAAAAGTGGAGCGAGAGTTGGTGTTTATATTGGCATGAGATATTTGGGAATGGTGGGGCTGGTTTTTAGAAAAGAACGCGGTGTTTTTGGCTCTGGGAGTGACAAGTGGACAAGACACAGCTAGAGTGATCCCACGGTTTGTGTGAATGCGTTGTTTTCATTCACTCATAGCATGCCACGTGTCATCTTGACCCTTTTGGCATGGCTGCTGACTCTTCACTCGTTATACCTTTGTGAGTTTTAACTTGTACTGTTTGAGTGTGTGGCTGTGTTTGTGTATGACAATCCTGTATATAACTATTGACTTCCGTGCATAAACAAAATTTCATTATTGATCAACCATCTAGAAACTAATGGACCCAAAAGATCTGCGAGAAAGATATCATAAGTGCTCTCAATTTGTTTTGTGCTGTTATCATATATAAGAGCATTCTTTTTAAAATGTATATACTAGTCGCTTTTGAGTTTTGATGTGTGGGTCACTTTTCCAAGTGTACAAACGACAAAGTGTTTATTTCCTATTTGTAGGATAAATAACCTAATATTTTTGCACCCCAGAGATAACCTGCTGGTACGTCCTGAACCTACATTTTTTGTTTGTTTCCACAACCAGCCATTAAAATGTTGAATTCAACCAGAGACTCGTCACAATCAATCAAAATCACCATATGAACTACTAGCATATAAACAAATTCTGTCATATTAGAAACAAAGTCCCTCATAAGAAAATTGAAAAAAATGTATTAACTAATATAGAAAAATGGATCAATCTACTAACAACCAATTGATTTTATGTTGTAAATTCATCTAAATTTGATAGAATACCAGCCCGATGTATGCAATCTAATCCGATTCATAGGTGTTTTAGCCCAAAGTTGGTTTTCTTGTTTGATATTTCGGAATTAGTGGCCAAAGAATCATCATATCCAAGAGACATATAAAGATAAAGTTTCACAGTAGTAGTTTTAAGACTATTAAATAAGATATAAAGAAATTGATTAATTTATTTATCATCAATTGGTTTTAATTTAGAAGATTATGTGACTTGCCATAAAACAGTAATATAATGTTGTCAGTTGGGCACAATGAAAAGAAAGGCAGTGTTAAGAGAAATAAAAACGACTGTCCAACTCAGGGCAAGGTAATTTGTCCAGAGGGTGACTAGCTCCTTCAGCTTCTCATAACAACGGAAGGTTCAAAACGGGAGTTTGAGAGAATTTCAGTCTGAATTGTATTACAAATTACATTAACTTATAAAGCGAAAAAGACAACATTATAAAAACTAAAATAAGCAGTACTGTAAATAATATATTTATGCATGAAAGTAAACTTCCTGAATTTAAATATTGACAAATCTTTACAACCTTTTCATAGTCTTGGTTTTGACTCATAATCTCATAAATTTTGATCTCGTTGATATTCAATAATTTGGAATTGAATAGAATCCCAATGCACCAGTAAAAGATAGATGATGATCAAGATTGAGATTTTGGGGAGCCCAGCAGTACAATATGCTTTTTACGATTAGGATAAATAAATGAGATAAGATATTAACCTTAAAATAAAAAGGATATTTAATTTTGAGATTTTTAAAAATTTGGGTAAATATTTTTCACACAGTATACAAATCATAAACGGATATATACTTCATTCATGTTTTGCTCTCTTGACTTCTTTATTTTCGGAGTTAATTTGTGTTTGTTGACGATAATATCTTATTGATGTTTTTTAAAAAATAAAAAAGACGAAGTATTTACGAATGAGTTATTCTTGGGTTCATCTCCTAGGGTGAACCTCTAGGTTCACCAACCAATAGAATTGTGTTATTTCAAATTTGATATCTTTTAAAAAAGGAAACAAAATCTTGTTAAATTATATTATGTTTTTAAAAATAAAAATACAAAATAAATAAATAATAATAATCATTAATAAAAACGAAAATAATTCTTTAAAAAATATATTTTAACACTAAACCCTAAACTCTAATTCTAAACTCTAAATTCTTGGGTAAATCATAAACACTAAACCTTAAAATCTAATCTAAACCCTAAACCCTTGGATAATCATAAACACTAAATTTTTAACACTAAAACACTAAACCCTAAACTCTAATCCTAAACCCTAAACCCTTGGGTAAATCATAAACAGTAAACCCTAAACTCTAATCCTAAACCCTAAACCATTTGGTAAACCATAAAATAAAAATACAAAAAATAAATAAAAAATAGTAATATTTACAAAAAAACAAAAAAAAATCTTAAAAAAAAACACTAAACCCTAAACCCTTGGGTAAACCATAAACCCTTTGGATAAATATTAAACATTAAATCAAAAATTAAATATTAAACATTAAATCAAAAATATTTTGCAATTATTACTTTATTTATTTATATTTTTATTTTTATTTAAAAAACATAATATAATGTTACAATATTTTTTTAAAGATTTTTTTCGTTTTTTATAAATATTATTATTTTTTTGTATTTTTATTTTAAAAACATAATATAACTTAACAATATTTTGTTTCCCTTTTTAAAAGATATCAAATATGAAATAACACTATCCTATTGGTTGGTGAACCTCTAGGTTCACCCTAGGGGGTGAATCCAAAAATAAGTCTTTACGAATTGGAGATCACCACGCTAAAAGTAGAATAATGTGAACATCTCTATTTAGTATGTAAAAGAGACAGTTGAAGCTAAGAGTCAGAACACCTCTTTTTAAAAGACCATTTTGAGACAACATTTTATTTACTCCCAAGTTTGATTCAGTATGGTATATGTTCCGTTTTATACAACAAACATATTAGGGCCAACTCTGACAATGGTTACGGCCTACGGGTTTCACTTTCCACAAAGACTGTGTTTCTAAAGGCATTGGTATCCTATGAAGCAAGTCGGTCTATCTTATATCACTATTTACATACGTAAAAGAGTGCTAAGGTACTGAACATAAGAACCAAAACAAAAGTAAACTTTTGTCTGAACCAGATAAATGATTGCAAAGATAAGTAAAGCTGTCTCTTAGTCACATGAAAAGACATTCAACATGGTGAGATACCATTGAGGGCTGCAGCCCAAAAGCCGACTGGGGTTAGCTTGAAGTCAAAGTAACTGCTTTTAAGTGATAGAACCCCTGCATCTAGGAGAAACGGACAATAGCTCTTTTGTTGTCCTTTTACAACATACAATAAAAACCACGAGTTCTCTATTCTTTTGGTACTTGTTTAATAATATTGATTATAAAATAAATTCTATAAGGCACAATCAATATGTATTCATTCAGAAGCCAAATTAAAATATGAAATTCCGTTGTGTTTGTCACTTAGAATTTCTCCAATCCATCTCTCAATCTCTTTTTCTTAAATAGAAAACTATTGTGTAGAGATTATTTTTTTTCAATGTATATCTGTCTAAATAACATAGTTTTCTATTTTCGATAAAATACAGAGACAAAAATAGTATTCATTTGTATTTCCCTCTAAAAATAAAAATCTATATTAGAGTAAAATCCACTTCTATATACATTAGCTCCTTGTTGTACAGAAAACGATTTTTTTGGGTTTGAATTAATTTTACATTCTATTCAAAAAAAAAAATCCACTTCTATAATAAAATTCCTACATTTAAAATAAATTATAGAAGTGGGTTGGAAATGAACTTTTTCCCATCCAAATCAATACTATTAAAAGAGAAGGAGTCCTCAAAAATCTACTTAAATAAGGTTGTTTGGACTCTTTCATTTTTAATAGTATAACCTATTATAACCAACCAAATATTCTAACTAACCTTTATTATAGCAACACAATTTTACATAAATTAAATCGACCACTGCTCTTTTTGTTTTATTTCTTAGTCGATCATTAATTGTTTTATTTCTTAATCGATCATTAATGAACCATATATTTAATCACTTACGATCAAAACGTACCCAGATCTATATTTATATATGTCATCAGTAGTTACCCATGTATAAACCAAAATATCACAAAATACATATGTTAGATTTTACTCTTGATAAACGTAGAAAAAAATCGTACAACAACATTATTATATTTAACAAATGTATGAAAATATTAACTCGCATATCAAAACAGTTTTACACCTAAGTTTTAATATATTGAAACACTGATAGTTACCCTTTTATAACAACATCTATACTATTAAAAAAAATCATTTCTGCTTTTCTTAAAGTGAAAATGTCAATTTTCAACAATACCTTAAATTTACAGAAAATTTAATTTACTTAATGTCAATTATATCTTTTACTTTTTAGGCTTAAACTATATCTATCTATTAATCTAGTTTATTGTATCTATGACCTATTAAAAACTCATTTTGAGCAGTCATAATTTAATTTTATTAATAGGTCTAAACATCATATACTTCTAGAAAAATATAACTTATCTTTGTTAATAATATTTATCATTACAAAACTTATCGTTTGAATGCATAACATAAATACAATGCATTTACTTTATACGAAAATCAAATATTTTCTTCAGTTGTATGTACTACTATAAATTATATGAAAAGTTTAATTAATATTTTTAAAAAAGATATTATAATATTTTCTATGTTTTTACCGGATCCACCAGTGTCTTTTCACGGGTTAATAACAGATTGTTTTGGTTTTATCAAATTTTTAATTAATAGTTTTTCATTAAATCCAAATTTTTATAAACATATCAGTTGGTAGAATCTCTGATAGAATGCTACATGAAGAATATAGGTCAATCCTAATTATATACGGACATTGGATTTATCTGGATCAAGTATAAAAACATAGCTTATATCTTATTTTGTCTATAAATTATATATATATACCTCCATTAAAAAGAGTTAAATAATTTATAAAAATAGAATACTTTCTTCGTACCATTTTAAATGTATTTGCACTATTAGTCTTCTTTGGTTTCGGTATAGGTATTTCGGTTTTTGGTGTTATGGTTCTAGAAACTTATTAACTGCTAAATTATTTACAAAGTTTGATCTGGAGGTTATTTTGGGGTTTGGTTCGATTTCAGTTGAAAAGTTGGGTACCGGCTATTATGCAAACAAAAGGAATGGCCTAACTTAGTTCCGGTTTGATTCTGAGTTTTCCAATAATTATGGATTTATAGATAAAAATATCGAATAACTTAGGGTCTTCAGTTTAAATATTGTGTAATTCAGATTGTTTGGATAAAAATATCGGATAACTCAAATAACTTTTAATATTTTGCAAAAGAAAACATTCATGTAATTTGTTATTCAGATAATTCAGTTTATAAATAGTTTTAGGATATTCGGTTATTTATAATTGAATATACTTGATAATTTTAAATTTGTATCTTAAAAATTCAAGTATCCGTTTAGTTCTCGATTATGTCTGAATTTTTTGATGCCAGAGATATATGATATGTTCGATTGTTTATGAAATTTCGTTCAATTTTTTTTTTCCAGTTTGGTACGGTTCCGTTCGTAGTTCCGAATAAATGTGTCAAAACCTATACAATATCTTATATAGAAATTCATTCAAAAAATATTTAATGTAAAAAAAAATCCGCGCTTCATAAGCGCGGGTCAAAACCTAGTAGTTCATAAAATGCTAAGTTTGTGTAATATACTTTATAAATAGTGTTAGACCTATTGTACCAAATTAGTAAATTACATATGAAGCTAGTTTGACTTAAGCCAGGGATTAGACCGATACATTAGCAAGTCTTGCGTCACACTCAATTAATTTATTGGATTATGTCAAAACAATATCTCCTTTTTTGTATGTGAAGTATTTGTAAAATATCTCAAATCTCAATATTATCAAAAGCGCGTGGTTAATAAAATATATGAAAAAGCTTGTGGTTCTTGCTCAAAAAAAAAATTGTGGTTTAACTCTAATCACGTGGGTCGGGGGTAGGTAGGTCCTTTTTTAACAGGTAGGTCCGTAATAAATTTTTTTAAAAAAAACAATAGTATCTGATCAATAGAATATATTTCATACCATATATTCGCTTACAAAAAGTGACGTCTCTCTCCTCGCCATTCACTTTCAAATCTCTCACGTTACTACGATTTGATTTAGGTATAGACACCTTCGGAGAAAAAACAAGACCACAAACATAAACAGGGGCGGACCGAGAAATTTATATAGTATGGAACACATGGTGTAAATTGTATATAAATCAGGAGTATATAAATAAATTTAGGATAGTTATTAAAGAAAAAAAAATGAGTGGTGGGCCTGTGCCACACCCACTCCTTACCTGGGTCCGCCCCTGAACATAAAGGGCAAAAACTAGTGGTGACGGAAAATATGAAACAAGCAGATGATTTTCTTAACGAGAAAGTAAGGCTAGAAGGTGACGTGATAGTGAGCACCGTAGGGCACAAGCGCAAGGGAAAGGGACGCTCGTAGGGACAGTGTTTATACTGTTAAGCCACGCTTTAAGATATTTTGACGGGCCCATGAGCTCTCTTATGGGACCCATCTTTCTGTTTTTGGAATAACGTTTTGGTCTCTATTAAATTCGCGGTTTGCTGAAAGCGGTTGCTTCGGTTACATTTTCCAGTTTGGGAAGCTCTTTTGACAAAATCTTATCTTTAAGGCCAGTCGCCTTGTCACTCGACCGAGAGTCTATTTAAATAAAGGTCCGAGGATCATCTTACACTTCTAGAAGATATTCTTCAAAGTTACAAGTTTGAAAAGAAAAAGGAAAGAATATATAAGTATTCTTTTTTATTTGGTCAATGGAATATATAAGTATTCTAATCTATATAGTTACATTATTTTGAGTAAATGTATCAATTATATTCAGAAACATAAATAAAGCTTACGAATACTACTTGGTAAGATGGAGCCGTTTTTCTATAACGTCTTGATATCAACTCTAGAACGTAATAATACATCATAGGATATAAGCCAACCCATTTCTCTAATTTTTTATATTAACTTTCCTGGAACTTTTGCTCCAAACCTTCCGCTATTCATATAGGTTCACTATATTTTTTCTATTTTCAAAGATTTTGCTAATAACTGAAGTGCCCCTATATCGTTTCTGTTTTTTTCGTCAGCTATCGTTTCTATTTAGAGAAATGTTATTTAAAAAGATCTATAACGTTTGAAAATATGTTTTAAAACAAATTATATTTAAATAGTGAAATATTTGTAATTTAATACAAAGTCACTTTAATTTTTATATTGAATCCATATTATTATTTTTCCATTTTCATTTAATAACATTATTTCTCTTTTCGCTACTAGTTTGTATTTAAACTAAAATTTCTTTGTTGCATATAAGGAAACCAAAGGTGATTATGCTGCACACAAAAAATAATCAGCATTTTGACGACACCTGGCGAAACATTTACACTCGTTTCCCAGACTAAAAAAACCCCATTAAAAAATAAAGGTAGAATCCGAAATTCTATAAAATATTATTGCACAATAAATAATTTTAAAAAATACGAGTATTAATAACTCCAGAGGTTCATGTCAGCATCTCCTTCGAAGTCATCGTTATGTCCCCATTGTACGGGCGGCGGCGGCAAAAGCATCCCTGCCGCCATATCAGCCAACAAGGTCGGCATCTCGAACGTCCACTCCTCTTCCATGTAAAACCCTTTGCTCTGTTCCTCCGTAACAACAGCAGCCTCCACCGTCGACTCCTTCGCCATGTTAAACCCTTCTCTTTGTTCCTCAGTAAAAACAGCCTCCACTATTGTTTCCTCCATGTCCACGCCATGATCCGTCGTCGCGTCGTTCACCTCAGCCTGAGAAGCCACCGTCGTCGTCTCCTCCATGTTCAGGCCATGATTTGCTGTCGTCTCATTCACTTCAGCCTGAGAAGCCACCGCCGTCGCCTCCTCCATGTTCAGGCCATTTTCCATCGTTGCATCACTCTTCTCGGCCTCAAAAGCCAATGCGGCTTCAGCAGCAGCCTTCTGAATATCCTTGTGGCAGGTTGTCTCCGGGATGCGGAGCCGCCACGCCGAGTCCGCATAGTTGAGGCAGGCGCCTCTTCCACGGAGGGCTAGGGCAGCGACGTCGTGAGCACGAGCTGCCATCTCAGCTGTTTTGAAAGTTCCAAGCCAAATTCTAGATTTCTTATTTGGTTCCCTCACTTCACACACCCACTTACCTGACTTTCTCAGACGAACTCCTCAGTAAATGGGGTGACGTGTCTCTTGAAACTTCTTCCTACCCGCTGGCTTCTTCGGACAGCTTGCCGCCAACCTGGGACAATAATCACTTCCTACTACGGTAGTGACCGGAGACTCGTTCTCGGAGCCAAGCATTTCAGTGGAAGCAGGGAATGTGTTCATTGTTGAAAACTCTTTTGAACTAAACTGGATAAGGCTGAGTACAGTAAGTAAGTAACTAACAAGATCTTTGTTCTGTCTGGTTTGATAAAATATCTATTTTATCTATCCCTCTTTATGTTCTTTTTCAGGTGGATTTTAAAAGTTTGTGGTTTGAGAAAAGTGGGAGCGAGAGTTGGTGTTTATATTGGCCTGAAATATTTGGAATTGTGTGGGGTATAGTTTGAGAAAACACGGTGTTTTTGGCTCTGAGAGTGACACGTGGACAGGACACAGCTAAGTGATCCCACGGTTTTGTGTGAATGCGTTGTTTTCATTCACTCATAGGACGCCACGTGACATCATGACCCTTATGTATATGGCTTTTGACTCTTCACTCGTTATACCTTTACGGGAGCTTTTAACTTTTATTGTGTGGCTGTGTTTGTTTTGTGTAGGACAACTCTGTGTTTATCTATTAACTTCCATGAATTAACAAAATGTTATTATTGATCAACCATCTAGAATCATGAAAAATCTAAAAGATCTGAGAAATAATAGCTTAAGTGCTATCTGTTTATTATTTTTAGTTGTTATCACATATATAAAAGCATTATTTTCAAAATGTTATATAATAAACACTTTTAATATGCGAGATACTTTTTAAAGTGTACAATGACGTTTATTTCATATTTGTAGGAGAAATACCCTAATCCTCTTATACCTTGTAGTAGATTTTAGCACGTCCTGAAGTATGAATCCAACTAAAAACTTGTCGCATTCAAAGTCACCATATGAACTACTAGCAGACAATCAAAAATTGTGGTTAAGGGTTTGAATCGGTTTTAGAGTATGCATGTCAGTCTGAAATCTGAATCGTTGGTAAGTGTTGTGTGATTGTAGTGAGAGAGGATATTAGAGTTTAAACTCAATTGCTGTCAAGGCTACAAGTTTTTACCAGAGAGAGGTGATGGAGAGGGAAGCCGTCGACATGTTATAGGGTTTTTAGTGAAGAGATTATATGGAAAGACAAAGAGGTTGAACTTAGGATATATAATTAAAAAGTTTTCTTTTCGGAACAAAGAAAGATATTCTCGATAATTTACCTACCCGAGTGTGCTCTTAACCTAATCATAAGTGCATTTTCTCGGTTTAAGGGCATCCTCTTAACCATGCCTCTGTTTTTAGGCATCAGAGTTCTGAGACAACATTTATATTTACACCAAAGTTTGATTCAGTAAGGTGTATTTTCCTTTGACTTTTTTTTTGTTTTCTTCTTCGTGTTCCGCTTTAGGTAACAAATGGCAAATGGCTATCTGTTTCACCCTAGTTTCCATAACGACATGCAGTAACCATAAAGACGTGCGTATACTATTAAACGAGTCGGTCTCTCTAGTCACATACGAAAAAAGAATGCTAACAGCTGAGGTACTGAACATCATAACATAAGAACCAAATAGCCAGACACCGAAAAACTAGACAGAAAGTGAATTTTTGTTTGAAACCAGTTAAATGACTGAAAAGATAAGTAAAACTGCCTCTTCATCACATGGAGTAGACTTTCAACCTGGTGAGATAGCAATGAGGCCTGCATGCCAGCAGGCGACTAGCCATTTAAAGTAGATCTAATGGCGTTATCTTGAAGCCAAATAATTTATTCTAAGTGGTAGAACCCTAGGAGTAATGGACAATGGCTCTTTCGTTTTTCCTTTACAATATATACACTATAAAAACCACATGTTCTCTATCCTTTTGGTACTTGTTTAAAAATCAAAAGAATTTTATAAGCACACACACAGTATCAATTTGAAGTTCAATGTAATATGAATACTTTGTCGGTTATCCCCAGATAGATGTTTCGTAAAGTACCAAGTTGGTGTAATATACAAACATAAAGAATGGTAGACATATTGTACAAATGAAGCTAGTTTCGTCTGAAGCCATGGATGAGAGTAGACCGATACATTACCAATTTATACGTCACTCTCAAAACTCGATTATATTAATAAAACAATATCTCCGTTTTTGTCAAATACTGTACTATTAAAATATCTCAAATCTATCTATGAAAAGCTTGTGGTTTAAATCCAATCGCGTGGGTGTAAGTAGGCCTTCTGAGTCAGGGGCTCAATCAACGTACAAAAACAATAATAGTATCTCAATAATAGAGTATCTTTTCTAACATATATTCGCTTACAAAAAGAACGTCACTCTCGTCGCCAGTCACTCTCAATTCTCACACGTTAGTAACTATTGAGTATAGAGACACCTTCGGAGAAAAAACAAGACGACAAACATAAAGGGCAAAAGAGTTGTGGTGATGAAAATATGTCACAAGAAAATGTTTTCCTTAAGAAGAAAGTAAAGGCTTGAAGGTGACGTGAGTCGTGACAGTGGGGCTACGTATGGGCACAAGTGCATGGGAAAGGTAGGCTCTCGTAGGGACACTATTCCACTGTTAAGCCACGGTTTGGATATTTTGACGGGCCCATGAGGTCTCTTGTGGAACCCATCTTTCTGTTTTTGGAATATCGTTTTGGTTTTCTGTTAAATTCGCGGTTTGATTAAAGCGATTGCTTCGGTTACATATTCCATTTTCGGAAACCACTTTTGATAAATAATTATAAGGCCACACTTGCCTTGTCACTCATCCGAGAGTCTCTTTAAATAAAGGTCCGAGGATCTTTGAACTTTTCGAAGATATTCTTCAAAGTTACAAGTTTGAAAATAAAGTAGTATGCAAGTGGTACTATAATCTTGTTAAGCAAAAAAAGTACTATAATCTATATAGTTACTTATTTAGAGTAAATGTAATAGTATTTGCAGATTCTTTTTCAGGTTCTTTTTCATACTTGCAATACAAAAAGTATTTAAACAATAACAAACTTACAAATGTTTTTTTTGACCAAAGGCTAAACTTACTATTACTTGCTCACTGAAACCAAATTTTATGTTAGTTTATAGTGTTTTAGTGTCAACTCTAAACCTTAATACATCATATCGTATTGTAATGTTCTAACTTCTAAGTAATACAATTCTAATATATCAAATTATATAAACACAACTAAAACAATTGCTATAATGCTTACAACTGATGATTAATGGTAAGAATACATGAATGCTGCGGGTCTGTGAGATTAATCGGTCGTCGGATCTCACGGTTATCAAAAAAAAGATATCCTACATATAATTCAATCTATATATGTAAATTTTATTATATATTCTGTGATCACGTGCTCTAATTTTTGTACGAAGATCTATTATAACAAAATTGAGTTTTTTCTTTTCATAGAGTTTTTCATGATAGGGGGCTTTTAACACCTGTCATTCACAAAATGATTATACTTCTATGTAATAGTGGACACGTGGAAGATTCAAGGCTTCAAGACTTCAGTTTCCGTATTGAATTGTCTTCACCTTGTAAACTGTTGTAACAATTCGATTCATACATCAATCTACCGCCGTTAGATCTCAGCAGAGCCGAACTTGATCCAAGAAACATGAAATATTTGAATGGGGGTCCCACAAGTGAGGCTCCCATTTTTTTTGTAAATATTATATATTAATGTAATTATATATAAAATATATTATCTATTAAATAAAAAGAAGAACTCATAGAAAAATTAGTATATATAAGTAAATTTTTAGCATATTTGTATACTTTTAAGGATATAAATTTATATTTATTATTTAAATATACATAAACTTAATATATAAACAAAAATAATAGTGTTATTATATTTAGCATATTTTTATATCTTTTCAGGGTATAAATTATATTTACATTTATTCTACGATTATTTGAGATGTTCTTTACTATTATATATATAAATTTCGATTCAGAAACTATTGATTTTTTTTTTGTTTTAAATAGGATCCCCAAAAATTTAGGACAATTCAGAATCCGGCTCTGGATCTCAGCAGGTTGTATGTTGATTGATTGTTTCCCCGACAGCTGCGTGCTTCTTTCAACAGTGTTAATGGAGTGTTCACTTCGATATGTTGTTGGGACACAGCACCGGTGTCTCTTTCATGAGTGAAGAAAAGGAAGAGATCAATGTGAGGATCGTGAGAGGAGGGAGCAAGAAGAAGAAGAGCAAGGTATCCAACTGTGGATGATTAGACCTGGAGCAGGCGGTTTATCCAGCATCGTTTCGTCGTCGGAACCGTGTGCTGAGATGAAACCAGTGGGTGCGATTTGGCCCGGATCCAAACAAAGGCGTTAAGGATAAATACCGTGGTTACAACTATCAGAATCCTTGTGGGAGGAGAAAGACCGGTGAAGACGACATAGATGATGAAGCTGAGCAAGTCGAGGTCGGTGGGGATTGTATCAGTACGGTGACGTTGAGCTTTATTGATTTTTAACGAAAGTCAGTAATTGCTGTTTTGATTGTTTGTTTTATTGATACTATTTTGTTTTTATTGTATTTGATTTTGAATAAAAATAATTATGTGTTTGCTTCGAATTTTCAACTAATGACTGAAAAAAATTCAAAAAGGATTCATTCAAAAAAAAAAAAAATCAAAAAGGAGCATGATATAGACTTGAACGTTATAATCTTGAACAGAAAAATAAGTTGAAATGTGTGAGGTTTGCCGGTTCAGTGATTTCTATGAGTCCCCGTTTGTCTACAACAAGCCTCAGTCTGATCCCTTGAACGTATGGATCTTTGCGTTCCCTAGGATTACTGTGGTCCCTGGTTTCATCGTGTGTAAATCAAATAGCCAAATCATTCACGAGACTACTAATATGGCAAACAAAAGGGATCTACGATACAATGTATAACTCAATATCACGTTAGTTCGAGAAACATGTGAAAAAGATCTGTCATTGGCCGGTCTTTAAAATTTGGAGGCTATAGTTGATTTAATAGATGTTTCAATAAAAAGATCTTTCTTATAAATTTAGAGGCCTGTAGTATGTATTTTCAGACAATTTAAGTGTACAAGGTCAATGTTTCACTTGCCTATGATCAAGACTGGCTATGGTTACTATTAGTAGTAATGAAAAGAATTATCAGTAAATGATCCATGTTCGGTTTAGGTGTATTAGATTGGGTGTAAAAGGTTCGAATTTGACATTTGAGTTCATCATACTTGGCTATAATTTTTTAACAGGCGATGCCACGATTAAAAACAATATACTTTCTGGAAACACTATTGGATTGATGATATGCAAAGAAGATCAGAGCCAAAGCGGCTATCAATAAGTAGCAAATGAGCCAAACAAGAATATTTTCTAATGGTGTGCATGCAGAGCAGGCTAAACGCTTAAAAAGTATTTATAAAGCTAATCTATTCAAAACTATTTCCTGAACCTCGCAAGCTGAATTTATTAGGAAAATAGATAGCGTAGACAGGAAGAAATAAAAGTTGTAATCTTCTTAAGATCAACCATTAAAGATGAGTCCATTCATAAGACGACTAAAAATCAAGATAACAAACATCGGAGGCAGTGAATTGGATTAGCAAGAGCATTTTGATCATTGGAGGATGGACAAAAGGTGAAATATATGTATGGCCTTGATCGTTGTGTGAGTTGAAACCAAAATATTTTGATTCTAGATAAAAAATATATTAGAAATTATACAAAACACAACATTTATATTTGACATAAAGCTACTATAATTGATTTTGTACCCAAATGTAGCATCCGAATGCCAAAACTTAAGAAATGTTACAACTTTGATTACATCTCTTTAATAAAAGCTTCAATTTGCTTTGTTTCACTTTTCCCTTTCAATAATACTACATGTTTTGTAAGACTTGCACGTTTAAATTATTAACAGCTTCAGCAAACTGCATATTAGAAGATGATGGCTTAAAAATTATAACCTGATTACTCTTACCACATATACAAAGATATATAATATGTTCGCAGAATGATGTTAATGACTATGAATCAATACTCCAAAGAAATATTGTGCACTAATAAGATGTTGAAGACATGCATATACAACAATCTCATTCATACAATTTTGCACTATCAATTTAACATTGAATTTAATTCACTTCCTCATATTTTTTCCTATGTTCATATATATATATATGGACAATCAAATCTTTAGTTAAAATATTATCCAAATTTAGACTTCCGTTAGGTTTGATATCAAACAATAAAATCCACATCACGTTAACCAGTGATAAAAAAACTAATTATTTTTTCTTCCAGAAAAATTTACTCAAAAGCTTAAAATTTTGGAAAAGACAATGCAGCCTCTACAGTCTACACACATAAAACAAAGTTATACGTTTCTATTTTAGCTTGACCTCTAAGTATATATATTAACAAGATCCAAACATCTCAATATAGGCCCACAGTTTTCATCCTTTATCCCCCTGCCAAAAGTCCAAACATCTCAATATAGACAATATTAACAAAACAAAAACCTACTCAACAAATTATGGGTTCCAAACTTAAACGGCCCAAACCACAAACATCCTTGAAAGCCCATGAAGTTTTGGAAATATGTTAGTCGAACACTTCGGAAGCGGACAAACTCATTCACATCGCATATAATTCCTCATCCAATTGACCTCCTGCAATCACCTCCTTGAGCAAAACATTTTTAAAATCTAATGTCACTATTGCATATATCACTTCCAAATGCAAACCTAACACATTACCAAAAAAAAATTAACACATTACCAACAAAAACTTACAAAATTTTGTATCTCAAATAACAAGTAAAGTATATTCCGCGTGTAGCGACCACTAATAATTTAACTAAACATCTGTTAAAAGATTTTGGAGAAAAGAAAGTTTCAATTTGTTTGAATAAAAGGAGGGAGAGATCAAGATCTAGCCCCGAGAATGGTCAAGTCGAAAGCTCTAGCTCTATAGGGAGAAGAGATAGTGATGGTGGCTATGATGGTGTTGAAAACCCTACGGAGAAGAGGTAAGATGGTCAAGTTAGTTAGTTGCTTTTTCATATAATGACTAATGATTATATCTTTTTGTGGGCTATACTTAGGGATATCAAATGGACTGTCCATTTCCAATGGATATGTCCAAGTGGATAAAGCAGTTTATTGGACATTATATTGTTCTAAGTCCAAATGGTCCAAATCCAAATTGTCCAAATCCAAATTGTCCAAATCCAAATTGTCTAAACCAAATTGACTCATTCCAAATGGGCCTTGCGCGGAAGCCCAAATACAAAATCAATGTTAACATCCAAAATTCATTTTTAACATATCTTCATTATGTTTTGTGAAATCTTGATTTACGGTTTTGGCGGGAAATCTCGATTTTGCGATTCTGGCGGAAAATCTTGATTTTACGGTTTTAGCGGGAAATCTCGATTTTACGGTTTTGACGGGAAATCTCGATTTTACGGTTTTGACGAAAAATCTCGATTTTATGGTTTTTGCGGAAAATTTCGATTTTACGGTTTTTGTGGGAAAACTCGATTTTACGGTTTTGGCGAGAAATCTCGATTTTACGGTTGGCGGGAAAATCTCGATTTACGGTTTTGGCGGAAAAATTTCGATTTACGATTTTGGCGAAAAATCTCGATTTTACGGTTGGCGGGAAAATCTCGATTTACGATTTTGGCGGAAAATTTTGAAAATTCGATTTTACGGTTTTGGCGGAAAAACTCAATTTACGGTTTTGACGGAAAATCTCGATTTTATGATTTTGGCGGAAAACATGATTTTATGGTTTTGACGGGAAACATGATTTTCCCCAGATATATTAATTCTAGAATATTTTAAAAATTTAGACCGCCCATGTCCATCTAGTTTTGCCCATTTGGGTATGGATATGTTTGGGCGTCATCCATTTAGACAAAATAAAATTACGGTCATGGGCATGTCCATATTGATTTGGACAGGGATTATCCATGGAAAGCCTGCCCATTCGACATCCCTGTTATACTTTAACTGCCGGTCTCGTTCATCTCCAGCTGAAGAGTGAATGAAAAGTGGATCCATCCAGCCATCTCTATCAAAGTACGATGTTGTAACTGTTCTGAAGTCAAACTCTCTGTGTCATGTGTTTAGCTTCTTTGTCTTTTGATACATTCAGATCTCTTTTACTGTCAGATTAAAAAACTTTTCTTTTGTGTGTTTAAGATATGCCATGTTACTGAATTATTCGTTTTGATCGTATCTCAGTTGAAATCCAGTGAAGAACAAGAAGATGATATTATTCAAGACACATAAATTTCAACGGAGTGTAGTACATCAAATAACAAGAATTATTATTGTTGATAATGAAATATTTTTGAAGTGAAAAGGAATCATATATAGTTTTTTTAACAAATAGTGTAAATTTTAGTGATAAAGATAAATTAATGATTTCCATCAACTATTTTCATCCTCATTTAGAGTTTACGATTTTTGAATTAATTTTAGATAGTTAATATCTATGTTTTTCAAATTATTGAAAGAAGAATATCATTCTCAAAATATTTTCTTCTATTTTAGAAATACATATTAAAATTTATTATTTTAAATAAAAATACATTGGACATTGTTTTATAAAAAAATCAGTATTGAAATTTTATATTGTAACGGAATTAACTAACCGCACCGCAATTAATAGTAACAAAAACTTTCATATGTACACATGTATTGTTATTATTAGAACTACTCAGACTTAAATGACTTTTATGTTGTTTGATAACAAACTTATCATCATCATCTTACTACAACACCTTTTTTTTTTGTTTTCTTTTGTGACAAAAAATATAATATATACTATTTTTCTTTTTTTTTTTTCTTCTATGGCTGTTTTTTTTTTTTCTTTTTGTTGGTCAAGCGTATGGCCGAGATTAGTCGTCTGCTTTAATATGTTTTTCTTTTTTTCTCCTCAATGCTGCTGTGAAGTTTTTTTTTTTTTAAATATCGCTTCCTACTTGATCTCTTTCGAATTTCTGCTGATTTTGGGATTCGAGTCTTACTTGATTTGATAGTTGCAGATTGGATTCAAAGTTTCTTCCTTTTGGTAAGTTTACCCTCTTGAGATATGCTGAAGCTACTTCAAAGTTTGCTCCTTTATGTTAATTAGGGCTTTCCAGTGTACTGAAGAATTCATCTTTCTCTTTGCTTCATCGAGGAACGTGGTAGTTTATAGGCTTTACCCGTTTCCAGATTTGTATGTATCTGATTTCGTTTTCAGATTTTGACCATTGAGTGATTAGGCTTTGAAGATCAGCTGAATCACTGTAATTCTTGGATCCTGAACTCTTGAGTTTCCGACAGCTATCTCTTGTTTGGTCGGTGATAAGATTTAGAGCATATAGCTGCTTTAGGATCTGTTTTGTCTTCTGGTTCCGAGAGGACGGTTTCAAGTTTATAGGCCTACCTGTTCTGGGATTTGTATATATGTATATATGTCTATCTAGTTGCTGATTTTGTTTTCATTCCCTTCAGATTTTGACCACTTGGTGAGTAGGTTTTGAAGATCACTGTAATTCTTGGATCCTGAACAGTTGTATCTTCGTTAGCCATCTCAGTTTGATCAGTGATCAGATGTGGGTTTAGAGCATAGCCGGTTTAGAATCCGTTTGGCTTCAGATTCTGTTGTTTGGTTCTGAGAGGTCGGTTTAAAGTTTCGAACTTTCCTTTCCTCTGAAGCCTTCTTTTGGTCTGTGTCTTGCTCTCCTGGGGCATGAACAAACCGGCGGTCGATTCGACGGCAGATGGTGTTGGCCCTGAAGCTATGAATATGCAGAGGAGCAGTGGCGTCAATAACATGCGTATACCAACACCACCAATGTCCTTCTCTTCGAATAACATCAACATTCCGGGTTCTTTGGTTCTTGATGGCTCTGCTTCAATGCAGCACTTGTCTCAGCAACAACAGCAAGCTGGGCAGAGTTCAGTTCCAATGAGGGAAAATGATTATTCCCACGTGGATAAGAAGCCCAGGATAGAAGTTAAGCAAGAGGGCATGCTGCAGCAGCAGATTTTCCAGCAGCTGATCCAGCGTCAGGACCCCACGGGAAGGAATCCGCAGTTGCAAGCTATGCTTCAGCGGCAGAGACTGAGGCAACAGCAGCAGATTATTCAATCCATGTCACCTTCTCAGAGACTCCAGTTACAGCAACAGCAGCAGCTGAGACAGCAGTTACAGCAACCAGGCACTCAGCAGATCCCTCCTAATGTGCGTCCTTATGAAGTTGGCGTGTGTGCTCGGAAATTGATGATGTACTTGTATCATCTACAGCAACGTCCTGCTGTAAGCTAACACTAGTCTATGGACTGATACAAGTTCTCCTCCCGTCACTGGTTGTCTGATACGTCTTTTTGTAGGAAAATTGCATTACCTATTGGAGGAAGTTTGTGGCGGAATACTTCTCACCTCGTGCAAAGCAGAGGTTGTGCTTGTCACAGTACGAAAGTGCTGGGCACCATGCGCTTGGCATGTTTCCACAAGCAGCTCCGGTTAGTTTTTTCTTAACCTTGTGTGTTCTGATCTTTGTTTGATATTGTTCTTCTCATATGTCTAACATCAGCATAAGTACAGCCACACGCATGTTTACTCCACCTGTACTACTTCTGCATTTCCACTGTCTTGATTTTTGTATTAATCAGTTCATTATGTTCTCATTTTGCTTTGCAGGATATGTGGCAGTGTGATCTTTGCGGCACCAAATCTGGAAAAGGATTTGGTAAGAGAGTTGCCTTCACTTGAGCACAATGAAGCAGCTTCCATATGCTAAATCCTCTTGATATGGTTTTAAAATGTCTTTACTCGAGATAGAAGCTAACCTATCATCTTCTTGTGTCAATTCCACAGAGGCAACTTTCGATGTGCTTGCCAGACTGATTGAAATCAAATTTGCGAGTGGAATCATTGACGAGCTCTTATATCTGGACCATCCAAGAGAAAACAGATTTCCCAATGGACTCATGATGTTAGAATATAGAAAAGCAGTTCAAGAAACTGTACACGAGCAGTTTCGCGTTGTCCGTGAGGGCCATCTTCGCATCATATTCTCTCAAGATTTGAAGGTTTGTATCCAGTTGTTTGAAATTTTGACGTTCTTCCAATATATTGGTTCCCTGCCTATTCATTGAACATGAAAAAGTGAAGAAAATAGCAATCATCAGTGTTCTAATGCTTAGCTAATCTTGATCTTGCTTCTTTCTAGATACTGTCTTGGGAGTTTTGTGCTCGGCGTCATGAAGAGCTTCTTCTGCGCAGACTTATTGCTCCGCAGGTGTTACTCTGATGACATGAACTATTTATTATGAGCTTAAGACTTTCCACAAAACGTTTGTGTCAACTGTTCTAACGTTTGAAAATATGTTTTAGACATGGTACAATGGTGTTGGAAAGTGTATTAAAAACTTATGATTGGTCATGCAGGTGAACCAGTTGCTTCAGGTTGCACAGAAATGCCAAAGCACGATCTCGGAGAGTGGGTCAGCGGGAGTTTCTCAGCAGGATTTACAGTCAAACAGTAACATGTAAGTTGATCCGTAACACTTGAACTTACCTTTTCTTACATCCAATATGATGATTCTTTTATTATCCATGTTCTGACATTTGTTTACTGGGTGGTGATTGGTGTCTCAGGGTCTTGGGGGCAGGACGGCAGCTGGCAAAGTTTATGGAATTACAGTCGCTGAATGATCTTGGCTATCCAAAAAGATATATCAGAACTCTACAGGTACTCATTACCTGTTTTCCTAGCTGTTAGTTTTGGATTTGAAGTTCTAATAGCGAGAGTCATTGCGAATGGCAGATATCTGAAGTTGTCAAGAGCATGAAGGATCTGATGAATTTCACTGGGGAGCACAAAGTTGGCCCTATTGGTAAGTCTACAATTCGTGAATGTCCCTCCGGTGTGGACTTCTCTCTCCTGTTGAGAGCGTGATTTGAGTTTCAATGTAAATGTTTTGATCCCCTTATGCAGATGGGTTGAAACGGCTTTTGGAACAGACAGCGACATTAAAGCTCCAGAGAATGCAGAAAATGCAGGAGATGGAGCATTTGGGGAATAGTGGAGCTATGAATGGGTCAACTCAAGCTCAGATGGCGTTGACTCCAGGAACGATGAACGGCCTAATTGGCAACAACAACAACTCCAACTCCAACTCCAACAATCACCATCAACTTGTTGGTCGTGGAGCTATGAATGGCTCGGCTCAAGCAGCAGCAGCTCTGACCAACTACCAAAGCATGCTTATGAGGCAAAACGCTATGAATAACCCAAACTCAGCTACGGTCAAACAAGAGGGGTTCTCTAGTCAGAACCTAACCCCAAACTCAAACCAGAGCCCATCTTCTTCCTCCCATCAGAGGCAGAACTTAGCAACAGTTGGATTCCCCAGCTCTCCTCAAATGCAACAGCAGCAGCAGCAGCAGCGCACCATGAACGGCGCTCCCAACACGCTTCAGCAGAATCATCCTCATCACTTGCAACCACCACATTCACATGGAAACAATCAGGAGCAGCAGATGCTTCATCAGCTGTTACAGGAGATGTCTGAAAACGGACCAAGTTTGCAACAGCAACAGCAACAACAAGCCTTTTCAGGTCAGAGTGGTGGCAACAGTAACGCAGAGAGAAACCCAACTGCCTCCACCTCCAGCATCTCAGGAGGAGGCCGGGTTCCAAGCCGCAACAACAGCTTCAAAGCAGTCTCAAACAACAATCATCATTTGCCAGAAGATATGTCAATCACAGAACTATCTCATGATTTCTCAGAAGACGCCTTCTTCAACAACAGTGATATTTATGGTAGCTTGTAGCCCTTGTAATATCCCGAACAGAACAGAGGTATTGGTTACTTTGACTTAACACCATGAAAGAGTTTTTAGGCTTTTTTTATTTTTATATTTTAGGTTGGTGCTCTGTTGTTTTGCTTCTCCAGTTCCTGTTGTTTGGTCTGAAATTCTGACAATTTACCTCTGGGTGAAGTTGTTGTAATGTGTTTTTTAATTTGTTATTTGTGTGACCGAGACTTCATCTCAGCTTTTCTTTTTATGGTCAAAATGCAATAAAGATGTTCTTAATTTCTATATCCAAGCTTTTAACACCTGGAGTGTTGTCTGACACTCTTGCCTCGGATTGACCCATCTTTGCTCCATCATCCACTGCTGCATCTTCACCGTAGAAAGACCAAGATGATCTTAGCTCCTTTTACCATTCGGAACTCGTTGTAGTGTGCATGCCTATGTTCCTTGACTCTTGCCCAGTTCTCGCTCTCAGAATCTGCAGTGCACTTCTGAAGTCAATACCTGAGTCTTTAATCAAAGTCAAGAATAGTAAGAGATTCTCTGACTCTTACTGTTCACTATCATGCCTGCTGGAATAAGAAAAACCATGAGTATTAAGAATAAGATCACCTACTTCATGAAGTAACAGAGAGGTACAGGAATAGAGAAGGCTATAGACCATGTGCTACAGCTGAAGGTTGTGGCTATGGCGAACTTGGTTGCTTATTTTCGCGCCCTTTCTTCTTAGGTTGGTTGCTGCTTGATGTTAGCACTTCTACAGAACTTGTTAACAAAGTGACCAAGGCAGCGACTCAAGGAGGTTCTCATGGGCCAAGCATTGAAATGGGCCTGTTCAAGTCCGACCCAAGTATCACTGGGCCACAGAGTTTAACACACCTCTTTTAAGGAAATTCTAGCACAGAACATGATTCTAGAAGCTGTAGTAGAGAGTAGAGAGTAGAGACTAGAGACGGGTTTCGTATTAAATCCTCCGTCGAGATTAGTACTCCGTTTCCGTCGCTTCGAGATCAGCAGATCAATACGCAGAGAGGGACAGAGGAAAGAAAATTCCGACATCATTGGCTTAGTGGATCCGGGAGAGACAGAAACAGAGACAAAGAGAGATGGCTATGTCTCAGGAGGTGGTGAACACGTACCCGCTTTCGAACTACAGCTTCGGAACTAAAGAACCGAAGCTGGAAAAGGACACCTCCGTCGCCGACAGACTCGCTCGTATGAAAATCAAGTACGATGCCCTTCTCTTTCCTCTCTGTTTTCTTCTACTATAACCAGAATCAAAATTACAATAAACCCTAGAAAGCTCGAGCCTTTACATGCTTAGAGATTACATCTATCTTCTGAGTTTGTTTTTTTTTTTGTCTCCTGATGAATATCGTTGTAACTCATTTGACCCTTTTGCTCAATGGAATCGGTTTCAAAACTAGAACTTGGTAGAAGAACTGGTTAGAAAGAACGGATTTAGTGAAAGTATTTAACTTTTCAGTGTTTTGATATAAGATGAGAACAAGTATGGTTACTGTCCATGTTATAGAACAGTTATGTTCTGTAAGTTAGGTCGAAAGTTTCATGCTTTTTCTTTTTTTCCAGGATAAATGATTACATTTCTTGTCTGCAGTTCTATAGTTTTGATTCAACGCATTCTTGGAGTCTGATGACTGAAGTATATCTCTTTTTTGTTTTTATTTATGGTGTGTTGCAGCTATATGAAAGAGGGCATGAGGACTAGCGTTGACGCGATTCTACTGGTATGTGTTTGAGTTTATGTTTTGGAGGTTTCGGTTGACTATACTTGCTATCCAACTCCTCTGTAGTTTTCTCTATGTTGTGTCACCACACGCTGTCTTAAATTCGGTGGAACAGCTATGGTGTTCCTGTATTGCATTCTTATATCATCATAACGATAAAGCTGCTGAAGTGTCAGCTTATTTGTAGTTTATCTTGGCGTTCTCACTAAGCATGCAATTGCCGTTGTACCACTAGAACTGCGGCATGAATATGGAACTATGTAATATTTGACTGAAGGAATCCACTTCCTTTTCTAGTTGCCATCTCTAGCTCAGTTTTGTGCTGTTTTGAGTAATCTTGTATTCAGAAGAAGCTTCAGTCACATCTTTGAATTAAACTGCACTTAGTAAAGTCACAAGCTATATGGATCCAATGAACCTTTGGTGAAATTTTGCTGCTTCTTAGCAGGCATAGATTATGATTCTTGTTGTCTCCCTAGTCCTTTCTTTCATTCTTTGCATGCACCCTTCCATGTTTGGCCATGTAGTAACATTTACTTGCACTCTTTCATCTCTTGACATTTTCTTTAACACATAATATAAACGTGTCAACATAAAGGTTTATAAACGTATTACCACAGCCATAGTTATCTCGTTGGTGCATATGTTAAGTAAATGGTTGGTGTCATTGTCAAGTCTAAAATTGTTACCACCTACTATGATTTGAGATTTTGTTATCTCTCTCCGACCCTAGGATCCTTCTTGATACCTTTTGCTGATCAACCTTTCAGGTACAAGAACACAACCATCCTCACATACTTCTCCTGCAAATTGGTAACACATTCTGCAAGCTTCCAGGTGGACGCCTGAAGCCTGGAGAAAACGGTATGCAGCAACCATATGCTATTACCACTTTCTATACTCCTGTGATTTTCTTTGTTGCTTCATCTTGGGTTGTACTATGTTATGTTCTTGCAGAAGTTGAAGGCCTGAAAAGAAAGTTGACCAGTAAGCTTGGAGGCAATTCAGCTGCTCTTGTACCTGACTGGAAGGTGCTATCCTGGTTTCATCTCTATTTTTATACTGATAGCGATCAGATATTTAGGTATAGGTAGATGCCTAAAACGAACTAGGTCGGTGTAGCATGTGCCTGCTCTTAATGCAAACCAGAAGCAATCCATAAATAGGAGCCTTTAGTTATTACACCTTAGCATTCTAGTAATGAGGTATTCACAGAAGGAGACAACGATAGTTCTGGTTCTTTGGTAAATAGTGATATGCTTATTACATGTTTGAGTTTTGTATATCGTACTGTTCCTGATCCACCATAGTTCATTGATGGGCTTTTCCTTCCTCTTTACCAGGTAGGAGAATGCGTTGCGACGTGGTGGCGTCCAAACTTTGAAACCATGATGTACCCGTATTGCCCTCCTCACATAACGAAGCCAAAGGTATTTTGAAAAAGTAGCTTCTCAAAATTCCCCTCGTACTCTTCTCCTGAACAGGTTTCATTGATATCGCCTCTTTGTGGAATGTGACAGGAGTGCAAGAGACTCTACATTGTTCACTTGTCTGAGAAAGAGTACTTTGCAGTGCCCAAAAACTTGAAGCTCTTGGCCGTCCCTTTGTTCGAACTCTATGACAATGTTCAGGTTTGTTTTATATCTTTTCAGATACTATCAACCTCTTTTGGAAATGGGTTTTACCCCAAAACTTCTAACCGTGAATGCTTTTCCTGGAACAGAGATATGGACCTGTTATATCAACCATTCCTCAACAGTTATCCAGATTCCATTTCAACATGCTTAGTTCGTGATTCGACTCGGTGTTCAAGGAATAAAGAAACCTGTCTGATGGTGACGCACCGTAGAGAGCTGTCGCTACTTTACATCATAGACTTGTTCGGTTCATTCCAAGTTTCAGAACAAGAAGATTATTGATCTTATATTTCTTAACTTGTTTGTTGGATCAATCATTCTTCCTTCATACAAATAAATCTGTAGAACGAAAAATACCATCATATAACTCTCTCATTCTCATTAATGAAGCATTACAACCGTTCACAAGTTGTCTTATATGCTAAAAACGGTTAACCATGGACCACTATCTGTTAAATGGGTATAAATCCTTTTAAGCTCTCCGCTGTTGAATTAAGGGAGAAACCGTCTGAGTCAAGTTTATGGGGGCCATTTAACGTGGACTAACTTGTTACAGAAGTTGCATCGACGAATCTTCTCAGATAAAAGATTAGACACACGGATCCACGTAAAACAATCAAGTGCCTGATACGTGGCAACGAGTTACACGTGTCACTCTAGAGAAACAGAGGACACAGCCATCCAGAGGTGGTTCTGCTACATGTCTTGCTCCAGGAAGCTTTCAAGAAGCTCTACAGATTACCTCTGAATCCATTTGGTTGCAGAGAGAAGAGAAACTTTTTGAGATTTATGGATTCGCAAGCGCAGTTGCAGCGTACGCATGGTCACCATCAAGCAGAGGAACCGATTAGGATTCACCATCCAGGTTCAAATTACAGAATCACATATAGCTTGAAGTTAAAAGAGTCCAATGAATATTTTCTATGCAGAGGAAGAGGAGCATCATGAGAAAGGACCAGCAAAAGTTCTAAAGAAAGTGAAGGAAAAAGCAAAGAAGATAAAGAAAGCTCTTACTAAACATGGACATGATCACGGAGAACACATGCCCAACAAAGACCAAGAACTCCACGGCGGTGCACCAGCTTTTGCCCGTTTCTTTGTTTCACTCTAAAATGGTTAATTTTTGTATATTAACAACGGTTTTATTAGCACGAGGAAGAGGTCACCACATTTCGGACACGGTGGGAGAGGAGTTTTTTCCGGACCCGATGAAAGAGGAGATAGTGCCTCCAGGCAAGAAGTTCATTCCGGTCGTGTCCTCTTCCCACAGTAGTAAACCCTCTGGCCACGAGAGACGTGTAGAAGGAGCTGAAGCTCCAATCTCTGGTGATGGATATGGGAAGGCCAAAGGGACAGGAGCTAGCGTGATGACGAAGTTACCTTTCTCCAGCGGCGGAACCAGTAGGGAGACACAGCAAGGACAAGACAAGGGCATCTCAGCCAAAGAATACTTAAGGGAGAAACTGAGTCCTGGAGAGGAAGACAAGGCTTTGTCCGAGGTGGTCTCTGAGAAACTTCATCTCGGAGGTGACAAGAGTGACTCTGTGCCTGTGCAGAAGAGATTCCAAGAATCTGGAAAATGAGATTTGCTTTGGTCTTTTTTAAAAAATGTATGGCTTGTTAATGCTCAGTGTTTTTGTAGTTTTTAGTTTGATCCATGGCTTTTCTTTGTTCTCATGTAAATATATGGTATAAGTTGGACTAAGAATGCAAAACTACTAATAAATATATGGTATAAGTTGGACTAAGAATGCAAAACTACTAAACTACCTTTGGATTAAAGCATGTCAAGTTGTTGTAAGTATGGTATAAGTTCTCTTGGACCTTGTTTTGAGTGTCTATTGTTTGGTTGGAGACCAAATCAGAAATAAAACTAGCAGATTAGTACAAAAACACCAACAGATTTCAAGTCTGTCTCCTTAACCAACTCGGACATATCGACATTTTGATAAAATGTTGCTTCAGAGCCTATGTTGGTGTTTATTATAAGAAGTTACACAAACAGGCTACATGGTTGTAACTTCTTCCAAGTGGGAAATATGAAAGCCAGTTATATTTTCATAACAAATTGTTTACATAGAGAAATGAAAACAATGAATGGAGACCGTGAATAATTCAGTTCTTAATCAAATAAATTACATAAAATGGAAAATGTTTAAACTTCTTTTTTTTCGAATTACAGAAATATGAATATATTAGATGCTTTTTTAAAAAAAAGAAAACAGAGAAAAGATCTAGTGAGCTCGGCTTTTGATAATGTCAAAGCTCATCTCGCTAGGATCAGTGGCTTGTAACTCCACCTGAATGCCGTCCAATTCTCTCTTGAACCTATCCTTAGAGCTTGCATACACCATCTTCATCCTTACTCTAGATGAATCCGGTGACCTACCATCATCCAACAAACCCAAAACACATAAGCACTCTTAACAAAATCAAAGTCCAGTATGTCCAAAAATAACGTACGAGAAGGGTAGGTTATAAATTAACATGTAGAATTTAGCCATAGTCTGTACTCTGTACTCTATAACTTAAAGAACTCATTTACTCTCGGTCAAGTCTGGTTCAATGAATGCAATTCCGCATTTCTGGTTAGTCTCGGTTAAGTGAGCTTGCATATAAGTTGTTAATGACATGAATTATATTCTCTAACTCTATTCCATCTCACTCTAAATCCTATTTTTCGTTCTAAATCTAACTAAAGGGAGTGTAGATAGTCTAAAACTTAACTCGATTTTAGAGTTACTCCTTTCAAAAGTAGAAAAATAGAGCTAACGCATTAGAGATGCTCAAATGTTGAAGGTTGTAATGCTACAAGTTATATATGTTCTAATGTTTTAACTCAGAAAAGCTTATAGTTTGTTCATATATATTAAAATCTGATTAAAATATAAAGCAAAGAATTTAAAATCTCTTACCAGGCGATGAAGAAGATTTTGCTCTTCTGGCAATTTTCAGTGGTGGTAAAATCGAAATCGAAAACCGCATAGCGGCATTCGTCGGCAGGGAGGGAAGCGGTGAAGTCGTCGTAAGTCTCCTGCGGGCTTCCTAACTTTTCAACCACCACTTGCTGCCCGTCTATCCTGAATATTATGAACCGATGGGTTCTTCTCTTTAGCTCCAAGAACTTCAGCTTGCAGTTGTCCTCCACTGCCATCCCCGACGCCGCGTTCGCCTTTTCATTCAATCATATCATCCATAAACATTATATTACCATCACATCACATATATCATAATCTCTTATACTCAAGTTAACTAGATTTTTGTTCCCGTTATCAATATTATGGGCTACATTAGTCTAATCTTTTTTTTTTTTTTGTAAACTTACATTATATAGTCTAATCTTCGACGGCTAGATATTGAGTTATCGTGCTAATATGATTAAACTTATTAATCAAAACGAGATAAGCTATACCAAAAATTATGAGAAACATATCATAACATGGCGAAATCAAATCTAACATGATTAGACAGTTCTCGCACCCAAACTTCATATTTAAAACCGTTAAGTCCATAGGCGTACCTATTTTCATATACAATCAGATGTTCTATATATCAATACTCATGGTGGTTCTAAGACTATAACACAATCAATTTTTGGAAATAAATAGAAGAGAAGAGAATACAAACCATTGTTTTTGTTTAGTTTCTATGGTAAGGCTTGGGGAAGATCGATGTTGTTTTGTGTGAATCTTGATATGTCCCCTGGAAAAAGAGGAAAATGTGAAAGAGGATAATTCTTAATTGGTTTGTGAATATAGAGGATCGAGGCGAACTCGGACAACTAAAGGCTCTTATTTATTATCTTTAATATCGGTCTCTGATCGTCTTTTTGTTGTGATCACACCACACGTTGTTTTTCTTTTCTTCTAAACCTTAAAATTCGCTTAACCATCCTTCTTTCAGGGCAATTTCCACTCTATTTAAGCCTTTTTTCAAAAATAAAAATAAAAAATTTCCACTCTATTTTTAGCATCTATTTGTGTACGCCATGCATACATAATACATTCATACGCATGCATTCATGTATACGTATATAGATTCATTATCTGCATGCGTGGAATCAATTGCAAACTCTCAACTTAAGGCAGCTCGTTTAGCATTAGTGTCCACCCAACATTTCTTTTGTTTCTTTTTTTTTCACTTCTGATCGTTAGGTTGCATATCATTTTTGCTCATTTCCAAGTTTCCATCTTTGTTCTTTTTCTTTTTACTTTTGCTGCATACAATGCTTTTTTTTTTTTTTTTTGGTCAAGCTGCATACAATGCTTATATATCATTTAACGCATATGTATTATATGAAAAAACAAAAAAGACTACATAAAAAATGGTCAAATATGCTATTGACATCCTTATAGCAAAGTTAGTCTTGAACATAAAATGATGTTTAAGGAAAGTCAGTTTATATTTATATAGTTGCTGTTATCAGCTTCTCGTCGTATTCAATCATATAGTCATGCTGATAATTGCTGAACTAGCTGATGCTTGTGAAGTATGGAAGGAGATCAAATTTAAGCAAAATACCAAACCGGCTATCAAGTAGAACACTCTTATCTATATCTCCTACCGAGTGAAAAATAGAGTTTGAAATAAAAAATGCTCAAATGATATTCTATTTTTATTTATAACAGAGTTAAATGGTTTACTCTATAAATAGAATAGTCCATTAATTTTTTGTTCACTATAAAATAAACTATGATTGGAGTAGAATTATTATAGAATTATTTTATTTTGAAAAAAAATAGAGTGAACTATTGAAAATGGTCATAGTTATTATTTTTCCTCCTCAAACGAACAATGGTCTTAGTTGTTATCTTCTCTAATGTATTAATATATATACACAATTTTTGAAAAATTAATTAGAATACATTTAGTGTAATGTCCCGACCGTCCATGGTTAGTGAGCCTCTTATCTCATGTTCTCTCATTATGTTTATGGATTCCATTTGAGCAGTACATTAATTTTTGTGGAGGCTCATAAGTTTTATTTTACTGATTTTGTATTACCACGTAATCTTTCTCTGTAATTTGATCTGAATTGCATGATATCACAAATTATTTTCTGACAGATCATCTAGCTTTCCATTAATCTATTTCAAACATGTTTTACCTTAAAGAGTTTCTTTAAAATAAATGATCGAAAAAGTAAATGCGTCTAGATGATATAAATAATCAAATCAATTTTTTAAATCTTTAAACATATATCACGGAAAAAAATTTAAATTCACTAGTCATTTTTTGTTTTTCACGTTCAGTCTATTGATCATAAAAGAAAAAAAGACGTTCAGTCCACTAGTAATTTTATATTGTTAAAGTGGACCAAGTCTTAAGGCCCAAACAGTGAGATGAAGGCCCAAGTATTTAGTAACCTAATTCCCGGTAAGAGAAATACATAGTAGTGTAAGGGTGTATGCGTAAATAATAATAACATCTAAACCCTCTAAAACCCTAGCAGCCTTGTCCTTGTATAAAATCACATTCACAGGCGCAGCTTCAACGCCACGACGCCATTTACTCTCTTTGACAGCTTTCTCTCGCTATTCGCAGTCTCTTTACACCAAAGCAAAGATGAGACCTCCTCTAACTGGTGGTAAGAACCCTAGCCGCCACTCTTTTGTGTATAGTCTCCGTTGCTTAGTTTATATTCTTAGCTTAAAAGCAGCTAAGTCTGTGTTTGTTTAGTAAGAACTCTTTGTGTGTAGCTGATTTGAATCTCAAAGTTGCTCCCTTTAGCTCATAAATGTAATTGGTATTGGCTATTTAGAGTTTCTTTAGTAAGAACTCTTTGTGTATAACTGAACTGAATCTCAAAGTTGTTCACTTTAGCTCATAAATGTAAAGGGTACTGGCTATTGAGGGTTTAAAGGAGAATATTGAGTCTCTGCTTTAATGTTGTTATTGTATTCAGGACGTGGCGGCGGTGGATTCAGTGGTGGACGTGGTGGCGGTGGATACAGTGGTGGACGTGGTGGCGGTGGATACAGTGGTGGACGAGGAGGTAGCTCTGGAGGTAGAGGAGGAGGAAGAGGTTTCGGAGACCGTGGTGGTGGACGTGGCGGTAGAGGCATGAGCAGAGGTAGAGGGGACCGTGGTCGTGGCAGAGGAGGAGCTGGAGGACGTGGAGGGATGAAGGGAGGCAGCAAAGTGATTGTGGAGCCACACAGACACGCAGGAGTGTTCATTGCCAAGGGTAAAGAGGATGCTCTTGTCACTAAGAACTTGGTTCCTGGTGAAGCTGTTTACAACGAGAAGAGAATCTCTGTTCAGGTAATCTAATATAGAGTGTTGGTTGATTGATTTGATGTTTTTAGATGAAAAAAAAACTTAGTTGGTTTGTGATTGAATCTACAGAATGAAGATGGAACTAAGACTGAATACAGAGTGTGGAATCCTTTCCGTTCTAAGTTGGCGGCTGCTATTCTTGGCGGTGTTGATAACATTTGGATCGTAAGTCTTATTCTTGTTGATGCTGCTTACTGTGATATTTGTTTATATATACTGATCGTTTTTTACTCGTTTAAATGTAGAAACCTGGTGCTAAAGTTCTTTACCTTGGTGCTGCTTCTGGAACCACAGTCTCTCATGTGTCTGATCTTGTTGGACCCGTAAGCAAAACTCAGCCCTTATGGTTATGATTAGTATTAGATGTGTGTATGTTGTTGCTTATAATGTTGGCTTTGTAGGAGGGATGTGTTTACGCAGTTGAGTTTTCTCACAGAAGTGGTAGAGATTTGGTGAACATGGCAAAGAAGAGGACTAATGTTATCCCAATCATTGAAGATGCTAGACACCCTGCCAAGTACAGAATGCTTATAGGCATGGTTGATGTTATCTTCTCTGATGTTGCTCAGCCTGATCAGGTTTGCTTCTTAATTACATCTTACACAATGAATGTTAGTCCTAGCTTTTTTTTTTTTTTTTTTTTTTTTAAACTCAACAACTACTTCATATTAGCCAAATCAATGTCTTACAAAATTCTTATCAGCCTCCAAACAAGAAAACAACCAACTAGACACCATAGAATACAGCTTAGGGACAATGGACGTAAACGTAGCAGTCCTAGCTTTTTTTTACTGTATAGCATTATAATAGTGGTTTGGTTTTAAAATGGTGTTCTGATGATTGCAAATGATGATCTTACTTGGATTCCCCTTCAGATCATTATGGGTGATGCAAACTCCAAGTTTCTGATGCTTAAGAATATCTTTGTTTTCTTATTTTTGATCAAATATTTCTATTTTTAAGTAAAAGATCAAATTCAAAGATGGTTTTTGTTTTCTTGATATTTAAAAATTAAGTTTCTGATGCCATTCAGCTTTTCTTGTCCAAAGTGTTATAATGTCATTCAGGTTTCAAGTGTTGCTATCAAACTATATTTGTTTGCGATTAATGATATAATTGTTGCTTGTTCTTAAAACCCCATGTAGGCTAGGATCGTGGCTTTGAATGCAAGCTTCTTCCTCAAAACTGGAGGTCACTTTGTGATCTCAATCAAGGTTAGTAGTATTTCAAAACATTCATCCATGAACAGTGAATGTTCTTCTCTCTTCTATTCACAGACGAAGATTAGTAAAACATGTTTCTATCTTTTTTGTGCAGGCAAACTGTATTGACTCAACAGTTCCAGCAGAAGCTGTGTTTCAGAGCGAAGTGAAGAAGCTGCAACAAGAGCAGTTCAAGCCAGCAGAGCAAGTGACACTTGAGCCATTTGAGCGTGACCATGCTTGTGTCGTTGGTACCTACCGTGCCCCTAAGAAGGCCAAGGCTGCTACTGCCGCTTAGAAATGCCTTTGGGTTGGGACTTGGTTTTATTTTCCTCAGTTTCTGCTTCTGTCTTTGTTGTCTTTTAGAATCTGTAGTGCTTTAGAATTTGTTGACGAGACATGGAACTCATTACTTCTTCAATCAGATTTTGCTTTTAAAGGCTATTATGGTTTACCTCTCTATTTCAGTCTATGTTGTACACCACAAGCAAGCACACAACATTTGAAGTGCGGATTCTGCTATCTTTCCACCCCCAAAGCCCCTGAGAACGTTATAATAACCACACAATAAAAACATTTTCAGTGGAGAGTTTTAGAACTTCTCAATACAAGTATGTATTAAATAGTTTATATCTCAAATAGTTTATAATATATTTATTTTAGTAGATATTACTTGAATGAGACACTCTGTTAATGAGGATGTTCTTGTATAAGCTACTTGAAAGTTTCGCTACTTGAGGACATTTCTCATTCCCTCAAGACTTATCTAAAGCATGTAGCAAAAAGAGGAAAATATATCTTGCATGTGAATGGAGTCCACCCAGTTCACCAAAGGCCCAGTCTAGCCTATTTCGAATTTGTATTTGTATCACAAGTTATAGTTAACAGTCCATTAGTATGATCAATACTTAAAATGAAAATAGATCCAAACATGATGATAACATTTTACCAAACCATTTATGGACAAGTACAATATAAATTCAACAAACCAAGATATTGCAAATGATTAGCTCATATTATTTATTTGATCTTAGAGGATTTTTAAATGCTCTGATTTAAGGTCTTCCAAAATAGGCCATCAATGAAATTCAAGGTATTGTTACTCCTAATCTCATTTTCCCTCTCTAATGTATTACTAGGTTCTTCTGATGTTTTGGATTGCTATGTTGCCAGTTATGTATATTGCTACTGTCTCATTTCAATTCGTTTTGTTACATGTATTCTCTGCATTGTTCTCTACTTATTTGGTTATGTTGTGATTGTTTAGGTCTTTGAACTTTTAATATATTAACTTTAGAAAAATGTGGTTGTTACTTTGGTGGCTGTAACTTAAAAAAAAGCTTCTAAAACCTTAAACTCTAGGTTTTTACAAAAGTAAGCAAACATGAACAAAAAAGGCTTTGAAAGATTTTATACTTACATAAATTTTTAAGAAAGTAAAAGTGTGATTGGTAAAAATTTTGGTTTCAGAAACTTTAGTTTATTTTAAAACTAGTGATATTCCGGCGCTACGCGCCGGATTCGTATGTTGTATTCTTACTCAAATTTATAATTTATTATATGGTCTTAGTAAAGAAAATATGTTAAAAATATGTAAAATGAAAATATGTAAAAAATGATATTTTCTGATCTTTTTGATAGTGACTTGCAACCGTAGTATATTTTTTTTTTTGAAGTTATTTAGTTCAAAGTAGAATAGCATAAGTAGTTGTTACTAATCGATTAATAAAAAATAGAATAAAAATCGATAGTCGTAAAAAAATTAAATTTAGTTGGAATCTAAAATACTCATGTCATAGACTGAGTTTTATTTCAAGAAATGTTTGAAGGTGTTAAATCTGAGAAAATTGATTAACGCATGTAAAAAACAGCACCTGAGAAAGGAAATGATGCAAACTACTTTAAAAGTAAGCAATCATTAACTGGTAAACTGAAATAAGAAACCGGTGTACCTTCCCATTAATCAACAACATATCAACCCCAATATCTCACCCCTTTCTTAACATTTCATGCTTGCCAAAATTGTTGTAGCCTAGTCTGGATATCTTTACACAGATTTGTCTTCAACTCCGAGCTATGAAACTGAGAATTCGACAATGATTGAATTGGGAAAAGTAAATGGATTACCGTCCGAACTCTCACACCGTCTAGACATATACAATGAAACTGAGAAAGAAGGAACTAAAGAAACATTCAATAGGAGATAGTGGGATGAGTGAGATTTCTGGATTTGATTATATGAACGATTACATCGATTGCGTTAAAGAAGGATAATTGTAGAGGCTATATTCTCCATCGTCAACATCAAATACAAAGAAATCCTATAAACCAGTGTTTTGAAACCCGGCCCGGACACTGAATCAGATGATTTACCGGATCATTGGATCAGCCGCGGATGAATCGCGGATTAATAAATGAATTAGTTTTATTATATAATAATATATTAGCTATGAAAACAAATATATATAAAAACTAAAGTTAAGTATTTTAAGTGTACATACAAAATATTAAGAAATAGTTTAGACTATTTTAAAAAATTGTAACATAAGAGTTATGACATCTAAAAAAATCAATACATAAAATTAAACTTCCAATCCAAAATAAACCAAAATTAAAACATCATTGTAATAAATTGTCAATAACAAAAATAAACTAACACCAGATCACATCAATTAATTTTGGTTTTCTCTAAATTTTAGAACTTACCAACAAAATTTTCTAAATTTGTCACTTCATCATCTTTGGGATATTCTTCGGCAAGAGCATTCTCTAATTTATTATAATCAAGCTCGTCAGGTTTTTCTTCTTCAACAATCCAAAACTCTGTTTTGTAATTCAATCATATGATTTTATTCTTTTTGATCTGTAAATTAAAAATGTAATGATTTGTTATAAACTAAGTTAAATAAAAAATAATAATAATTTACTCACCTTTCTTGCAAACGTAAATTGTACTGTAGAGGAATAATAAGCCTCATCGTGCTTTAGTCTGTTTTACGGACGTGCGGGTCAAGGATAATCATGACTCACCTTTCTTGCAAACGTAAATTATAGTGTAGAAGAAGAGGAAGACGGCAATAGAACTGAAAATTTTAAATTTTAAATTAGAAATTTAGAATATAAAAAATAATTTTAAAACATAACTTGAACTAAAAATAGTAAAAAATAAAAATTATCTATTGGTTCAACCAGTGCTGCAACATGTATCGGGTTTTAGTGAGTTTTTGTGTGTTTTATGAAAAACCCAAATCCGATTTATATTGGATCACCGGATTTATCGGTTCAACTACGGGTTCGGGTCAGATTCAAAATACTCTTATAAATGTTTGGACATGTATAAAGAAAAGTTTAAAACCCCCAATTTATTTCACAATTAATACCAAAAGTCATTAAATTTAAATTGAAAAAATATTTTAATTATTAAAAAGAAAATGCCACATGGCATTTTTTCCCCCAAGGAGATAAAAAAGCCTACTTTATTAGTATTAAAAAGAAAATGCCACATGGCATTTTTTCCCCCAAGGAGATAAAAAAGCCTACTTTATTAGTATAGATATTAAAAGCTTTCAAAGTGTAATCCCCAGTCACAACCTTAATAACCTAAACTGGTTTTGTTTGTTAATCATATATGATAAGTCAAAAGAAGGGCAAAACTCTATTGTAGCATTGATAGCGTCGCAGGCTTGTACTTATGTGTTTCCCTGCTTACTCTAAGAAAATCATTGCAGATTCTGATGATTTCATACATTCACTAGCTTTGCTCATTCTCAAGAAACCGATGATGTTAACTTGCTAGTTACCAACACACATGGAATCAGAAGTAAACGCCTAAAACTAGTATTTGGAATAATGTTTTTTAAAAGAGAATGCTTGTGTTGGAGCTTTAGTATAAGGTCTCTTTCCTATGAATTGGAATTACTCAGTTAAGTGAGAGGAATGGTGGGGTTGTCTTGCCGTGGAACAAACGTCGATACAAAACCCATTAAGAGCAAACATATCCACTGGGGGTATCCATGTATTATTATTTTCAATGACTTTAGTGGATCACAAACAATGTTTTCACACAAGATACTTTATAGATATAGATCTTTAGATTATTTAATTTTTAATTAAAATCCTTAATAAGTGTTTATGACCTCTACAATTTAAAATTAGGGTAATACCATATTAGTGCTCCTAATGGTTTGATTTTATCAAATCCTGCGGAAATCTTACAATTATAAACATGTTCTTCATCTTATTGTAATTTATTGAAAAACATACTTTCATCACCTCTCGTTACATATACAAATTGTTTTTTTTCCATATTATAGGTTCCAGTCACAGTCAATATCTGTTACCAATTAACTTTCTTTTGTTTAGGAAAATTTTTCACCTAGTTCATATTCTCTTCTTTAATTTTTTTTCTTTTAAATCAGAAATAACAATCCCATCCATTAGCATTTTCGGTCAAAATATCATTTGGAGGCTACATTTGCATTCGTAAGCCATGGGGCCAAAAGTGTAAAACATAAAAATAATGGAAATAGAAGGAGGAGAAAAAAAAAAGTAGAAGAAGGGTAACTCCAGAATTATCACTAAAAGTTCCACGAGGCCCATATGTCTCTGATTGACCGTTGACTTTTCAGCCAAAAATTGAGAAATTCCAATTTTATTTGCAAAATATTTTATTTCCCAAAAAGAAAAGAATGAAGTACAACCGTAATTTCTCATGATATTCGAGGGCATTATGGGTCTAAAAAAGGATGATAAATACGTGGTGAGAGGGGACACGAGGCTCTGCGCTGTTGAAAGGAAAGTGGATTTGGCACGATTCATCATCATCACCCGAAGCTTACAGGGAAGCAGTTGAATAAGAAGAAGAAGGAAGAGAATCGCTTTGGTTTTAAGAATTAGGGGTTCCAAAGCTGAAAGCAATCAATCATGGCGGAGGTTGTTCTGCACATATACGATGTTGGATCGGAGATTCTTCAGATTGATGATGATGATAGGTTCTATAAAGACGGGATCGGTCCTATAGGAGGCGGCGTATTCCACACCGCGATTCAGGTTTTACTCCATCGTCGTTCGTCGTCTCTAGTGATATCTCTCTCTCTCTGTGCTTTGTTTGCTGTGTGTGAAGAAGATGAGTGGATCTGGTTTGTTATTTGACTGCAACAAAACGAAGCGTTCTGGATATTTAAGATCTGTGACTTGGAGCTTCCTTTCCTTCAAGATCCACTCCGAATCTAATTGAAAACGTTTCTGGAGACTTGTCAAATTCAGTGATGCTTACCTTTTACTCGATTGATCTCTCTGACCTGAGCTAATCTAATTGCGAATACGACCTTCCAACGACAATTACGGGAACTTAGAGATATGCTGTGCTCAATTAACGAGACTCCAAGCGACTTTTGACTTTTTGGTGTCCAAGTTTGTGGTAAATGCTTCTGTGTATAATATTTGACAAGTTTTTTTTTTTTGTGCAGGTATATGGGGATGATGAATGGTCTTATGGGTATTGTGAACAAGGAACTGGTGTTTTCAGCTGTCCTAGTACCAAGAACCCAATGTACACTTATCGTGAGAAAATTGTTCTTGGGAGGACAGATTGCACTATCTTCACGGTTGATAAGATACTTAGTGAGCTCAGCAGGGAATGGTCAGAACACAAGTATGCTTTGTTAGCTAAAAATTGCAATCACTTCTGCGATGTACTCTGTGACAAGCTTGGTGTGCCTAAGCTGCCAGGTAAAAGCCATTATTTTGGAATCTGGGTGAGTCTTTGTGTTGGTCTTCAATGTTAATGCGATCGTTCGGGTTATTTCTCTTAACAGGTTGGGTGAATCGCTTTGCCAATGATGGTGACACAGCCTTGGAAGTTGCAGGAAACACAGGGACGCGGGTGGGTTCTCTCTCTTTTTTTGCTTCTCTGCAACCTAAATGTAACTTTACGGGTGTTCAATCTCGTAAACTGGGATTTCTTTTTTCAGATAAAGAAAGCTAAAGCCGAAGTTGTATCAACTAGTAAAGTGGCGAATAGCTTCCTTTCGAATGTTTCATCGGACATGACTAATAGCTCCAGTGGCCCACCACAACGGCCTGGAACCCTCAACAATTCAGACAATGGGAACATGAAAATGCAAGGCACTTGGAAAATGGTGGCTAAACGTAGTAGGAGTTCTACAAAGCGTGCTAAGAAACAGGTTGCACGTTCTCGGGATAACAAGAGTGCAACAAGTACATCAGCCGAAGGCGATTCAGGATCAGAAAAGGTTTTCATTAGCTTCTTTCCCGGTTTTGCTCTGCTATCGTCGCTGCTTCTGGAGGGTTTTTGTTGGTCTCGTTATGCTAATACTTGATTCTTTCGATAATGGCAGCTTGGCGTTTCTGTTCCGATAAAGAAACGGAGATTTATGGTTTCCTCTCCATCACCTTTGAATAGGTCTTTTGCTCGTGGTGAAGACTCACAACATCGTGCAGAGGTCAATCGCGCTCTGCCTGTTTCACGGTTGAACCCTAATCTAATGAGCAGTAAAACACCAAAAGTCTGTGATGATGATAAACCTGATTGCGGCAGTCATGACTTCTCTGGTATTGAGATACTTGCAGAGGTTGCTTGCAGTAGTGGTATGAGCAGCGAAATTGCATCCGCAGTAGACGGTCAGCTTGTTGATCATGTACGAGAGCAAGATGCTTTGACCTTTTCTCCTAATGATTCATCATCAACCGGAACTGTTGATGTCTCAGGGAAAGATACTACGATTGAGTCCAGTGACAAGGGTGGGGAAGGCAAGAGCAAAATCGTGGCGCCTCAAAATGCTTCGGTTGATATTTTGGGTAATGCTTCGGCTGCTGATCAGACTGAACGGCATAATATGGTAGCATCTAGTAATAGGATAGTGGCGCGGAACATCAGTATAGCTGTTTCGAATGAATCCTCAACAGATAGGCCAAGGGAAAATTTGGAAGCTGGTGATAGCAGAAATTTAGCACCTCAGAGTGAGCTTGCCACTGTGTCAGAAAATTTATCTGGTGATGAGCGCACTGGAAAGAGTAAGAATTCTGAATGCATTACAGATGATAGGTTACATTGGGATTTAAATCTTCCAACAGATGCATGGGGTCAGCCTTGTGATGTAGTCGATGATACATCTGGAAGATACTCTGATGGAGAAGTCACCGAATCCATTACAGAGAGCAGGCATGTTGATGGTAGCAAGGACTACCCGACTGGTCTGATTTCATCAGATGTGCGCATGAATTCTCAATTGCTGTCTGGGCTTAGTGCTGAAGAATCTGTTCGAAATGGAAAGGAGTGCCAGTCTGGTTATGATTCCCAGTTTGAGGATGGAGAGTTGAGAGAACCATACCCTTGGGAAGAAAACGAGGGTGATAGTGAAGATGTTGAACAAGTGGATTATGGGTCTGAGCCAGAGAATGAGCGGTTGTACTCTTTGGCTGAGAGTAATGAGAATAAGCTAGAGGAAATTGAGAAGGAAGTCCTGGCAGAGACAAAGTGTGGAGCTGTCAAGTGTAAATCTAGCGATGTGCATGAAGGAAACAACGATGTAGAGAAGCATGTCGTGGTTTGCATGAATAATTCACATTCAAAAGGGTCTTCTCCATCAAGGAGCTTCAGGTCAAAACAATTCAGGGAGTCACCTTCACATGAACCCATCCGAAGGAGAAGGCAAGTTATTCCGGCTGAACATGGCTGTCATTTCATTTTCTAATTATCATGTATTGGTTCCTTTGCTAACCAAAGTGTTTTCTCAATTTCAGGCCTGATAGTTACGAAGAGGTGAGTGAGAGAGACGCTGGTCCAAATAAGTTTGTCGGAAGAGAGAGAACAGACATGCGTATGCAAAACAGGAGTCCTAGGAGAAGACAATTCAGCGGCTGGGATTCTAGACGTCGCTTCTCTCCACCTATATACAAAGGTGGTGAATACCGTTTCGGGCGTCAAACCGTTGTGGAGGACCGAGTTAGGATGAGTGGCTTTGATCAGCCAGGCCCAGGTCCAGGTTCGCATGGCTATGTTCGTAGGCATTTCTCAAATGGAGGATACCAGGGCCGGCTCAGAAGGTTTCCAGATGGCAACGGAAATCGTGATTTCAGAGACGCAAATCGTTCCTTCCCTCCCGGTGATGCTAACGACTATCCAAGTCGCATGCATATCAACCGGATGAATGGTAGGAGAGAGAGAAGCAACTCCCCTCCGGTCTTCAGGAGATTGCACGACCCTCAGTCACGGTCCAGGTCCAGAAGTCGTTCTCCAGTTTCATGGAACGGGCGGAATAGATCTCCACCAGGGTTCCGGGGAGATGAAAACAGGATGGAGAGAGTGAGGTTCCCTTTCCAGAAACGGTTTCCTCTCAACCAAGAGACGGGATTCATGTTACCGCAAAGAAACCAGCGAAACTCAAGATTTTTTGATGGCAGAAACAATGATGGCGGTTGGGAGGATCATCATAATAACTTGAGGGGAAGAACAGGAAGAATGTTTAGATCAGAGCAGAGATTTGACAACAACATGAGAAGGGTGAACTCGGAGAACAATACCAATTTCAGACCGTTTGTGCGGCATAATAATAATAATAGAAGGTTTGATGATGGTCGTGGTGGAAGCCGAGGAGAAGGGTTTAGATATGAGGGAGCGAAGGAGAAAAATGAGAATATGTATAAGATGGCGCACCGCTCTCAGACAATGGAAGAAGATGGTGGACGGTTAAGATTAGATGGAGAACAACTAGACACTCTTGTTTCCAACGACAATAAGAAGAAGAACGAGGCGTCATTAACAAATAGAATATGACTTTTTTAGGTTTTGATAGGTTCTCTTTTTACATCTTTTGTGTTTAGCAGTTAAACGACACCAGAGTTTTAGAGAGGCAAAAGAAATGCCCGGTGACGTTGATTTCTTCTTAGTTTAGGGTTATAGAGTTTGGTTCACTCCTGTTTCTAAAGGCTTGTATCACCATAATACGTGTGGGTTTGCTGCCACATACGTAACATTGTACAGTATTACAACAAGCTGTTTCTCTTATTTTATAAGCAGCTTAAACTAATAACTTGTTTCTTTATGTCTGCGTCCTGTGAAATGAAGCCTTTGGTAATGCAAAAACTGTGAGGAATGACAAGTGGCGGGAACACACTGGTTGTTTAACATGCTTCTCTTTAACATGTATGATAGACTACAACTCGGTAAATATTGCAGGGAAAGAAAACAGAGCAACGTCACACCGGATGGCTGCAGAAGTAGCAAGAGCTATCTCCAAACGTCTCTTTTTCTTCTCAGGTCAAATTCATCTTTTATGTTTCTTCTTCCATCTCCTAGCGACTTGCTGAACTTGCTTGCACACCACCGCGTGATCCATATTATTATCTCTAAACTGTTGTCTGTGTGCACTCGAACCACTTGTATAAGGTCGAATACTAAATAACTGCAACCTAACTGGTAAAATGAAGATGATGAATACAGGTTGTGGAGTCCTTTCCACTCTAAGCAGGCGGCAAATATTCTCGGTGGTGGTGATCATATTTGGATCGTAAGCTGTTTCTGATGCCATTCAGCTTTCTTTGTCCAAGATGTCATTCTGGTTTCAGGTGTTGCTAGCATAATTATATTTGTTTGTAATTGTTTATGAAATGTTGTTTTTTGTTCTTAAAACTCCTTGTAGGATAGGATCGTGGCTTTAAATGCAAGCTTCTTCCTTAGAACAGGAGGCCACTTTGTGATCTCAATCAAGGTTAGTAGTATTCGAAAACGCTCATCCATGAACTGTGAATGTTCTTTCTGCTAAGATTAGTAATTCTGCAACTGTCTTGTTCTGTTTAGAATCTGAGTGCTTTAGGATTTTGTTAACAAGACCTCGAACTCACTACCTATTCAACCAGATTTTGCTTGTTAGTAAAGTTTTAATAGCATTTAGTCGGACTTATTAATTTGACATAATCACATTACATATGCATTCATCCTTGTGCTGAGTCTAAAAGTTCTGGAAGTAACATTCAGCTAAGCATAGCAAACACCAACAATGATAAGACTTGCTTTGCATGTGTTACGTATAATTTAAAGCTAGATAAATAGCAGGCTATGACACCACTACTTTATGGTTGACCACTAATCAAGCTTACAATCTCCACTAACACGAAATCAGAATCGCTGCTCTCACTTAAAACACCTAATGAAAACTAACGTAAATCAAGCATACCATTTTCATTAGAATCGACATCTAACTAAGGTAGTGGTTACCGAAAAAAAGAAAGTAACTGAAGACACGAAACAAAATGCAAACTATAACAAAATAATGTGTCAGAAGTGGAATTTGAACCCACGCCCTCTCTCGAAGACCAGAACTTGAGTCTGGCGCCTTAGACCACTCGGCCATCCTGACTATTTGACAGAACTTTGATTAACAACGTATATATATATATTCGATTATTCTCCACTACCATATATACATGTAAATAAAACGATTTCTTACGCATTTATGTGGGAAGTACATGTTCTAAATTCATTATTAAGTACATGGTTGAATAGTTGAATCTGTGTGAAGATTAAAATACAAAATCACGCAATTACATTCTCTGATGTTGTTTCATTCCCTCCCCATCTCTGCAGGCGTTCCGTGGTCTCATCCACCTGTTCATCACAGTTTCTATTGTTATTTTTTTGAAAAACTTATTTATTTAATTTTGCATTCAATCGATCTCAATGAACAAGCGTGTAGGCTATTTACCTCTCTATTCCAGTCTATCTTGTACACCACAAACATCAGGCATAACGTTTGAAGCGCTGATCCTGCTATCATTCCACCCCAAAGGCCCTGAAAACATTACAAAAACCATTATTAAAACATTTCTGATGGAGAACTTTCGGGTTTCACAATACAAAATATAAGCGTAATTTTTTTTAAAAGAAATATTTAATTTTATATTTTTCAGAACGATAAATATATTCATCAAATTATCTCAAATAATTTATAGTATTTTTATTAGAGTATATTTTGATAACTTGGATGATATACTCTCTCAATGACGGTGCTCTTGAGCAACTTAAAAATTTCACTACTTGAGTCCATAAATCACTTACCATCACTCCCAAGTTTGCTCCGTAGCTAAGAAAATAGCCAAAGGGAATGCCGAAAATGAAGTAACAAGCCACGTTGATATAAGCCACTGTGCTTTGCCAACCACCTCCAATAGCCACACCTAAAAAAACATGAATACACCGAAATGATAATAATTTTGTGGTACCTATGGTTTGGTTAACATGAAAGACTTTTTGATTTTTTTTTGTACCAGTAAGAACTTGCTGCACGCCGTTGAGAACCATGGTTATACCAAGAAGATAAGCTAGCTTAGACACAGCACGCTGAAGTACTTGGCTGCTTGTAAACATTATGGCAAAATGGTCTCTGGCTATGATGACAGCCACCATAAAGACAAGACCGATGAGGAGAGACTCGAACAGTGCGACATAGACAGAGTATTTCGCTGCTCGTGGACGGCCCTTGCCAAGCTCAGTGCCGACGATCATACTAGTAAAGTAGACACGTATGGGTTATAAGCAGGACCGGCTTAATATTATCAGAGACCCTTAGAAAAAATTCTCTTAAATCCCTATAGTTAATTAGTTTTAGAAATATTATCTTTTTCTTGAGCTTTTGACTCGAGAATCAGAACATATATATATTTATTTGATATTTAACTATAAAAATTAGTAATATCATGTTTTAATGCTGTTCAAATCTTTGTCAGCATGCTAATGAAAAGAATTGAAACCTCTAATTTTACAAGACTTGGAATGGGCTCAGAGCGGTCGCACTGACCGCCCTTGGTTATAAGTTGAACAAGTAAGCTGAGCAATAGGTTAAAAACTTAAAATTGAATGCTGTGCCAGGTAGTGATGATGATACCTTATAGCAATGTTTACTCCAACGAACAACATGAGCTCCACATTGTTGACATTCAAGCTGAAACGTAGAAATTAAATGTTAAAGAGTGGATACAAGCATTCAAAGTTTTTTTTGGAGGTAAGCAAAACTCACCATATGGAAAGGGAATCAACAGCGATAACGTCGTTGTCAAGGCGACCAGAAAGAACGATGATACTCATCATATACCATAATTCAAGACAAATCATAACAGCGGATTCAATGGAGAGTCTAACGAAAGCCCAAATATCTCTAAAAGCCAACCAAGATAAACCAGACCAGCCTTCGTTACACCAACCAACCACATAGACGATTAGAGAGATTGCTGTTCCCCAGTTGGTGATGTTAAACGCCAAGGCAGCACCGTTTGTTCCCCAACCAAAGACGATTATAAACAGCCAGAGCATACAGACGTGTAGGACAAGGGCACTAAACCCAATAGAAGTCATGACCATTACTTTTCCCTGGGCTATAAGGAACTTAGTAGTAGGGAAAGTGAAGGCCAGGGAGAAGAGCTGAGGGATGGTAAGAAGGGTGAATGCTCCAGCTGAAACCGCAACCTCCTCTGATTCACCGAGAAGTCTCAGAACCGGTGTGGCAAAGATGTATATAGGGAGGAAGACTAGGCAGGAAACCAATGAGATAATCCAGGCTCTCTGCATGTAAACCCCTAACATATTGACTTCACCAGCTCCAAATGCTTGGCTACAGAGCGTTTCAAGTGCACTACTCATGCCAAGCTGCATGTTTCAAAACCGACATTAATTAGCTTGTTTCTACTAGTATCACATTAAGAACAACTCCATTAAGACTTTCTTACAAAATTTGATAGAGAATGAAATCGAATTTTGATTTGAAATACCATAAGATATACCTAGTAGATATCCAATGAAATTCTCAACATTAAAATATATGTTTTTTTTAAAAAAGAGAAAAATCATAAAATAAAATAGAGGCCAAGAGTATCTCATTGGTTTAAGTTTTCTAAAGATATATAAAATAAATCAAATATTTGATTATATTAAAATATTAATATTAATTAGTATAGAATATAAGTTGAAAAACTTAGATATGTAGATGCTGCCATTAACCACTTTATATTTGATTCATTTAATTATAAAAATTTAAGATTTAATTAGATAAATGAGCTAAATTAAAATACTAACACTAAAAAGTTGAAATAATCATTTAGAGTTTTTATTTTAATTCTCGATTCCATCTTGAGTGGTTTCAAAGACAGAAAAAAAAGCATGGAGCTAGAAGGACTGAAGGAGAAGGAGAGAGAGAGACTAAGTACCAGGAAGCCGAAGGAGAAGATGCCGATGACGGAGAGAGAGATGGAGACGGCGGAGAGCTCGATCTCGCCAATGTGTCCGACGAAGACAATGGTCATGAAGCTAACGCCGAACTGGCAAATGGCGTCGAAAGCAACCATACTAGCAAACATCCACAACTTCCCCGACTCGGTAGACAAAACTCGCTTCACATCGCTCCAAGTCCTAGCCGGCGCGTAATCCTTCTCTGCCTCGCCGCCGTTCGCAAGAAACGGTGTCCTCGGGTCCATTTCCTCCAAATGTTAAAAGCAAAGCTCTCTCACTTTCTCTAAGCCTCTCTCTGAGTAGTCAATGGTGGTTGCAGAAGTAAACGAAGTTTATATAACAAAGGCTAGCGCTGAATCACGCGCTTCTCTGTGCCCTTCGTTTTGGTAATACTAGTCAAAGACAAAATATTATGGAGAGCCGCCTTTGTTTGAAAACTGAACATGAACTCTAATGCATTGGTTCTGTGTATTTGTTTGTAGTAAATATGTTAATCTGTGTTAGCAACATTCAAATGAACTACAAAACAGAGACATGATGGCGACATGTTCCTCTTTAATGCTTTTCTTTTAACGACACAGGCACATTCAGTAGTAAAAGTTTAGCAGGGAAAAGTCGTTGCATGAAAGTTTATAATTATCATACAATAATTCTTTGAAATTTTTTTTTGAACCGTAGTGATAATATTTTAGCAAGTGGTCTCGAAAAGGAAACTTCCAAATATATATATTCATCTAAGCTGGAATCTATGTGGGTTCCAAAAATAGGTCATGTCTTTATGTGGTCAATAATGTAGGAAGAAGAGTCAGACAAGGTATCCTTCTGCCAAGTTGCTGCTGTTTGGCTAATTTTTAAAAATAGAGAATGTTTTACACCTCACTAGAAAATCTGTGATCAGATTAGTCGTTGTTACTGTCCAGACATAGGCCTAAATACCCCAGTCAATCATCTTTTTAAAGATTTGAACCCTAGTAATAGTATCAGCAAGTAAATCAGATTTTAGGAAAAAAAGTATTTAGCAAATGATCTCGAAAAGAAACTTCCAAAGATGAAGATAACGCTCGAATTCCCTGGTAGCCATTAAAAATGAATATATTGAAAGTTGCTTAATCCATCTAAGCTGGAATTAGAATTGAAAAGTTTGGGGTTTCCAAAACTAGGCCAGGTCTTTACGTGATCAATAATATTGGAAGAAGAGTCAGAGAAAGTAAGCTCTTGCGTTTTTACGGAAACTGCTCCAGCTTTCCTTTTTGGTATTCGTCGTCATCATTTGTATTAATTTCGCGATTTAAAACCTTTGACATCAACCAGAATGCCGGACGGAGGATGAGGACATTTCTCATTGACTTAAAGACTTATTTAAAGCATGTCAAAGAAAGAGGAAAAGAAAAACCTCTTGCATGTCCATCGAGCCCCCACAGTTCACCAAAGACCCAAAATGCCTATTTCAATTTTGTAATCATTTTTTTCTTACACAGTTACACATTTTTATTTGTAATCTCCTTTACCATTAAATATTTAAACGTAAATAATAAAATAAATATATATGTTTATGAGAAATTTTTTTTTTCATCTCTTGTAATATGCCTCCTCTGTAAACTTGAGCCAGTTGCCAATGCTCTAGAAGACATTTTCCAAAGAAAATGTTTGATCTTAGCAGGAATATGTGTCTTCGTCGTCATTTCTGTTTACTACAAAATGTAAAACCTTTTACATCGACCAGAGTGCTAGACTTTTTGAACTTCTGAAGCATGTCATTGAGAAAAGAATTCTTGCATGTCAATCGAGGCCACCTAGTTCACCAAAGGCCCATTCCAGCCTATTTCGAATTTGTATCACAAGCTATAATTAACAGGCCCTTAGTATGACGGTGTACTCATTGAAAATGGAAAAATATGATGATAACATCTTATCAAACCATTTACAGTAAAAACTTGGCTCTGACTGGTAACCTTATTGGGAACAAAAGGAACGACGAGGAAATGAATGTATAGGAACAAAATTGCAGGAATAAAAATGAATAGTTATTTCCTCTCAAAATTCTCAAGGAATGATTTTGTTCTCTGTTCCTTTAAAAAAAAAAGGAATGATAGAGAAAAAACATTCCTTGTGAATGGTGAATTTTTTTAGGAATGATAAGGAATTGAATGTTCCTCTTCATTCCCTGGTCACCATTCAAAGCCGATAACTTAATAATATTGGGACTGGTACTCTTATTGTGATAAGAAAATTGTCGGGACTATAAAATATTTTAAATTATAGTTATTAATTTATAAAAAAAATTTCTTTTTAGATTCCATTATTTTTAGAATATATACTTTTTATAAAACAATAATAGTTGATTTTGTTATATAGAAATTAGTTTACTAAATATTATCAAAATATGTAGAATTGTTAAGGAAAAATAAAGATGAACTTCATTGTAAATATAAAAAAATATAATATTTTGTTCGCATTTATATAAATTTTATATATATAAATTATTTATTTATGATTTTAGTGGAACTATATATTTACAAAGAATTTTCTAAAAAATATTATTTTATTATTTTATCAATTTATATCACATTTTACACCACTCTAATTCGGAACCTAATAAATTTATTAATTAGCATATTTATTAATTTATCGATTATTAATTTATAGATTTTCTATTGTATGTACAAGTCCAATAACCCAAGCTATTGCCAATGATCAGCCCATCATATAGATTTTAATGCTCTTATTAACGTTGGAAAAAATGCTCTTATTAACTGTCTCCGAAAATAGGTCATCAAGAAAATTCAGGTTATTATTGTAAGATCAAACATTTTCTTTGGAAAATGTCTTTTTAGAAAATTCTTTATCGATTTATGTACAACTCCTAATCTCACTATTTTTCTCTAATGAGGTTCTTCTGATGATTTGAATTGCTACGTTACTACTATATCATTTCAATTCGCTTTATTACATACTTGAGTATCAAAGAGATTGATCATTATAGAGCTAAACCAACATCTATTCCCTGCATGATTCTGTACTTATTTGGTTAATAACTAAGCTGGTTCTGTTTGTTAATCAGGTTTGATAAGTCTGTTGTAGCATTGATGTCGTCGTAGGCTCGTACTTCTGTTTTCCCTGCTTAGTCTAAGAAAATCATGGCATATTCTGATGATGGTTTCATACTTTCATTAGCTTTCCTTCTCTAGAGATCGCTCATGTTATTACTTACAAGTTATCAAGATAGATGGAATCAAAAGTAAACGCTTATAATTAGGATTTGGAATAATGTTTTTTAAAAGAAATACTTGTGTTAGAGCTTTAGTATAAGGTCTCTTTCCTATGACTTGAAATTACTCAACTAAATGAAAGGAATCTTCTTGACTTGTATTATAAGGAATGGTGGGGTTCTTGCCGTGGAACAAACGGCTGTACTTAACCCATTAAGAGCAAACATATCCACTGGGGGCATCCATGTATTATTATTTTCAATGACTTTAGTGGATCACACACATCTCTATCATCTCCAAGTCGCGTCTCTCCCTTTTGAATAATATAGAATACAGTACATAGTGTTTCCTAATAGTTTGATCTTTTCAAATCATCCCGAATGTCCAATTCATATTGTTATCTTTGTTTACATAACTTGTAACATGGAATTCAAAGACAAGCAGACATGAAATTAGTTATTAAAATTATCTTAATCTTCTTTATCGGGCATTTTTTTATGTAATTCATACAAATGTTGTATATTACTTATAAACATGCTCGTCAGCTTTTTGTAATTTTTAATGAAAAAAATATACACAAAACATTTATCTCTTTTCTTAAAGAATAGTTTTTCTTTCAAAACTGTTTACATAGGAGTATATTGTTTTTCCATATTAAATTATTCCAAAGTCACAGTCAAGAGCTGTTACCATTTAAATCTCTTGCACTTAGGAAATTTCTCATATTCTCTTGTTTATTTTTGGCAATCCTAATTCAAAATCCCGTACAAAATTGAACTTTATATAATCTTTCCTTAATACCTTCATGATGAAGCTCTTAAACTGTTATCTTAAAATTTGGTAAGATATCAATTCTCGATCCTTTGTAGGCTCTACATATGCATAGGGACCAAAAGTGTAAATAGAACAATATTGAGGAGAAAGCAAGAGAAAAAAGTGGAAGAGGGGTAACTCCATAATTATCACCAAAAATTCCACGAGGCCATATGTATCTAGTTGACCATTGACTTTTCAGCCGGATCGAGGATTCCGGAATTTAATATCTCCTATGACACAAATTAATTATTACATTTATCTGCAAAATCTCTATTTATTTCACGAAAAGAAAAAGAACAAAGCCCATGAGTCCATGGACCAAGGGAGATGGCAAAACCGTTATTTCTCATCAGGATCGAGGGCATTGTCGGTGTGTAAAGGATGATAAATACGTGGTGATAAGCCACGAGGCTCTGCGCTGTTCACCCAAAGCTAAAAGGAAAGCAAAAAAAAAAAATTTAGAATATTAGTTTTCAGCTCTGTGAAGAAGAAGACGACGAAAGAAGAAGACCTAGCTTCGCCGCCTCTCTTATCGGCGATTCTTATCTACCGTTGATCTCCGGCTACGTTTGATCGATCTCGTTGTGGTTTTGTATTCTCTGATCGAGAGTTTGCACTGGTTTAATCAATCGGTTGAAGATTTGAAGGGCGGGTCGTTTGATAAATCTGAATCGAGCTGTGTTGGAAAAAACCATCTGAAGGAGTTGATCTGAGATCTAATCTCACATAGGCGGCGGTTTTGGTGGTTTTTGAGTGATAGATGAGAAAGTTGGTGGAAAGGTATATGAAAACCCTAGCTCTTTGATTTCTGCGTTTTCATTGCGTTTAAGGAGGAGATCGCTCTTCATTGATTTGATTCCGTTGATGTCGGCCCCCCCTTGGCATGGCAGATCCATGAAGGTTTCCTTGGTAATTGATGGGATTACGAAAGAGGAACGAAGGATTGCTATGTTCTTTGTTTTTGAGACTCATCCATACTTTGGAAAGTCAGATCCTTTTGGCTCCTCATAAGATCATTCTTTCTCCATGTTTTATGGGTCTTGCCTAAGCTACTGGACTCAAAACTTAGCTCCCTTCTGCCTTGCCCTTTGACTTTTTTTTTTTTGGCTTGAAGAAGCAAGAAGATGCTGATGACTTTTGATTCGTCTAATATATACAACCTTTTATGAGTAGATTTTATTTGAAGCCATATATGTTTTGGGGGACAGAGATTCATGGATTTTTCCTTCTTCGTTGACAGATCCTTAAACTGGCTGTTTGAAATTGAATTTTCTCTGCTGTGGCTCCATCTTCATAGAAAATTACGTACTTTTGTTGTTTTTACGGCTTTCTTATGGAGATTGTTGCTTTCAGGTGAGGTTAACATTACCCGCGAAAGAAGAAGTGAGGAAGAGAAATTCCATTTGTGTTGAATCTACGTGGATGGACTGCAATGAAAGTATGACAAGCACTGGTAGTTTAGAGCTTAAGGCTACCATCAATAACGACCTTCCTTGGAAAATGGTGGCTAAAGGTAGTAGGAGTTCCACAAGGCGTACTAAGAAACAAGTTGCACGATCTGCAGCCCCAGATGTTGAGGCTGAATACAAGAGTGCCGCGGAAAGAGATACAGGATCAGAAAAGGTTTTCATTAAGCTTGTTTCCCCCATTTTATTCTGCTATTGTCCCTGCTCCTGATGGGATTTAGTTGGTCTCGTTATGCTAATGCTTGATTCTATCAATAATGGCAGCTTGGCGTTTCTGTTCTAGGCCAGCATCTTGCAGAAAGAGTAGACCATGTCCCGATAAAGAAACGGAGATTTATGGTTCCCGCTCCATCACCTTTGAAAGTGAGCTCAAAACATCGTGCAGAGGTCAATCAAGCTCTGCCTGTTTCACGGTTGAACCCTAATCTAATGGGCGGTAAAACACCAAAAGTCTCTGACGATGATAAACCTGTTTGCGGTCATGACTTCTCTGGTATTGAGATACTTGCAGAGGTTGCTTGCAGTAGTGGTATGAGTAGCGAAATTGCATCCGTAGTTGACAGTCAGGTTGTTGAACCTGTTCGGCAGCAAGATGCTTTGACCTTATCTGGTCACGTGGAAGGTAATGATTCATCAACTGGCACTGATGATGTATCAGGGAAAGATACGACGATTGAGTCCCGTGAAAAGGGTGGGGAAGGCAAGAGCGACATCGCAATGCCTCAAAATGCTTTGGTTGATAGTTTGGGTGATGCTTCGGCTGCTAATCAGAGTGAAGAGCATACTATAGTGGCATCTAGTAGTATGATAGTGGCTCGGAACATCAGCGTTGCTGTTTCGAATGAATCCTCGACAGAAAGGCCAAAGGAAAATATGGAAGCAGGTGATAGCCGAAATTTAGCACCACAGAGTGTCACAGTGTCAGAGAATATTTCCGGTGAGGAGTGCACTGGAAAGGGTAAGAACTCTGAATCCCTCACAAATGATAGGTTACACTGGGATTTAAATCTTCCAACAGACGCATGGGGTCAGTCTTGTGATGTAGTCGATGAGATATCCAGAAAATACTCTGATGGGGAAGTAACCGAGTCCGTTACAGAGAGAACACATGTCGATGGTAGTAAGGACTACGCTACTGGCCTGATTGCATCAGATGTGCACATGAATTCTCCATTTTCGCCTGGGCACAAGGCTGAAGCCTCTACTCAAAATGGTAAGGAGTTTCAATCTGGTTATGATTCCCAGTTTGAGGATGGAGAGTTGAGGGAACCATACCCTTGGGAAGAAAACGAGGGTGACAGCGGAGATGTTGAACAGGTGGATTATGGGTCTGAGCCAGAGAATGAGCGATTCTACTCGTTGGCTGAGTGTAATGAGAATAAGCTGGAGGACGTTGAGAAAGGAGTCGTGGCACAGACTAAGTGTGAATCTGGCAACGTGCATGAAGAAAATAGTGATATAGAGAAACATGTCGTTGTTTGCGTGAATGATTCACATTCAAAAGGATCTTCTCCATCAAGGAGCTTCGGGTCAAAACCATTCAGGGAGCTACCTTCACATGAACCCATCCGAAGTAGAAGGCAAGTTATTTCCGCTGAACCTTGTTGTCATTTCATTATTTAATTTTTTTTATCATGTATTAGTTTCTTTGCTAATTGAAGTGATTTCTCTGTTTTAGGCCATACAGTTACGAAGAGTTGAGTGAGAAGGACGCTGGTCCAAATAAGTTCGCCGGGAGAGATAGAACAGAGATGCGTATGCAAAACAGGAGTCCTAGGAGAGGACAATTTAGCCGGTGGGATTCCGAACATCGTTTCTCTCCATCTATATACAAACGTGGTTACGGTTTTGGACGTCCACCTCCTAAAGCCGTTGAGGAGGGCCGAGTTAGGATGAGTGGGTTTGATCAGCCAGGGCCGGACCCAGGTCCACATGGCTACGTTCGTAGGCATTTCTCAAATGGTGGATACAGGGGTCGGTTCAGAAGGTTCCCAGATGGCAACGGGAATCGTGATTTCAGAGGCGTAGATTGTTCCTACCCTCCCGGTGATTCTAACGACTATCCAAGCCGCATGCACAACAACAGGATAAACAGTAGGAGAGAGAGAAGCAACTCCCCTCCCGTCTTCAGGAGATTGCACGACCCTCAGTCACGGTCCAGGCCCAGAAGCCGCTCCCCAGTATCATGGAACGGGCAGAACAGATCTCCTCCCGGGTTCAGGGCCGATGACAACAGGATGGAGAGGGTGCGGTTGCCGTTCCAGAAACGGTTTCCGCTCGACCAAGAGATGGGATTCATGTCGCCGCAAAGAAACCAGCGAAACTCGAGGTTTTTCGACAGCAGGAACAATGATGGTGGTGGTGAGAGTCATCATAATAACTTCAGAGGAAGAAAATCGCCGCCAGGAAGGATGTTTAGACAAGAGCAGAGATTTGATAACATAAGAAGAGTGAACTCGGAGAACAATAACAATTTCAGACCATTTGTGCGGCATAACAATAATAGAAGGTTTGATGATGGTGTTGGTGGAAGCCGAGGAGAAGGGTGTAGATATGAGGGAGCGAAGGAGAAGAATGAGAACATGTATGAGATGGTGCACCGGCGTCCTCCGCCTCGGGGTTTGGAGACAGTGGAAGAAGATAATGGTGGTAACATCCGACGGTTCAGATTACATGCAGAACAAGTAGACAGTGTTGTTTCCACCGACAATAAGAACAACAACAACGATGCGCCATTAACAAATAAGATATGAGACTTTTGGGGGTTTTGGTAGGTTCTATTATCAACTTCTTTTGTTTGGAGTTCTAGGGATACAATCTGTTTATGTTGGTTTCTTCTGGTTTTGAGGGTTAGAGTTTGGTTCCCATTCTACATCAGGCTTCCGCAAGAGGGCTTCTAGATTTTTGTTTTTGTATTTGGTTTCCATTCTCCAGTTTTTCCTTCCTTGGAAAGTGGTTTTCTGGAAGAAGATATAAATGAAAAAAAAAAATGCTTCTGCAAAGTCTTCATTGTTTTCTGTTTTTTTGTTTTTTTTGGAGACAATGACCGAAACATCGACAAACTGGAGTTCATGTCCAGTAATAAAAGATCCCCATCGAAGCTGTGCCAGCCATGACAGAGCAATCGGGTCCAGTAATAAAAGAACTCTATCAGAGCATTACATAAACTGGTACATCATACTCATCCACTGAAGAAGCAAAGCAAAATCTTCTTCGCTTATATTCATTGAAAAGTGAGGTCCCCATAATCCATCATTGTTTTCTGATGTGTAACGACGAGACAGCCTGAGCTGCAATCAAATCCCCAGAGATTCCCATATTCTTATCCCAAGATCCCCTCGTGAATGGTGGTGACCAGTTGCTGTCTCCTAATCCATAACCGTTTTATACAAACCCAATCCCTTGAATCTCACAACTTTGGCGAGGAACATAGTTGGTTCATTTAGCAAAAAAAACATAGTTGGTTCTTTCACCTCCAAACCATCTTGAAACCCTAATCTTTGACTCGGGATGAATCATCATGAGAATCTTCGCCCAGTAGACCTGCTTCTGCAATTTGCAGCCCCTTCTTCATCTAGCCTTTGCTGTTCTTCAAGTTTCCTCTGCTTCTCCTTCTCAAGCTCAGCCCGTATGGCAGCTAAAGTAGCAAGAGCTATCTCCAAACGTCTCATTAACACGATCAAATTCATCTTTTACCATGTTTCTTTTTCCCTTTACTAACGACTTGCTGAACTTTCTTTCACACCACCGCGTGATCCATAACTGCTTACACGCCATAACTAAAAAGCTGCAACTAAACTGGTAGAGGATCTCAAGAACTACACCCACTCTGGTATATAAGAATACCTGGCGCGGACAATACAATCCCGAAAGGAGACAACTGAAGGGAGAAGTTGTAAGTATCTGCAGACTTAACATTTGGAATCATTCGTCTTCCTTTCCCATACCCCTTAGACTAGCCCATTTTCTGCATTGGCAATGGTTACTTAGTTTAAAGCTACAAAGCCAATCACCTTAATACAAAACGACATAGTTTTAGGCAACAACGATAGCATTCAAGCTAACAGTTAAAGATATAGATTTCAACAGAGTTTACAACAGCTAGGACAAGACACTAAGGAAACAACAACACCTTAATCCTAATAATTAGAGGATAGTTATTACGTTGATAAAAAAAAAAAAAAAAGAGGATAGTTATTACAAGAACAAGGTGCAGAAGGAAAAAAAAAACAAGAACAAAAACGTAGACTGTTTCTGTTTTATCTTATTAGATTTCGCCACGTGTCGAATGATCTCTGACTTTTATTGCAATGTAGTTTTCAATTGGGACTTTGATGGCGACTTCCGCTAGTGGGGGACCCAAGAGTTGTGACAAAGCCATTAACAGCCATTAGATTCGTAGTTGATTTCGACGGCCCAGATTATTACGATTCCAATACGGTTTAAGGTTAACCAATCTGAGTAGCGTAAACCACGTCGCTTGCATGTAAAGAAGCAAATACGCAGGAAAAGCGAGGGTAAAAGAGTCATTGCGGTGGATCCCCACCACCACCGCCGCACCATCTTCATCTCCATCACCTACGTCTGAGATTCAGGAATAATCGTGAGAAGATAAACCAAAATCAATTTTTGCTGTAGAGCATACTTTTGGGAGAGATCTAGTAGTGAGTTTTTGTTGAAGAAAAGTGCACCGAAGCGATAGGGAGATTCTGCGAGCTCGAAAATAAGGGTTTGGAGTTGGAAGGGATCATGACGGAGGTTGTTGTGCACATATACGATGTGACCAACAGTGGATCTGAGAAGACGAACAACACCATTCTCCAGATCAACAGGTTCTTCAAAGACGGGATCGGTCTTGGCGGCATCTTCCACAGCGCCATTCAGGTTTACTCCATCCTCATGTCTCTCTATAAGATCTGAGACTTAAGCCCTTTGTTTAATTTACAAATGGCTCACTTTTTACTTGATCTGAGACGTAAATTTGAAAACTTTCCTTAGAATAAATGGCTCACTTTTACTTGATTTTGATCTCTCTGACCACTTTCCCGTTACGTTAACTTAGAGATTAGGTCTTTGCTAATGATTATGTGTGACTCTACAAGCTGCTTTTTGACCTTTGGTTTCCATGTTAGTGCTAATGGTTCTGTGACTTGTGTGTATACCATTTGACTAGTCTTGTTTATGTTTTTTTTGTTTTGTTTTGTTCGTGCGTCTCTTTTAGATGACTATTGGATTCTCAAGAACGCGTTATTTGACTCCTGGTGTCTCTTATGAATATTTGTAGGTGTACGGGGATGAGGAATGGTCTTATGGGTATTGTGAACAAGGAACTGGTGTGTTCAGCTGTCCTAGTACCAAGAATCCTATGTACACTTATCGTGAGAAGATTGTTCTTGGGAAGACAGATTGCACGATCTTCATGGTTAATCAGATATTGCGTGAGCTCAGCAGGGAATGGCCAGGGCACACGTATGATCTCTTGTCTAAAAATTGCAATCACTTCTGTGATGTACTCTGTGACAGGCTTGGTGTGCCTAAACTCCCAGGTAAAAGCTGCCATTATTTGGGAATCAGGGTGTGTATGTGTTGGTCATGAAGGTCTAAGTATTGTTCTGGTTCTGTCTCTTAACAGGTTGGGTGAATCGCTTTGCCCATGCTGGCGACACAGCCTTGGAAGTTGCAGGAAACACAGCAATGCGGGTGGGTTCTTTCTTTCATTTTGATTTACCTGAATGCAGCGTTCTTGGTGCTAAAATCTTGTGAACTATGGGATGTTGCAGGTAAAGCAAGCCAAAACTGAACTAGTATCAGCCAGTAAAGTGGCTTATCGCTTCCTTTCGAATATTACATCGAACGTAACCAACGGCTCTCCGCAACAACGGCCTGCAACTCTCGGCAGTTCAGAGAATGGGAGCTTGAGATTGCAAGGTAGTTGGTTCAAAGGGTTGCTCAACACTGCCAAACCCTCGACAAGTACAGAGATAGAGGACAGAGATGAAGATGCAACAAATCATGCAATCCCCAACCAGCAGAACAAACAAAGCCGCGACTCCGTACCCATCCACCCTACTGAATTTGGGTAAAACTGTATATCCATTGGTCTGAGAAAGTTACACGTACTATTCTCATCTGTATCCATTGCTGTTGTACCTTACATTGGAACGACCATGTTTATTACTTTTTAGCAGAAAGTGTGATTTTGTCAAGTACCATACACCACTGGCAAGTCTACATATTCATCATACCGCTTTAAGAAAATTTGATGTAAACCATTGAGATTATGTGATACAAATGGTATATGATGCACACAACTCACAAAGCACTTGAACACAACACACGTAACAATGGTAGGTAGTGAAATATATCAGTTGTGTGGGATATTGTGTTGGCTGGACGAGTGTTAATTTCTCTGATTTTAGACCAACAATTCCAACTTGATTTTAAATACATTATTACATGTGGAACAACCAGCTTTATAAGTGTAATGGATGGTTCGGACATATCAAAAAAACACGTAAGAGTTCATTTAATCTCATTAAGACACATGTCTACATGACAAAAAAGAAGAAAAGTGAACTTTTAACACTGATCCTGGAAACTAAAGGATTTGTATGTTTAGACCAAAGTCAGAAAAATAGAGAAACTATAGATTCTGGATTTGCATTACACAAACAAAAACAAAAACAAAACTGTCATTCCATTGTCTAAAAGTTATCAATTCTTTCAGGGCAAACCCGAACCAGATGGCGCTGCTGAGCTGAAGCCGCCTGCACCACGACCAAACCCAGGCCTACCACCACTTCCCTGCCAACACAGACAACAGAAACACAAAGCGATGTTGGACAAGATCTCCTCATCAAGTATCCAAAAGACTGGACGAAGCCAAGAAGTTCATAGGCTTTTTAGTAAACAAGGAGATATGGTGAGAGAGAGAGATTTACTTGGAAAGACGGCTGGTAATCAGCCGGAGCTCCACTCTTCTCCCCTCCAACATCACCACCACGAGGCCCTGCACGGTACCCATCACGGTCACCATACCTAGGACGTTCTCCCTCAAACCGAGGTGGTCCTCTGAAACAAACGCCACAAGAACACAAATGTTCATCAGACCAGATAAGTTCTAAGGTATTACAAAAACGACACAAAAAAAAGTGTTAAAAACACACACCTAGGGCGATCACCAGATGGACCACCAAAGGGACGACCACCAGGCTTAGCAGACTTCTTCAAAGTAGCGGGAACCACATCAGATGGAAGGTTGAGATAAGTCCTCAAAAACTCAATCCCTTCGTTAGTCAGAAACCAATAGTAATGCATCCAAGCAAACGTCTCCCTAACGTACTCCTTGGATTTGAAACTCTGCATCAGCTTGATCACTTGCAGGTTGGGCACTGACTCAATCAACGGATGCTTTGCGAGGTTGAAATCTTTCTTCGCAAACAAAACTCCTTCTGTGAAAACCAATATGACATAGATCATTTAGCGATCGGACAAATAACAAAAGGTAATAGATACAGAGACATCATAGTCTTCGAGATCCAAAGGTTCACTAGATCTAGCATTTTCATTGTTTAGATAATGTCTGCTAAGAATTGATACGTAAAAACAACAAACCTTTGAAAAGGTATTTGCAGATCTCTCTGCGATTGGTCTCTGAGATAATCTGGCAAGAAGACGAACAAGAACACAGTTAATACATACTCGGACAAGTCCTTCCATTACAGAATGTAAAGAAGTAGAGCAAACGCAGAGTCTATACCATTGTCTTGTTGGTAGATCTTTCGCTGCAAAGAGACAGTTATTGTTGTTAGAAAAAAAAAAAAAAAAAAAGGAATCAGTGAGAAACTAGGGTTTTCTGTTGATATATATATTATGGACTTGGGCTTTATTTGGGCCGAGAATGGTAATGGTTGTTTCATGCAAGGTTGGGCTTTGGATTGTTGATTTCGATGGTTTAACCGGTTCCGAATTAGATTTCGGACTCTAACCATACTGACTCACACAGTATATGGTAGAGGTTCAAAAAGAAAATAGAATTCTGTACGAGAGATCAATGAGCGTAGAGGTGTGGTTGGAAGTCGTCACTGAAAGCGAAAAGTGACACCTACATTAGTGTTAACAACATGAACTCAACTGTCGGGATGATTTCAGAAACTGATTGTACATCCTAACCTCTTAAAAAAGCCATTTTAAATTATAAAACACAAATATAGGCGTGTAGATTCATATGAAATAATGTAGTGACTTGTGAGTGCAAAAATGTGCTGGCATGTTGACTTAGTGGAGTGTTCCAGTAACGACCCACTATCTTCTCAAATCAGCCTATCTAATACAGACAACATTAGCATTCACGGGACAACACATACAAAACACAATCATATCATCCCTCCAATAATACAGCCATATCCCTAGCAAAAAAAAAAAATAATAATAATACAACCATATCCTCAAGCATTTTTTTTTTCTTTCTCAAATTTGCAATCTGCCAAATTTACAATGAGCACATTTGTAATGCAAGTTACGCGGTTAAAATAATAGATAGAGCCGCTAAAAATAGCTCAAATTTATATCCATACATTTGATTTTTTTTTTCCTTTTCTCACTCTATATTTAAATACCACACTTCTCATGAAAACCATTAGCACCCAAAAGACAATAAAATCTCGACAAAAAGGATGAGTTCATCATCCTTTTTACGAGTAATATTACTCTTAGGTGCTATTAATCTCTTCATTTCAATATCAACAACCAAAGCTGCAACACTCGGTCAAGTATTTGAAATCTGTAAGAGTTTATGCCCGGGATGTGACTACGACTCCTTACAATTCTTGTTCCGACACAACTTGGTCCGTGCCGCAAGATTCGAACCTCCTTTGATATGGGATCAAACACTCCAGAACTACGCTCAAAACTGGGCTAATCAAAGAAAGTCAGATTGTGCTTTGCAACACTCTTTCCAAGACGGAGAGTTTACTCTCGGCGAGAATATTTTCTGGGGATACGGAGCCAACTGGTCACCGGCCGATGCTGTGGTCGCGTGGGCAAGCGAGAAGAGGTTTTATCATTATGGCTCTAACTCCTGCGACCCTGGACAGATGTGTGGGCATTACACACAGCTTGTGTGGAAGAACACGAGGAGGATCGGGTGCGCACGTGTGGTGTGCGACAATGGTGGGATATTTATGACTTGTAACTATGACCCTCCCGGTAACTACATCGGCCAGAAACCCTATTGATCGATCATTTATCTTATTTTTAGAAGTTGTTAAGACTTTTAAAAGGAAGTTAAGTGGATGTATTGTGTATTTTACTAGAAATAGATGTGTTTTGTGGTGTTTGTGGTATTGAATACGTTTGTATCTCCATACGTGATTTTGTTCACGTCAAGGTTGTAATTGCATGTACGGTTACTTCTCCGTTAGAATGCCCAATATACAACATATATAGAAGATTATATGTTTCATGTCTGACGGATTTCAATCCAATGATTCAGAGTCGTTGGAAAATAATAATTGTCAGAATTTTCTGATGAGAAAACTAGTCCATAAAAATTTAAAACTTATTTGAAGCAGCCCTAAAAAACACAAGTTTCATTTTAAGTAAAACATTAATCAGTGATCGTTATTCAATATATATATGGTTATCTTTCTTCTACCCTAGCAATCTATCCAAGAATGAGTGCACCATTTTATTTTGAGATCATTTACATGACCATTATAAATTTGAAAAGTTGAACAACAAAATGCTTGTAACACCACCAACATAAGATCCATAAATTTAAAGACAAGTAAAAGCCACGAAGAATTCAAACATAGATTAAGAAATCATCATCGACTTAGATATGAAAGCAAAGTGTTAGACAAAGTTAGTAAGGATTCTCTCCAACGTAGTTACCCGGTGGATCGTGGTTGCAAGTGATGGAAACTCCTGCGCCGTTCTAGCAGACAACTCGAGCACAACCTAGCTGTTTGGTGTCACCCCACACGATCTGAGTGTAGTGACCGCACATACCACCATCACACGAGTTGGTCAAGTGGTTATAGGACTTAGCCTCCACGGTCCATATTCCTCTGCGAAAAAGTCGGTGTCCAGTCTGAGCCACTTCCCAAAACAAGTGCTCACCGTATGGACCAGACGAGTGGGGTTTGGGAGCAGTCATACCGCCTCTGGTTAGCCCACCAAGTTGCGTAGCTTTCGATCCTGCCGTCCCACACCAATGGAGATAGACCTGCATGGAATGAAATTGATTAAATCATTACAAAATGATACTACCAATAATACATCAGTGACAAAAAAGACACTACCAATATATACTTTAATGTGATCACACACTTAATAAAAATATTATCCAGTTGGTCGTTTGTAGGAAATATAGTTCATTAATTTCCTTTGGCCGTGTATATGACCTAATATTTGGAGACGTTCTGAATCACATCATTCGAAATTCAGACCATTTCTATAAAACATTATTAATAACTGTAATCTTTTTGTTTTCAGTTTACTATTTTATTTAAAAATGTCGAATCGGTAAGATTAGTTATGTTATAATTATATCCCAGTGAAGTTTTTTTAGAAAATATTTTTCAGACTAAAAACAATAATCCATTTAGATATCTTGACATTTTATATTATGAGATTCAGAAATTGAAACCATATATTTGTTTCAAAGTTTAATGAATGCGTTGGTTGGTCCAACCAACAAATAGAGCCTAACATTAAAGGCTTTTAAGACTCACTATTTGCATAGGATCTTTTGGACAGTCCAATTTACAGCACAGAACATGCCTCGCTACCCTAATTACTTCCTCTACGACAATGATGTTTTAACTTATTAGTTTCTATTAATTTCAATATCCTGGTTTTCATTGTTCATTCCATATAACTCAGTTACATTTTCAGGATCACAATTGTTTAAGTCTTCATACTAACATCTTTACTCACTGAATCCAATATGTCGAGAAAGGGATATTCAGTTATTGAGAAGTTATTGAAATGAATAATTTAGACATTGATTTTTCTTCTGTTATATAACTTTTTTCGAAAATACATATTCTAATTTACTGGTAAGAAGAAATTATGTCCAAACAATAGATTATCTAATTATTCATAATAACAATAATTAAAGAGACCAGTTTTAATTTACAGATAATGAAAAGGGGTCAAACCAATAAACACAAGTTAGCTTTAGGTTTATATGGTTGCAGAGAATCGATTGTATATATTCGTCACTTTCTATCTTATTTAGTACATTCTGTTTTAAGTCAAATCACCTCATTTGGAGCAACTCGTGACGATGTCTCAGGACAGCTCTATGTCCATAAGACATAGTGTCCACCGTCAAGATGAAGACAAAATGAAACGGTTCGAGTTCTCTAATTTTGTTTTATTTATCATAATTTAGTAAGGTTTCAAATCCAGGGAATATGAATTATCAAATTCCCCAATATAATACATCTTTTCACAAGGTACGAAAAAACTAACCCACTAATCAGTACTTATCAAGATCAGAGAATAATAGAATTCAAGATTATTGGGTAACTATAAAGATAGAAAATTAATTAGAAATTCTTTACGGATCAAATTCATTAGAAGAAGTTAGCTCATCAAACATTCAATGCGAATAGAGATGTCCAACTGCATTTTACTTCATACTCATACAACTAAGTGATCTACACATTGCCGCGTCCATCTATCCATACATACTATATTAGTATAATATATCCCCTTGCCAGATCCTCAACTTCAACCCATTCTTATGTATCTCTATATAATATACTACAAATGTATGTTAGAGTCTCATTCATTCTCACAATTAGATACATCTACAAATACAAAAAAAAAATACGAAAGAGAGAGAGCTGATAAGAAGAGTACTGAACATTCTTGTAGGAAGGAGAGAAAGGAGATGGTGAGATTGAGAGAAACAGAAGTGATCCTGAGACTCTGTATCGTCTTCCTTCTTCTTCTCACTTCTGTTTTGATTGGTTTGGATTCCCAGACCAAAGAGATTGCTTATATGCACAAGAAAGTCACTTTCAGATATTTGTTTGCTCTGGAGTAAGTCCACTTTCCTTTCTATTATCAACTATAAAGATTTACATCGATATCTCCACACGATATAATTTAAGTTCCGAAAATGTATACATAATTATCAAGAGATTACTCTAGAAAACCTGCAAGCTAAACCAGCACTAACATCCATATGAATTATTCCTTTATTTTATATTTTATAAATACTCGTTTTTCCGTTACAGTCATGTTTAGATTTCTAGTATACGTAGCAATTCCTGTTTTGGTTAAATCTGCATGATGTGTTAAAAAAAAAAGTTCAATCTGCATGAAAATGTGTCTTCTTGGTACTGTTACGTTTTTTTCTTGTAACAAATATTCATATTTAAATACTTTAGCCTCGCACAATAAAAGAAGCTATAAGTTCTCTTTTTAAAAATATGTTTATGTGTTTGTGATATTAATTCAGGGTTGAGTTGTACATAGATGTTGTGGTTGCTGCATATAATATGGTTCAGTTAGGGTTTGGTTGGTACGGTGTTGCACAAAAGACCTCCAATTCTAAATGGCTCTCTTACATCTTGGATCAGGTATACATCCACTCTCTTGATTTAGATTTAGAGTTTCTTTATTTATGTTATATATATGTGCATGATATAAAGTTCGAAATGAGTTAGACGGCGGTATACGTGGTGTTCTCGGGAGCATCTGCGGCGGCGCAACATTCATTGCTGGTGGTGACAGGTTCAAGGGAGCTTCAGTGGATGAAGTGGTGCTACAAGTTCACAAGATTCTGCTTCCAGATCGGAAGTGCCATCATCTTAAACTACATTGCGGTGGTGCTCATGGTCATTCTCTCCTTCCTCTCCGCTTTCAACCTCTTCCGCCTCTACTCCCCTAAACGTTATTTTCAGTTTAAGTCCTCCCCCTAATTACTTACTCTTTAATTTCATCCTTTTCTCAATCCAGAATAATGTTGACTAATGTGAAGAAAATTGTGGTCAATTATTGACTCGACTCTAAATTGCAGTATAAGTAGTGTATCGTCAAGTGAATGCATACTTTTCTTATACAACAGATGAACAATATGAAAAATCACTTTAAAAAAAAAACAGATGAACAATAAATATCATGATCAGTCTATTGCTTGAGAAAATAGGTGTGCACGCAGTAGTCTATACTTAATTCTCTAATTAATTTTAATCAAGAAACTAACAACTATTCCTTGTATTCTCTTTTTGGTATTTTATAATGCTTACATTTGAACTAGGGCCAGTCCTTAGTACTTGGATTATTGATATATACTGACGACAAAATAATAGATTCTGATTTGGGTATTTTTTCCTTTATATGATACGACTTGCATTTGATTTATGATGTGTAATTCTTGTAGAATTCTCATTGATTGCTTGCTTTTATGTTCAAAGTTTCATGATAGTACATTATTAATTTAGTGATACCGTACGTTTGCAAGGGACTGAATCTGATGACGTCGATAGATGATAGTTAAAGAGGACGCAAAGTTTGGTCTAATAATCCCTCACATGCGCGTATGAAACCGTCCAACATCAAAGTCAATAACGTGTGTTTCATATCAAATTAACATATATTTTGACAAATTTATCTATTTACCTTCAAAGTTTTCAAGAAAGCATTAACTTACAATACCAATAATCATTTCAGTTTTTTTTTTAAAATAGAAAATCTACAGTTTCTAAAAGATCCATATGTGGAACATAATTAGGTCCAAGACTTGCGACTCAAGAATCCTATCTCAGACAACTGTGCTTGTGTAGTTTGGGAAGAGGTTGACCAATGTGTCGAGAGCATCGGGATGAAACTTCCTTGCAAACAGATAACAAGGCCGTGTAATCCCGTTCCATGTACAAGGCCAATGCAACTCATCTCCATGCTTAAAAATCACAAGTAAAAATATAAATAAAGAGAGAGAGGCAGAGAGAAAGTCGCAAGAGCATACCTCTCCCAAACTTGTGACATGTACACTCATTTCCTCGGACTGCACAAGCAACAAACGATAAAAAGTAGAATAACATGCTAACATGTGACAAATTTCAAGATATTGCGTTTTCAAAACATACCGTGACATCTTTCAAAAACTCTAACGAAACCTCTTGTGCTCTGTAAGTCTTTGGATGCCTCCTACGTTCAGACCAATCAACATACGTCACTGACCAGTTCGAGATCCCCATAGGATCGATTTTCTGAAAGAAGATCCAGAAAATAAACAAGATGTTTCACCAACAAGAAGGCTTAAAAGACTACAGAAGATGGGTGGTATTAAGAAACATATCCTCACACTAAAGAATGTTGGCAAGTAATGTTCATCCGCAGTACAGTTCTTTTCGCCCTCTATCCCAAGCTTACTTACTCCACAATACTTGCGAAATTTCGAGTAGTATAGACTATCAGCCATCACTATAACAGCGTGTTGTCGCTTCATTGTGAACCACTGGCCATAAGAGTACACAAATTTTACACCACAAAAAGTAGCAACGTACTGAATCAAGACAAGCTCCTACAGATTAATTAGGCTTGTCTTCTTCACCTGAGAACCCTTTCTAAAATCTTCCTTGGTAATTTCAGGTAACATGTCTTCCATGTGTCTACCAGTCCCATGTGGACCAGGATCCACAAAACTTGAGAAACAGAGAAAATGTCAGTGAATACTAATGAAAACTCAAAATATTTTTCTTTTGACATTAGAGGTTAGTTTACCTCTCAATGAAGCTGACGTTGGATAATAGCAAATACCTATAAATGTAGTCAAAAGTATGCAACGGTATACAACTGCACATGAAAAATACACTTGCAGTGATTTATAAAACTCACTTAATCAAGATTGAAACCATTACCTCTCAGAAAGAAGAACAAAGTGTTGGTTCTCAGGATCTTCAAGAGCAGTAACCAGTAACCTCTTCTCAGCATCAACCATTGAAGTCCTTCCCCAAGTGGCCTCATCACTTGGGATTTCACGATCATAAAAATGAGGGCTGATGTGAGCTGGCAGTTCCTTGGACGTGTGGATGTAAATAGAGAACTTCCCTTCATGACCCTTCACAACACCAGCAAGCAATGAGTATATTAGTGAAAAGAATGCAACTCTAGGTGTTTGTTACCTTGAAGAACTCATCCCAGAGCGACTCAAGCGGCAAAGTACCGTGAGTCAAGAACAAGAAAGCGATCTTGGAGTTTTGGGTTAGGAAGGAAGGAGTTCTAAGTATGTCTCTGACCACTGCTCGAGCTGCTATCTCTTTAATAGTGAGTTTCCTGATATGAGCAGGTAGCAACGCTGAGAGAGCATCCTCGCAGCCTCTAGCGCTGGAGAGCACATTACAGGAAGATTTCTTGCCATGTCGTGGGAACAGGTGAGTACATATTAGAAGCATGCTGATCACCGAAACTGTCAAAACGACACATAAGGGCTTCTTCAAAGATGACCGGTGACGTGTCCCCTGCAACTTCTTCTGCGCCTTACTCATTGAAACCACTTCCCTTTTCTCTTTTAATAAAGCATACAGAGATCCAATCTTTGTTTCACATGTACCGCTGTACGTACTTCTTTTAAATAGGCATTGGCTTTTAAGGACATGCAAAGATTGGTTTTGTAAAAAAAAAAGTTTGGTTTTGTTTTTGTTTTTGTTTTAAGATTGGGTTTGTTTTAAGAAAAGCTGCATACAAGTTGTTGTTAATGTCTTAAGAGGATTCAGAGCCGTTTCTGTTCTTTTATACTTGATCACTCCATTCGTTGTCTTATTAGTTTCTGTCTCTATTGTTGGGTTTGAAGTAAAGAATTGAAGTGACTTTTTGGTGAAACCAACAAGTCTTCTTCTCCAGTGATGGAATCCAAAACAAAGATAGAGAGAGAGGAACGTTATTAAAGAAGGGTTTTGCATTTTCTCAGATAATTTCTCTAAGTTTATTGTTATCAAACAATGTCACAAAAGTTCCCTAAAGGATAAATATTTCCATTTTGGATTAGAGTTGGCTTCACGGCTCTGGATATGATTATCATGAGCTCTAAATGTACAAATGCGTCATAGATTCGACTACAAAGATGAGATGCAAAATGGGTCTTAACGTCATTAATATCTGACCATCTGTCTTTGATGTTTGAACTATCCTACTATCATTGCATTGCCTTGCTTGGACAGTATGGGTTAAGGAAAATGATTGTGTTTTGGACCTTAGGCCCATATTTATCGGGCCGGGAAGCAAAATATGTGTTCATGAACTTTGTTATGGAATGATTTTTAATTAGTTTTGCTATTTCGAATGCTCTTTTAAAAAAAAAAAAACTTTGTTATTGAATGATTTTTAATTAGTTTTTTTAATGAATGTTTTTTTTGTAAATGTAGTATAGTAACACTGGTCCGCTTCCCTCACATGGATTTGTTAGAAATAGGTTTTGGAAAATTGAGGCTCATCCTCCTCCTCTACCATCACCACATCATTCTTCTAGCGCTCTCATTGACCTCATCCTAACATCATCCCAAGATGATTTGAAGATCTGGCCTCAAAAGTATAAGATTCTTCGACGTCTCTGTAACGTCCCGACCGTCCACAGCTAATGGGCCATCTATGTCCGCTCTATCGGCCCGTCGGTCCCATCCTGTTCCAGCGGTCGGTCTGTTAATTTTTCCAAGACTCGAAAGTATTGTTACTGACCCTACAATCACCACCCGACCTTTTCCCGTGCTTTGGCCTTACTCGCACGCTATCGCGAATCACTTCCCGATAGGTTACCCATCCTTCCATTATTCCAGTTCGAGCACGCTTAACTCTGGAGTTATTTCTAGATGTGCTCCGGAAAAGATAAATCAACTTTGGTGACATAGATAGCCAAATCAATTCTTAAATCTTTCTAAATATCACAACTCGGGATGTTACACTCTCACTCTCACATCATTTTTCAGATATTTTGTTAGAAATGTAAGTTAGAATATATTCCATACCGGATTTGAATATGACTTTGAATATGCTTCTTTATTACTTTATTACCAATTAGTTTTGAGTTGGAAGTAAATAATTCATCGCAACACATACATAGAATGTGAAGCTTTTTTGTTTAATTCTCACAAATTAAAAGTAACCAAATTTGAATCCATCTCAGGTTTATATATCGACTAAGAGTAGCATTGGGTCGTAGAGGAGATCTGCCATTGACATCTCGTGTTGGGAACACTGATGTAAAACCGTTTAACTTCACATTTGCTCTTCACCCCTATTTCTCTATTTCCGATATTAGGTAATTTCACGGATTTTTTCAAGCCAGCTTCTTATGATCGCTAGACTAGAGGGAGCCAATCATCTCCCATATTATGTGTGTGTTTCACTGAGGCACAAGATCTCATTTATTTATTGAGTTTTCCTCAAAACCTTTTTAATAGTATTTCAAACATCTTAGTTTATTTCTCAAATAATGCTTTCATATCAAGCAGTTCTTGTTGATTGTTCTTTTGGTGTTAGTATATTATATAGAGTTATATATCAACTGTCTGTGTTCAGTCAAATCCAGGTGGAAGGATTGCATGGTCTGGATTATCTTGACCAACAAAAGAACAGAACACGTTTCACTGATCATGACAAAGCTATAACTTTTAACTCCCAGGTAAGCTCATCTTTTAACTCACTAATGTCAAAGCTATAACACTTCTAACTCTTCTATATAGCTTGACAGGCTTTACCTAAACAGTCCAAATAAAATCAGAATCGTGGACCACAAGAAAAAGAAAACAATCGTGGTACACAAGGAAGGACAAGCTGATGCTGGTAATACTTATATTTCTTATACATAATCTTATGCACATATAGACACACAGAAACAGATTGTTTTTAGTAATGATGGATTATAGATTATGATAATGCAATATGCAATATGCAGTGGTGTGGAATCCATGGGAGAAGAAAGTGTCTGATTTGGGAGATGAAGATTACATGCGTTTTGTTGCTGTGGAAAGTGCAGCTGTCAAGAAACCGATAATATTGAAACCTGGACAAGAGTGGAAAGGAGTACTCCAAGTCCCTGTGGTTCCTTTGAGTTGAAAGCTTGACACAAAAAGAAAGTCATGCATGCATCCTCACACTTAAACCTTAGAGATCCTCTTATAAAAGTATACTTTGTGTATACCCCAAAACATTACAATGTGAACACCAAGATAGTCAGGATCTGAAACAAGATTTTACCAGTCATTACTCATTAGTATTGTAATTTTAGTATCCGTGTCACAAGTTGATCGTAAAAACGTGAATTAGTGTTTTACTTTAATTCTTAACTAATACGTATTTATGTCTTTTGGGTGTTTGTGGAATCAATTAATTACTAAAGTGGAAAATCTTGGACACAAAATGAAAGGTTCAGATCGATGGTTACGTGGTTAAGGTTAAGCTCACTGGACCAGCTGCTGGAGTCATGACCGGTGGCGTCCAGCTTCTGGAGTGACTTTTGGATTTTGTAACTTCATTATTCACCTACAAGTGTCTGTTTTTGAATTAGTATATTTTTAATCCAGTTTTGTTAATCGAAAAAGAAAAAAAAAGAAACAGAGATACTTGTCAGTCTAGAATGGATGCGAAGTTATCATTTATTTCCTTAAATAGCTTTTTTTTTGATCAAACCATTATTTCCTTAAATAGCTTATTCTCTAAATATTCATCGTTTGTGTGTACTTGTTATCCAAGGCATACTCTGTATATATTAAGCATTCGTGGTATTGAGAATATCACACAGTTTAGAGTTTCAAAGATGTCTCATATTATTGTCAATCGATTATTCAAGCCCTCAGTCTCCAGAAAATTCCTCGTAAGCTTACACTTAGCTATGTAAATAATAACAATAATAATTCGGTTTTCATTCAGCTCTTTATTATTATTGCCTCTAACTACTTCAGCATGTATATTGTAGAGACTCACAACCGTTCGTGCGTTTACATCTGATCAACCCAACCAGTTTCTGTTGGTCGACAGCATCCTCAAGAACCCAAACTCTCCGGACGGCGGCCTAGAAAAAGAGTACTCAAGTTGCCGCAAGGAAAATAAAATCTACATTCATGACAAGAAAGTCATGAAGAACGTCTGTGACGCAATGACTGACGGATTTTCACGTGAGGGTTTGAAGTTAGAACTTACGTACAAGGGTCCAGCTATCCATTACAAAAACGTGTCGGCTCATCTACCTCCTCTACCAGACGCTTCACAAGTCCAAAGCCTGGCCATGTCCTCTTTACCTACCCGAGAAAAAGATTGGGTAGTGGGTGTCAAGTTATCGGGATCTCGGTTGAGTCTATGTAGGCCTTTCGGGAGCTGTAAATGGATAGACGTAAAAAACGCGCCAGGGCCTATCAACCCTATGTCGAGCCTCATGTTCTCCAAAAAAGATAAAAAGTTCTACATTCCTAGCCTAGGAGGCAATTACTTGTGCTATTTGAATGAGAAGCAAGAAAAACTCGAGTTCTTGGACTTGAAGTTTGACGATCTTCCAGCCTCGGTGCATGAGGAGTTTGCGAAGTTGATTTTATGTTCAAGAACAGACCACCTTGTGGAGTCACCGACCGGCCAACTTTTCCTTGTCAAGTGGTATAGTATACAATTAATTAACTAGATAGATTTTTATATCTATAACATATATACAAAGTTCTTATTCAAAAATTCGTTGGTGGGTTGAATCATATATTTTTGTGTGGATGAGTGTAGTATTTGCTGCTCTATCATGTCTTTGCAGGTATGCTGAGGACTCAGAGTTGTGCAGATACTCACTCAAGGACGACGAAAACGAGGAGTCAACATTGGAGCACGTAACAAAAAAATTCATAGTGTTTAGGGCCGGGGAGCAATCTGCTTACTATGATAAGACTATGATCTACACAGAAGACATTGGAGATCTTTGCATCTTTCTTGGACATAGCCAGGCTTTCTGCATCCCGGCCAACTCGTTTCCAGGACTCAAGCCTAACTGCATCTATTTTGTGGGTCGTAACTTTGGTGTTTATGATCTCACCACCAAAACTTGCACTTCCTTCCACACAGAAGATGAATGTCCAGTGGAGAGAATTGAATTCCCTTACTGGCCTACTCCAGTTTCTCTCTAGCTTCACTTAATTAATTAAAGATTGTTTCGTTTGCCTCATTAATGTTATAGATATCTTCGCTTTCACCTATATCCAATGTTCTATTTTAATGAAATTTACTATCCATGCATGATATTTCTTCAATTCGATATAAGATTATAAAATCATTATATCAGTTTCTATATTTTGATTATAATCGATATAAAATTATAAAATCATTATATCAATTTCTATAAAAAATTATGTTCATTATTTTATATACTTTATAAATATAAAACTGATCAATCATCATTATTTTCTACAATTTTCGAGTTAACATAAATTATTATTTGTAATATTATGTTGATTGTTTGTCAATTGATATTAATTTGTTATGGATTTAACTTTTAATTTCAGATATAGTTAAAATAAATAAAATTAAAAATCATAAACTAATCAAATTACAACAAGTTTCTTAAGATTTACCGACACGTAAACAAAAATCACTTAAATTTTTTAATATATAAGAATATTTTAATTCATTAAATTGTATCTGTAATTAATCATTGTAAAAGTTAAATATGAACATGAGACATAAAAATTGATTTCTCAAATAATATTAAAAATATTTCAAAAAAATGTTGTCAATATACTAATTATTTACAAAAGAATCGAGCGTTCCAAAAAAGAAGAAGAATAAATGCGCATTTATCATTTATTTCCCTTTTTAAGTAATCATTTATTTCCTTATATAACTTATTCTCTAAATATTCATAGTTTGCGTGTACTTGTTGTCCAAGGCATACTCTGTATATATTAAGTATAATTGGTATTGTGAAGATGAACCGCTTACAGTTTAGGGTTTCAAAAATGTCTCATATTATTGTCAATCGATTATTCAAGCCCTCAGTCTCCAGAAAATTCCTCGTAAGCTTAATAATAGTTCGCCTTTTCTTTCAACTTAATTTTTAATACTGTCTCTGACTACTTCAACATGTATATTATTGTAGAGACACACAAGCGTTCGTCTGTTCACATCTGATCAACCCTACCGGTTTCTGTTGGTGGACTACATCCTTAAGAATCCAAACTCTTCGTATGGAGTCTGTCGTGGCTTAAGCGAGTACTCAAGTTGCCGCGAGGAAAATAGAATCGACATTTATGACAAGAATGTCATGAAGAACGTCTGTGACGCAATGACTGACGGATTTTCACGTGAGGGTTTGAAGTTAGAACTTACGCACAAGGGTCCAGCTATCCATTACAAAAACGTGTCGGCTCATCTACCTCCTCTACCAGACGGTTCACAAGTCCAAAGCCTGGCCATGTCCTCTTTACCTACCCGAGAGAAAGATTGGGTAGTGGGTGTCAAGTTATCGGGATCTCGGTTGAGTCTATGTAGGCCTTTCGGGAGCTGTAAATGGATAGACGTAAAAAACGCGCCAGGGTCTATCAACCCTATGTCGAGCCTCATGTTCTCCCAAAAAGATAAAACGTTCTACATTCCTAGCCTAGGAGGCAATTACTTGTGCTATTTGGAAGAGAAGCAAGATAAACTCGAGTTCATGGTCTTGAAGTTTGACGATCTTCCGGCCTCGGTGTATGAGGAGGTTGCGAAGTTGAATTCATTTTCAAGAACAGACCACCTTGTGGAGTCACCGACCGGGCAACTTTTCCTTGTCAAGTGGTATATAAATTAATTAACTAGATAGATTTTTTATTTCTATAACATGTATACAAAGTTCTTATTCAAAAAGTCGTTGGTGGGTGGAATCATATATTTCTCTGTGGATATGAGTGTAGTATTTGCTCTATCATGTCGTTGCAGGTATGGTGAGGACTCACAGGTGCGCTGGTGGAGGAAGTCAGACAAGGACGATGTAAACGAGATGCCAATATTGAACCACGTAACAAAAAAATTCATGGTGTTTAGGGAGGGGGGCCAATCGGATTACAATGATACGACTATGACCTACACAGAAGATATTGGAGATCTTTGCATCTTTCTTGGACATAGCCAGGCTTACTGCGTCCCGGCCAGCTCGTCTCCTGGACTCAAGCCTAACTGCATCTACTTTGTGGGTCGTAACTTTGGTGTTTATGATCTCACCACCAAAACTTGCACTACCTTCTACTCATACGAAGATTTCAATGAGTCTCCATTGAAGAGAGTTGAATTCCCTTACTGGCCTACTCCAGTTTCCTCACTTAATTAAGATGGTTGTTTCTCGTTTGTTTGCTTCATTATAATTTCCTTTTCCTATGCTATCATTTAAATCCAGAGTTCTATTTTAATGGAATTTACTATCCATGAATGGTATTTGTTCAGTTCGATTCCAACAATATTAGGTAACCTTAAATTTTATACACTCCTCTCATCTAAAGGTTTAAAAACCCGGACTAAAGTATCAACATTATCAAAAGGCATTGGAGATCTTGGACGTCCCCTGGAGTCAGGCCTAACTCCATGTATTGTATTATGTGGGCACTAGCTATATAGTGTTCACAATATCGCATCTGCTAAGGTTCACTTGATTACTACCCTTACTGGCCTATCCCACTCTCTTACTACTGACTTTGATACGTTTGATGTATTCTTTGGTTGGTTCACGTACTAATTGATGCTTTTGGTTCGTACTCTCTTTGACTATCTGAATGAAATAAAATGACAGAACCCGTTTTCATCTTTTTGGTTAAATATTAGTCTCGGTTATATTACCGCAACTATTTTTACTCGTAGGACGAGATCTAATAACATATGTGCTGACTTGGTTGCTAAAAAATAGAATATTTCTGACATAATAGAGCTTGTTTCATAGCTATCCATATAACTTGAAACATATAAACCATAAAAGTATTATTAGTCGAAAAAAAAAAATCATAAAAGTATGTACAACTCCTGGGCTATACGAAGGTATAACTAACTATATATCACTACGGGCCTCAGGCCCAGACCTTGAAACGAAACCGTATCACTTTATAACGAGAGGTTAAGTCGTTTGCTCTCTCTCTCTCCTCTCTCTCTCGGTCGTTATTTTTTTCTTTAATTGCCGGTGGTTCACTAATGGCCGCCGTCGCAGATTCCGTGGAGAACGGCACAACAAACTTCCCTGAGAATCAAAATCCCATACCTTCCGGAGTCACTGCCACCACATTGCTCAACGAAAACTCTGGTTCCTTCCCCGAATTGAATCAACCGGATACCTTAGCTGCGGAGAGATGGCCGGGTTGGCCTGGTGATTGCGTGTTTCGAGTGATCGTACCCGTAGCTAAAGTCGGAGCGATCATCGGACGCAAAGGAGATATCATCAGGAAGATGTGCGAGGAGACTCGTGCTCGCATCAAAGTCCTCGACGGCCCCGCCACCACTCAAGATCGCATCGTTAGTATCTCTTTCTCTTTCTACGATTCTTGTGACTTCGTTTCGATATAACTGGAGATAATTAGGGTTTTCTAAGAATCAGTATTGAGATTCTTGCGTTAGAGTTCAGTTCTTGTGGTGAACTTTAATTTCGAAAGTTTTAATTTTTGATTACTTTCTTGAGTTGGATTGTAGTTTAGTTATGTCTTGGTCTTGATTAGGTGCTAATATCTGCAAAGGAAGAGCCAGAGGCGTACATGTCACCTGCAATGGAAGCAGTCGTGAGGGTGTTCAGACGAGTTTCAGGATTGCCTGATAGCGATGATGATGATGTTCAAAACGCTGGAAGTGCTGTGTCTTCGGTGCGTTTATTAGTTGCGTCTACGCAGGCGATAAATTTGATTGGGAAGCAAGGATCCTCGATTAAATCAATCGTAGAGAACTCTGGTGCATCCGTTCGCATACTATCAGAAGGTTTTATTATCTGCATTTTCAGTTTTACCAAATGGATCTCTTTGCTTCTCTCTGTAAAGGCCTCTGTTGCCAGTTTCCTATTTCTGAAGTTGTGTGCTATATAGTTTATGTGAGTACCTAAAGTGTATCTTTTTGCTGCCAGAGGAAACGCCTTTTTATGCAGCGCAAGATGAGAGGATAGTGGATGTGCAGGGGGAAGCTTTAAAGATTGCAAAAGCGTTAGAAGCGATTGTTGGCCACCTGAGGAAGTTTCTAGTCGACCATTCTGTGGTTCCTCTCTTCGAGAAGCAAGTAAGCTTTTAGTTCTATGAAACAACTAGTTCACTTGCGTGTGTCTCTTTTTAGTTCTTTCTTAATTATACTTTTTTTTAATCTTTAGTACCTAGCTAGAGTCTCTCAAGTTCGCCAGGAAGAACCTTTAGCTGAAAACAAGTCATCTCTCCATACTCTTTCGTCGAATGTAATGGAGTCTGATCTCTCCCTCTTAGCACGGAGGGAACCTCTGTTTTTGGAGCGTGATCCTCGGGTGGAGTCACGTGTTCAGCCTTCAGCAGCTTCTATCTACAATCAGGATCCTGTCCTCGCCGCCACTCTTGCTCGTGTTTCTGCTGCTTTTGTCACACAGGTAGATTCCATTGGATACAGCATCGTCTCCTCAGAATGTTTAGTGTTATAACGTTCTTACATTGGATACAGCATCTAAGCTTATATCTTGGAACTAGTAAAGACGTTTCTGTTAATGTGTTTTCTTACCAGGTATCTCAAACGATGCAAATACCGTTCTCTTATGCGGAGGATATTATTGGGCTAGAAGGAGCTAATATAGCCTACATCCGCCGAACAAGCGGAGCTACCGTTACCATTCAAGAGAGTCCACATCCTGATGAAATCACAGTGGAAATCAAAGGCACCTCTTCTCAAGTACATACTGCTCAGCAGCTAATTCAAGTAAGAACTCATTCCATTTAAATGCTAAAGATTACACTCAATTTACAAAACTTATTTGTTGTTTACGTGTGTGTAGGAGTTCATCAGCAATCACAAGGAACCAGCTTCGGTTTCAGGGGGATATGCTAACACTGGCTATGTACCTGCTGTATATCCGCCTCAGCTGAGCAACCGTCAAGAGCCGCTCTCTAGCAGCTACATGGGCACAGAGACGGTGCAGTACAGACCAACGTCATACTCTCAGCTGCCTGGTCCTTCAACCTACACGCCAACGCTGACTGGGCAAACATATGATACGGAATATAGACCAGCTTCTGATGTTAATGGCTACAGCAGTTATAATTTATGAATCCTTGTGCTCTGTGTTGTTTCGTGGTTTTAAAAAACGAGTGCTAGAGAGCCAGTGTAGTTGAATGTGTAATGTAAATCTAGGTGCCTTTTTTCCTTTCAAATTTCGATGTGTTTTAGACGACAGAACTTGTCACTGTCAAATAATAACAGTTTCATGTTTTCTCTTTATCCTGTACGTTTCGATTTTTAAACGGTATTGATTAAGAGATTTTGACGTTACCATAATGGAAACTCTTTGAGGTTTGTTAGCCTAATTAATCTCTACTGTGTATATGAATATGTATTAGACAGACAGTGTTGATGAATCGTCAATTAGCCATGTAAAATGCAAAGTTGCAATAACATACACTTTGATGGATGATGGATCACAAAGTAGTTGACCACTGAGTGGACTTATTTATTAAGTAACAGAAAAAAAAGAATCTCAAGGACATAACTCCCGAGTCCCGACCCCAAAGGAGTTTGAAGTATAAGAGAAAAAAAAGACATGTAACTAACCAGAAACGACAAGAAGAAAGATTCTAATCTTTGTTTCCAGATTCTTCCTTCTTGTCTGCTTCATCACTTCCCATCTGCGGTAATGTCTGCAACGAAGGTTAAAACAAGAAAGAGAGATGATTATTCAGATCATCTGGACATTTCATCGAACAACTTACACGCATTTTCAAAGGAAACAAACAACTTACGAGATCTGGCTTGTATAAATTGTGTACAACGGATGCTCCGGCGAGCAGTGAGGCTACAACGACGACAGTTGACCATGCTAGAGACGGAGTACCCGTCGGTTTCTTCCCCCCAAACTTTTTGTTCATTTTTTTTTTTGTCTCTTCTTTGAAACAACCGCGACCGTATGGAGCTTTATTTTATTTTTTTGACCAATCAGGAAATTAGTAACAGTATTGAGAAGAGCTATTCGCGCGTGAAACTCAGATTCGCCTTTTTTTTCTAACTTGGTTTGGACTTTGTTATTAATCCGTTAATGCAATTCCAATTTCTACTCGGTTTGCTCTAACTAATTCACATCTGTTGGTTTGTTACATACCAGAAAACATTCATCAGATCAAGAAAGAAACAACCAACCATTTATTCGTTTTATTTTAATTTTCTGTTCCTTTGTACACATTGTAGACTGTGAGAAGAAAATGATACATAGCTGTATTTTGGGTTTATACTGAATGTACAGACATATCATATATCCAAGTCCCTCCTCTATAATCCTTTGACAAGGACGGGGCCAAGATTATACATATATATATATAGCTCAAGAGTATGGTGTGTATACATAAGAAGAATCCATTAAAACCACCTGAAAACAATAATCACAAGTAGCAAGAGGGAGAATCCCATCGCCTGCAACATCACCAGTTTTCATCAACATGAAGCTCAAATAGTCTAAAGATAGAAGGGGGATGAGGTGAGAGAGGGAGAGTCATTACAGTGATTGCGGAAGCAGCAAGACCGGCTCTTTCTCTAGGATCCTTGCGGTAGTAGTTGCCGAAATAGAGAAATGTCGCATAGTACCACAAGAAAGGGAACACAAAACCCAGGAGGAAGCTGTAAAAGGAGAGATATCATCAGGTAAATAGAATTGAAGGATACAGCGGAGAAGCAAAGAGGACAAAAAGAAAAACTCTACTCACGAGAACCACCCGATTCCACAACCAAAACATGGGAGAGGTTTATCATACGCTCCATTTTCCACATCATCCACGTCTTTCACGAGCGTATATCTTCCTTTCCCACAAACCATAGCATCTATCATACAAACCCCCCCTCAATGTATCTTAGCTCACAAAGAATTATAAATTGCACACTTGAATAGAGTTTATTAATGCAAATGAGAAAGAGCTTGTTGGCACCTTTAATTGCAGAGTAGTATCTAGCAGCTGGTCTGATAACACTGGCATGCTTATCACCCGTGGATGTAACCAGCTCTGCACTTCCATCTCCACGCTCTTTAACATCTACATAAAATCAAAAAATCAATAGAATATAGATTAATCCAGAGACTGGTCTAAACTCATCAAACTTCAAGGTAGTTCTCCCAACATGACTATGACAAGATTTATGAGACAACGATCTTCCAAAGAGCTTAACCAACACAATCCAGGCAGTATAAATAACCGGGTAACCAGTTCTCTTGGTTTAATCTTCAGCAAATAATTGAGACTTGAGTCATAACTCTTATGTCTTTACTTCTTGTTTGGTTCTAAAAGCTTTTGACAGAGATAGAGTCAACGCTGGCCCATCTCAAGGCCATGTTCATGTTCCCAGATATCATCATATATGCAATCAATTACAGCTACTAAACCACTTTGATTTGGATGATAAATTTATGATCCTCTCTACACTACTAACAAGAACCCCCAAAAGCGTCTAGCTTTAGATGACTAATCTGATCATAAAGGGGAAGAAGATGATTACTTTCTGCCATATGTTCTTCTGTAAGCTCTTCCTTCTGAGTTCTGAGTTGTGTGAGAGCCACAGGATCTTCAAATTAACCTTCAACAAAATAGTAACAATATGAATCATCAATTTCAATCGAACAAAGGCTCGAAAACACACAGATCAATCAATCAATCAAACACCATGAAAACCAGCTAGAGTGCGGATCAGATTATTCTCTCTAATTGAAAAGAAGTAGTAATACTAGAAATCTACAAATGACTCAATTCGAGAGGAAATTGATTTGCAAAGGGGAAGATGGGGGAGATGATCGAGATTCACGCAACCTAAGCGAGAGGAGAGAGTCGTCTTCCTTCTTCTTCTTCTACTTCTACTTCGGCTGCTGCTGCTTCAACTTCTTAAGCGTTAAATGCGGAGAGAGCAGAAGAAGCAGAAGAAGCCAAGTCTGAGGTCAGACCCAAAGGAGAGACTTTTTTATTTTTCTTCTTTTGCCAAACCCCAAAGTTAATCTCTTTTCTTATTTTGCAGATTATTCTAATCCATAAGCAACATTTCTTATTGATTTTCTTTAATCATATTGTTTTAGTTGTTGGTTTAGGTATTTTATCACCATCTCATAAATTTTGCAGTTTTAGCTACTAATCGGTGATTGGTTTCTTAAATTAAAGAGAACCTCTTTAAAAAATATTTTTTTATCAGAAATCAATTTTATTTACAAATGTTATTTACGACCGTGTTTTTTACGTAATAATATATAGAACAATTTAGGTGAAAAACAATAGAAGATGTTGATATTAGGAGAATAGATATTAGGAGAAAAACAATAGAACCCTACCATATATGATACTTCCTATTCTCCTAATATCTTTTTTTTTTTTTTTTTTTTTTTTTTTTTTCAAAAAAAAAAGATATTAGGAGAATAGGAAGTATCATATATGGTAGGGTTGAAGGGTAAAACCGCATGATGAACAGACGCACCTTTTCTTCTCTCTGTTATCTAGTAAATATCGTGTAAGAGCATTGGTATAGGCTCTAATTTCTCTAATATATATATATATATTCTTTTTTAAAAAAAAAATAAACATGATTACGTAATAGACACAACAAGTCCGTCCAACTCGATATCAATTACCAACACTTCACGTTTAACTTTGTTTTTGTTGATTTCTTCCATTTGGTGTTTATGTAATTATCATGACGATTTAAATGTATATATAGTACTATCTTGGGTTGCTCAAAAAAAAAACATAGTACTATCTTGTTTGCTTAATTAAATATCACACAACCTGTCAAGGAATGCAAATTGATTATTAAAAAAAACGATTTTACAACCAGAGAAGACTATTCCTCCAAGAACATTAATCATACAGACTAGTATTATTTTTCTTTTTTGGTTCAAAAATCATACAGACTAGTATAATCATTAAAACTCATTGACACGCATACTCTGTTTCCATAGTTTTAAAAAAGGTTTATATGAACAAGAATGATGTGTGTTTCAGCCAGAGAAAATCATAGGAGATTTTTGTATGGGAAGAACAAGAGTTATATTTGGAGCTTGGAAGTTGGGACTGATTCTGCTCGCATGTGCACTTGGTAAATGTCCCCATACTCCACCGGAACAAATGAAGGGATGGACCAGCGTTTATGAGCTACTCGACGGTACCATTGTTGAAAACACGCCTCCTTGTGTACCTTCCCATCTGTTTTTCTCCACAGTTTTGTTACTTCATCTCGTCACGGCGAGACACATTTCCATGTTATTTATCCATAACGAGTAGGCATTTCAAATGACGCTTTATTATATAAGTTGTGTAGCGTAAAAAAAAGATCCAAGAGATAGAAAATCCGCAAAGTAGCTTCTGGTGCGTAATCATTATGTATCTTTCATCATGCGAATTACATTTAACGTCATTTTTGTGATTGCTGGTGATTTAGGAACACAAGTTCGTGAACGTGTTTGAAGATTCGGATGCGAACCGCTCGTCTTACTTCGCAGACGCAGTGATCATCCCTTTTACCACCAAGTTATATTTTCTAAGCACTAGAAGAGATGTTCTGAAACTATATCACTTGTGAGACAGTTGTTTAGATAGAGAGTAAAACATCTTTCCATTTTCATATGCAAAATATTGAAAATATTATTTGAATATAAACAGTTGATACTAAGATGTCTATATATTAATGTATATTTGTAACCAATATTACAATTAGCCCGGGAGGAAAATTACAAGGGCTTTTAGGACGTTTAGACAAAGAGCTTAACACTTGAAGCTACATTATCTCACATGATTATATCGTGTTAGTTATAAATAATTTAAAATTTATAAATTACTCCTTTTAGAGACCTATATTCATTAAGCCTCTCCCTTATCCTCTCGAAACTCTCTTCTTCAACTTACGACCGCAAATCTTTGTATCTCCGGTGACCGGCGCGTGGCGGCTCTGTTAGCGCCACCGTCGGTCCCGTTAGTTTCCTTTTCCTTGTCTTGTGTAGATCTCTTGTGTAATTTCTCTTAGGGCTTGTTTCTGGTTAAGCGGAAGAAGTTGTATCGAGGAGCTCGTGTAGGGTCATGGTCTCTGTGGAGGTCGTGTGGCTAGTTGGTCAAATCAACCGCCGGTGAAGCTTGGTGGTTCCCTTTCGAGTTGTCTCTCTGGTCCCTTCCTTTTGTGGATTGAAGATACGAGTGGTCTTTACCGTTTTGTTTTAGTGGCAATGTTGGGTTTGTTTGTTGATGTAGGTCTTTATGGTTGTTGTCGTATGTCTAGCATCAGTTTGCTTGTGGTGGGTTAAGCTTGGTTTTCGATGTCTCTATTCTTGGGGTTAACAATTGACTTAGCAGTTTGTGTTTCAAGTGGTGCTGGGTACAGTGAGTGCTTCTCTTCGTTTCTTTTGCCGTGAGTGAGTGACTCAGGAGAGTTCCGATGGGCAAGGCTTCAGTTTCGTGTGGTTTTAGCAGGACTTCTATTCAGGGTAAGTGGGCGCTAGTGAGTGCGTCGCATCCGTATCCGAAGGTGGTGTGGACCGTGTAACGGTCTTTCTTGTCGGGTTATGAAGTCTTGAAGTTCTTGGACGTTATCGTGTGACAGGCTGGTGCTGCAACGATAGGTCGCGGTGTATTGGGTTCTAGAGGTGGAGGTTATCGGGTGGCAATCTTTGGTATGCAGCGATAATTCCCGTTCATTGGCATCCGCTAAGTTTTTAAATCTGCTGAGTCGATTGCTTAATATCCTAGTGTAGTTGTTAATCGCTTTCCTTTGCTTAGTTGTAGATCAAGTTTTTATGTCATATTTATGTAAGTCACCCCTGCGTGGGTTCTAGCTGCCGCCTCCTGTGGGCTCTTGTTTCTGGGGAATGTTCGATTTTCCCCCAGCTCTTGTACTACAACTAGTATTTTCCTATGGAATGAATTTCAATTTGAGAAAAAAAAAAAAAAGAGACCTATATTCATTGATAAAAGATAGAAAAGGGCCCTCTGCTTCAATTCAAGGCTTTGATCTTGAGTTTCCTCTGAGGCTTCAAATCAACCACCACCACAGTTATATTGTCTTTGCTTCCTCTCTGTATAGCCAGCTTTGACAAGTACTCAGCCGCAGACTTTGCCGCCAAATCTTCTCCTTCGCCTCTTCGCGCATCCGTCAGCAAAGACGCATCTCCAGCCACCACGTTCTTCTTGTGCCACAAGAGAATACGCTTCCGCGCCATCTCACACGCTTCCTCATCAGTCATTACATCCCAAACACCGTCACTCGCTAGTATCAGACAGTCATCCTCTTTGACTCTCCTCGCAGCCGTCACTTCCGGATCAGGAATGATCGATGGTTTCAAGTATCTATCGCCTGCCAAACAATACATGACTGTAATAACAAAAAAAAGCTTATAGTTCAAGAATCATTGACTGTTATTATAAGAAAGCTTACCAATAGATCTTGACATGGCGAGAACACCGAACACACGAGCCCCGTTCCACCGTATCACTTTCCCTCCGGCGGCTTCAATCCTGGCAGCCTCATCTTCTCTATCCGGCTACACACATTACAAATGGATTCAAATCAAGAATCAAAAACCTATGAAGCTAAAGAACCAATACATATGTATGATTCTGTTTATGCTTACTTTGTGGTCAGTGGATAAAGGCAGAGCAGTTTTGCCGCGGCAAAGAACGGCTCTGGAGTCACCACAGTTCGCGACGAAGATATGAGTCGGGAAGACCACGGCGACGACCGACGTTGACCCGACCGTCTCCGGGGCCACTGACTCGATCTCGGAGTCAACGCGGAGGAACGAGTTGAACAAAGCTCTCTTCCACTTCTCCTGCCACGTGTCATCGTCGCAGAGCATCGGTTTCTCCTTCTCTACCTCCTCCGCCAAAGCCAGATGCATCCTCTCTCTACAATAGTTCGCTACCTACACAACACAAGATCTTAATCAAAGTCACATACTTTTGCAGTTACTTGACAGATCGAAACAGAGATTGATTGTTTTTCTTTTTTAACCTGAGCACCGCCGTGGCCGTCGTAGACACCGAAGAAATGAGCGGTGGACTGAGGATTAAAACGACAATCTATCGACGAATTGGTCGGAGACTGAAGGAATCTTGGTATCGTGGAGACAGCATCTTCCATCTCTGGTCTTCTTCCACAGATGGAAGTCACGCCGTACAAAGGCACGCTCTTGAATTCGAGCAGAGTCCTGCTCTCTGTTCTGCTGATCATCTTCGATCTCTCATCTGAGCCGTTTATCTCTTCTCCCGCGGCTATATCAGCTACTGATGATGATGATTGCTTCTTCATGTTGAAGTTGGGAGAATTGATCCGAGCGGACAAAACTTTCCTAGATTCAGAAACAGAGCATGAAGTCTCCGGTCTAGAATCGCCGTTGTCGGAATCTTGAGTTGAGTATTGGCCGTTGCGGTAACCTTTACTCGACATGATCCCTGCGAGCTCCATCTGGGTTTCGGGGAAAGGCATGAATGGCATAGCAACCGCCGGTGATACTTCCTCCATTGATGGAACTTTGACTCTGACTTTGGCTTTCAATGGTGCAAAGCTTCAAGCTTTTTTTATTGGTTTTAAAGATAACTTTATGAGTAGCTATGCAGACAAGAAACCCATGACTCTCCCCCTAAAATATAAGAACTTTAACTACCACATGAAACCGTTAGAGAGATACAAAAAAATTCCCGGGGAGAATCACCACACAGCAAAAGAAAACAAAGATGTATGTATTGAATTTTGAATCAGGGTTTCCTGTATTGTGGGTAACTCGTTACAACCTCTTAAAATATTCTATATTCTCTTTTCGATTAATTTTTCCCAACTAAAATCATTTCTAGATTCAACTAGCTAAAAGAGTTGAAAAGAAGACTCATCATCTTTTCTTCTTCTGAAACTTTCATGTGCCTTCTATACAAACACGAAGAGAAAGAAGGAACGAAAGAGGAACTTGGTAGGCAAACGCAACAATCCCTTCAGACATGCTACTATTTATTAGGTTAACTTTAATAGATATATGTTTATCATTATTTATTACATTATCCTAAAAGTGAAGTTTCTTTTGTAATAAGGGGAGATGTTTCATTCTTGAAAATATAAATCCATAAAAGACACTGTTTATCTTTTTAATTTATGTATTCAAATATATATTTTATTTATTTATCAAACGAAATATGTTGGCTTTTCCTAATTTAATTTCTTTTGTCAACATTTCCTAATTTAATTTAGGTCCTCAAGTTTAATGATTTTTATCTATTTTTATTAGATGACTTTTTTTTTTGAGAACTGGCTTATTTTTATTAGATGACTTTCACTAATAGTAGCACTTACTTGTAAAAAAAAAGCACGTATTTTTTTTTTTTTGCTTAAATTTGGAAAAGCACGTACTTGTCACGTTCCGATCTAAGTCTTGTAGTTTACAATATACTTATTTGTCATAAACACAATTTAATCCAAATTTATTATAACTTCTTATCATTGGACTACAAAATCCGAACATCATATTCATATACAATTTAGATGTTAGAAACAATAATAGTTTACAATTATGTCATTTTCAGTGTAAGAACAATATTTTATCTATATTAATTAATAAGATAAGGAAAGAATTGGATATTTTGTATTCTAGAAAACTGGAAGACCACAGGCAAAATATCTAAATAGTTACAATTTAATGGGAAAACATTCATTATTTGTGTAATTATTTAAAATTATATATCTTGAATACCATTTTTGGTCAAATTAAAAACCAAAAACATTGAACAAAGGATCAATTATTTATGTATCAAGTAGAGTTAAAAACAAAACCTAGAATATATATATATATATATATATATATATATATATATATATATATATATATTTTAACCAACAAAACCTAGAATATTGAATTTTAACTCATTTAAAAATCCATATAACCAAAGAATGGTTATGCTGACCAGAATCACTTGTATTGGCAACAAAGAAACAATTTTTTAATAAAAACATATATATATATATATATATTACTTTATAATTTCGTAATATAAAAAATAAAACATTATTCATATTGTATTCTAGGGATACTCACATAATTTAGACAAGAACCAATGACATGAGAGTTTCCTTCTAGCTTTGATAATAAATAAGAATAATAGATTTCTTTTTTTTTGCAAAGGATGAATAGTAGATGTTGATTCAGTATTTTAAAAATGTTGATTCAATCTTATTTATAAATAAATATGAATAATAAGGGGTTCGACATTTTACATTGAACGGCTAATTCGTCGATGAGCTATAAGAAGCCGGATTCCTTGATCATGTAAAAGAGAAAAACATACACGAAGAAAAGTGTGGCTTGGTGAACGGGAGAGGGTGACGTGTACATTCTGAGATGTTTTAGTTGGGTGGCGGGAGAGATGAGAGGAAAATGTTCATTGCACTGACAAAGATAGTCATTTAAATTCCGTAAATATTTAGTCTTTAAACCTTTTTTATCTTCCCTTTTTCTGTTTTTCTTGAATCCTAAATATCTAAGTAATATATTATTGGTTGGCAACAGAACGTCACAATACAAAGTATCTTACCAAGTTCCATATGTTTTATACCACTTGTGCCGTATTCTTTGGACAATGTGTAATGATATGTTGTTTGAGTGGAAGTGTGAATGTTGTTCTGGTCCTCTGGATAATGGGCAACAGACAAAATATCCAAGAGACCTCAAATTCAATGAATCAATCATCTACTATCTATAGTAAATATAATAAAAAATTATAGAAGAGACAAATGTTGAAATCAGTATTTCTATAGAAGATGGCCAAGAAAACATGAATAGTGGATATTATGTTTGCTAACTTATGTTAATCTTTTAGCTCTCCTTGCGGACAAAACTGTTACGAGAAGTAGGGTTCTTCAACTCGTAATCAAAACCTAACTACGTCAATCAAAAGATTACATGTTAATTTAAACTATTATATTATGTCTGTGGCAGACAATGGAGTCTTTATTTGACACTTCAAGATACTGTATAGAAGGCATTGTCAATGTCGTGGATACTATTTTGGGAACTGGACTTTTAATGGGCCATCTTGTTATTGTGGGCCTCTTGAAGAAGCATTAAGAAACGTTCAATTAAAAAAAAAACACACCTTCGGTTATTAATCGGGTTCTTATTGTATTCTGGTTTTGTAAGCTGAACACAGACCATCGGTTAAGCAAAGTACTCCCCAAATGGAACGTACCGAAAACTCGTCTTATATTTCCGTGCGCCTTTTTTGGGAAATATAACCGATACTCATCAAACCGTCGACGCTTCATCTCTCATCACCACTTCTTTATCTCTCTCTTTGACTTTGCCTCTCGCTACCTTACTGTGCTCTCGTGAATTACCTTATCCGCCGTGCGGCTCTCTACGATCTCAACCGATTCGGTTGATAACGATAAGGCTTCTTCGTTGATTGCTCCTTGTTGTTTGTAGAAGTTTCACCAATCTCTCTGATCTCGATTTTTTTTTTTTAATGAATTCATCGAACGGTTGTTGATGGACACCATCGCTGGATTCTCCGATTCGTACGAAATCAGCAACACAAGCAGCACTATCTTATCCGCGGCACCAACGGATAACACCGAATCATCCGTCGCTCATCCATCAGCAGACCTTCCGGTGGATGTATCGGCGCTGCAACTCCTCTCCAACAACCTCGAGTCCCTGTTCGACTCGCCGGAACCGTCCTACAGCGACGCCAAGCTGGTTCTCGCCGATGACAGAGAAGTATCCTTCAACCGTTGCATCCTCGCGTCGAGAAGCCCCTTCTTCAAAACCGCGTTAGAACTAGCCGCAGCCGGGGAGAAGGAGCATAAATCCACCGCGAAGCTCGAGATGAAGAACATCGCGACGGATTACGAAGTCGGATTCGATTCGGTGGTGGCCGTTATGTCGTACGTTTACAGCGGCAGAGTGAGGCCGCCGCCGAAGGGAGTTTCCGATTGCGCAGACGAGGATTGCCGCCACGTGTCATGCCGTCCGGCGGTGGATTTCATGGTGGAGGTTCTCTACTTGGCTTTCGTCTTCCAGATTCCGGAGTTAGTTACAATGTATCAGGTAAAAAAAAAATACTATCAGCTTATGTGCCTAGAGAACGTCCTAGTTAGTTACAATGTATTTGCATTTTTCAGAGGCATTTGCTGGATGTTGTTGACAAAGTTATCATAGAGGATACATTGGTTATACTCAAGATTGCTAACATCTGTGGTCAAGAAGCATGCAAGAAGCTGTTTGATAAATGCACAGAGATCATTGTGAAGTCTAATGTAGATATAGTTACTCTTAACAAGTCATTGCCGCAGCAGATCGTTAAGCAAGTGATTGATATGCGTAAAGAGCTTGGTTTGGAGGTACCTGAACCGGACAAACATGTCTCGAATATTCACAAGGCGCTCGAGTCCCATGATCTTGCGCTTGTCGACATGCTTTTGAAAGAAGGGTACACGAGTCTAGACGATTCGTATGCTCTCCATTTCGCTGTTGCGTACTGCGACGTGAAGACTGCTACTGAACTCCTGAAACTTGGGCTTGCGGATGTTAACCGTAGGAATCCGAGGGGGTACACGGTGCTTCACGTTGCTGCGATGAGGAAGGAGCCGAGCCTGATAGCGTTTCTGTTGACGAAAGGGGCTAATGCGTCGGAGATGGCTTTGGATGGTAGAACTGCTCTCTTGATTGCAAAGCAAGTCACTAAGGCGGCTGAGTATAATTTTAAAATAGAGGAAGGCGAGGATTCTCCCAAAGGCAAACTATGCGTAGAGATACTAGAGCAACCAGAGAAACGAGATCCGTTTCCTGAAGACGCATCTCCCTCTCTTGCACTGGCTCCTGATGAAGAACTGAAGATAAGGTTGATTGATTTTGAAAACAGAGGTATCTCTCTTAACTCCCATTAGGCATTTTTTTTTTAACTTTTGAATGAAGTTACGTGTGTTCTGTTAGAAAACAGTGTGAACTAATGATAATTATTGTTTCTATATACTATTTTTAGTTCAAATGGCTCGATTGATCTTTCCAAAGGAAGCACAACTTGCAATGGATATCGCAGAGACGAAGGGAACAAGCGAGTTTATCGTGAGGTTAACACCAGACCAATACATGACACCTTTCGTATTCCTAGAGAAGCATCGGAGTAGACTAGAAGCGCTTTCAAAAACTGGTATTGATTCTCCTAAACCGTTTCATTTCATCTACTGCTTATCAATAAAAAAGAAAACTAAACCCATTCCTTACCTTGTTTCCTTTACTACTGTATCATCAGTGGAATACGGGAAACGCTTCTTCCCACGCTGTTCGGCATTGCTCGATCAGATTGCGCACTGTGAGGCATTGGGTATACTTGCTTTTGTAGAGAAAGACACTCCTGAGAACCGACTAGCGAAGAGGCAAAAGTATATGGAAATACAGGAGAGTCTGCTAATGGCCTTTAGTAAAGACAATGAGGAACTTGGAAAGTCGTCTCGGTCAGGTTCCTCTTCTTCCACATCGAAATCAACAAAGAGGTCTAACGGTAAACCTTCTCACCGACGTCGTCCGTGAGACTATTTGTTGGGGTCGTATTTGCCATACTAATATATTTTCAATTCTTAGAGTCTCTGTCTATATAGTTGGCTCAGTTATATGTATCCAAGCTACTGGTGTGTTTCAAACAAATGCTGTAACTTTTTGAATCAGCTATAATACATTTATGTACATCGATAATAAACCATGATGGTGTTACAGAGTTACCAAGTTGGTCAGAAGACAAGAGTTAGTGATTCAGCAACCTTGTCTCTCTTTCCTTTTCGAGACAATACAGCCAGAAATAGCTTTGTTTTTTCCACATTTTGGTAGGTTGGCATTCATTACTGAGGAGTAGCCCTTTTGGCTACTGGCTATGTAATATTCGTCTACTGAAACATAATATTAAAGATTAAATGGCGTAGTGTTCAACTGTACTTTGTGAAATTGGCACGCATTCTAGACCTAACGGAGGAAAAGACTAAAAGAGACATTTCCGAGGCGTGCAGACTACGTACAAGAAGTTCACAAACAAATTCATCTTTTGCTTACATGTTTTTAAAAAAATTTAAATATGCTGAAAATAAACTAAATGAGATATCGACCAAGAAAAAACAACTAAGGCCGTAATCAGTGAATCAAAAAAGGAATGAATGGAATATAATGAAATGAAATAAAAGGGATGGAATGCAGTAGAAAAATGGAATGAAACCATTCTATTTATTCTTTGATAAAATTGTTTTTGGATGTATTTTGTGTAATTTTTTTTTTTGGAATTGATGGAATGAATATTCCATTCTATTTACATTGACTGGTAATTTTTTTTTGTGAAATTAATGGAATTGACCATTCCAAAACATTCCATTCCAAATAAAGTTATTCCGGTTTCAGCCTAAACTAGGTAGTAGATTTCACAATCTGTTGTTGCAGTAGTACACCAAAACCGTTGTCTCTGTTGGTAAATCTTTTTACTCTAAATATGGATTTTGGTCCAAATTTTATTGAAAAAAAAATAATTAATAGTAATATTTTCTCTGCGAGAGATTTATTTCTATTAATTAATAACATTGACAACTCAAAATCTCAACTTCTATTTTAGCAACAACAAAAACAATCTATTAGTACTTAAAATAAAAAAAAAAAAAAAAAAGAAATAATCGTATAAACCAAATAGATTAAAATGGCAGTTAATTGGCTAGGTTTATATATATATGAGAAGGAGGGAGAGGATTCGAGGTTCTCTTTTAATAGTCTCGCCTCCCCCAAAAACCCTCCTCTCTTACTTTCAAACCATTCGTCTCCAAAATCCTCACAAAATGAGCAACAACAAGGACAATTTCAGCCTCGCTGATCTCACTGCTGGTAAAATCTCACCCTCCGAATTACACTTGTCTTTCTCAGTACACGCTTTATTCTTAACCGAGAGCTGCTTAAACCTCAATTCCGTGTGGTTCCTGACTGTTGTTCTCTCACTTGCTTTTGTTTCCAGCTCTTAAAGACGAGGATCGAGCCGGCCTCATGAACGCTCTCAAGGTAAGTTTTGTTTGTATTCGGAAGGATTCTGAGTTCACCGTTTCTATTAGAGTCTGCGTCCTTTTTTGATTATTGTCATCGTTTTAGTAGAATGATAGAGTCCCGTGTTTATATGTTCCTTGGAGAATTATTATTGGTTGAGTTTTTGTTAATATGTTGATAATCCACAGAGCAAGCTGGCTGGGAACCACCGTTCAGATGTGCTCGAGAATCTTACTCCTGAAGTGAGAGCGCGTGTCGATGCCTTGAAGGATATACAGGTTTTTCGATAATATTATGATCCTGATTGTTGTATCTGCAACCAATCAAGGTGTTTGCCTATTGGTCTAACCAGTGACTTTCTTTCAACCGCAGAGCCAACACGATGAACTTGAGGCGAAGTTCCGTGAGGAGAGAGCTGTTCTTGAAGCCAAGTATGAACAGTTGTATCAGCCTTTGTATACCAAGGTAGTTTTAGTTGTTAGAAATCGAAAAGGATGTGATTCTGTGTATGCTCTGTTTGCGTATCTCTACTTGTATATTCAGCCAGCAGTGTTAGTTATATATGTATCTAAATATTTGGTTGATTGTAATACACAGCGTTTTGAAATTGTGAATGGAACTACTGAAATCGAGCTGACTCCAGAGGATACAAAGATGGACGAAGAAGATGACGGAACTGATGAAGGTTATACTTCTGGAACATAGTATCTTCCTTTTGTTTTTTTCTTTAATATTTTGGGAAGATAAAATACAAAAATCTAACATTGTTCTATGTGTTCCATCTCAGAGAAAGGAGTTCCAAGTTTCTGGCTGACTGCTTTGCAAAATAATGATGTTACTTCCGAGGAGGTATCCTCCACTTGTAGTTTTGGTATTTATTATATATAATCCAATCATAACGGTGGAGGATGACCATAGCAATCTCTTTCACGCCAGGTTACAGAGCATGATGAAGAGGCTCTCAAGTATCTTAAAGATATCAAGTGGTACAAGACTGTAGAGCCTAAAGGATTCAAACTTGAGTTTCTCTTTGACCCAAATCCCTTTTTCAAAAACGCTGTCTTGACAAAGTCTTATCATGTGATTGATGAGGATGAGCCACTACTTGAGAAGGCCATAGGGTAACTGCTTATGCTCTCCTACAAATGTTACATATATGATTGCAGTGAAAATGTGTCATCGCTTATACTGTTATTTCCTTTACTTTAGGACTGAAATTGATTGGTATCCTGGAAAGTGTCTAACTCAGAAGATTCTTAAGAAGAAGCCTAAGAAAGGTTCAACGGGCAGTAAACCAATCACCAAAATGGAAGACTGTGAAAGCTTCTTCAACTTCTTTAATCCTCCAGAGGTCCCGGATGAAGATGAAGATATCGACGAGGACAGAGTATGATATTTTGATTGTTGTAAGAGCTTGTCAAACCTTTAGTTAACGTATTTAGTAATGCTTCCCGTTCTTTGATGCAGGCTGAGGAACTTCAGAATCTGATGGAGCAAGATTATGACATTGGGTGAGCCCTTTTCTGAAAATACTTGGTTCTGTTGCGTAATGAGCTTGCTTTTGTATCATGGATCTCTAACTATTGATTATCGTTTTTGTTTCCTGCAGATCTACTATCAGGGACAAGATTATCCCGCATGCCGTCTCATGGTTTACTGGTGAGGCTATGGACGGACAGGAGTTTGATATAGATGATGACGAAGATGATGATAGTGATGAGGAAGAAGACGAGGATGATGAGGAGGATGAAGGTGAAGAAGAGAGCAAGAGTAAGAAGAAGGTATGAAGTGTTCCAAATAAATCAAACACTATAGCAATCTCATAGTCATACAAAACTATCAAAAGTTTCAGGCTGCGTATGGTCATGAGACCCTGGAATAGATAAATAAAGGCTCTAAAGGTTACTGAAAGTAACCGAGCAATGATGCATACGACTCTTAACTTATGACTCTGTAACTTAATTGTTATGCCATAAGACTGATAGAATAGCAGTAAATGATGCATAGACTGCAAGACAGGCTGTGTTGAACCATAGATAATAAGCATACGAAATCATATGTAGAATCATTCCATGAATCACTCTTCATATCATTCGTAAAGTAGCTAGGAGCCTAGGAATCAGTGACTTATAACTATGATAGTAATCATCATCTTTCTTTCTTTCTTATTGCAGAAGGGAGGCAGATCTCAGATTGTTGGTGATGGTCAACAAGGCGAGAGGCCACCCGACTGCAAGCAACAGTGATCTCGATGCTCTACTGAACAAAAAGGCATGTGTGAAAATATATCTTGGGTCATTCTCACTTCATCTAGAATGAGGATTGAGAAAAAAGGTTTTAGTTGTTCTTTTTAGTGTGAAACTCCTCTCCTTATTGATGATGTTCTCATAGGAGTTTTGATCATTTGTTTTGGTGTTTATTTTCGTTGAATGATTTAATACTTGATACCTTTTTGTTAATGAATGAATGAAAACATCATCCCCTTATTATGTTTCTGCCTCCGTAACGCTATCTTTTAGAGCCCAAAAATGTTATGTAATATAAGTAATGATTTACTAAAAGCGGATGAAGGAGAAGAAGATAGAGTTGACTTAAAAATGACAAATGCTCTTCTAACCAAGCAAGAAGGTATACACTTGGACAAATAGGAAAGCTTTTAGATGTGAAAGGTGAGAGATATACGTATACGTGGTTATGTTAATAGAAAGAAGATCATCATCTCTTTTGGGCGATAATGGGTTTCAATTCAGCATAAGCCCACCTTAAGCTGCAGACGTTTCTAAACTTAATAGGAAGATGTTTAAAGTCCTACACATTTTGGATAAAATCATGGGATATATTCTGTTTTTACATATCCATCCACAATTACGGTAATTAAATTTAAGAGATCTTGGAGTAATTTATCTATATTTCCTTCCATAGTTGGAGGTTGCATATTCTTTATACATAAATTCAAAAATCTTTTAAGATACAAAAATGATATCATTTCCAAAATCGCGCTTATATTAAATAATAATGGAAAGATATTGAAATCCATAATTAATTCTCTTATTTAATTCTCATATCTCTCTCTTTTGCTATATAATAATATGACTACGGCTTTCAGTTTTCCACACACTTCAAAAGCTAAACACGAAAAAAAAGTTACATTCAATCCTTTGAGATGGCTGCAATGAACATGACTCTTGAGAAGAAGATCGAAGCTGACGTGACAGTGAACGTTAATGGTGGCAAAAGGGCTTACGTCACTTTCCTCGCTGGAAACAAAGACTACTGGAAGGGTGTAGTCGGTCTAGCCAAAGGACTACGTAAGGTGAAGTCAGCTTACCCTCTTGTGGTTGCCTGTCTTCCGGATGTGCCAGAAGAACACCGTCAAATCTTGGTGGCTCAGGGATGCATCGTCCGTGATATTGAAATGGTCATTCCTCCAGATAACAAAATCGGTTATTCCATGGCTTATTTTGTCCTCAACTACTCCAAACTTCGTATTTGGGAGGTAAGAATCTTACATACTTTTTTTTAGAAAAAAAAAACTTACATACTATTATTTTATTTTGACCGCGTATCAACTTGTCATTATTTACCTTGTTACATGTCGAAACGTAACTAGCATATCTAATGATCTATGAATATATATAATGCAGTTTGTGGAATATGAGAAGGTGATGTATTTGGATGGAGATATTCAAGTGTTTGGTAACATTGACCATCTTTTTGACACTCCTTCCGGTTACTTGTACGCGGTTAAGGATTGCTTTTGCGAAATATCATGGTGCAACACTGCTCAATACCAGATCGGTTACTGCCAACAATCACCTGAAAAGGTGACATGGCCGGTTGAAACTCTCGGTTCTCCGCCGCCTACCTATTTCAACGCTGGTATGTTACTGTTTGAACCAAATCTTGCAGTGTACGAGGATCTCCTTCGTGTTGTTCAGATCACTACTCCAACGTATTTTGCTGAACAGGTTTGGTTTTGATCTTCTTTTTTTTTTCATTTTTTGATTTGAGGTTTCATTATTTTATGATGTTAATCTTATTGTTTATATTTTGTAGGATTTTCTGAATATGTATTTCAGAGACACCTACAAGCCAATTCCTTCCACCTACAACCTTGTATTGGCTATGTTATGGCGTCACCCGGATCTTGTTGACCTTGACCAAATCCGTGTGGTCCATTACTGCGCAAATGTACGTTTTAATTTGTATTAATTCCATAATCTTTTTCTTGTCTTGTGTTTAGATATATTTACTGATGTCTGAATCAATTTTATAGGGCTCAAAGCCATGGAAATATGATGAAACCGAAGAGCACATGGAGCGTGAAGACATAAAAATGCTAGTGAAGAAATGGTGGGAGATTTATGAAGATCCAAGTTTGGACTACAAGAACTTTATGGAGACCGAGTCTAAGTTGAATCCGATCGCTACTGCAGTCTTAGCTTCCAAGGATTCTGATGGTGATGTTGTCACGACCCTTGCCCCCTCAGCAGCATAGCCAATCTTTTAGCCCAAGCTATGCTATGCAACTTTTTTATTCGTTTTCTGTTTTTGCTTTAAGAAAGGTTTAGCTATATATATAATTTTCTCATAATTATATATAGCGACCTCGTTTGAGTTTTATGTTTGTGAGATTAAAGGTGGTTGGTCTTGTGTTTTGGTTTGCCTTTTGTGTCAATGCCGACCTTGACCAACCATGGTGCCTTTGTATCTCTTTTGTTTTCAATAATCTAACCTATAATAAAAGGAGAATAAGTTAGATGGAGAAGGTGTCCACATGTGCAAAACAAATCGACCAATAGGAGAGGAGCTTTCGTCCACGTCAGATGCGACAGCCATGTAGTGGGCTTCGTATTCATTCATCGGCCCGGATTGTTTAGAAACGGAAAGCGCTTGAAGCCCGTTTTGTGGCTGATGTTCTTTTCCCCTTTACGCGAGGAGTGAACCCTAATTTGGAAAACCCGATAGACGATCTGGTTCCTCCTCTTCTTCGTTTCTTCTTCGTTTTCCGTTAAAGGATCTCGGCTCGACGAGCATTAATCTCTTCCCACTCCTATCCATTCTTTAATCCCGTCTTAATGGGTTCTTTTCGCTTTACCCGTGTGGGATTCTATATAAAGATCTCCTTCCTGAAGATTTATTTCATCCCAAATTTTTATATCCTCTCGGCTGAAATAACGATGAAGTTATCCGGTGTCCCTGACTTAGTGAAAACGAGCGGCAAAGTGGCGGACCCCTCGGCTCCTGTCAAACCCGTTTTCCAGATCGGTGTCTCTTCAGGCAATGTCAGACAGCTTTTGACGAGATTAATTGGCCTTTTTGTTTCCTCTCCGAACATTAAATCATTGATCGTCTTCACCGTCTCTCTTTTTTTTCCTGTTACTGTGAATCCCCTCCTCATCAATCAATGTTGCTCTTTAATCGCTTCTTGATTGTTTCGTTCCATCTCCCATTGATCCTCCTCTTATATAAGTTTTTCATCTAAATCTAGAAAATTACGGTAGCTATATATTTACACTTTCGTGCATATTGCTAATGATCGACGACATAGGCGTGCTGGTGGTGAAAAAGGTGTACGACGTGTTTCATAACCAATTTCTGGTGGCTCTGAAGAGATGTCCGATTTGTTATCTCATATCCGAGAAAACACTTTCTCATGACAAGGTTACACGGTTTTCATTAGGAAAAGATTCATTTCGTTTTTGCTTTGTTTGGTACCATCAAGTAACTTCCTTTGTGTCTCTTTAGTGAATTCTTGCTGAGATCTTAGAGCCAGTTATGGGGGAAGCGCTGGTACCAGTAGACCTTAGATACTTGGAGTTAAGAAGAAGAGGTATAGTAGGAGATATGAACAAACAAAATCTTATATGAACAAACAAGAAGCAGCGGTGGATCAGGAGGATAAGATGGTTGTGCCTACAAGGAAGGAGCATGAGGTAGAGAAGAAACAAGAACCAGAACATGAACCTGAGCCGGACTTTGGAGAATAAAAGGAGAACAAACAGAGGAACATCTCTGGGGAAGCTGAAAATAGTCTCGAGAGACTATGAACTTGTGCTTGAGTCTTAACATAAAGCTCTTACGGAGTGAAACATCACACTGCTATCAAAAAGAATCCAAAAGACTTAGGCCGATTCTAATCATCGTAGGTGCATCACTGTTGTGTACAAAGGCTTCCGTATTTGATCGTTTGAATTATATTTTTTGCTTCTTTGAATTCCATATAGGCATACAGTAACCGCGGCGCTGCGTGTAACACAAAACCAAGAGCAATGCTCGAAGGATTTAACGCTGCGGAGAAGTGAATCGAGCTTGATCCTGCATTCTCAATGGGATACACCAGAGAAGATGCAGAAGCAACAATGCAATGGAAACACACCAAGAGGTCTCAACACGATCCTATAAATCAGGAGTCTCTCGACAGTGTTAGAAGGTATGCTACATGTGTACAGGCGTGGAGAAATTATTCACTATGTAATTTTAGCAGCTATGTAACGTGTTGTATACGTACTCTGCTGATGTGTACAACAGATCAACAAGGCAAACTATGGTGCCTTACTCCTGAGGAGTTGAAAGAAAGCCATGTAAGATTGTAAGTAACTATTATGTCTTCCTTTTCCAATTTAGAGAGAACCAGTGAGTTTAGCTTATTTTATTTATTTTTCATTTCTGCAGGGTAGAGCCTAGGGGAATGCAAGACCCGGAAATCCATAACATTCTTACAGATCCAGTGATGAGAAAGGTAAATAAACAAACTTCGCTTTCCATTAAATTTGGCAAACCACCACGTCTGACTTAAATTTACGCTTTCTACGAATCTTTCTATATAGATAGATTAATGGCACCTACCTTTTGGTTCTACCAAACCAAAGCCTTCTTTTTTTAAACCTATTTTTAAAGAATTAAAAAAAAGAATCAAAAAATCCAAAACGAAGTCTTTTCCGGTTTTAAAAATTTTCGAGAGTCAAAATTTCAAAACAGTGCTAACGTAACATTTTCTAGAAACTTATATGCACCGGAAATTATATAGTATTTTTAAAATATAATTTACAATTTTATAACACAATATAAATACGAAAGTATTCTGTATAAAAAGTAAAAGATAGAAAATGGTATTTAATTAAAGGATACATGTTTATATTTATTTCCATTATTTAAGTTTGAAGATAAAGTATATATTAAAAGGTCATTCAGTATCCAAAATATCAGATAATTATTACAAAGTCTTAGCAAAACAACAAAACTAATACCTAAAGTTATAAAATATTTAATATGAAGATTAATATGACTTTCATGCATATATTCAAATTTTACTAACTATTTTATTTTTCTAAACCTCATAATCAATGATGTAGGAATTAAACTTAAAATTAAACAGTTTTTTAATTTTGGAAAATAATTTTTAAAATGATAATAAAATTTGATAAATTCATTAAAATAAATTTTATTATCAATACATAAATTATTATAAAAATCCGGTATAAATTCCTTTTCTATCTTATTTATGTTTCCTAGCTTATTTATCATCAAAGGGGAGAAGACTTCTTAGACACAAACCCGATGGATCCCACTTCTTAAATTTAGTTTGCTCTTCATGCAGCATCTGTGTCAATACTTGATAGTTTCAGACATACGTTAAGTTACATTTTTTTTGCTCATATCTCATAAAGTTCAGGCTGATGTCTTACATAGATTTATGTTGCGGTAGTGTTCATCTTGACTTCCGCTACCCTTGATATTCAGGTATCAGCAGCAAATACCGAAGAAAGTTGAGGGTTTGACTTTTAAATGTCATCGATTGTGATTCTCTGCGGCAGTTCCATTTGTAATTTCTTTATTTTTTAATGTGAGACAACATTTTTACTTGTTGTTTGGTGAATAAGCCTGTTTTGGTTTTGCTAAGGATGATTTCAGACGCAAGTTTCTGTTGATTCTAAGTTTCAGATTGCATCAACGTGAACCACAAGAGAGCTATTACGGCTGCGCTCAAAGCTTTGAAGCACGTGGTGTAGATGGTATTAAGTTACCAGTCTTCTAGGGAGTTGTTGAGAAAGGAGCTGCAGGGAAATATGATGGTCTTGGTACTACGCTGTGGCAGTCTGGCAGAGATTGCTGAGAAGGTTGGACTCAAGCTTCACGCCTCATTCTCTGTCAATGGAGCCAAACACCCAAGGATTGGCCTCCCTTACTGGGTGGTAAAGATTGGTGAAGCTTAACCATTACAAAAAGACTTTCTGTGGAGCTTTAATTCTGCTTTCTCAGATTTCATGGGCAACACTCATTGTATTATATTAGTCTTTGTTTTGAACTTGCATTCTCAGTTTGTGTACTCCAGTTTTAGTTCCTGATTTTTTTTGCAGGGAATCATATTAGGTATGGGACCAGACGGAGAGCTAAGATATCCTTCTCAACAAGCTCTCTGGCGCGGGTGAATTCCATTGTTACGACACAAGTTTACTGCTCTCAGACAGTACGCTGAATACGATCAACAGGCCATTCCACTTCTTTCTTCTCAAACGGAGGGTCATGAGAATCTCAGTATGGTGATATCTTCTTGAGTGGTATTCGTCTCTTCTCTTCCCATGCAGACTGTTTCCTCTCTGTGGCTTCATCCGTATTTAGTGGAAGTGGAGTGTCTCTATGTTGGAAGTTCCCTCTCTTACACCAATGGCACAAACTAGGATCTCAGTCTTTTGAGTTAACAACTGGGTTCTAAACTTCTACAGCTCTAATGGTCATGACAGGTACGAGGCAAACATAGATCTTTGCAAATCAATCACAAAGACTCGGTGAAAGCTCCAGCTAATGAAGTCTTACATATTAACTTTGCCAATTTGGTGTATACCACCATTATAGGTCGTGTTGATCCTATATTCGTATTGGAGCTATTAACTTTTCTACTTTTTGATCATTAAAACAAATCTTTATTTTCTTGGCTTTCAATTTTATTTTGATATATTAAGAGAAGCTTTATTGGCAATGATCTTCCAACGTTAGTTGATTGCACCCATAGTCCAAATGATTGTATAGAAATTTTAGACTGCCCATTTATTGTTGTTATCTTTTGCACCAACAAACTGGTTACTGGTTCTCCTCTTTTACTTGCTCAAGTATTATCTAAAAGGAGAGGTACTAACCCAAATGCATTGCTAGCTTAACTTTTTAAATGGGATACTATCTTCATAAAATACATACATGTTCAAAACTTTTGCTGCCTAAACTTTCCGCTTAACGTTACAAAAAAAGAACCGATATGCATTTTGGAAAGAAAAAACGTTAGTTTTAGAGTTTATATATATATGCTGTGTTACCAAAAATCAAAAATCAATGAATCCAATCATTATGTTAATTTTTTTACCATGCTGTTAAAGCTTCAGAAATTGAGGGATGCAAAAAAGAATAGTCCAGCGCAGTAGTACCACCCCAATGTGGAATAAAGGTTTCAGATACATAGGCTAAACATTTCTATAATATCGATATTAGTTATGAGCTTCATTGCTATTCTAATTTGCCAACGTATTTTGGGTTTTCTCAATATTGAACTTAACAAATCTTTATAAACATGAAGAAATCTTAAAAGGGTCTAGACAACGGTTTCATGCATGTTGTTTAGAAGATAGTGGCAAGAAGCCAAGAACAACAACATTATGTAATTTCTTACCATCTTATATATCATCCCTCTTGACAATTTGTAATTATTTTCTATTTGTCAACTGTATATCTGTATTTATTTTCTGAAGACTGATTTTAAAATATTGAAAAGTCACTGGTATTTACCTTTCCAACAAAACTGATAAAACCCACCTCGGGAACTTTCTTCATGGCTACAATAATTAATATATATTTTGGCAACAAATAATTAATTTTACCTATCGAGCAGATTATCGACTTAACACATGTTGCAATATATTTTTATGCATTTCAATTGTCTATTTCATATTTTTTTATATTTCTTAACATTTAAACTATTCAATTTAGAATGAACAAATGTACAATTATACAGACTAACAAATTTCATCTATAATTTATTTTAAATTACAATTTTGTTTAAATAATCGGTTATTGTTCTACTACAAGTTTCACAATTTTGAACTTAGCCGATTGTTTATTTAAATTTTGAAAACTCAAGATTTTTTTTAAAGATATCGTTTGTTATATTATAATAATAAGTAAGCAAATCTTTTAAAAGTTTTCAATACCCAATCCATAATATTACGTTCCAATACCCAACAAACTTTTACTTTTAGTTTATTTATATTCAAATATATTCTTATTACATATTTATATATTATACAATCCTATATATTGAAAAATTATTTACTGTTAAATCATCCAATTCGTGATTGTAGTTAATCCAAAATATACATATATTTGAAAAATATAGATTGAAAAAAATATATTAAGAAACAATAACTCTAGAGAGGAAAAGAAAAACTTCAACTCTTCCTATTCCTTTATTCATGTCCCACCAAGTAATGTATTACTAGGTGATTTTCCTGTGCTCATGCACGGATATAAATATTAACAAAACAAATATATTATTAGAAATAGTTAATTTTTATTTTAATTTTTAATTATTATGTAATTTGTATGTGAGATTATTTATAAAAAATAATATGTTATTTTAATTAGACATGTGATTTTGGATATATAATATTTATTTAGGTTGATAATTATTTAGGTATATTAGATTGAATATAATTTTATAAATTCAACCATAACATTTTTATTTTAACAGATTAAAATTTTGATTAATTTAATTATTTGCATTTAGTTGATTGTTTTTTTTAGATTTCTAAATATAGTTTAATAAGTTTGTGTACATTTATATAAGAAAATAGCTTAATATATAAAGAAAATATTTTTATTATTTTAAATATATATAATATGTCTCATATTCTATTTATGTAATAAATTGTATTTTCTTGTGTTGTATACGATTCTTTAACTCTATTCGTACTTCGGTACATCAATAAAACCTTTTTAAACAATACATATGTATATAAAATTATTTAAGATTATTTTAAAAGTAAATATATAATTTAAATATCAACATTAGTTTTAGGAATTTTTTATTAGAAATTATATTATATATAGTATATAGTTTTCTTTATAAAATTTATCATTGTTCATTGGATTAATATTTTATTTTCATCATATGTGTTATTTAGAAATAATATATAAAGGAAACAAAAATTAAAAACAAATAAAAAATTTTGATAGTAACAGTTAGGTAGAAATATTGTAATTTATTGAGTTTACCTATGTAATTGACAATCATGAAAATTAAAATGAGTGATATACGTAGAAAATGATTTCTCTAATTATATACTTTGAATTATTTGTTCCAAATAAACTTATAGTAAAAAATATGTTACTTTCTTTTAGATAGTATTATCTATGTAATTTTAAAATATATATATATATATATATATATATATATAAAGAAAGTCTAAATAAAATTTAAAATTTAACACAAAACTATTTTGAAAATATAAATAAAATATCTCTGTACTATTAATTCTAAAATATTTTTAGCTCATTAAAAATATTTTGGTTATGTTATTGAAGTTGTTTTTAATCATATGAGAAAATAGATTGATAAAGAAAATAATTATATAACTTAATATATATATCTATATTATGTTATTTAATATTATATCTTAAAAGAAATAAATTATTTTAACCAATATTAATTTTGGGAAGTTTCCTTTTTATGAATGTATAATATTAAATTTCGTTTTTAAAATAATAATTATTTCTTTGATAAATATTTTCTTTTATTATATATGTTATTTGGAAATAATATAAAATGAAAAAATAGAAAAGTTGATAATGGGAATTATATTTAATATTTTTTAAATTCATTAAGGGTAGCTATGTAATCAACCATCGTGAGAGTTAACGTGAGCGTGACACATAGGAATCTGACTTCTCAAATAATATTATAGAGATGCTTTTGCTAAATTAAGTGTACCCAACTCTATTCTCATCTATTATTTTTTCTAAACTAATATATTCTCATCTATTTTTCACAAATTTAATCTTCCTCACTATGAAAAACTTCCACATTGCACAATATCAACATCGAAACAAAAATTAATTAAACATATCACATAAATTCTCAATGTTATTTAAAATTTTCAATCTATCATAATATATTTAAACCCATTTTCCGCGCGTAGCGCGGCCAAAGACTCTAGTCGATTATAAGGATTCTCTTTTGGCTTTCATTCTCTATACGTTACTATTCGTTCATTCTTTTGCAAAATAATTTAATATATATTTGTTCGAAAAGCTTTAAGATGATTTTTAGTATAATTGTGAATATTATAAGTCTTTGGCTCTCTTCAAGTCCAGTGTTGTCAAGTGCGTTGGTTATTTCTAGACTGGTTCATCTTTTGTAACCAAGTTTCGCCTTTCATTGAGTTTTCAGCTGGACGAATCAAATTAGTAGGCAGCTCTTTCTTCTGCGGCTTTGTTGCATCTTTATGCTTTTCGGCATTATTAGACGTGTGCATGTGTATGAGTACACCTTGTGTAGGTTTCAAGTTGATTTCCCAATATTGAAGTGTGAGACTTAGCCTTCTGGCTACCTAACATGCTAATGAGGATTAGTTTGTACAACGATCATGGTAGCAAAACTGACCGTGGAGTTGCATTTTTATGTGTTGACAGCTGAATAACCAATTCCAATTAGAATATGCAGCTTACGAGTTTACAAAATTACAAGCATCAACATCATCCGCAGCCCCCTAAGTTGCACGTAAAAAAACAAAACAAGACAAGGACTGTTTCCTTGTTACTAAGTAGCAACTGTAAGACCAACAATAGAGGGCCACAGAAAACCGCTATTTGGTTATTTAGCTGTCAACCACACTAATATAACTAATCTGAATACTGCTTATTAGAATAATCGTGTGCTGCATGCAAGCCTTCAACTGAAGTTGATGAATGATATGACAGCGATGCACACAAAGTAATATTACCAATCACATTTATCAATAAATTCAACGCTCACAATTATCATTAAGTTAGTGCAAGAGCTTCTTTAGCCTCATCAGTCTAGTTTCAACAAATGAACCTGAACATAAAACATATGTCTTAATTAGCCAAGTAAGAGTTAAAAAAAGTTCTATACACCTAAAGAGATTCAGCCTCGTAAAAGAAATGCAATGTGCATGCGAAGAGAGCTCCACCAAGCAAAGGCACCAAGCAAAAAGATCAAGAGAAACGAAATCATGTAAGCTATCAAACAGCTGCCTGAACAGAGAGCTCTCACCACCATTGGGCTATGAAAATGTTAGTTAAAGCCCATTTCAGGCCCATAATATTTATTTTTTTCTGCACCGACCACTAATTGGAGTTGTAACAAAACCTCACAAAAGTCGCAAGTCTAGAGATTCTTCCATTGATCCAGCTGCTGCTGCACTATCGTTCTCCACCAGCAAGGTTTGAAACCGTCTAAATGTCTTTTGATTAAAAGTTTCATCTTTTCTTTTCCCCTTTTGGGACTTTGACTTATAGATCTGCGCTTTGGTATGAGCTTACGAGCGATAAATGTAAATGTTCATGAGGTCCTTGCTAATTTGGGAAAAAGATTTCAACTTTCGATGATTAGGGGTTTGTTTAGGTCGACTTTGAATTGGTGATCACGGTACAAGTGATGATTTTGGTTCCTTGTCTCTTTTTCTAAAGCTTATTTCTTTTGATTGCATTTGATAATGGAATTGGATTTAACATATCATCCATTAGCTCCTCTGTTTTAATGTGTTGATCCAAATTGATTGATGTCTTAGGAAACAGACAGTTTTTGAGAGATGGCATCGAAGTTGATACAGCTGAAGTCAAAAGCCTGTGAAGCATCAAAGTTTGTGTCCAGGCACGGCACTACTTACTACAAACAGTTGCTGGAGAAGAACAAGCACTATATCCAGGAGCCAGCCACTGTTGAGAAATGCCAAGAGTTGTCTAAACAGCTTCTCTACACTCGTCTTGCTAGGTCCCTTTTCTTAACTCTCTTATCTTGATCCTGGTTTCTGTTTGATATGTGTTTTTCAGATGGTGATTTGCGTTGCGTGCCTAAGCATTGTTGTTTAATAGCTTTCTTCTTGCAGTAAAGATCTTGAATGATGTAGATAGTCTTAGCTCGTTATCTATTAGGCTTAGGATGGTTCGGGTTGTAATCAGATGATAATGGAACTGTAAACGTCTTATTAAGATCTCTGGTTTGCTGTGGTTTGATGATAAGTTAATCAGGAACTGTACTTCTTCTTCTTGTTTGTTGCTGTGGTTGGCTGACTTGGTTTATGTGAATGGCAGCATTCCTGGACGTTCTGAGTCGTTCTGGAAGGAAGTGGATCACGTGAAGGGTTTGTGGAAGAACCGGGCGGATCTGAAGGTTGAAGATGCTGGGATCGCAGCACTTTTTGGTCTGGAATGCTTTGCTTGGTACTGTGCGGGTGAGATCGTTGGAAGAGGCTTCACATTCACCGGATACTACCCTTGAAGAAACAAAGGGACATGCCTTTACAAACAACCATTTGAAGAGGCTGAAACTGGCTGTTTAATTATCGTATTTCATGGTTCTGATATTATTAGCAAAAGTTTTAAATTTTATTTTTCTGTCTTTGGAGTTAATTAATACACACGAGTTTTTGAAGCTGAGGCTATATCATCACTGACTCATGCCTAGCTCTTTAATAATAAGTATCAGTCGACAACTTGTTTTGCTTTTTGGTTTTGTTTCTTCTCGAGTGCGGATGACCTTTTGCTAGTGTTTCCTCATCAGTTGCTGGACCGGACTACTCCAAAGGAGAGAAGGCAAAGATCTTGAGTTATAATGTTATGTCAAAGTGTTGTTGTTGTTCGTCTTCCTTGAATAAATAGACTAATGTGTTCTTTTAGAGGGACAACAACAACAACAAAAAACACTAGATTCTAAAAAGAAGGGGCGTTCCGAGAATCGAACTCGGGACCTCTCGCACCCAAAGCGAGAATCATACCACTAGACCAAACGCCCATTTTGTAAGGTTCATAGATAGTACATTTGTTGTCGTTTATTTTTATCGATCGTTGACGGAAAAAGATTAGTTCAGAAACTCTCTGGTTACCACCTCCTCTTTCCTTCCCCGCTCTGCCTTTACTTATGTAGTAGTGATCAAACACTGAGATGATCAGCCATACCCAGTAGGAACATAACAATGTCGGAGAAGACCAAGGGAAAGAAAGAGGAGGTGGTAACCAGAGAGTACACCATCAACCTTCACAGACGCCTTCATTGCTGGTAACTCCTCTGTTTCAGGCCTGTTCTGTTGGTTCAGTGTTTTTGCTAGAAGCACTTAGCCGTGAATGTAACATTCGTAAGCTTTGATCTTGGGGGGGGGTTTACGTAAGAAACGTAATATCCATAGGCACGTCACCCATGGATGTGACATATAGAAAGCTTTGATCTCGCCGTTTGACTTAAAAGAAATGTTAGCCATATGCACATAACTTTTAGGCACGCTAGCTATGAATGTTACATTTTAGACAGCTTTGATCTTGGGGGTTTGACCTTAAAAATGTAACATCAAAGTTTTAGCTATAGGCATAAGGCACTTAACTTTGTAAGCACGTTAGCCATGAATGTGACATTTAGACAACTTTGATCTTGGGGGGTTTGACTTTAAAAGTGGGAATCGTGTTGTCTTAAACAGTACCTTCAAAAAGAAGGCACCAAAGGCAATCAAGGAGATAAGGAAGTTTGAAGAGAAGGCAATGGGGACAAAGGATGTGAGAGTGGATGTGAAGCTTAACAAGCAGATTTGGAGCAGAGGTCCTCCTAGAAGGATCAAAGTCCGAGTTGCTCGCAAGAGAAACGATGATGAAGATGCAAAGGATGAGTTCTTCTCCCTTGTCACTGTTGCTAAAATTCCTGCCGAAGGACTTAGTGGCCTTGGCACTAAAGTCATTGATGAAGAGGATTGAACAATCTCGTAACCCACCTTGTCAGATTTTGAGTTTTTGTTACTTTCTCTTGGAATTAGTAATACAACTATTCTATAGAACATTAGTTTGTCTTCTTGATTCCTTTATCAATGACAACTCATGAAATGCAGGCGAGAAAGAACCTCTCTAGATAGAAATGAGTTTCAAAGTATGCATATTTAGTCATTATCTCTAGCAAGTGTCAATGGCATGACAAAGTAACCTTCTGTCGCCAGTTTAAGCTAAAATGAGGAAAGGGAACTTAGAGCTACACTGATTGTGAATAAAACCCTTGGATTAAATCTTGTAAACAGGGGTGATTCCAAGAAGGTGGAAGCACTTCCGCATCACTATAGCCGTTGCTTCACAAAGTAGGAGACGGCTTTCCTCATCCGGTGAACCGTTGACCTGTAGCAAAGTTCATCTTTTAAGTGAAATCCAAGTATTGGTGGCTGATTCTGCAGATTATGTAGTCTAATATCACAATATTAAACAGAAACGTAGAATGTCGAGAATCGACACCTGATGAATGGAGTAGAAGCCGGTGAAGCGTTCAGATAAACTGTAGAGGTAGAGACACAGAACGTTGGGAAACAAGGTGGTGCAAGCTTCCTCAACCGTCTGCAATCGTTCACACATGGATTGTGCAATCTTGTTACCCAAAAAAAAAAGAGAACAAAGATTTTGAAAGTAGTATCCAATGATGAGTTACCTCAGCAAATCGAAGCAAGTGAAGCCCCAGGGCTCGTTCTTCTGGATGATCCAATACTAGCTTTCCTGTCTGCAATAAGGCAGATGTTGAAACGTTAGAAGTAGTACTCTTTATCAAAGTGCCTATGGTAAAACTTATTACAGTCTTCGTAGGTGTTTGAAGGTCCAGTAACTATGAAAATGTGAAATTAAATAGAACAAATAAACGAGGAGGAAAACCCCAAAGTTGTTATGCTTTCAAAACAAGATAGTAGTGGAGACGATTGGAAAATCAGGGGCACCCAAGAGGAAGAACAGGTGCCAACAGAGTAGCAAGTAAAAAAAATAAAAATAGAATGATTTGTGTCCATGAGGCTGAAATACCTTTTTAAGCTCATCTATGTCTTTGCCAGACTTTCGGATGATTGAACAGATACGAGCATGTGCATAAAGAAGGTAGACGGCTGTATTTCCCTGCTCATGACATGTTATCAATAAGAGCATGTGTAGGTGACTGCATATGGCAAATCTGTAAACTAGGTGGAAAATACTAGTACCTTGTCACTAAGCATGTCATCGAAGTCGAAAGTATAACCTGTCGTTCTGTTGTTCTTCAGGTCAGCATACCTTGAAAGAACATTTAAAATAAAAAAAACGCATGAAAATATTAAAATGCCCACTATAGAACAATCATCATATTTGTTCAGTTTTGATCACAAAAAAAAAATCCCTAAACCGAGAACAGATATAATACTCACTTCACCGCACCATATCCAACTGCCTCAGCTGTTTGGTCCAGCTCCTCAGGAGTCCATTCTTTGTCCTTACCTAAACAGAGAAACAACATATACAAGATGAACAAGACCACCCAATAACTGAACAAAGCTAATGGTTCAACAATTAAAAATGCTGACAGAAAGTTAGATACCACGCTCAATAAGGGCAGTTTTACTGCGACTCTTGGCCTCATCTAGCAAATCAACTAGGCGGACTACATCTGAAGACCGCGTTCTCAATCTTTTACGATCTACCGCGCTGACGAGACCAAAACCAACATGGTCAACTCTAGGGTAAGTTTTATCACTGTCTGGAAGCCAACCTGCTTTTCTAGCAGCCTGAATCATAGTAACAGGATAACAACAGTTACGCCAGACAGCTTTAAACAGAATACGTCAAAAAAAAAAAAATTATTAATCAATCCCTACTTTGAAGAACATATTAAAGTGCTGCTTCTGGCCAACATCGGTCAGATATATAATCCAGTCAGCTTTCTCTTCGTTAAGCCGATACCTGGGACATGCAGCGTTTAGGATCAGCAGGCAATTCATTAGACAATATATATGAGATGTATTTTCAAAAAATTGCTGCTAAAACACGAATTTTATAGAAGAAAAGCTAACACACCAAAGAGCAGTCAGATCAGTTGAGGCATAGTTAAAACCACCGTCACTCTTTACAACAATGAGTGGGATCTTGAAGCCTTCGAGGAAAATCACACGAGCACCCTCACTTTCTTCAATCAACCCCTTGCTATCCAGTTCCCCAATTACCTTAGCGATATAGGGGTTGTAAAAGCTCTCTCCCTGTTATTGATCAACGCATTTTTCATTACCCATCCATGCACATCTTTTGTTTCTATTCAGTCTCAAATAATATAGTATTGATCCATCTCTTCCTTTACCTTTTCTTCAAGCTCAACGTCAAGGCGCTGGTAAATCTTGGTAAACTCGGTTCGGCTGATTTCACAAATCTTAGCCCAAGCCTTGCGGTAAATAGGATCTCCACCCTGCACCCAAAGAAGCCGAAAAAATAGCCAAGTGAGTAGTTAAGATCTTGCAATCAATGCAGCTGCACATTGACACACCGCCAAACAGAAGAAAGCCCCAATAATTCAGGTTAGAGCCAATGTTATTTACCTGTAGACGGACCACAGCCTTTTGTGCCTTTTCCTTAAAGTCCGGATCATCATCAAATTTTCTCTTTGATTTTTGGTAAAACGACTGTCAGATAACATTTGAAGTTAGAAACTAAACCGTATCTCCTTACATAAAGTGTAATATGCCAATATGATGCAAGGCAGCCGACCTGAAGATCTCCAATTGCTGTCTCAGTCACACTGTCAGTATCAGGAGATTTCTCAAATAGGTACTCAATGAGCATGCCAAACTGCAGAACAAAAACGGCTTTTATTTTAAATATTTGGAATAAAACAATAAAGCAGCCGGTCTCAAGCAGAAAAGTAGTAGTAACCTGTGTGCCCCAGTCACCAACATGGTTTCTGCGCAGAACTTCAACCTTTGAGAACTCGAGCATGCGAGCTAGCGTGTCACCGAGGACAGTTGATCTCAGATGACCAACATGCATTTCTTTTGCAATGTTTGGAGAGGAAAAATCAACTACGGCTCTCTTAACCGGAGGAGCAGGCGCCCATGTGTCGATTCCGTCGATAAGCATACTTTGAATACTCTGCATATTGGAAAACAGTTATGCCGGAGGATACTAGAAAATGAGGATACAGACAGGAGCAACCTTAGCCATCCACTTGGTTGATAGCACAACATTAACAAATCCAGGTCCAGTAACAGAGGAAGAGCATGAATCCACCATCTCAGAAGTAGGTAGATTATTTAAAAGGGCCTATGTAAAAAATAGAGAAGTAGTAAACGGACTAAAAGCATACAAAAGCAACAAATTTCTAAAACAAACTAAGCAAGACACCAACCTCTCCAACAGCTAGAGGACCCTTGAGCTGAGAATCCTTTCCTTTTATCATAGACCAGAGACCCATTGCATTGTTACTGCATCCAACAATACGATGTAAACAAACAAAACGAGAAAGAAACTTTAGTTTCCATCTGAATAAAGTGAAAGAGGGAAGCGAGCACCATTGGTAATCTCCAGATCTATCAAGAGGGGAGGTATTAACCACTGGCTTAACACCAGTTTTATCAGGAACCGTTGATCTCAGAGACGCATCAAATAGCTTCTCGAGCTGGAGTTTTAGATTTCCGGAACATTCTTGATTCTGTCACACCACTCAAAAAAAAAAAAATCAGTCACAGATGGGAAAAAAAAACACTGCAGCCTCCTGGATTAAAAAAAAAGATGCTTACAGATACCATGTTTGCCACTGACTTCGATTCGACTCCGAAAGAAAATCTCCTACTAGTTGCTTTCAATTCACCTGTCTAGGTTACAAAACCCGCACAAGCAGAATCAGTACACGCAAACATAGCACACAATGATCAGACGATAAAATCGGATTACTCTGCTGAATAACAACAACCTAAGCTAACAAACATCTCAATCGCAATGTTTACCAGTGACCTAAAGCTCGAGAAGCAACTGGAGATACGTACGCGAGTAACAGAGACCAAGGAGATAACGAGAGAGAGGAAACTTAAAAGATTAGAGCTTCTAGAGAGGATTTTACCAGACGATTGAAGGAGAAGAGACGACGACGGGTGTGTAACTGTAATCGGAAATAGGGTTACGCTTATTGCCGCCATATTTATACAGCTTCCTTGCCTCTTTTTTTTTTAATTATTTTTCAAAAAAAGAAAAAACTTTTAGAGAAGTTTAGGTGTTGGGCCGGAAAAAAGTCTGGCCCATTATAAAAACTAGGTTTTACTTTTACTGAACACGAGATGTTACAAACGCGAGTGTGAGCTGTATCGGCGTTTTGAACATATGCGATTCGCGAGAACAATTTGGTTGAAGAATTTTTTTTTTTTTGTCAACCAATTTATTTTATTAATTAATGATAACCAAGATATAAAGTACATAGGTTTGCCTATGGAGGAGTCTTGCTACCTTTGCTACTGCATCCATTATGTGAGTTTAAAACACGAGATACATACTTGAACATAAAATCACAGTCTTCCGCCCATAGATGCTATGTCTTGTATCATGGAGGAGGCCTCTGTGATACATTTCTTCGTGGTACAGTTCCACGATGCATCAACCAAAGCAGTAGTAAGAAAGAGTTTCAGGCAGTGCGTCTTGACTCTTGATTATGTTATGAGATATTTAGATTAAGCTATGGATAATCTAAACCACTAATATCATGGAGCAGAGAAATTTGGTTATCTTGCGAGATTTCAAAGGCAGTGGGCACCATAGACCAGATTTCACTTGACACTCTACATTTAAATAGCATATGGTTTTCTGTTTCCTCTTGTTTTCCACATGTAAAACAGTTGGTGTCTAATTTTATCCCTCTCCTTCTCAGATTGTCGGCCACAGCTAAACCACTATGAAGTACCTTCCACCAAAAGACTTCAATCTTTGGTGGAGATTAAACTTTCTGAGTTTTTGCATAGCAACTATTTATATCATTTGTAAGAGTATTACCACCAGATTGCTGTTGGTTTTATTGATCTGAAAATCCGACCAATTTAATTTAATTTGGATTAAAATTCAAACAAACCCGACTATATTCGGACAGCCCAGACGGCTGGACAAAATAAATTTGTCACTTGTCCAGTTCTGATAAAACTTCAGTGAAACTCTTATGTTATGAGATTTGGGTTATCTTGAGTGACTATTGAGAGGAAACTTGTAACCCACGTCCACTATATTTCATATCTTTACTGGGCTTATAATTTATCGTTAACTAGCCCAGATTAACTAACGTTCTCAAATTTAAAGCAATTGAACAAACCGACTTTCACCAAATTTTCGGTACCATTTGGCAATCAATCCTATGAATTCAGACGGAACCGTATATTCCCTTCTAAACCAAACTTAATACACTCCGTCAGCGTACAACCGCATGAAAAATCCTAATTTTAACAATTACTGTTCGGTTCAATAAACAATATCTAAATTAGTTTTACTTGCCATAAGTTAGTTTGGTTCTGTTACGGTACATGGGTCGAAATGTTTAACCTGTGTTACTGAAATCAACAATAAACCAATCTTTGGTTCGATTCTTTCATATATATGAATCCATTCTAACTCGAAATTAATTAGATTAAAAGTTTGAACAAAGACAAATGTGGTATGTTTATGGCACAAAAGAGTAATTAAACTTAAGTATAGAGAAAGAAAAATAGGCCTCAGAGATCTTGGTGGTTAACCAATCATCAGTTGAAGAACAACGTGTTGTTCTTCATCAAGAGTAGCAAATATTTTCTTGCATCACTGGCCACTTTTACAAAAATATTGACAAATACAAACTCAAAAAGTGAAATAGGGAACAAATTGTTAAAAAATGATGATGAATCAGAAGTAGCTGGTTTGTGATCACATATTTCCCTAAGGAAATCAATGGGAATCCGAATGATTTCTTTCGTCATCTCTCATCATCAACAACAAAGATACAAACAGATTTCAAAAATTTCATAAAGAAATCAAGCAAAACAGCAAGTCTAAACAGACATTAAGGAATAGAAATCAGAGAGCAAAGATACAACAATAGGAGAGATGATGATGATGAGTCAAAAGTAGCTGGTTTATGATCACATCTTTCCCGTAGGGGAAATCAATGGGAATCCGAATGATTTCTTTCATCATCCTCACCACCATATAACTCCCCCGATCTTTCGAAAATTTCAAAAAAACGAATACTAAGTTTTATATATATATATATACGCAACAATCGAATCTACGACTAAGGGAAAATAAAATCATAGAACAAAGAACGATAATCCATGGAAGAGACAGAGCAATGAGGTGAGATACGACTATGCCGTTTAGTTCGTTGAAAGAAAAGAAGTGGTATATATATACGACGACGAAAATTTTGTAGGACTCGCCCTAATCTCTGCGCTCGATGAAACGCTGTCGCATTAAATAAAGTCTCGTGGGTTTCATCTTTCTCTTTGTGGGCCGACTCTCTCTCAACTTTTTCTCTTTGAGGACGTTTTAACACTGGAGACGAAACCTTTGGTGAAAAAAGCCAAAAAAACTAATAAAATGTGGCCTATACAGGTTTCGAACCTGTGACCTTCGCGTTATTAGCACGACGCTCTAACCAACTGAGCTAATAGGCCATTACGTTCTCTATTAGTGTGGGAAACTATTAATCTTAGTTGTAATGGTGTGAGGGTTTGCATGTATATTTCCTTCTCTGTTTGCATGATTGCTTCAATGCATCGTGTAGTGATAGCGTAAAGGACAACACTATAAATATAATCTGACATACAATGGTAAACGTCTACTAATCACTTGTCACAGACTCACATTAATGCCAGAGTCTTATTATATTGATGTACCAACGTGACATTTCTACTCTAAGTTTTGCCTCTCGTTTATAGAACTAAAAGATAAGTCTCGGTTCTTCATATATTCTTTTTTACAATGTTACAAAACAGTTTATATAATACAATCAAGGCAGAAGAGTTTTTTTTTTAGCACACTGCATTAACAGAAACGTTACGTGTCATGAACCGGAAATGAGTACCTTCAAGGTAGAATCTATTGAAGATGTTCCAAGAACTCTTAGATCATAGTGCACTTCCAGAAACCTGGAGAAGAAGAATAATCAACGTTTTAAACACAAGCTACCCACCAAGTTGTATGATGATTATATGAATCTGAAACATAATTAAGCAAAGACAACACAACATTTACCCTGTCTCGAGCAAACTCCATAAGACTGCCGTATGATCTGTCATATATGCCAATGAAGAGAGACTCAGTGTCAGGACTGAAGGAGACTCCTGATATCTCCCCAAAGAAATCAATCTCTTGCTCTTTCATGTATCCTGTGTTGGTGTTGTAAACGTGGACAAAGTCTACCGACTCAGCCATGGCCATGTACTGACCATCAGAAGTGAACTTGATTGAGCGGATGGCTCCAAGGTTTTCCTTTAAGATTGCTACAGATTTGGATAGGTTCCTTACGTCCCATACACGGCAGGTCTTGTCCTGGTTCCCCGTGGCAAAGGTCACTCCATCAGGATGCCAAGCTGATGCAAAGGAATAATCTACGTGGCCAGTTAACTTCCCCACCGTCTGAAAAAACTCAAAGACATATAGTCTGAGACTCCACTGATGCATCAGACAAAAGTTAGCTAAAACATGTAAAAGTACCTCCCCGTTGTTGGAGTCCACCAACAAACCATCTGGATCATCTCCCACGATTGTTACTAGTTTCCCATCAGGACTAACGGAGGAATGCTGTCATAGTTTCATATTCAATCAAAAAAACACAATCAAATAACGATAAGGTAAAAGAGAAGTAAGCTCACATTCACATGCCAGGGATAATGGAAGTGCTGGACAAGCTGATATGTTTCCATATCAAAGTTTCTGACTCCACCGTCATTGTTTGAGGCCATGAAATGAAGTGCACCGCTATATACAAAAGTTCATTAAGAAGTTCTTTTTTTTTTTAGAATCAGTTACTAAACTGGGAAGGTCCAAAACATTCAATATAGCACGGAGACGTCCTACCTGGAGTTACTGTGTATATTAACCGAATTAGTTATGGCGTTTTCTTCACAAGTTGTGCGGTAGCAAAAGCTCACACCAGGCCTATCAAGATGCTGGATTCAGACAAAGAAGTAAACATGAATACACCATTTCGAAGCAGCTTCTAAGCATGAATCAAATCAAACTAACCTTGCAAATGAGTTCACCAGAAAACCCACCGGCAACAACCATCCCATTTCTTACTGCCAGACTGCTAACATATGTCTTCGAAAACCTTCTAACAAACTCCCAGGATGTTCCTGAACAAAAGTTATATCAAGAAAAATAGGCTTTGGGAAATCAAGAAAGAAGAAAGAAAAGAGAAACACAAGTCAGTGAAAATGAGAAAAGCTCACACCTCAGATGGGGTCACACGACCAGCAAGATCAAGAACTTCATCCCTGCTACTTGTTAAAGTAGACCAATGAGTGATAGAGTTGTTGGACATCAGGTAAACATCATGGTTAGATGTAGCCCACACCAACTCCCTCAGCTGCAAAAAGGAAAACAAAAAAAAAAAACATTCAAACCAATCTTTTATATTCAGAGATGGAGGTAGATGCATTTGACAAACCTGAAAATGGAGAATAACCGGTGTTACGGATCTAAAATTCTTCTTGAACATATAGAAAGAGCTATTTTTCTCAGTCTTTAAACAGTCCTGGTTCCCCAAATGGGCAGAATCAGAGTGAGAATGCAAAGCAGGACAAGTTTTATATAAAGGATCAATAGATAAAACAGGAAATGTAACTCCTCAAACCTTCCCAGATGCCTCGCCTGAGTTTGGAATGTTTTCATAGTTTCTATAGGATTGTAGCCTACTTTTTCTGTATTCTTCTTTGGTGAGACTAAGTCTATCCCATGAGATTCCTTGAATGTCCTTTCTGCTAGGAGCTTGAGACGCAGTTGTATCAGCAGAACACATAAGATTCTCAAAATCTGCACCCAAAGTATCATCATTATTCTCCATATGTTCAGCTTCAGCTTCTTCACCTTGGTACCCAGACATGTTTACAGGACTGAAAAGTCTCAGAATCAAAAGAGAAAACCTTGTTCAGTTCAGTTCCAAATCTGTGGTATCTCCAAGACACACAACATGAGGAGATGATCGTGTAGGAACCAACAAAAACAATTTTCAAGAAATGGTATTAACAAAAAAAAAAGTATAAGTAGTAGTACTAGGATCAAGCAGAAACGGACTAAGAAGAGTTAACAAAGATCCGTTGACTTAAACTATACCAAAGTCAAGCTAGAAAGAACAGTCAAAAGCACGGAAGCTAGCTTCAGATGCAAGTAGACTCAGTAAAGGAGGGAGAAACTAAAAACAAACCTCGTTGACTTGATGCTTCGAAGATGGTTTCAGGTTTTGATCTTCTTCTTCCTTTGCTTCACTAGTTTTTCTTTCTTTTAACTCGATCCGAAAAGCTAAATGATTATCGCGGCAAATCCAACTGTACAAGGATAAGCCCAAGAAAATAGATTTGTTTGCATGAGAAAGAAAGCCCCATATAAAAGCCCTTTAAGGCATCTGTTTAATGGTACCCTTCATTGGCCTCCTCTGCTACCAGAAGAAGGGTACTAAGAAAACTGGACAATGTATGAAAAGGGAGAGCCTTGTAAATCAAACGACAATCCAAGGAGGCTTTTATGTTAAGTGGTATAGACATACAAGCAACCTATCTTTTTTCTGGGCTATGCAGCTTCTTCCTCTTGTATCCTTACCAAAAGTAAAGTTGGTTCATACTCTAAACAAAACAAGAAAAGATCACTTCCACGGTTTTAACTTATACATTTGCCAGATCACTGTCTACTAAGCATCATACAACAACAGTAGGCTAGGGGGAGAGAGTATCAGTATGTGCCATGTGATCAGAAAAGATTCTCTAGGCTTTCACCTCCTCACCACCAGCAGACCCTTCTGCTTTCTCCTTCACTGCATCCTCTTCTTTCTCCTTCTCACTACCAGCAGACCCTCCTGCTTTCTCCTTTTCTGCATCCTCTTCTTTCACCTCCTCACTACCAGCAGATCCTTTTGCTTTCTCCTTCTCACTACCAGTAGACCCTCCTGCTTTCTCCTTCACTGCATCCTCTTCTTTCACCTCCTCACTACCACCAGACACTCTTGCTTTCTCCTTCTCTTCATCCTCTTCTTTCTCCTTCTCACTACCAGCAGACCCTCCTGCTTTCTCCTTCTCTGCATCCTCTTCTTTCTCCTCCTCTATCTTTTCTTCTTCAGCCTCTTGTGCTAACTTGGTGAGCTCTTTTTGGATCATCAGCTTTATAGATAACTTTCTTGGGGTGAGATCGTCTTTGAACTCCTTAGCTGAAATATACGTGAAACAATGTGTGTTACATACATAACCAGAATCTAACAAGGTAACACTGAAGAAAATAATGACATAGTGAAACCAATCTGTTCATACCAAGTTCTTTGATGATGTCCGTGAATGTAGCCTGCAGAAGAAGAACAATGCTCTTATAAGGTAATCTATGTATAGACGATAATCCACACAGTTTGTATAGATATTTAATAACAAACTCTAGCCAGCTTTCAAAAACTGCAGGAATTTTCATACCAAAAGCAAAAGGTTTTTTCTGAAAAATCAAAGGCTAAACATTTGAACTCACCGTATTAAAGTCCACCCTTTTCAATATCTTAACGATTGCATTTTTCAGCAATTTATCGCTTGGCCCTTTGGTTTTTTCTTTCCCTTTTCCAGCCCCTTTAACTTCTAGCATAGGCACAAACACAGAAAAACATGGTGTCAAAAGATATCAGTGGCTGCAATCTTGGCTTTGGCTAGCTTCTGCAACTGCAAACAGAGTACTCTACACTCTTAGTGGAAGATCAAATGAGGATAGTATCCAAACCTGGCTTCTCTTTTGATGCAGACTTTGAAGGGGTCGAGGAGGCCTTGGTAACTTTTTCAGACCTCTTCCTCTTATAGGACGCCTTTGGACTTGTATCACTGTCATCATCTGTCTTCTTTCGTTTTGCTGATGATCTCTTCTGTGTAACTTTCTCGGGTGGACTGGATTTTGCAGCGACAGCCGCTTTCTTGTTCCTGGCTCTCCCTGCTGATTCTTTCTTCTCAGCTGACAGTTTAGAACCACGTTTCTTCTTCGGCGTTTCCTCCTCAGATTCATCTTTCTCCTCGCTTTCAGAAGGCTGAGGTGCCTCATCCTCAGATTTATCGGAAATACCATTTTCATTCTCCTTCTCTTCCGGACTCTTCTGCTCCTTCTCTTGTTTTTCTTCTTCCTCCTCTTTGTCCTCTTCAGACTCATCTTCAGAAAGAGCTAAACTCTTTTTGGCAGCCTTTGTTCCTTCTTCGGACTTTCGTTGGCTCTGCAAAGGAAGTGGAAACAATAGTCAGGCCTACTTGGACCAATGATGGACAGTTAAAGATATGTGATAATGAGACTTAAGCTACGCATTGATACCTTTGCTGATCGTTTGGAGGATGAACTCCCAGCTGGAGGAGAGCTTTTCTTAGGAGTTCTCTTGCGTTTAGCTCCCTTACTTGACTGTTTCAGCAAAATATTATATGAGAACGTAAGAAGCACAACTAAATTCTAAATAAACAACATTTCCAACACAACAATTACCTTCTCTTTCTCAGTAGCTGGAGCTTCACCTTTCACATGAGGTTTCTTCAAAAACTCGAACAGTTTTGTGACGATATCTTCCTGTGTTGAGAAAACATGCAACAATAAGTTGATGTATTTGATTGAATGGCTGAGCACTTAGAGATTAATAAACATAATGACCTTTGTTGTAGCCTTGGTAACATGTATGTCAAACATATCGCAAAACTCCAACAGTTTTTCTTTGATACATTTATCAAACTTCTCTTTTATCTTTTCTTTTGCCTTTTCCTGCAAATACCAAAGACACAATTATAGAAAAAGCAAAGGTATACATAAAAATAATCTTCACGTGTGATGTTACACACCTCATTTCCGTGCCAAACAAAACCTGAGAAGCCCAATATGTTTGTCTTCACCTGAGCAGCCTGTTCAAACATTAATAGATAAGTCATACATACACATGATTAGCAGACCTGATTAAGAGCTGTAGCACCTGAGTTCAAACAACTAGTAATAGCGCCTACAAGAGTATGCTAGCGATTGAAAAATTAGAATTATGATTACTGGAGAGGAGAATATGACACTCACCTTTCCTCTTCTCCCACCAAATAGAATTGTGTGCAGCAACTTCAAGGTTTCATCAGGCTTCTTCCTGGTTACCTTGTGAGCAACTACAGAGAAACATTCAAGTTATCTATTTTGTTTAAACTACAGAGTAGTTCAGAAACATTTCAAATAAAGATTTTCTTAGCATGAACATACCGGTGGGAATATCTTTGAGATATGCACCTGGCCCCTGTAATATCCAAAAAGATAATTATGAACACATCTTAGCAAAAGTAAGTTCTATTCAGCTTAGGAAAGTATCAGCAAACCTTTTCGATATGGAATTCTTTTGAAGAGTCTCTATCAATCACTGCGACAAGCCTCTCAACAGATTTCCGCTCACGCACAGGGCGATCAGAGAAAGGAGTCTTTGGTTCTGCATCCTTTTTGTCTTCCTCATTCTTTGTCTGCTTGCGAATCTTTTCCCCAGAACTCTTTCCTTTCCCACGCTTTTTAGAGTTCTTGCTCTCCTCTTTCTCTTTTTCCTTATCATCACCGCTCTCAGCTTTTTCATATTCCTTATCATCATTTCTCCCTTCTTTCTCATCTTCCTTCGCATGTTTGCTCTCCACTACTTGTTCATTGCCATTCTCATCCTCACCTCTTTCTTCATCTTCCACCTTTGCCTTTTCAACTTCCTTATCTTCCTGTTCTTTTCCTTCTTCATCCAAATCCTCCTTATTCTGCTCCTTCACATTCTCCTCCTTGTTATTTTCATCAACAGTGTCCACCTTTTTATCTTTCTCTTTGATGTCTCCTGTATTCTCATCTTTTGTTCCGTTTGCCTTTTCACCTTCATTTTTTACATCCTCCTCTGATTCTTTCCCAGCTTTCTTCTGGTCTGCTTCGGTAATATCTGTCTCTTTACTCTCTTGCTTTTCATCATCTTTGGCATTGCTACCATCTCCAGATTCCACATTTTCCTTCATTACAGTATCTACTACAGTACCACCTCCAGAAGCACCATCATCAGTTTGTTCTTTCTTTCCATCCGCATCTTCATCCATGTTGGTAGCCTCTGTTTGTCCCTCATCTTTGGTGACAGTAACGTCTTCTTCCATTTTTTCAGTCTTAGCATCGTCTTCATTTCTCTCAACCTCTAACTCTTTGTCATCATCTTTCTTTATCTCAGCATCTATCTCCATTTTCTCTGGTTCAGCCTTCTCCTCCTCGTTTTTAGGTTCTTGTGTTTCCTCACCTCCAGCTTTCTCCTTTTCTTTGTTTCCTTCCGTAGACTTTTCAAGAGAGCTAGTATTTGTTGCTGTTGGCTCAACGGTTGCCTTTGTATCTTCTTCCCCCATTGTTAAAACAGTTCAGCAGATCTTTTCCACCGAAAAAGACTACCCAGTGATATCAAAAGCTGCAGGAGAAAAACAGTTCAGAGTATCAAATTTGGTGAGATAGCAGAAACAAAACGATCCCTATAAACAAATTCAACATCTGCTGAACTGAAACTACAACCAAACAGTAGCAAAAACAGAACATCAATCCCATTTAAAAACTTGTGAAAGGCGTTGACTTGACTTGGCATGTATGCAAAAAAAAAAAAAAACATAGAGCCATACAAGAAACTTTGAGAGAATTCTAGTTTAGATCGCATGCTTGTTCCACAATTATCTCTTATTCCAATCTTAGATCCGAAGAAGAAGATCAAAAAAGGAAAACTTGAGTGAAGAACTACAGATTATACAAGACCTTGAAGTCAGAGGAATGCATTAAGAGAACAAGGGTTCATTGTTTATCCTTACTTCTTATGCATTCTTGAGAAACCAAAGATCTAGATGAATAAATCTACACCAAGAAAACCATTCCATAAATCACAGACATCTCCTAAGCTTACACCACATGAACTCAGAGAAACACACAAAAGGCCATCTCTTAAAATCAGTTAAATTCGTGCAATTTTTAAGGTAAATTTACAGCGTCAGACAGGAACATAAGGCAGTAATATTCTCACAAGATCGATCTTCTCACAATCTCAAAATTCACAGATCAAAGAAGCACATGAGATACCCTAACTTCTCGTCTCACACAATCAAAAGAGCATGCGACTTCAAACAAAGCACGAAACATACAATTTGACAAGGATCTTTTCAGCAGCATCCACAGTGTTCTAAAGAATCTCACCTCACTTGTCTCAACACGAGTTCACTTCTCTTTTCTTTTGCCTTTCTTCGGAACAGAACCCAAATAGCTTTTACTTTTGTTTATGTGGGGAGAGAGAGAGATGAAAGAGGATTCGGACGCAAAACCAAATTTTAAATAGAGTTAAATGCCACGTCGGATGTCTGAGGAATCATCGCCGTCCAGTTCCGATGCTTTAAAGAGATTTGTTGAATGGTCTGGATTTCATCAAAGATTGCATCTCGAGGATCGATGACGATAGATTCTTGACCCAAACGGACAAATAATCAATCAATACTAACTAAATGGGCAAAACTCGTGTACTTGTCTGCTTTTAGGACAATAAGGTAATGACTTTTGTCCGTAGGCACGGGTTCTGGTCTTTAACAAATTGAACAGAAAAAAAGAGGTGCAGAAAATGAGGATGATCATGATTTGTTCAATATAGAGAGATCATATAACAGTCTGAAAGATGGTAACCTTATCATGTGTCATTCTGCACCTAGGTTTCTTCCACTGCACTTATATGAATTAGTAAGACGATGAAGAAAGAGTTCTTATAGTATAGTATTACACTTATAAAAGCATTAACATCTTGTGTGTTTTTACAGCACATTCAAAAACAGGGGACAAAATACAGATATTATATGGTGGGGAGATAGATAGTTTAAATCAAAGATCAGCTCCTCTGTAGTGAAAGAGGAATCATCATGTAGAAACAATGTTTCATTCCATTCCTAACCTAAGAAGAGTGTTTGTTTCCTTTTTGTCTTCTAAGGACCTGATTGTATTCTCCCTATGTTATTATGCGGATACGGGTAAGATGAATGGTTCATGGACGAGATGTCACCGTTTTGAGTCTCGTTCTGGGTTTCTCTAGGTCCATACTGATTCATACCGCTGTTTAAGCTAGCATAGTAAGTTGACATGGGAGGAGCTGCATGAACAAACCTGAAACCGACTCCATTTGGGTGAGTCTGGTTGATGAGGAGTTGTTGGTTCTCGTTGGAGGTGTGGTTAGGTCCGTTAGACGAGATTCCAACACCGAGGTTGAGGCTTATGTTGTCTGTTTCATCTGCTGGTCTGAACCGAGGCTGGATTTCATGGTTGCTGCTGGACTTTGACGTGGGGACATCGTGATTGTGTTTGCCTTCGTATGTTGTTATTACAGCTTTTGGGTCATGAGATGCTCTCTCCACGTGTTTTCTCACTGGGCATCCAGGAGCTGTGCACTTGTAATAGCTCCTGCAAAAATGTCAGATGAGCATTACGAACCATATCATGTGTAAGTCTCTTAACATCACTATCTCCCATTCCCAAGAGAATCAACACTTTCATGCACAAACCAAACAACTAGCCCTTGAAGACAAAGACTAAACTGTTCTAGCTATCATCTATGCAATTTGTTAAAAGTTGCGTGGTTGTACGCACCTGGGATTTGGGTTTCCCCTTACGACTTTCTGCCCATATTTACGCCACCTATAACCATCATCAAGTATGTCAACCTCACTCAGGGTTTGAACAACAACCCTAGGCTCACGGATAGGTTTCACAAGTGGAGTTATTTCCATGGTCCCATCCAACCTCCTGCATAAAAGGTAGAAGATAGTTTTGATCATGTCGAATCACGGTTCCAAAGCAAGCACCTGAATCCTTTCTTAAATTATAATACCTCCGTTTTGTGTATGGATCATCTTCCTCCGGGTCATCTTTATTCCTATTTGACGCTGCAACGTCTCCACCATCGTCAGTTGTAGAAGGCACTTCAGGGTTACCAGTTTGCTCAATGGCTTGAGACAAGTTGTAGACGCCCTTCCCTGTAGTCAGACATGAAGTTGATTGTCAAGGGGAGTAAGTGCAGTCTTCTCTCAAGTTTTAGATAAGGTTACCATCTCGGCTGAGTCATCGGAGGATACTTACCTACCCTTTCTTCTTGTGCAGCCATACCAACACCACCAGAGTTTCGGCGACCAGGTTGAGGTTTAGGATGGTCATGTGTACCCTTGTAAATAATATCGGTGATACGGCCATCATGAGACGTTTCAAATAACTTTTTCACTTCGCAGTTAGGATGTGTACATTTATAATAGCTCCGAGGGAATTCACTCCCTTTGACATGCTTTTGACCATACTTTCTCCAGTTGTAACCATCATCAGCCAATACCGTTGGCGCGCTTCCCCTGGACTCATTTTGCGATGTCTGAACTGATTCTTCTTGATCAGATCCGGCCGGAATATCTGAGCTCGTTGGTGGCGTCTGAACAATAGGAGTTGGCCGGCTTTGCTCACTTGAGGAAGCTGTAGCCTCATTGATGGAAGAAGGTGAGTGTGAGGATCCATGGCCCTGGCCTTGAAATTGTACTGGTGGCTCCCTTTTATGCTTGTCAAGCTCTGCATACACCTTGAAATCAATAAATAGATTTAGAGAACGCCACCACTCAATAGTATACAAGAAATATAAGAAGTTTCAGCTTGTGATGATAATGTTCCTATTAAAAAAAATATCAGCCAGTGTCTGGAGTTTAGATTGTATCCAATCTCTGGACAACACATACTATAATAAGCATTACAAACAGCACTTAGGTGGACAATACCATATTGGAAGCAGGAGGTCTGAATTCAAATTCACTGGACTTGTGCTCGGTGAAGGTGTTCTGATGAAATGCCCTTCCTGTATAAGAACTTGAGCTAACATGCACTGGTCGGGGCTTGAACAGAGAACCAGTAGTAGGGGAAGGCTCTGGCTGAAATTTAAAGAAAGTTCACATATCAGTGACATGAATAAAACATAATACATAAACAAAAGAATACAAAAATTCATTTTTTTCTGAAATGGTATGACAAATCGGATTTTGTGAAACCTGAACCTGATCTATTATCAATAAAGATGGTTATGTTTCTGCAAAGGGACACATTCGTCTATAAAAAAGAACACAATTCTTGTTCAGTCAGAAGATGTAACTAGTAGATACAGGTGAACCAGTTGCTTCAGGTTGCACAGTCAAAGAGTAACATGTATGTTGATCCGTAACACTTGAATTTACCATTTGTACATCCTATATGGTGATTCATCACTTTGATATTGAGCATAACTTAAGCTAAAGCTCTAGATGGCGAACATGATAAAAAGTACTCTTTTCTCACACCGACATAATCATTCAATATCTAAAAAAACAAGCAAATCAAACTCCTTACACAGTTAACAGGAAAAACAATTAACAAAGAATGGAAAAAGACGAGAGCAGTACCAAACACAGGGAAGATCAACGAAAAAGAGGATATATATATTATATATATGAAAACAAGTGAGCACCAATGGAAGATGATATAAAAGAAAGGGTTTATTCCAGAGAACAATGTGGACGGACACAAATGCAGAGAGACCAGTAACGCAAAGAATCAGAATCTGAGCCAAAGCCACTACTTAACCTAAGGGTAAATAAATCAAAGCAATTGTAAAAAGAGTAAGAAACAAAAACGGAAACATAAGTCCAATTTTTTTCCTTGTGGGCAAACAGGAAGCATCTTGACCAAAATTTAATTACAGAACCCAACTAACAGCCTCCCCCACTAAGCATTACTACAAGAATCTTAGGAACATGAAACAGTGGTCCGAATCGGAACTGAAGCAACGCAAAAACCAAACAAAGTTTATCTCTTTGTTTTGGATAGTGAAAAAGTTGACTGAATCTAATTCCAATTTTAAACCTAATTTCCCAAAATGCAATCATAAAAACCTAATTTTTTCAATCGAAAACGCAAAGTGACGAGAAAAGCGGAGAGCTTTTCCACAAGAGATGAGGAGCTGCTGCTTTCACCTTGATGTTGGAGATGAAAACTGGAGATTCAAGAAACGAAGTCGGACTCAACCCAGGAGGAATCGTGATGTTGTTAGTAGACCTCGAGATCGGAAGCTTAGCCGGTGACATCAGCTTGTACCTAGCTCCTCCTCCTCCGGTTGAATTGTGTCTGGCCGTGGGATCTACCGTCGCCGAGCAATCGACCTGGAGTTCTTCCCGGTCATTGTTAGCTTGAGGGTTCATTTCAGGGGGAAATCTAGAGAGGGTAGAGAAGGATTGGAAGGTAGGGGGAAAAGAGAAGCTCAGGTATGGCGGAGGATTGAGAGCTTTTCTGCTCTTCTTTCTCTCTCTTTGTGTGTTAGTGAAGATGTTGTCAGAAAGATATTGACTTCAGACCGCTCTTTCAATTCAATTGTTTCTTCCTTTTTTACATTTTATTTATTTTCCTTGTCCAAAAAAAAACATTTTATTTATTTTCTTTTTGTTTTTAATCTTTTTATTTTATGTTTAGAGCAAATGACTTAACTGGCAATTAGAAATTATGACAAAATAGCATATAATAAAAAATCTCTAAAATAACATTAATTAAATGATAAAATAATAAACAATTTAAAACTCTAAACACTTATTTTAACCTCATCTTTTAAATCTCAAATCTTAAAATCTAATCACTAAATCTATATTTAAAACAAATTCTTTTTAGAAAAAATCAACTAGCGTTATCTTGAAAATTATATCCAATTTAAAATAAAAATATATTTTAGCGCACTCTAGCTTTTTCTCTTAGAAAATCATTTTTTAGTAAGGCGACAGCAAATATTAAATTTTGTAGATTGGGGAAAAAAGGAAATTAACACACTTTATTCAGAAATTAAAAACACCAGAACCAAATCTCTCTTTACTTTTTACTGTCAATAGTCAGTTCACACACTTTCGGAACCAGAGCCATCCTAATCTCCCAAGTAGCTTCTCAAAGTTAAACATCAACATATACCAGAATTTGAGCTCTATTTAACGCATAAATCTCAACTAATCTGAACTTGATTTAGTATGGCCCATTTGAACATGAGCATTTGGATTTGGATCCAGTTAACACTATCGTTGTTGCCCGCCGACTAAAACTATAAGTCAATAATTAACAGCAAAGTATATTATTACCAGCCATTTGTAACTTGTAAGTTATGAGTATGGCTTGATGAAATACAGATTAAATTGTCAGGTTAATTTCGAGTCATTCAAAAACTGTTAGAGATAAACTCATTTGTCCAAAAACATGTAAACTACCATTGCTTTGTTCTGCAAAAGCTAACAATACCTTCTAAGGGACTAGGGGTGATTACTAAATGACGATTAATCATCGAATGTTAAATACTAAGGGTATGATTGGCAGAGCATTAGCATAAGCATTATGCTCGTCATTATCCAATCAACATTTATCACAAAAGCATTTACAAGAGCATTTACAAGATGCTAATGCTCTCCAAATGCTCTTTACTCAATGCTCTCATATGGAGCTTTTGCTAGAGCATTTGCAGTTAGAATATATAAAATTTTAAAAATAATTATATATAATTAATATATTTTATTTAATAATATAAAAAATTATGTTCATAATAAAAATAAATAAATTTACATTTTAAAAAATTAAAAGTTGTGATGAATTATTTTAACTTTTTAAAAAGAACAATATTTCACATTTGAAATATAATATAACTTATATAATTACACATCATTCATTATTTTTAATAAATAAAATAAAACAATACATATATCTATATATTATATATTATAAATTAAACATATCTATATTATTTATAAAAAATAAATTATATGTCATATATTAATTTTTCTGATAATATTATATGAATCATTTACTGCTCTACCAATAGATAAATAGTGATAATTTATATATAAATTATATATATAATTAGTTTATTTTATTTAATAATAACAAAATTATTTTTACATTAAAAATAAATTTATATTTTAAAATAATATTTAAATTTATTTTTTAAATAATAATATTTTATATTTAAAAATTAATTTAATTTTATAATTAAATAAGATTCATTATTTTTTAATAAAACATATATTATTAATATATATTATAATTTAATATATATTATTTTAAAATAAATATATTATATACTAACTTTTATGATAATTTTAAAATTGTATACTGCTACTGTTCTACCAATCACTTTATTAAAAAATTTAATGAAAGCATACAGCTTCTGCAGCATACTGCTTCTACAGCATACTGCTACTGCTTCTTCATCTGCTGTACCAATCGAGGTCTAATTATGTTTTTTGGCTAGTTGCTGGATATAAATATATATAACGCACCATTGGATACTTATAAACATCATTATGCCCAAAAGGAACATTTAGGAAGACTTTTGCCTCCACACACGACAAACTATCTATAGATTCTTTCGTGCTAAATTTTTAGAAAACTTTAATTTTGTAATATACCCACATAAGAGAGGATGAAAAAACCCACTTAGCATAACATTTTCCCTTATTGGAAAAGATCAAATGTCAATAGAACAGAAAATTAAAATAAGTAAAATTGATGCTGAATATAGTATTTTATCTTCCTGTAGTTGTAGGGCATAAGATTCTCCTTTGCAATATTAAAACATACCAATCAAGTATTTGCAATATTAAAACATACCAATCAAGTACCTAATATCTTTATATTCACGTGTCGCGTATAATCATCAATTCATTATATGTCAACTTAGACAATACCAAATGGGTTTTCATTACACAGATCAAAATTATTAAAAATGTGAAGGTCTTAAGTAGAACGTGGTTTTGCTCGTCGAAATGTTCGTTGCTTTAATGTGTGTAAGGTCCAACCTAAAACATCTTCAAATTAAGACAGCCGAAAAACAATTAATCAAAGTCAAATGATTATATACTTAGTTATATACTTATATATGTATCACAAAACGATTTCCCTAAGTAGTGAAATATATAAACTCGATGCAGCCTATTACTGGTTCTGTTAATTAATAAGCTCAACTGTATATCCCCTGAGAATAAAATGCCAACGTTCGGTTTAGCAAACTAGCTAGCAAGCTTCGTCGTCTTCTGGGTAAAATATCTGTTTTTTCTTCTTCTTTACAATCTAATCCCAAACTAAAGAAAAAGGATATTTCCACATTAGGTAGATACCGGAACGTATCTTCAGGCTTTCTTCAAGTCCTTAGCTATGGCAGCCAACGATTCTTCAGATGCTGTAGACTCCGAAGTGAGACTCGACTCAAATCCAAACCTCAACTCAGACGCTGACGATGGAACGGATAATGGTTCCTCAAAGACATTGACTATTCCAGCTCCCGCCGTTTGTCTTGTCCGGTTCGCCGGAGATGCAGCTGGTGGCGCCGTCATGGGCTCTATCTTTGGATATGGTTCATCTCTTCACTATCTTCTTTACTTCTCTAATGAGAGTTATGGAACATTCATTCCTCAAGCTAGCTCTGTTTTTTCGTTAAAGAATGTTAATGTGATGAGATTGGCTGGTGAAGATTTACTTTTAGATCATTGGAACTGTTAAGCATTATCTCACTGTATAAGTTTGGGGTTCAGGTTCAGGATTGTTCAAGAAGAAAGGCTTTAAAGGTTCATTTGCAGATGCAGGACAGTCTGCAAAGGTAGTACCTTATCTTATATACGAATCTCTTGCATCTATGCTTATAGTTCTAGTGAAACTGAGTCATTTTGCAATTTTTTATTGTGTTAAGACTTTTGCTGTTTTATCTGGAGTACACAGTTTGGTTGTTTGCCTTCTGAAACAATTGCGTGGGAAAGATGACGGTGAGACTCTTTCAAAGTTCAAATGATTGATTACACATACTGTGCCTTGTTTTACATCCACTTGTAAAATTTATTTCCTTCTGTTGTTATTTTGCAGCCATTAATGTTGGGGTTGCTGGGTGCTGCACTGGCCTTGCTCTTAGTTTCCCTGGTAATCCAATTATCCGAACCCATTATTATGCTCATTGTGTTTTCTAATTTGTTGGGTTTCATAAAGTACACTCTCTTTGTAAGTACTCAGTCAAATGTAAGAGCTAACTTATCCTTTATTTGGTCTGTGTTGCAGGTGCTCCACAGGCTCTTCTACAGAGTTGCCTCACTTTTGGTGCTTTCTCTTTTATCCTTGAAGGACTCAACAAAAGACAAACAGCTTTGGCTCACTCTGTCTCCTCCAGACACCAAACCGGTAACTCTCACCATCAACATCGTCCTTTAACCCTCTCTCTCGCCCTCCCCATCCATGAACATGAAGAGATCAGTGGAGCCTTCTCTTCTTTCTGCAAGTCGTTATCTAAACACAAGAAAATCTAATCTGCCTTGATTCTCCTTTTCTTGCGCCTTGGGTTCTCTCTCTCTCTCTCTTTCCCTCTGTAGATCTTTAATCATTTCCTCCTTTTGATGTACTGTGTGAGAGAATGTTTTGTGAAACGTATTCTCTATTAATACAATGTTTTTGTAGACTTTTACTACTTTTTATTTTTGTCTAATCTCTACAGAGTTGGAGAGTACATAGATAAAAAGGATGGAAATGCTGAAAGTAAGAAGACAACTAAAAAAAGAAACGCTTATGTGTTTGGGACATGATCTGAATCTGAGAATTCACTTGCCTTGTTTCTGCCTGAGACGTTCTTTGACAAAATCATTACGAGCTTTGGTACGAGCTTGCTGAGGAGCAACGTTGAGATACGACAGATGCATTCCAACGGCGAAAAGAGCTGCCCCTGAGGCAAAGAAAGCAACCGTCATCGCCAGTTTCCTTGGTGATGATGGATAGCAAAACGACATACTCAGTGCTCTTTAATCCCAGATCAGATTGAATAATCAACTCTTCGTTCCTACAAATATGTGAAGACTATAGAATATGAATGAGAAGAAAGAACATTCAAGCAGTTAGGAAGAGAAACAAGACACAACTGTAAAAGAGGAGAAAAGTTTCTCAAGAGACATTTCATCAAACAGTTTGTGCGCACACTCTGGAAAGACACAAAGGAAGTGTGCCAACGTCAGACGTTTCTTGGAACGAGTTGGGGCTGGTGATGAACAAACCTAAGATCACGGGAATAACTGGTACCTGTTTCTAGTTTTTACCGTTGGAGGGGAGTCCCTGAGCTTCTACGGGACAATACAATAACATCGGAAAATCTCAGACAGCGATGATCATCTTGACAATGTTCCCGTTTCATTTAGGGAAACACACAAAAGTTTGGTGTAGAATTAGCTAAATGTTTTATTATTTACCGCAATGGGGATGTAGCTCAGATGGTAGAGCGCTCGCTTAGCATGCGAGAGGTACGGGGATCGATACCCCGCATCTCCATTTTTCTAATTGTTCTTTCGCTCATGGGCTTCATAGTGCTAAAAAAGGTTAATAGTATTCTTTTTGTCGAGGAGCCAATGGGCTTCGTAAAACGGCCTACTAAAATTACCATTTTACTGATGTTGTTAGTGTACTCTGTCTAGTCTACACTTGCAGTCTTTTTATACACAAACACTAATATTAAAAACTTCCTCGCAGTTACAAGTTTACACCAAAACTTTTAAACTAGATAAATCCTTAAGGTGGGAGAAGAAGATAGCTCAACAGACTAACAAAGACCGAGGAGATGGAGCGAGACATGGAGACAAAGGAAGACTTTAAAACAGTGGCAGTCACGTGTTGCAAACGCCATGAAACACCCGTTGAAAAGGTATCTTACTTGCGAGGGAAGTAATAACATAAACAGCAAGTCATCTAATACAGTTTAATGGCATCTCGTTAAATAGGTGGTTCAGCAAGTCTCTGCTGAAGAAATTTACGTGTGCAGTGGATGTGAAACCCGACGTCAGATTCTAACAGTAACATGCAGCAGCTTGAGAGTTTCTCAGACCGAGCAGGTAGGCAGGCTAGGCCATCCGATACATAATTTATTAATTACCAGTAAAAGACTTAACACTGTATGAGTAGAGATGAAGAATGAATGATTCAGAAATGAATGAGAAACAAGATTCAACAGCAAAGAGATATTGTTGTTCCAAGAATTACAGAAGAGAAAACCCGGTAAGTTTGAAGAAGATGCACAGAAAGCCACTCAAATTTGTGCATTTTCCTAGTTTGAGGAAGACATGGAGGCTCTTGTCTGAGTAGAGATGGGTGTCTACTCTACCTCGCTTAGGATTGGGACAATGAGAGGCTTCATCTGCGCGATGTAAACGATTGCCCACCTGCCAATATGAAGAAGAAACAAAAACAATGCAATGATATAAGATAAATGAATGGTATTAAAGGACATTAAAGACAGAGAAACAGAAGTTGAAGACATTGGTTTCATAGAACAGTGAATCATAATTCATGGACTTTCAGATAAGTTCCTGAGAGGCACTACTCATCTCCAACTAGAACTGCTTATATATATTACATCACAAGAAGATGGGAAGTAATAAAGCCTACAAGGATCTCTTTCTCTCTCTCTCTTGATGGTTAATGTTGATCCAGTTGAGCAGCAAATCAAACGAGCGAGAGAGTTGGATAAAGGTGAAAGCAAAGGAGTATCCAAAACAATGGGCGACATCAAGTAAAAAGGAAAAAGAGTGCGTCGAAACATGAACTTACATCATCCAACAGCAGACAGTGGCTGTATTGACCAATGTAAAATGTAGTCTGTTCCATAAAAAATAAAATAAAATTTAAAAAATAAAGACTTGATATCTTTACTCCAACCAACAAGTAAACAGAAAACAGAACACATGAATCAGCATAAAGTGTTGTAACATTAATCGGTTACAAAGAAAGGAACCAAATTCAAATTAAAATAAATATGGAAAGAGATTAGATTTCAACTACCAATTATGGCTCTCCGCGAAAAAAGATAACTAACGATTAATTGATGAGATATGCGATGAAATCAAACACATACAGATTGGTGGAGGGGTCTTGGTTGAAACAGATTCTAGTGAAAATCGAAGCAATGATTCCCACCACAGCGAATATTACGGATGTTACAAGAAAAGCCATTGTCTGATGATCCTGATCCCATTGCAAAAACAGATTAATCCTGCGTGGTTTCAGAATACACAATCCAATGTGATCCGATTGGAATTTAAAAGAGAGAGAGAGCTGATAATCCCAAATCATAGATTTTACAGATTGGAATTGAAGCTCCTGGACGTCAAGGGAGGATGATGATGGAGGATCGTATATTCGTATTCGTTCGTGCCCAGTGTGATATGTGCAAAGAGCCCTGATTTTTTAGGGATAATTTAGTCATTTGCTATAAAATAATAATCATTGTCAATTTTTACATGTGCATGCGTGTCACGTGCGTCACATTTTTTTACTTTTTACTGTGTTTTTGTAAAGACTGAATTTATGCACGTTCTATATATGTGATGGTTCTTGCACGGTTAAGTCAGTTTAGAGCATCATCAACAGGCCCGTCTCAAACATAAAATGAACCCTGTGCTACAAAAATTTTGAGATCTATTTCTTTATACAAATTTTTTTTTTAAAATAATCAGACCCTAATCTAAGCTAAAAAAAAGTCAAAAATGAAATGGACCCTGTGCAAATGCACCTCCAGCACAGGGTCAGAACCGGGCCTGATCATCAAAGGGAGAGTTCAGAGGAGTGCTCAGGGAGAGGGAGAGAGAAACATTTTTTTTTTAAAAAAAAAAGGAAGAAGAAGAGTCAGGGAGAGAGAAACATTTTTAAAAAAAGAAGAAGAGACGCAGGGGCTCCTGATTAAGCTGCGGTGAGCTGGGATGCTTGTTCTGTTCGCGGGCACCACTGATACGTGGCGACCCACGATTGATCCCTTTAATTTTTTTTTTTTTTGAAAAACAAGAAAAAAAAAATAATTAAAAAAAAATCTTAAGCATCTCCATTTAAGCACTTCCTCTTAACGATGTTCTTAGAGCTCATATGTACTACTACTATATGTTGAGTTAAGAAAGTATCATGGCCATTGGCCATCTTGTATTCTGGAAAAGACAGAAAAGACAGATCATTATGGTTAGTGGAAAAGACAGATCATTATGGTTAGTGGATAAAATGTACAAGCATGATTCTTCTTGCAATTTAAAGCTCTTGATAAAGATTATATATGACACATTACATTTTTTTTTACATTATTAATTTTTATATAAAGCAAACTAAATCAAATCTTTACCTTTAACTTTTTTTTTAGAAAAAAGAGAGTTAACGACTTACTATTAAAAAAAAAGACATACTATAAACAAAACAAGCATAAAATTTGACAATACTTAAAAGTAACAACAACACTGTAAATTGCGTTTAAAAATCGAAAAATTGTTTCATTATAAATATTAAAAAAAAAAGTAAAAAGGACATATATAAAGTAACTCAGGCTTACATGTTGGCAATTCGTATAAGTGTCGACAACACTGCAAAACTGCACTTAAATTGAAAAATGACTGAAAACGAGGATGGTACAAACATAAACACAACAAAACATACTATTATTCGACATAAAAGCTTCTCCATAGAGCTGCAACTTATATAATTTACCTTACAGATTTGGATAACAAAACAAACCTGGATCTCTCAAGACCAATCCACACTACTTTTAAGGCAGAAGCTTCACATTGATCGTTAAAGTAGCTCGATCAATTACACTACTATAGGATGCCTTTAGTAGTAGGCTGTCTTGTCTTCATTGATACCAGCGTAGATCTTGGCGCAGTACTGGAACAAGCTGCCATCAAAACACCGCCTAATCGCTTCTTTTGACAAGAACCCTTCTTCATCCCTCGCTAGCAAGTACAACAATCCCCACTCGATTTTGCTTGCGAACCTAGTACACAAACATATGTAGACACAAAAATCACATTTACAACCATTTTAATACGTTAACATTCATTCAATGAACTAACTGAATGTTAATAAAGGAGCTAGGCTCATGTTGTAGTTGTACCATCCGAAAATGTCCCATGCGTCACGTTGTCCTTCTGTCATGTCCCATAATTCTCCAAGACTCAGTTTATCTGGCAAGGTTTTTGCATATTTGCTAAATATCAACTCAAGGTTCACCGGCATAAACCTGCCGAGCATAAGGTGGTTAGAGACCAGTGCATCATGATTTATGACGCGATTTTTTCAATATAGGTCACCCACCTCCCTTCATTGTCATATGTTCTTGAGTCACTTCCATGCTTTGACTTGTGTATGTTGTGTACGTATATAGGGAAGAACGGCGAAGGTAACCATCCCTGCATTATTGAGAATGAACATTAATCTAGGCCGGTTAATCATGTCAAACGTACAGAGTATATGTTGGAGGAAGATGAGAGGTGTTACCGGAAGAGTAGCATAGCTAAGGGCTAGGTTGATTACAGCAGCTATGATAAGCGACCCAATGATATTGAAACCAAGCATTCGCAGTCCTAATCACAGGTTCGAATCAAATTTACCATACATATACTAATGAAAAACATGGAACTACTGAAAGATCTATATATGTGTATATATCTAAAATAACATATATGTATAGGTATATACCAGAGTAGGTCTCCCAAGGGTAGATGATGCCATTATCATCGATATCGAAGAAGGCGACATGTTGTTGAAGAACACTAAGTCCGTAATTCTTATGGCCTGGGGTTCCATATGGATGCTCTCTATCTGGTGCTTGCAGGGCTCTTGGCATATCTATGCATATCATTATCATCGATGATATATACATATATCCATCAAACATCACATATATGCATGATACATATTACTTTGCGTATAGGACACAATATTCACATATAATGTTTGGGCATTTGTAAAGATCAAAAGAATATTGATTTCCACGAAAGTGTGTTATATGTGTAGAATTAACTACCGTATACATAGTTAAAAAAAACTACCGTATAGATGCACGTGCATGTGTGTAAATTACATACCATATGAATAAGGCTGATTCTGAGTAAAGCCGAATGAAATATTTACAATGTCTCTCCATTTTTAAGGTGTCATTATATATATGTATATGCATGTTGCATAATCTTCAAATTTGTGGAAATTATTTTATTAAAATTAATATAAAAAAATTACGACCTTACAAATCTTAAATCCGGTTTATAATCTATGAATATATATATATATATATATATATATTATTTGCAACTTATTATCGATATTATTTATTTGGCTACTATATCTATAAGATCACGAACATCAAAATATTCCCACATGCATAAATTGCATATGAACATACCACACATGTACATGTCTCTTCAAGTTTGGGAGATGATGATATATGATATATCACATGTCAGCCTATAATATATACACATATAAAGATCCGTATGTTGACAACAATTAGGATGTAAGAGAAAGGCGTTTTCATTACATGGTTTAGGAAGTCTATCATCCAAGTCAACACGAGCTCGGCGATGAAAAGTGACCGGAGCGTAGGGAGCCACCGTAGCCATTGCATCTCTCTCCATTATCTCCGTCGCCGTACCCATCTCGCTTTTTTCTTGTTCTCTAGATTGAATGCAATGTGTTCGTGTGTTGTGTTTTAGATTAAAGAACGAAATGAGCTAATAAGAATGATGATTGATGTGCGTGGCCGACATGCACGCAAACGAATGCACCGGTTGACATGTCATTCCTTGTATTGACAACACTCTCTTCTCTTCTATCGTTCTCGTTCTTACACATGACATGACTCTTACGACACGTTTGCTTCCATGCTTGATCCCGTTTTGTTGTGTATGCTAAATCTGTAAATATCACACAAAATCTTGAATCGGGCCTTTTATGGGTTTCTTATTTAGTCCAGCTCCGAGTTACTTTAAGCACTTGCTACTTGAACTCGAGGATTGTAGAGACTAGAGAGAATAATCATGGGTTTGGTTGTACATAAAAAAAGTTTGATCTTGGCCTAATTTGAAACAAAAATAGAAATCAAACCTTATATATATCATGTATTTGAAAATTTGAGCTCTTATTTTAAAATTTACATAAAAGAGCAAGTGAGCATTTTACATTTTAGAATATATTTTTAAGTTTTGCTTACAATTTGAGACACTTGGTAATTTTATGTCACTTTATGCTTTTTTGTTGTATTTTCTCCCAAAAGTACCTTTGCAATTGAAGATGTAGAGTTGAGATCTAACTCTCTAAGTAAAAAACATGTTTAGCTGTATTCGTTAGAACATTTCTAACTCATCTATATATTTACCACCATAATAATATTTAGATGCAAATTTACAACAATCTACTTCTATTTTCTTTTTAAAAATAGAGATTGCAATTTTTTTCCTCTATAAACATAGAAATAGAAAGACATTCTTATATTTATTCTAAATTATAAAAGAGTGTTATTTTAGGGAATATATTAGAAATGATCTTAACGTAGACAATTTATTTACTAAACATATTATATTTGTTCATATTTTATGTTTGTAGAAAAAAGCAATTTGATGTCTTAAGTAAATATTTTTCTCTCCTTTATAATTTGATATCTATTTTGCTATTTTTATTCAAACGATAACTATAATTTTGGTGGATAAGTTATTGGTTGATATATTTTGGTGGATATGTTCTTCGTAGATATGTTTGTTAGACAAAACTGAATCCACTATCAACTTTTTGCTTGTTTTAAAAAATTTAAAATACATAACCAAATACGTCGACATTTTTTTTTTTTTTTTTTTTGGTAAAATGTTAAATTATTATACCAAGTTTTCAATTTTTTACAGAAACACAAAGGAGACAAGTAGCAGAATGCAGAAAAATAAACTAAACAGAGCATCTAGTGAATAAGTAGACTCTATTACGACAGACTAAGACCGTGAGGCGAACCGGAGTTTGCGTAACGTTGATGGCCCAATGGAAAGTATGAGCGGACTGAGACCTCGGTTGCCGCGAGCTCCCAGAGAGAAAGGCGGCTCAAACCTTGAAGCAACGGGTAAAACCTACAGCTTCCGAGAAACCCAATCATCAATACCTTCACAAAGAAACGCAACACGGAACAACGAACCCGTTCAAAATCACCACACCGACAGCACGAGGAGGAGTCCACTAACAGGCGGTGCCGTCGTTCGAGACAGAGAACTGGAGATTGCTGTCACCAACCCTCCATTCCCGGGACCGTATACATCCATTTAACCCACCACACACGCAGAGTAATGGGACATGTCGGGCACACCACCTCCGGAAGAAGCGACATTCGAACTAGCAAGAGTCCCGAGTGCCAAACTAACTCCAATCCACACTCATAGGACCGGACTGCTTCCATAGAAGCTACACCACCACAAGATGACGATTTATTATGGGAAAGACGAGAGACCAACACGCTGCCACAGTCAAGAACCCGACTCCAGGAGACAGAGACACCAAAGAGACGCGGATGCTGTCTCGTGACCCTTCACGCGCTGCCACAGAAACCTCCAAACTCGGCCGACAACACCAAAAGAAGAAGCTTCCCACACGTACCCACGACTGAGAACCAGTCACAGGATCTTCCAAGAGCAAGGCGGATCCGGATGGGACCAAGAAACTGAGGCTAAATCCAAGCCAAGAAGGACATCACCGCAAAGATGCGATGATACATACGATGAAGAACCGCCGGATAATAGCCTCATCTGGACTCCACGCGCCGACAAACTTCTGGTCGGAACCCTAGCTCCGAGAAAAACAGACAAAGCACTCCATCGATCTGAACAAGCGGGAGAAAGAATCGACGCCGGTTCAAGCCCTCTCCTCCCCACCACCTTGGTACCGACAGATCTAATGAAGGATCTCCTGCGAGAAACAAATGGCACCGACCACCCACAAGCCGACTCCGTCGACATTCCTTCACTCTGAACGTCGTCGTTACACCAGATCTGCCACCACACAAGCCAGACCACCGGATCTATCGCGACTAGAAGAGGGATCTGAGGCGGCGATTCAAATCCAGGGCTTCGACAAGACCGTAAAGAGGAGGGGGAAATCAAACGGAACAAAAAGAAAAGAGAATGAGAAAGCTCCCGGACAACGGTCTAAGGAACCACCGTCGCCGGAGCTAGGAGAGGCGCGGTGGATTAGGGTTTTGTTTAAGAGGAATTGGGGGAGACGAGGGAGGCGGAGCCTTTTTTCACCTTCTTCGGTGTATCTTGTCAAAACTATCGTCTACTGTTCGACATAGATTGTACTTTTGTACATATTTTAGCGTTTATTTAATAATCCTCAACAAAATTCTCTGGACGATGTTATGTGAACAACGTCACGTGGAGGAAGTTTTGTAGACAACATTTAGAACATATATGTACTAAGATGTATTCTTGCCAAAATCAATTTTTTCACCAAAAGCGAAGTTGATAAAAGTTGGAAGTCTCTATGCAAATGAATAGTTTTTTTTGTTTGGTAAAATGAATAGTTGGCATATGCCACCACCCCACGTGCAAATTCCAGTAGACCATTGTTTACAAACGAAGTCCAACTTTCAAACAATGAAAACACTTCCATTTTGGTAAGAATGTATTTGCAAAAATAACACTGATATGAGATATGAATAATAATAAAGACTTCAAGTTTGTTAATGCTACCTTATTTTGAGCAAAAATACAGATGCCGTCAAGGAAAGTACAGACTGATAAACCCAGCATACAATGGCGCATGAATATGATGCGCCATGTTATATATGAAGAGTGTATTGGTTTACTCGGCGAACTGATCACATTATTAGACATAAAAGCTGACCTGAAAAGTCAATACTTTAATAAGAATAAGTGGATCGCATAAATCTAATAACCACGTTCTCTTCTAAAAATCGCGTTTAGTACAGAAATAAATGACTCACGAACAGGTTTACGCCGCGTGTCTAAACATAGATATGGTTCAAATGTGAACACATAGGTTTCACTTTCCTACTATATAAAACCCTCTCCCGACAGTTTGTTTTCAAATCTTCACTACTTTTTAATACTCTTTTTAAGCAAAAAAAAAACATTTGAATACTTTTAACCCAAAAAAATACTTTGGATCATCTTCAGTTCACTCCACGAAAATGGATTATTCAGAAAACAATCCCATTAACGATCAAAAACCTCTTTATATGACAAGAGATCAAGAGCATGTTATCATGGTCTCTGCTCTGCAACAAGTGATATCCAACGTAGAAAGTGACATGACTACTTCATCATCGAACTGGAATGCATGCGCAGCTCTTCAGACTCTGGACGCTGGTCCTTGTCCTCTTTGTAGTATCACCGGTTGCTACGGTTGCGCATTCCCACAACACCGAGAGGTAAAGAAGGAGAAGAAGCACAAAGGAATGAGGAAAAGGCCATCAGGTAAATTACATTCCATATCCAATACGTTATATTTTCATTTATTATCAGGTAAATTATGTTCCAACATGTTATGTTAAGTATATCTTCTAACAGTTTATGTGCTTTCATAAACGATCAGGTAAATGGTCGGCGGAGATATGGGATCCAATTGCAAAAGTAAGGAGATGGCTTGGAACGTTTCCAACAGCAGAAATGGCGGCCCGAGCTTATAATGATGCAGCGGCTGGGCTTGTCAGAAGAAGGACATCAAGAAGTGGCACAAGAAACGGAAAGGAAGCATGCACCAAAACTACAGTGGAATACGACTGAATCGGTGATTATAGTTAGCTTGAATGATAAGCTAAATATAATCAGTGATAAACTATGTTGCACTGCACTTTATAATATCAAGTTGAAGGTTATCTTTTACCCAAAAAAAGTTGAAGGTGTTTGAGTATAAGGGAAAATGTTTGTTTTACTTATTAGATTTGATATGTATCAAATATTGTGTGTGATTATATTGTGATTTTTTAAGTTTCTGATTCTCCAGTCTTCATATTATTTTGTTTTATTTTTGAAATATTATGATTATTTTATTTATATTCCTACTATTAGCTTAGCTTTATTCTATTTATAAGAATTCTTTTCCATTAATAATATTTGATATTTTTTTCTTTTTTTTTCCCTAATATTTGATATTTTTCATTTTAATGTTTTGAATAACAGAAAAAATTGAATTATTTTTATATTTTCTCGTTTTAATTGTGTGTGTGTGGAAGCAGAAAAGGGTGTTTCGACCATCTTCACTTTGGGCTATAGCACAATGATTAACTAAATGTTATCAATGATTTTTTTTTGTCAACAAATCATTTGTTCGTGCTGTACTTTTTTAAAAGAATTATTCACACAAATGTGAAATTATACAGATTATCAATTAAAAAAATTTGTTTTTAAAGAATTATTCACAACAAATTTATAGATATTTTGTATAAGAAATTATACAGATTATCAGAAATTGGTGTGGATAATTCTTTTAGAAAAGTAAAAAAAAAAAGTAAATTTCACGTGCTACATAGGAATTAAAATCACTGTCTTGGTTGATATCATTATTTGTTTAAACTAAAATTATTTAAGAACAAAATGATGTACCAGACAATAGAAGATAAGATATTTTATAAGTAAATATAAATTTTGAATATTTAATGTGTATACTGTTAATGTTTGTGGCTATATGTATGCCAACAACATTAGTTTGAGAAATAAAAAAAAAAGCCTTTCACACTCTCTTTTATTTGTACAGAAAGTGAGCACGAAAAGTTAATAACAACCCCAAGGTGTGATTGTGAGCTCGTACTGCACATTTACACACATCAACCTCAAGTTAAACATGGAATTTAGTGATCCGCTGATGGATTTGTTAGCAACTCGAGTAACTTGATTGTTCACTTCATCGAGAGCCAAAGCTCCAACAGCGAATCTAGCAGCCTTGTGTGCCTCTGCGCAATTTTCTCTGGTCTTGGCTGGTAGCTTCTGCACGGGAACAATGTTGTCAAGACTGTTTGATGATGAATAATGAGAAGACGTGAAGCTTGTGGAAGGGGAGTTTGATGGTCCCGTGGGAGGAGGAAGGAGATCGTTGGAAGGGTATGAAGACAGTGGTAGAGGGTGTTGTGGCACTTCAGGGAAAATGTGGTGGTGGTTAGAGTCATCACTCGGTTCATGGGATGAATCAGGCTCTGTTCTATGATGACTTGGTATGTCGGTATCACTTGCACCAAGATCCTGTAAATAATGAACATGTGCAAATGATATGATGAATCGAGTAAGTTGATGCAGATGTTCCTATTCGTACAACTTGTCTGAAAATACGTTCTATCATAAATTGCGAAGAAGAGAAACTTACATAAGAGCCACTAGGACCGCTTGGTGGGAAGGATGATGAATCACTTTCGTCATCAACAGCTTTCTTCTTTAATGGCTTTCCTAATGTCAGCAGCTTTCCAAGCAGCATACTTCTGTTTCTGCTCTATCTGTTCATGGTCCACCACATATAACTATAACAAAACGTGACAGATAAATCTGCAGAAATAGAATAATTCGCGAACTCATTGATCTAGCGCTGATAACAGTAGTAGAAAACTTACCAGTGTCAGATGTCTCATTCAATATGAGGAATCAAACATAAGTCAAAAAAGGAAGTAATTATTACAAGTCTGCTCTTCCTGCACGATCCTGCTTGTCTGCCTCTGCAAAGACATTTAGTGCAAACCCCTCCACATGCATATTGTCATCTGGGTGGGGGGACAGATTCAGTGATTTCTTATCTTGGAGTTACACAAAAAAAAAAAAAAAAAAACTGGAACTAGTCAGGAAAATTGCCTCATGAGATTGGTAGAAGCTCTCCTAATGTTGTTTAAAAAGGAAACTTTCCTAATTTGTACAAAACGTCGTCGGAACACATGTCGTAAGACAAACAAGGAAGTGATCTTTAAGTATATTACGATTTCGCCCAATATAAACTATGTAATTGCAATTAGAACACTAAATTTTTAATTCATTAAACCGGTCACTTCATATAGCCACCAAAAGGCTTGGAAGAAGGAAAAAAAAACGAGTCAACCAATGATACAAAGACATTTAAATCTACGTAGCATTCTACTCTCAGTGTCTTTGTCTTGTTCCTAAGGTTTTTTTGTTTCATCATCGTTACTGAGTCTCTAGATACCAAACTAACAAAGGACTAGAGATATAGTCATGGTGAAGCTGGAACTGGGTCAGGACAAGAGACCGGAGGAGATGATGCAGCTTCCTCTTTCGAGATGGCTACAAGTTTCGAAGGCGAAGTCAGCTTGCTGAGACTGTCTCTTTTGGACTTGCTTCCGTTCTGGTTTGAGTTCATTGATAAGCGCCTAGGCGTCTCGTTACTCCCTCCTCCGTTAGCTCGTGTTCCCACCGGTTTCTTGGCACTCACGGGTCTTGCAGGGCTTGGTTTAGACCCAAAGGCTGAGTCTTGATCCGTGTGTGGCTGTTCTTGCTGCTTCTTCTGTTCCTGTAAATAAGAAACGGCCACGTCAGTTTAGGTTTCACAGTCAGTGACTACAGACTATAGTATGAGACAACTCACCTTCAGCCTCCGCTTCTCCTCTTCTCGTTCCTGCCTAAGCATTGTGTACTCATCTAGCATGGCGAGTAGAGGAACACCATCATACTGAAAAGACATACTGTTATCCTCTTCCCATGCCCGGGTTTTAGCAACCAATGTGTCAACCATTGCTTCCACAAACAAAAAGATCATCAACTCCTTCAGGTCTCAGTTTGATTCAGTGTGAAAAAGATATGATAAAAGACTCTTGCAAGTTACCTGTAATCTTGCTGACTAGAATCCTAGCTTTCTCAGCTCTCTTGAGATTCAAATGCGCACCTCTGCTTGCACTATACCTGTTCTGATCCTGTTTACGAAAAACAATTAAAACTTATTGCTTAAAACAGTGTTGTGTGTTTGACATTATTTACCCGGTTATAGTCTTCAAGCCAGCTCTCTTCCTCACAAGCTGACATCCATTTCTCGACTCGGTCCAATATCTCTTTCCTACTAAAGGCTTCTTCCTTGGCCTTTGCTATCTGGCTATCCATGTCAGCTAGTAGCTCAGCAGGTTCAGTGTTTCCGGAATCAATCAACGACATGATCCTCTCACGAACAACCTCTGGCTTTATCTCTATGTGAGCACGAGCGTAAATCTCCTCCAACTCGGTTTGCTTCTTGAATGCAATCTCCTTCATTCTGCTAGCTTTCAGTTTATCAAGCCTATCCACTTCCACCTCAGCCTAGCAAGCAGTTACATATTATAAACATTGGTTGGTAGATCGATTGATACATAACACATTCACAATACCTGCTCGATGAGATCAAGTGCGAGTGCACCAGAGACGGTCACTTGATGAACTGAAGCCGAGATGTTACAGGTAACATGGTCAAAAAGCTCCCTTTCCTCATCAGGAGTATCCATCAGATTCCATAGTTCAGTTAGCTGAGTAGCTAGCTCTTGAAGCTGCAGCAGAAAAACCAAGATTCATCATTACTCAAACCCACAAACAGGAATGACGCAGGCAGAGAAGACCATGATTCTGAACTAACCTTTTCAAGTCTTTGCTTCTTATCCTCTTTAAGAGTCAAGACAGTCGTAGCCAACTTTGAAAGAGTCTCATTGCTAATGCTCTTGGCATGAACACCATTTGCCTCATCTAAGCTCGGATGAACTTCAGTGACAGTGCTCAAGAAATCTAAACCAAGGACGGAACATAGATCATGCACTGTGCTCACAAACTCAAGCACCTTGCTCAACCTATCACTCTGTCCAAAACACAAACCAATTTTAGTTCTGGTCTGAAAGCAAATATATAGGCGACAACTAATATTACCTTCTCTTTCTGAAGCTCTTGGAGTTTGCTCTTGTAGTCATCTAACCTCTTGAGGGACAAGTCAGACTCGTCAACCACATGAGGTCCGTTGCTCAAACCTCCAGCAATCTCTTCACAGATCTTCTGTATCTGTGATTGCACATTAGAAAACTCCCGAACCCTTTCCTCTTTCTGTTGCCAAAGCTGTTCAAGCGCAGGTGCTATTGCAGAAAGCTGCTCTTTGATCGTTCCTGAAGTCTTATCTGGCTGCAAACCGAGACAACACATATAATAAAATGACTCTTTATCATCATCATAATTTTACCTTTTTTTCTCCAGATTTAGAGACGTGAGAGAGCACTTACAATGCCGATGTAGCTTTTGTCCCCAAGAGCTGTTGTGAGATTGGAAAGTTCAACATTGGCATCAGACAAGGTCTGAAGAAGCTCAGCGCGAGATTTTGCGGCAAGCTCGACTTTCTTCTTGTAAACGTTAAGACACTCTTCCTCTATCTGGAGGAGCAGTTTGTCTCGTTCCTCATCACTCTCACCAACTTCATCCCATATTTCCTGTAAGAAAAAAGTTTTGTCTCCGATAAGTTCATGGAACCATAGTTTTCTAAGTGTGTTCTGAATAAATACCTGTAGAAGTAGTTATATAAGTGTGTTCTGAGTAAATACCTGTAACTTTTGCAGTAAGGTGCCACAGGTGATTTCTCCAAGAAGAGGGTTTTCTGCTTCTGTCACTGCCATTCTTGTCAAATCTATTGGTTTCCTGCAGAAAGCAAACACAGAAAACATTTTTGAGTGAAGAACTGAACTAAGAGTACGGTAAAAGAAGCTAAAGTTGAAATCTTTTTCAGAAACTAAACACCTAATCACTCTCGTCAAACATGGAAAATTCAAACTAACAACTTATCAGAGAAACAGAATCTTTAACTTAAGCCCCATTGTTAGCAAGACACTAAAAAAAGCAAGAATGCTGAAAGCTAAAATGGGTTTAAGTGCAAGCAGAAGCTCGAAAAGAGATGGAGATCTCAAGCTCTATCACTAGTTAAGGTCTTAATGACACCGAACTTCACACTGCATTGGTGATAAAACCCAAAGCAAGAATCCAACATTAGAAGATGGTTTTTTCTTTACCAAGATCGTTGTTACTGGATGCTAGGATATTTTACTCTTCTCGTCTAGATCTGAAGCTCAGAGAGAGAGAGAGGAAACAGAGAAATCTCAAAACAATAGTTATGGAGGTTGGGAAACGGGAAAACTGGGACCCACTTTACGGACTCAATAATGAATAACAACAAAAAAAGGACTCCTCTGTTTTCGCATTATGTACTGATGCGACTACTGTTCACTGAGCGCTTCAGTCATTGACTCATGTTCATGTCTGACCGTCTTCGGCAGGCCTGCTGGGCTTCACTATTCCGACCCAGCCCAAACAGTGTTATGACACGTGTCGTCTACTTTTGTTTCTTTTGGTCTCAACACTGATAGAATGTGCCTCTTTAAACGTTCATTGTTCATCAAGACTACAGTGTCGAGATGATCCTAGACCTCGGAGGCATTCTCCAACAGAACAAAGAAGAAGAGAGTGTAGGTTATGTCACTCTGTTTTCAGTTTTCGTCCTTCTGGTTGTGTTAGACCATGTAAAACCTTGATTTGTGTCTGAAAACTTATCAAAGAGACTCGGTGAAATGTGTGTAGAAGAACTGTAACTTTCCGTCGTGCAAATCAAGTTCAAGAAGCTTCAATTAGAAGATTTAAGAAAACAGGCACATAAGCAGGACTTCCCCTGCAAGTGCCATATCCAGCAACTTATGGGAGATCTTTGTTCATCCAATGAAATAACAAACGACACGAGAAAACTATAACTCAAAGATATATGAACTTCTGTTTAAGCATCAGACTCTGTCTTGTTTTCTTCGCTCTCTCCTCCCTGAGTAACGCCAACCTCAGCTGGTCTTATCACTCGATCATACAACGTGTATCCAGACTGCAAATTTTTACACCAGCCGTTACAAACTGGTCATAATACTACCGTATATGCAATAAAGAGAGAAAACAAAAGAATGTTTTTACCTTCAAGACATGAGCAACTGTGCCTTCTGGCTTAGAAGCATCAGGGACTTGGAACATTGCGTTATGCCTGTTTGGATCAAACGGTTCGTTGATAGGATCATACTTCTCCATGCCAAATTTCTTAAACACCTCAGCTAGCTGTTTCTCAGTCATCTCCACACCTTCTAAAAGGGTCTTCAACAGTGGAGTAGCTCCAGCAGAATCTTCTTTAGAGGTGTCAAGCTTTGAGAAGCTTTCTTTGACAACAGAAGAAGCTCTTCCAAGGTTATCCGCCACATCCAAAAGGCTCTTTGCAAAATTCTGCAGAGGTAAATAAACATATTCTCAGCTGAACTATCATCGTAACGATGCAAACCAAGTTCTTTTTTGTAGACTAACTAACCTGTATGGCATACTTCTTGGTGTTTTCAGCATCACGCCTTGTTCTGTCCATTACATTCTCCATCTCAGCGTAAGTGCGAAGAACTTTATCTTTCATTTGCTTAAGCTCTTCCTCCTTTCCATACAGTAGCTCTTCCTTCTCAGCTACGAGCTTCATCAAATCATCCTTTGACAACTCCTCACCATCATCATCACTCCCTGAATCTGATTCAGAGACCGCAGCTCGTTTCCCCCTTACTTTGGGTTCTGATTCATTTGCTTTCTCTTCACTTGTCTTGGACGCCTCAGTGCTGCTGCTCTCCTTATCAGGCGTGGTGGTTGAAGTTGAAAGAGAGAACCTTTGAAGTGAAAACGAATCAAGAGACACTTGAGCTGCAACAAGCTGCCATGAGATAAAAAAAAAAAAGCACTATCAAAATTACAGAACACAGCTAATCATTTCCAAAGACACTGGCTTTAGGTTCAATTGGATAAACCCTTAAACCCTGACAAAACCCTAAACGAAATTCGTTACGAATCGTGAATATTATAGGTCAAAATCTAACCTTTTGTGAGAAGTTGTGAGCGAGGGGGTGATAACGGTTCGAGAATATAGGAGCTTGGTTCCTCGCCGGAAGAGCGGCGGCGGAGAGAGAGGAGCGTAAGCCCGCGCTGCGGGAGATTCTCGACAGAATCCTCGAGACCAACATCAGGGAATGGACAGAAGAACAAAAAGCAACGATCAAGAAGACGAATCGAACCGAAAGTTCACAGAAGTGCGTAGTGTGGAGAAGAGTTCTCTCTTTCGTCCTTCTTTACGTTAATACCCTAACTGATGCAGGACGGTGGCTGAGGTTTTGAGGGTATTATCGTCAATATAACAATATTGAGAACCCTCTAGAACCAAAGGCACACACACAGTCGTCCACCTCTTTAGACTCGAACATAAAAGAATTCAAGAAATTCTCTGATTTGTGTTCTTAATCCTCTTGGATGTTTTCAGTGGGATACTAGTAGATGAGCAACTTGGTTGATGGAATTGAACCCTTTCACATGTTCAAATGCAAGCAAACTAAGTATTTTGGGACTTAACATATCAAGTCATACCACAAACAAATTGCTCTACATCCTACATATCTGAGTTGTTGTCTTACAATTCCGAGCTTGTACCAATAGTGTCAGGTTGCTTGGTCTTTTGCTTAAGCAAGCTTCCAGAATGTTGTTGTAACAGAACCATCTTTCTCAATATATGTTTGTGTATGTTTGTGTAACTAACTAATTAAAGATGTCATAGGGCAAAGCTTCAAAACATAAACCAAATGTATATCAATGTAACTTAATACTTAAAGACGGATGCTATTCTTTTCTCTTGAGAATTCGAGTTGGGTGCTTTGGTGAAATGCAACTTGATAAGAGAAGGAAGATCGACGAGCTCAACACGCTGCTTCCCAAGCAAAATGCTCTTCAGCTTTTCATCACAGTTCACCACATTCTTGTTCTTCGGATCCTTTTAAAGAAGCAAAAAGAACCAATCACTCAATGACACAAAAAAACAAACAAAAAAGCTGTTCTTTACCAAATAAGTAAATGATCACACGTTCTAACCTGAAGATTGTTGGTCTTGATGTACGACCAGACACGCATGAAACAACCCAGACGAGAACTCTGAGACTGACCAATGAAGTCACGTAGAGTAGATGGAAGATTCACTAGGTCAATCAATTCACCAAGCTTCTTAGGGTTATCAGTTAACGCCTTCTTCAACCTATGCGGCTGCATCTTGATTCCAACCAACACTAGATATTCAGCTACTGAAAATTATAAAGAATAAAAAAAAACATTACTCAACCACTGATTCCCTCTGGGGGATTTCATCGAACATTTGGTGTGCATTGATGAGAAAGCGAAGCTAACTCAGAGCTTACCCTGTAAATGGTAAGTCAAGCTGAAAGTAACAAGTTAATGTAAACGAGCTGAAGCTTTCCACACCGTAACGCTGCGGGGTTGGAGTGTTCTCGCGTCGGAAACGCTGTAGGCTGTGTGATAGAGAGTTAGAGAAAGACGAAGGGAAGGTTCCCACTAACAAGTATAGATCTAAACCTTCTATGTAAGATAGAGGGTTTCGTCTAATACGTGTGGTGGGCTTTTAGTGATTATTGGGCCGAAGTATAAGTTTGATACTCCAGCTGATTTTGGATAATGGAAAATCCTTTACAATGGATTTTAATGCAATATCAACCGTTGATTTAAAGGACAACATTGAGAGAATATCGACCGTCCGATAGATGCCCTACTTTAAAGAAAAAGAGGAATCCGATGCGGTCGTCAAGTGTAAATGCGCGGCGAAGCAATTTTCGGAGTTTCAATCAATTTTATTTTTTTATTTATATAAATCTCTTCTCAGCCATCGCTCTTCTGTGATCCTCAGAACCCTTCACTCTCGGTTTGTTGTTTCGTTCTCTCTCGCAAGTCTGTTCACACGAGAAGGAGAGAAATCTTAGAAGGGTAACGAAGATGTCTGCAACTCAGGAGGAAGACAAGAAGCCAGGAGCAGGAGACGGAGGAGCTCACATCAATCTCAAGGTCAAAGGACAGGTAAAATCATCTCTCTTTCCTTTTTTGTCTTGCATTTTTTTTGTCTTTAAGAGTTTCCGATTTCAAGGTTTCGAGCGTCTGTGTGTGTTTTAGTGTTTTATCTTCCAAGTTTGCTCCTTTATAAGGTTTCGTACTACTAGCGCTTAATCTTAGTGGGTTCTGCTTTGGGTTTGGATCTGAAACCCATTGATGTTTATGAGACGTGAGCAGAGTGTTTTGCTTGTTTTTTTTGCTGACTGTTTTATCAAATGTCTGAAACCGTGGGTATAAGTTGTTTATAGAGCTGTTTGTTGTTGCTGTCGGAAGGTTTCTTACAATCTCAGAAGGGTAAAGTTGAGATCTTTTTGCAATTTGCTCTGGTGATTGTAAACTTGTAAAATAATTTTGAAATAAAGTTAAATCCTTTTTGTAGTATCTCGCTTTTTAGTTTTTCAAAGAATTATATGGATTGTGTTGATGTTTGGTGGTATGTGCTTCACTTTACGGCTTTGCTCAGGTTCCATTTATAGTCTCTGACAGTCTTACCTTTATTGGCAATGTTTCTGTATTTAATATGTTGAGGATCAGATTCATGTTTTGTTTTCTATTTCCTGAATCGTTTTTATTATGTGTGGATAGGATGGAAATGAGGTGTTCTTTAGGATCAAGAGAAGCACTCAGCTGAAGAAGCTGATGAATGCTTACTGTGACAGGCAATCAGTGGACATGAACGCCATCGCCTTCTTGTTTGATGGCCGTCGTCTGCGCGCTGAGCAGACTCCTGACGAGGTATAACAACATTCCATCTAACTAACTAGGCTATTATTATTATTATTATTCCTTCCGCTTTTCTAAATGCTAAATCTTTGTTTCTTCTACGCAGCTTGACATGGAGGATGGTGATGAGATCGATGCCATGCTCCATCAGACTGGTGGCTTTGGTGGTGGTGGCGCTGCTATGGCCTGACACACTTATCCGGGTTTTAGTGGAATTTCATGACAAGATTGTGTGATAAGGAGTAGCCAGTATTAGGATTTGCAGACTTGTTTTTTTATTAGTGACCATTATTCTTAGAAAGCTAATATGGTCATTAAGGTTTAAAACGATCCCTTGGTTGATTTTTTTTTGAATATTGGATCTTAAATGTCCTACAACTATTTACTCTTAAAGATGTTATCTAATTCGATTGCTTAAATCGGTGGGCTATAAGTCGGTTATATCTTATCTTAATTACCTCGTAAGAGAAACAAATTAAAACTAGTGATGTAAAGCTTAACATGGAAAGATCACATAACACTAATCAGTAATCTGAGCAGGCTTAGAGTTTTACACCTATATCTCATTAGTCATTACCCTTCTTCTGTAGTCAACTTCTTGTATCATATATGTTAAACAACCAACTATCTCAATATTGTGAAGAATATTTAGATCATCCATAACATAAACTTACATCAAAGCAAACATAGCCAGCAAGTCTATGGCACAAAACACCCATAACCATCATAAAAAGAACACTATGAAGCTTCAAATGCAACTACCAAGATAGTTTGCTTATTTATGCATAATAGACTCTTAATTATACATAAAAACCACCAAACCGCTCTTGTTCACTGAAGAACAAGGCACTCACAGGCAGTCCCGTTCGTGATCGGACCTCCATGGGTTCGGTTGTCTGTCTGGTTAACACTTCCACTAAGTTTGTGCTGCTGTTGAACTAAGATTCCTTCAAGCTCCTCCTCTTGGTTACTACAACCTATGGCTTCAAAGATGAGCGCATTAACCTCCTTGAACCTTTCCTCTGACAGAGAAGCTTCAGCAAGGAGCCTCCATGCGTTCTCCTCCGAAGCTCCTTCGTAATCCTCTTTCCTCTTCAGCACCATGTGTCCACTTATCTCCCACACAGCTGGGTTCACTTGCGTTTCCAACACCTCGGGGCTTACTTCACCTAGAGCCTGCTTCTCTGCGTAACACTACAGTTTTACACACTCAAAACTGTTATTTAAATTCATTTGATGGATCCAACTGTTTGCAAGATAAAAGTTATATGTACCTGTGGCATCAGGAAGATCTGCCGTCCACAATCAGAGATGAGAATGTTGAAAGGGATATTGTTTTTCTGGAGGCAAACGCAGGCATCTGATACAGTATCAGAAAGGTCTTGCATAGAGCTTCCACCTTCAAAGAGAAGACTTCTCACAGGGTAACTCAGAAGCTCTGAGATTTTCACACCACTAACAGTGGTTATCATCTTCTTGGAAGGAGCTTTCTCTATTGGGAAAGGCATGGCCAAGTAATATGCCTGTTTCCAAAGAGATAATCCACCACAAAACAAATCAGAACAAAAGCTCACCTGAGACAAACAGAGCATGAGATCCAAACTAAAGTTGGGCAATACCTGAAAGTGAAGATGGTTGATAGTGGCGAAAGCACCCAAGCTGTTGTAACCGAGTCTGAAGTAAGGATTAGCGGCCTCTGCCGCCATGTGAAGTGCAAGCAAAAGGCTTTTGTGATCGATCGTCTGAGGCAAGCAGTCAAGAACACGAGGAATCAGCAGCACATGACCATACTCGATTGGACTAACCTGTTACAAAACAATAAAAGAGTTACTCTTCTGCTAGACAACAAGTACTATCCAAAACCAAGGCAAGGTCTCTGCGTATATTCATTACATTGATGGCAACAACACTAGGAGAATTATCAGCGTCGAGAGGCATGCAGGGGAAGAACTGAGCTTCGCAATCTTCACCAGCTTCAAACTGGAAGAGCAACTCTTCCTGGCCAACTTTAGTGAAGTTGAATTTGTTGCCGTCAAAAGACTGCAAAACCTTATCTACACGGAACTCGGTAGGCCTCTTCTTCAGGTGACGACCCTCGTTAAGCTGAGCAACGAAACCATACTTCCCCGGGATGACCTAAAACAACAACAACATCAAATGTGAAACACATCATGGCTTCCTCAGAAACTAACAAAACAATCACAAGATAGATAGCCTTCAGAGATTAACCAATAAGATAAATAAAAGACAATTTACTTTGGTTTCGCAGGCAGTGACATCGTAGCGAAAGAGTCCTCTTTGGAACCTATCCTCCCACTAAAACATAAGAATTGATATTATTATAACGATCACACTCACTCAAACCACATAATCAACAATCAAAATACCAACTCCGAGCAGCTCTATGATGTATATTATATGAGTTTACCTCTCCGAGGACGAGGGACTCCAGAAAAGCCACCGGAGGCTCTCTAGCTTCACGGCTGATCACAAGCTTCTCTCCGGTGCCGGAGTTTTCCAGTTTCTTGCAGGCGTACAACGGAAGCCTTGCGCCTGAACAAGAAAAAAGATGAATCAAAACATGCAAAAATCGAAGCTTTAGATTTAACAACGTACCGTTTAGACAACAAGCTCCGAGGCAGTTCCGTCCACAGCCAACAGGTTCCTCAGAAGCCTCATCCTTCTGGTAGTTAGACACGACGGTCGGAACCCTCTTGATTTTCAACATTCTCAGACAGAAGAAAAGGAAGGAGAAGCAAGGAAAGAAAGAAAGAAAGAAAGAAAGAAAGCTAAACACTAAAAGCTAAAACCTAAAGGAAGAGGAAAGAGGAACCGCCTCCGGCAAGAAAGAGGAGATCGGAAGGGCTGCCGCCTTCAGACGGCAGAGCTCCACGTCCTCCTCCGTGCGGCAAAGGGTTAGTCTCGATTAAACAACCCTTCTTGCGTACTACAAGATGGACATGGAAGCTAACACCCCGTGATGATATCCCGTGTATAGCCGTGATGCCCGATCACCAATTTTCGCCCGGAGAAGATTTAACCAACAACCACCGAACCCCCCGACACTCCAAAATAACAGAAACACACAAACTCTCGAGGGTTTCAACAAAGGAGAGATCTTTCGAATGTGTTGTGATTTCGATTTAGAGATTTTGATTCCTTTTCTTTTTTTTCGCTGATAGTGTGGGGTTTGGGAGATTGAATGGCCTTAAATAGATAAGAGATGAGTGAACAAGTGATGTTAACGACACAATACATTTATTTATTTCTCTTGTTAGCTGTCCCATTTAACTACACTAAACTTTGATTAGAAGATATGTTTCTCTCAGAATCATCTTAATCTTGACTTTGGTCTAGACAATTCGTTTCAAAATGGACTGAGAAAAACCTTATGTCTATCATGCATGAAATTGATCATAGTAATCTTTCCATCTGATCGTATAATGCTGAGAAACTTTTATTGCACGCACATAATCCGAATAACTAAGTATCCACTTGATCCTTGAGACTATTCTAGGTTACTGACATTAACATTATCGATCTGATCTATAAAGCCAAATCATTGATTTCGCAAGTTGACACAATACATTTTTGTGTGGCTCCCTTTTTCTTTTCTTTGTCAATACGTTATTTTATTACTGAAATCTATTTTTTTCCTTTGAAATCTATTTTGTCTGATTGGTTCTACTACTTGCATTATGCAGTATGGGCATAAATCATGCACGTCGTCGTGTATACAAATTTATTAATTTTATCTAGTATTTTTTTTTGTTGGTAAACTTACCTCAGTTTATCTACAACTATTTTATTAAGACTCCAATAAATCATGCACATCACGTAAAACAAGACGTGGGCAACTTGGCAAGCAAATACACTAAGATATAGAGTTCATGCGGGATGGTTTTCTCTTGTTTTTTTTTTTTGGTTAAAAAAATGGATTTCTTATGTTGTTATCTCATATGATGTTATGCCTCTTAACCATAAAGAGAGAAAAATGTTTATCAATAAGTCATAGAAGACTTTAACAATAATAAATGTCATTGACCTCTATAATTATTTTGTTTCAACCTAAAAGTCCTCGTAGAAAAATACATTGAAATTTTATATATATGGTCAGAGTTATTTTCATGGGACGTTTGTGGCCGTAGCAACAACGTAAGGCTTGGTCTGTGGCCTGTGTGGACCGTCGTTTAGGTGGATATTGGGCGAACCTATGATTTGAAATTTCGTACAAACAACGGGGATAGTTTGAGACCACAGCTTTTTGGAGGTTTTTTGTTTTTTTTTTCTCATATAAAATTACGAATTGAACAAAGAAGAGAAGGGAAAAACATAAATGAAGATTCGGAATCTAAGGGAAGGATATGTCTTGAACCACAAAGCTGGTGGTCCATTACCTTTTTGGAAATCTCTACCATTTGTACGCCCACCTTCCATTACCATACCCAATCGCTTTGACCAGGATTATTGAGATTCTCATCCGTCATCCGTATGTTTACAAACTACAAAAACGTTACTAGTAAAGTAATAATAATCATTATTTTCTCTTACTCGAATAAGCTTGAATATAGTTTCAAAAATAATAAAAATAAAAAAATAAACTTGAATGTTTCTTTTACCTGCGAGAAGAAGTACACGAGGCTTTTAGCAAAAAGAAGAAAAAAAAATGTCCAAGAGGCTATTTCTTATCAACACACAAGGGAGAGCGACAAAGCAGCAAGGTTGAAATCTGAGTGACAAAATATTCAATATTATCATCCGTACGAAGGTGACCATGATGAGCTTTTACGTAATCATCACGTAAAGGCTCACAGACACTTTTAGCAAATTATGTCGAATTTATATAGACATTCTATATCAAACTTAGTTATCCATAAAAAGATGTGTATTTTCCATCAAAAGATCATTAAGAAAAAGAAGAGAAAGGGAGGAGAAAGGCAATTGGTGAAATTAATTCTATGGTAAACATTTTCAAAGCAGGGATCAAGGCTAATTTCTTTTTCTTTTCTAATAATTGTTATGGTTGAAATGAATTATAGTATTATCCCTTACAAGACATATTTTATGATAGAAATCATCAAAGTACAATTCACATACTATGTTAATAGAGTTACCTTTTTGGTTGATCTGACTCGCATAACATTAAATAGCTTTGGAACGATGAAGAAGGATCCTGTTTCATGCAACAGTGCACGCATTGTGTGTTTGTGTCATTTCTATTAGATGCTACTTCAAGACCACAAAAGATTCTGTTAATTTTTCTTGGGAACATCGTTGACATAGAATTAGTGTTCCAACAATCATAAAATCTTTTTTGGTTATACCTTCTTATTTTTAGGCGTCAAATCATTTTTCAGAATACCAGAAGATTCGGGGCCCTAAACTCACCCTCTAAACCTGAAACCATGTAATAATATTGTTGTCGTCCGGGGTCACTTGAATCATTCATTATAATATAGAGTTCATAACCAAACTAGTTGTACATAGACGGATAAAACAGGTACTGTATAAATACATTAATACAAAAAATACTGTAACTAATTAGTATATGAGGATATGGCTGAGACATGAGTAAAGACTAACCACAGTCTCTATAGGATTAAATTAAGCTCTCCCCTGTTTTTATTTTTTTTGGCTTAAGATTGCTTCTCATACAAGTACAAACTCTCTCATTTTGATTAATGATTTCACATACTTATCAGAAAAAAATACTGTAACTAATAAAGAGAGGTTGATGCCAGTAAGCATCATTTAACAAATCACAAATGTTGGAATTTATTTAAAAATGTTAATTAATATTTAAAAACAAAGATCTTAAACAAAATAATATATATTAAAAAGGAAACTAAAACTACTTATTTACTATACACCTATTTTGATCAAATAGTTACAAAGAAACCCTTTTAATTAGGATAACTCTAAATATTCTTAATAATATAAAGTACTATACTTTACCATATTGAAAAAATCTTTGTTTTTGCTAAATATATACTTTGGTTTCAATTTAATTTTTCTTTATATTTATACAATCCAATATACATATAGTAAAATATCCAAAGAAATCTAATTCTTATGTTCAATATTATTTAAAATACATTTCAACTTATTGTGTTATATTTATTTATGTAATTTTGAATCAATTTAGTTTAGTTCTTTTTATATTTAATTTTCAAAAAATGTAAATTAAGTTGTACATAAGTTTACTATCTAAGATCAACTTAAATGCAAATATCCTCTGGATGGACATGCTTTATGTTTAACTAGGGAAAACCCGCGCTTCGCGCGGAATGTGATATTTTATTAAATTTTGTGTTTGAAAATTATGTCTAATTTTTTTTATTTGTGTTAGATCTTTGCTTGAAACTTTTTTCCGTATAATTATGTTGTGGTTGTTATTCGAAAAGGTGCGTTGTCAAGATTGTGTGGATATGTAGTAATTGATTTTTATTTTTAAGTACGATGTTGTAAGTTATTGCCTTCGTATAAAGGTCACAACTATTGAGTCATCTTAAATTGACATGGCCTGTTCAGAGTGTTTCAAAATATACTTATTAAGTTGCCTTTAGACATATGTTAGGTGATTATTGATTAAGTCATCGAGAAACATCATTGACGGATATAGAACATCGACAATGGGTGGTGACAATCATGTTATCATAGCTGATGTTGAAGATCACGATGATCTCAGTTAATGGGATTGACAATTTTAGTGTAAAACCATTTGTTTCAAGGTGGAATGGTGGTCGGGGGCAGCCAAGGAGGCAAGCGGGTGTTTGATAATGTGCTTATGTCAATGAATCTTCTCCAAATTTGAACGTAATCTATATTCGTGTTTTGTGTAGATTTACATATTTGATATACATCTACACATGCTCAGATTAGTCTTTCTTAAAACATTAATTTTGAATCTGTTTTATAGGTAACATTGTTTTCTACTAAAAAGATTTTAGCAAAATAAAAATATTTTGAGTGTTGAGAGTAAGATATTCACTGGAAAACATAAATTCAGTAAGTAAATTCCTCACATTCATAATAATAAACTTCATAATGATTTTCCTTTGAATGCGTTGGTATCTACTATATTTTGACCATGATATTTTAAATCTTCTCTAGAGTTGCTATACCATATCGATCTCCAACATTTTAATGGATGATGACACAAACTGAAATGTCAACTTTAATTGAATCACAACCACAAACACATGTTGAAATATGCTTTTATTGACTGAAGAAGTTGAAAACATGGAAGACTAAACCAAAGGTTGTTCTAAAAAAACCAAGCTTGAGAGAGAGCAGGAGGGTCTCCCTTTACCCAACTTGAGAGAGAGCAGGACTGAAGAAGTTGAAAACATGGAAGACTAAACCCAAGGTTGTTTAAAAAAAAAACAAGCTTGAGAGCAGACACGCCATGATGATGATGGCTTGAGTGCATAATCTATATAGCCTCTGAATATCTCTGGTATTTTGACTGTCAATCTCCAGAATTCTCAGGTTCTCTTCCTCTGAAAATCAACCCAACAATCATTATTTCTTAAAACTTATTGACTACTTGCGAAAGGAAAAAACTTACATTTTGTAAAGTTTAAATGCTTTTTCTACACTGCTTCATGCTCAGCAAGAATCCGGAAAGGAACAACTTGCTTTTGGTACACAATTTTCTGAGAGAGGTCTTGATCAATATTGGTAACAGTGGTTGCAAACGAATGATTGTCATGATCCATCTGTCTATATCGGGATCAACATGGAAAGAAAGAAAGAGAGTGACATCTCTTTTGATTAGACATAGTATTGACGAAGAAGATTCATCATTTCTGCTCTTCTGTTGGCTTTGTTGCTTCCTTTTTCTCATCTGCAGATTCATCCTGATCCACACCAAACACAAAATATGCCATTATCATATTATAAAATATCATTCTATAAGAGAAAGAGAGGATAAGCAAACCTGCATGTCAGCTTTCCAGAGAGTGAGGTTGTCACAGAGAAGCTGCATGATCAAAGATACACTGCCATTAAGGGGCAAGATATGCTCTTCAAACGTAATCCCATCAACCTAAGATGGTGATAACTGATGAAAGATTAGAGTACCGTTTTAGCGAGGTTGCAAGCACGGTCAGGAGAATTGAGGATCTCGTAATAGAACACAGAGAAGTTCAACGCCAAACCAAGACGGACAGGGTGAGTTGAAGCAAGCCCCTTAGCATTGTCCAACAGAACCAAAAGTCATAGGCATAACATTTAACGCAGAAATCAGCTCCATCTAAACTTTCAAAATGCAGAATCTAAATCCAGTCCAGAATCAGAAACTAATCTAGCTCTAATCCAAAGCCTAGATTACAATCTAACCATTATAATCAAGAATCAGATATGTGAAATCAATATAAGCACAAAATCCACCAGAACTGAACTCAAACCTGAGCAGATTCGTAAGCCTATAAGGTGTTATCAGCGGCATCATCTCTCTCTTTACCAATCTTGAACTCAGCCAAGTACCTATAGTAATCACCTTTCATCATGAGGTAGAAAACGTTGGAATCCTCGGAAGCAGCGGAGTGAGCGCAGAATCGAGCAGCTTCAGGATCCCGTCGCAGATACCAGCTAGCTCCGATTCGACCTTAGCCTTGTAGTCACGAATCGTCTTGACGCTGTCGTCGTTGCCTCGGCTCTCTTCCTTCTGATCGATCGAGAATACGATCCGCCAGAAAGCACGGCAAGCGCTTCTTGTAGGCGACAGAGAGGAGGTTACGCTTACGGACCATGGCGGAGAAATCATGAACCAATTGCGACAACGAAAAAGTCGACGACTATCTCAGCAGATTAGGGTTTGTCTTCTTCTCAATCGAATCCATGATTTCATCATGGCGGAGAAATTAAGAACCGATTAAGCCAATGAAAATGATTGATCTCCCATTTAATCAATTCGCAAAGCCCACGGATTACAGCCCAAGAGGATTTAAAAGGGACACGTGTTGCATTCTCCATCCTCTATTTGATGACGTGGCCTCTCAGGAAGAGAGTTGCCTTGTTCTTTATAGTATAAGAAGATTTATATACGTAACTAGCGGCTTCAGCGGTGGACTCGGCACTAACGGGGAGAGACGAGTGACTGAGGAAAGGAGTGACGCGAGGATGGAGAGTAGAACGTCTACGTAAACAAGGGAAAGCTAGATCTTGTGGAAACAGGGGAAGAGGCGTCCATAGGACTAGGGGAGGATCCAGAGCTCCTAGACGAATTACTCATTTCATTTCCAAGGTTTTTTATTTCTCTGCCTCTTTTATATACCCGCCGAAAACGGTTTGTAATAAAATTAAGCTTTGTGTTAGATTCGGATTTATTATGGACTTCCAACCTAAAACCAATTGGTAATTAGTGGATTGGTCCTAACCCTTTATATATTAATTAATATTTCTTAGAATTCTCTATGTGGGATATATATCCCTAATACTTTGTTGATTGACGAGACCTTAAATCATAACAAATCTTCTAGTTCCACAAGAGTTCTTTTTACAGACCATTACCAAATTAATAAAAAAATATAACCCATGAATTCTTACTTCATAAGGTCTTTCATTTTTTAAAAGCCAAGTCAATATATATAGCTAAACGTATCAGCATACTTATACTATTATAAACGTGTCATATCATATGCTCTCGGCTAAATTTTATTTTTCTTAACAATCAATTTAAAACCTTGATTATAAAATTTTATTAGCTCAATTCATGTGAAAATACCTCTATCTAAATCAAATTTTTTGATAATGCTCTCTGTTAAAAGTTCTCATGAATTCATCACTGGATGGTCCTAACATAAACAGTAAGCAATACACGTTATTTTCTTAAATTTACTATATTATATGTTTCTTTCATCTCGCGGTTGAAAATCCAAATACACCAGTCTGGAGACACCTTTGTCCGTATCACATGCATGAATCCGCGTTTCCCACCCAGCCCCATGACAAAAAAAGGTCCCAAAAAAAATGTAAAACTTTGATTAGTTCCAACTGTATTCTCAGAGCAAAAGCAACACGAATAAATATTCCCAGCTTGCATTCTAACTAAAGACATTACCTTCGACCACACAATATTTTTTCTTTACAGCCGCATAAACAAATAAAAATAAATAACTAAATTATAAACTTTGATGAGCTAATAAATCCTTTTTAACTTGTGTGGATTAATCTCGTTGCCACGTTAAATGGTCTGAAGAACTTGATTTGATCCTCGCTTTCATCACGTGATGGTTTCCCGCGTGTTATTAAAAACTCATAACGGTGCCATCCACTCTGGCTTTCATGCCGTCAAAGCTGTCTTTACCCACTCCCCTCCTGCCGCGTGGTCATTTTTTATTTTGCCCCCTCAAAAATGCTACCAGAATCTCTGAGGTTAGTGTGCTAGATGCAATTAACTCAAAACATACTCTGCAATTAAGTTACATTATCAATTAAATTAATGCAAATGAATGAAAGGTTCTGCATTGCATTGTACGCAATACCATCCTAGTTTAGGGATAGTTTATTAGCATATACTCTTTTTAAGAAGATAATGACATTGAATAAATGAGATACAAACCATATAGTTAAGTTCCCAGTTGTACTTCATTTTTTCCTAATAAGTAATAGTTGTCCTTAGTATGTATGATTCACGCAAGTACTCTTAAAACTCTGCCTAACTGACGTATGTTATACTAATATTCCAAGCATCTTGAGCTTCCAATAACTGCTGTAACAAAGAAAACATATAGTAATCTAAGTGAAAGATAAGCTAAAAGTATTGTCGCTTAATAATTGGAGAAGAAGAAATCAAGAAACAAAGAATAAATAATGTCGTCTCCGACTTCGAACCAAGAACCCCATGCCAAAGTAACATACACACACTTCTACATACCCAAAACACACACACGCATATAAATGCATTTATATATTCTTATCTATCTATATAAAAAAAATTGTATGAGCCATTTGCATAAGCAATTCAACTCTCTAATCTCACATCCACTCTGTTTTTATCTGCTCTGTTCCAATGAACTGTACTTGGACAAGAGGACCAGTCATCGGCCGAGGATCAACCGCCACCGTCTCAATAGCAACTTCCAACTCCGGTGAGACGTTCGCCGTCAAATCCGCCGACTTATCTTCCTCAGTTTTCTTGCAAAAAGAGCAATCCATATTGTCTACATTGAGCTCTCCTCACATAGTCAACTACATAGGCTCTTGTTTAACGTGCGAGAACGACCGAATGGTTTACAACATCCTGATGGAGTACGTTTCCGGCGGGAGTCTTCACGACTTAATCAAAAACTCAGGCGGGAAGTTACCGGAGCCGGCGATCAGGTCACACACGCGTCAGATTCTCAAGGGTCTGAAGTATCTTCACGAGAGAGGGATCGTTCACTGCGACTTGAAGAGCCAGAACGTGCTGGTTGGAGAAAACGGCGTCGTTACGAAAATCGCTGATATGGGTTGTGCTAAACCGGTTTTTAACTCGGGATTTTCCGGTACACCGGCGTTTATGGCGCCGGAGGTTGCTCGTGGTGAAGAACAGAGGTTTCCGGCTGATGTGTGGGCGTTGGGGTGTACGGTGATCGAGATGATGACTGGATCAAGCCCTTGGCCGGAGCTAAACGACGTCGTTGCTGCAGTGTATAGGGTTGGGTTCTCAGGTGAGTCGCCGGAGATTCCTGAGTGGATATCGGAGAAAGGTGAGGACTTTCTGATGAGGTGTTTGAAGAATGATCCGAAACAGAGATGGACGGTGGAAGAGCTGCTTAAACACCCTTTTCTCGACGAAGACGAAGAAGAAGAATCTCAATCTATCGATTACTTGTGGAACACGTCTTCTCCGAGCACAGTGTTGGATCAACGGTTTTGGAATTCATCGAAAAATCACTCTGTTTCGATGGTTCAAGATGACCCTTTTGCTGATTACTCGTGTTCTTGGCGTTCGCCGGCTGATCGGATCGAGCAACTCGCCGGAGATGAAGTTACAACCGTTCCTAACTGGGATACGGTAGACGACGGCGAGTGGATTCAAGTGAGGGGAGATGTTCTTGGAGAAACCGTGAAACGTATTGGCGGCTACGGCGATGAAGACGTGATTTGCGTAGAGGCAACGTCATCGCTGCAAGCGATTGAAGTAGTTGAAGATTGGATATCGGATCAAGAGAGGTTGCTGTCGGAATATTCGTCTGACGACGTCATTGCTTGTTTTTATTCTGATATTACTATTGAAGGAAATGTAGTTTTATTTTATTATTATTTATAGTGTTGGAGATAAAAATGTACTAATAAAGAAAATGTTTCGTAATTACAATGAGAATAAGAAACCATTTATCTGTCAAACTGCATTGAACAATGTCCTAGCAAATCAAAACTAATATGAAACTTCGGTCTATGTTTTTTTTTTAAACTTCTGTAATCGTTTACTATTTCAGTTTCTTTTTTTGGGTTAAAATACTATTTAAAAGTTGGTTATACAAGTCCTTAGTGTTCTTGTTAGATGTTAAGTAAAAAAACAACTCTACAATTAGGTATGAGACTGACTATAGTCTATAGAAGAAATCAACATGTAATTAGTCCAACTCTACAATGTGTTTATGTTAAACCAGAGAAGACCCCGTTTTTGAACACAGTCGACTCTTTCGGGTTACAGATTCTAGGCTGACTTTTACTTACTAGCACCAAAAATCTTTTGGTTTCTTTCTTTACTCTTTCACAAATCAAACACGTATCAACAACTTATACACGCCGTTCTTAGTTGTTTTGTTGGCAATAACGTTTGAAACTTTGAATATATATGTGTTTTTTTACAATATAAACATGTTCTTACCAGTAAACTGTTTAAACGTATAACTAGTATCACGTTAGGTAAATAAAGCGCAGACTAGTAAAAAAAAATGACTAAGCCCTTATGTCAACTTCCACCGTTGAAATTTTAGAAACACATACACACCGACACGGACGATTGCGTCGGTCGTGATAGTTGATAGTTCTACTACTCCAAAGCCATCATTTGAACATTCCTACTTTGAGACCATACCTAACAAAACAAATATTAGGTAACGTCTCTAGAAATAAGTGGAACATAATATATTTTTGTTTTCTCCCGTACTTATCCAAGGACAACAATATAACAATATCACTTGGCATTAAAGAAAACCTTCGGTCGACAAAAATTCCAAATCACTTTCACTAGTATAAAATGTATTGTATAGTACAATTATTATCATTTGTCTCTTTTAAAGTATTAAAACATTCATCTAAACTATCTATTGTAAGCTAATAATATCACACAAATTCTTTATTTGTTTTCACGTCTACATTGCTTTACCATACGACTGCCACTATCTTATATAGTTCATGGCCGCATGCATAACATTTTTTTTTGTAAAATAATATCTTACGATGTAAATACGATGTAAATAATATCTTATGAAACTACTTACCCAAAAACAAAAAAAAAACTTAGCATGTCTTAGGCAACATTAAATCCTTATAACACTATATTTAGATAAAACTGATAAGAAATAAAAGGGTTGACTTGAGAAAAAAAGATGGGAAGAGTTGGCAGACACTCAATATCATACATGCAAGTCTATAACCCTCTTTTATTTTGTCCTTTTGTGGTTTTGCTCATTATTCATGCTTTCCATTGGATGGCCGGAGTAGGTGTGTATTATCAGTTTGTTTGCCACGCTTGTTACTATTACAAACAAAATGGTAGGAATGTTTTTTTCTGAGATACTAATGCATGTATCTATGTTATATAACTTGTATTCTTTTGATGTTATAATCATTTCAAAGCTCAACACCAAAACTCACTTTTGGTATTTATCATATTTTGGTTTTCTGTTGAAAAGAAAAACTAATGTAATTTAATCCGCGAAATCAAAACCTTACACTTGCCACATTTTAAGGAAGACGTTATTTGAGTCAAATAAACCTTGGCTCAATACTATACTATATGTTATTTTATAATTTTAATTCAAGGCCCACCTATTATACCTTGCAAACGACGACGTTATGGTAATGGTTTAGTCTTTGACACTTGACAAGTGACAAGTGACTACCTTTTTGAATCATGAATCAGGCGAAGCAGTAAGTGAATTGTTAAGGAAATACCTTAGACTAAAAGGATCTATTTGTAAATACATAACTCTATGTTTTAACCTACTTGTAATACTGTATAAATACTTTGTACATCTCTAATAAAGATTCATTCAGCCTAATATCTATATGGTATCAGAGCCTGCTCTTTAACCTAAGCCGCCATATCTATTTTTCAAAAAAAAAAAAAAAAAATTTTCTCTTCCACCTTACGATGTCTGGATTTACAAACACACCAGCATCCATGATTGAAACTATCAATGTTTCGACAACCACTACCCTGCTCAATATCAATATGGCGAATGTCACGAAGCTTACTGCTTCCAATTTTCTCATGTGGAGCCGTCAGGTTCACGCTCTTCTCGAAGGATACGATCTCGCGGGATACATAGACGGCTCGCTTGAGATCCCCTCTGTTACGATAACCAATGATGATGCAGAGACCATCCCCAACCCGCGCTACACTCTGTGGAAGAGACAAGATCGTCTCATCTACAGTGCCCTCCTTGGTGCCATCACCACCACGCTACAGCCTCTTCTCTCCACGACCACCACGTCTGCGGAGATCTGGAATACACTTACGTCGACGTACGCTAAGCCTAGCAGGGGACATATCAATCAGTTGCGACAGCAACTCAAGTCCTGGACCAAGGGTACTAAATCCATTGATGAGTACTACCAAGGTCTCACAACCAGATACGATCAACTCGCTTTACTTGGGAAAGCAATTGACCACGAGGATCAAATCGAGCAACTCCTTGACGGCTTACCTGATGACTACAAGATCATTGTGGATCAAGTCGCCGCTCGTGATACTCCTCCATCCCTCACTGAGCTTCATGAGAAGCTTATCAATCATGAGACCAAACTCTCACTCTCCAAGCAACCTCTCTCCTCGGTTCCTGTTACTGCAAACTACACAAATCAGCGAGGCTCTTCTGGTCAGCATAACAGTGGCAACAATCGCAACCAGAACCCACGTCGTGGAGGTTACCGTGGCAATCAAACCTGGCAACAGCAGCAACAGTTCTCTCCTCAAGCACCTCAGAATGCAGGACGTGGTGGCTACCAAGGGAAGTGCCAACTCTGTGGTGTCTTTGGCCACAGTGCTCGGAGGTGCTCGCAACTTGTCACACAAGGTTCCTCCTACTCACAGCCAGCAGCGACGCAGACTCCATGGCAACCACGAGCGAATGTAGCTCACGCCAATGCATACACTCCAAATCAGGGGATTCTTGACAGTGGAGCAACCCACCACCTGACTTCTGATTTGAGCAACTTGGCGTTACATCAACCATACAATGGTGGAGATGAAGTCGCCATAGCCGATGGTTCAGGTCTTCCTATAACACATACTGGTTCCACTCTGTTTCCTACACCATCTAAGTCACTTGCACTTAATGATATACTGTGTGTGCCGAGTGTCAATAAAAACCTTATCTCGGTTTATCGACTTTGCAATGCTAATCGAGTTTCTGTGGAATTCTTTCCTGCTCATTTTCAGGTGAAGGATCTCAACTCGGGGGTCCGGTTGCTTCAAGGCCGCACGAGGAATGAGTTGTATGAGTGGCCATGGTCGTCCCTGAACCCTACTGCAAGCTATGCATCCTACCCAGATACAAAAGCTACCCTAAACCAATGGCATAAGCGACTTGGCCACCCCTCCTTCCCTATTTTAAAATCTGTTGTCTCTCAGTTTTCTTTACCTTGTTTTCAACACTCTTCAAGTGCTTTTCCTTGCAATGATTGCCTACTTAATAAAACTCATAAACTTCCATTTCATGAAAGCACAATTCGATCTACCCACCCCCTTCAATACGTTTTTAGTGATGTATGGCAATCACCAATACTCTCTTCTCAAAACTACAAATATTATCTTGTCTTGGTTGATCATTTCACTAGATACACCTGGCTATATCCTTTAACAGCTAAATCCCAAGTCAAAGATATCTTTTCCACCTTCAAACCCCTTGTTGAAAACAGATTCCAAACAAAAATTCAAACCCTCTTCTCTGATAATGGGGGCGAATTTCTTGCCTTGAGATCATTTCTTGCAACTCATGGCATCAGCCATCTCACCACCCCACCCCATACCCCAGAACTCAATGGTCTTTCCGAAAGAAAACATAGACACATTGTTGAAACTGGCCTCTCTCTTCTCTCTGCCGCAAACTTACCTCTTACCTTTTGGCCTCAAGCCTTTGCAACCTCTGTTTTTTTAATCAACAGAATGCCCACCCCAGTCTTGCTTAACCAGTCGCCCTATCAAAAACTTTTTCAAACTCCTCCCAACTATCATAAACTCAGAACCTTTGGCTGCTTGTGCTATCCCTGGTTACGACCTTATGCCCCAAATAAGCTTGAAAACCGATCCCTACCTTGTATATTCATTGGATACTCTCTGACTCAGAGTGGTTATATATGCTTAGAACCTGTTTCAGGCCGTGTTTACATCTCTCGACATGTCCGCTTTAATGAAACAGAGTTCCCCTATCACTCTCTGCTCAAAACTAAACCTGTACCCACATCTGAGCCATCACCTGCGTCCTTTGTTCCTCACACCATCATCCCCTCGCCATCACTCATACAAACTCCTCAAGCGGCAATGAACAACCAGGCTCCTGCGTGTCATACTTCACCTCCAGCGCCTGCAACTCATGTCTCTCCGCCACCTGCGTCTCCGAATCAGGTTCCTGCAGTTTCACCTGTTTTGACGTCACCACCACAACCTGAATCAGAGAATCAGGTTCCTGCAGTTACAACTGGCACGACGTCTTCTCAGGCTGCTGCACCACCTCCGATCAGACACTCAATGACCACTAGGTCGAAGAACAACATTGTAAAGCCGACTTCAAAGTACAATCTCAATGTTGAACTTCAGTCGGATCCTCACTGGATTCCATCAACGTGGCAGCAGGCTATTAAGCATGAACGATGGCGCAAAGCGATGGGCAAAGAGTTTAATTCCACCAATGAAAATCATACTTGGGATCTGGTAGAAAAGACTCGCCAAATGAATATTGTGGGCTGTCGTTGGGTGTTCACTATCAAGTATAACCCTGATGGGAGCATTGATCGTTACAAGGCAAGGATAGTGGCTAAAGGATTTCATCAACAGCCTGGGATTGACTACAATGATACCTTCAGTCCGGTTATTAAATCAACTACCATTCGCTTGGTCTTGGGTCTTGCTGTTAATTCTGATTGGCCGATAAGACAAATTGACGTCAACACTGCTTTTCTCCAAGGACATCTTGATGAAGAAGTGTTCATGAGCCAACCACCCGGGTTTACTGATTCAGATCGTCCCTCACATGTTTGTCGCCTTCGGAAAGCAATTTATGGCTTAAAACAAGCTCCTCGTGCTTGGTACTCTGAGCTTAAATCGTTTCTACTTGGCGCTGGTTTTCAGAATTCTCTTGCTGATACATCTCTGTTTATACTGCGACATGAGGGCAAATTTGTGTATCTTTTGGTATATGTTGATGACATTCTTGTTACTGGCACAAGCACGGAGCTCGTCCAACACGTCATCGACGCCCTGGCTGCAAAGTTCTCTATCAAAGACATGGGAAACCTAAGCTATTTTCTTGGCATTGAGACTCTGCGTACATCACAAGGATTACACTTGATGCAAAGAAAATACGTAACTGATTTGCTACACAAGACGAATATGCTTCATGCCAAACCAGTGGCAACACCTCTTCCAGCATCTCCTAAACTCACCTTGAACTCGGGTCCTCCCCTCTCTGATCCAACAGAGTACAGAAGCGTTGTTGGTAGTCTTCAGTACCTAGCTCTCACTCGGCCAGATGTTTCATATGCGGTAAATCGTCTTTCCCAATTCATGCATAAGCCTACTCTGGACCATTGGAACGCAGTGAAACGGGTCTTGCGTTATCTCTCTGGAACTCTCTCACATGGCATCTTTCTTCGCAAACAAAATGCTCCTATGCTTCATGCCTTCTCTGATGCCGACTGGGCTGGGGACAGCGACGATTACGTCTCCACCAACGGCTACATTGTCTACTTAGGAACTCAACCTCTGTCGTGGACATCCAAGAAACAGCAAGGAGTAGCGCGGTCGTCTACTGAGGCCGAGTATCGTGCTGTAGCTAACACTGCCGCAGAGTTACGATGGATATGCTCATTGCTCACAGAACTTGGCATCGTCCTTCCATGTGCGCCTACAGTATACTGCGATAACATTGGCGCTACTTACTTGTGTGCAAATCCGGTCTTCCATTCGCGTATGAAACACATCGCAATTGACTATCACTTCGTTCGTAGTCAAATTCAGTCACGAGCTCTCCGGGTTACACATGTCTCTACTCATGATCAGCTCGCAGATGGCTTCACCAAACCTCTCCAAAGAACTCCGTTTCAGACCTTAAGAGACAAGATTGGTGTCACCAAGGTTCCACCATCTTGAGGGGGCGTGTTAAGGAAATACCTTAGACTAAAAGGATCTACTTGTAAATACATAACTCTATGTTTTAACCTACTTGTAATACTGTATAAATACTTTGTACATCTCTAATAAAGATTCATTCAGCCTAATATCTATATGAATTGCTATCAATGGAGGCTACGGCGGCGCCATTTTGGTCCATTGTCCCTTCCAGAAACCTTTCTTCTTCCAAGACTTCTCAGTTACTCTCCCGGAAAATCTTTGCAATGTTCATTTCAAACTCAAATCAGTTAGAGCGTATGAGCTTGCAAAAGCAGTTGAAGAGTTTGCTCCTGGAGAAATTTTACTAAATTGCATAGACTGTGATGGTGTGTACACTCAAAAATTCCTTTCTTTAGTGCCTCATTGTTTCAGATGTTAAGGATCATTGTATGCTAAACTATTCCCTCTTATGATATGTGCCACTTCTCTGCTGAGTTTCAGGTCAAGGAAAGCTTTTGACATAGACTTAGTAAAGCTCATCTCTGATTTAGTTGGATACCTGTAATCGCAAGCAGTGCAGCAGACATTCCTGAGCACTTCTCCGAGGTGTTTAAGAACACTTTCTTAATGCATCTGCCGCGCTTGCTAGTTGCTGTCGGCATTTTCCACAGGAAAGAGGTAACAACCTTTTATTATTCACTTTAATACCTTTTAAACTTAAACTAGTTTGCTAACTATTCTATGCCGTTTTGTATGAAGTAACCAATCCAATGTGTGAAAGAGCATTTGCTAGAGAAGGACATAGAAGTCAGAATGTAAGAATCTCCAGTTTTACAGATTCCATTTCGGTTCAACTTTGTTACCATTATTCATGTCACACTGAGGAAGATGATCGAACATATCTTTATGGATCCATGATCATCTCTTTGAATGAATGTAGATTTAGTTTTTCTCATCTAAATTGTTCATTTTATACAAATAATTTAAAATACTTATGACACGTGTCAAAATTTGGTATACTCTTTGTTGACTGAGTTGGCTTTCTAAGAAAATAAAAACCGACTTTATTGTATAAAAAGATAGATGTATATTATTTATTTTTAATTTTTTAAAGAAATGAAAGAAAGAGAACCGATACATATTAGGATCAAGTACATGAAAGGGAAAATGACTAAAAGAAAAACATAAATCATGCCTCTGAGTTTTTGGCCATGTGTTTTTGGCCTAAACACACCGTCTTTGGGATAAATTTCTTTGGTCGGGGATTTTGGATATCATCACGGCAAGTTGGACATGAATGATTGTGGCGTAGCCACCTGAGAATACAATCCCTATGATAACATTGGTCGCAGCAACGCAATTTTGTGATTATGGTGCTTGTACTCTGACCAAACTCTTGTAGACAGATTGGACAATCTGGTTTTGTTGGTATTCTTTGACCTTCAGAGTCGTAATCATTAAAGTCAACTACGTCATTGATATATGTTTCTTTGACCGCTTCAACTTGAGCTTCAACCAAGAAACCAGAACTCGTTTTGCCTAGTTCAATGGCCTCTTTGCAGATTTTAGGAAGGATGAGCCCCTGAATCCAGCTGTCTATGATTGTCTTAGACAAGGCATTAGACACATAACCGCTGCAAATTTCTTCTCCAGCAAGAAGAAAATAAGGTGGGATCTCGAATACAATTGCGGCTGATGAAGGTAGGGTTTTTTGTGATATCAGATTTTCACAACGAATGCTATTAAGCCTTACAAAACACCGTTCAACTTGTCGGACCAGAATCGAGAATGATCCTGAAATTTGGGAGTCAGCGACGGCATGCGTCTTTGAGTCATAGGCTACAGTCCGAGACGTTGAGATGATGTCGTCCATATGGTCATTACCAAAGCTTTGATAAGTGCACATCTCTTTTAATTTGTTTATTTGTTGTGTTTCTCTCATAGATTGATTGTTTAATATTTATTGAGAAACAAAGATTTATACAAAAATGGAATATATGACTGGAAAAAATGGAGAACTCGTTTTCTTTTTTAAAAGGAAAAGATTAACAAGTAAAAACAGAAGATTTCTTGGCTTGACTTTGACCTCTGTGATTTGACTGATTTCTTGGCTTGACTTTGACCTCTGTGATTTGACTGATTTCTTGGCTTGACTTTGACCTGTAATAGATCGGTTGTTTAAAAAATTGATCAAACTGAACGAAATAAATCAAAATAAAATTCTTTGCAACTATCTTATATATAAAAAGGAAATCTCTCTTTAACTGTTCACTGGATGTAGAGCATCTCTGATGTAAAACTTCATTTTTTTTTCTTCAAAACAGAGTAAAAATAAATACAGAATAAAAATGTATAACTCTATTCTATTATTCACCGCATAATAGAGTAATGAACAAACAAAAAATAGATTACTCCATTTATGGAGTAGACGTTTAAATTTTGGGTGTTGAGGATCTACTTTTTATAGGATTTAAATCTCTGTCCTCCTGAGTGTTTTTACCGGTCTAAGCAAAGTCCTATATCACATAGGTGTTGGGAAAACAAAACCTCTCTCTAGACAGAATTGTAAGGAATCCTAGATTTTCACCTTTAATATAAAAAATTCTATTTTTTAAATCTTAATCATACAAATCCCAATCTGCCTCTTCTTCTTCCATATCGGAAAAGAAAGCTATAAAAGATTCAAAAAGATAGTAACTATTCAAGAAACAACTATAGATGATTTCCAAGGATCAATTGATAATTGGGAGATCCCAAGAGTACATAAAGATCAAATATATCAAATCTCGAAAATGAATTTTCTAAGAACAATTTTTTATATAAAAACTGAAGAACGAGATATTCAACTTACAAAACTTTTTAAGACAATTCATTTATTTTCTGAAAGTGCTTTACAAATGCATAGAGAAAAAGCATTTTAAATTTATTCATATTGGTTTAGTCCAAGTAGGTATAAAACCTCTTTCAAAAGAAGGATTAAATACTTCAATATTAGTTATTTAAGAGACGCACGGTTTAAAGTGTTCGAAGATTCTTTGTTAAGTTCGGTTGAATCTAGTTTATGTACTAGACCAATTTCATTTGATTGATATCCAAACTTTACTGTTTCACTAAATGACAAAAATATTTTAAAATCTTTGGTGTTACAAGTTAAAACACATAACTATGAAATGATTGAAGGATCAATTCCCATTGCTTTGATCTTTACGGTTCATTACAAAGCTATGACAAGTGCTTTTTCTTCAAAGGTAAAACTTTACAGCAAAAAGGGGTGACCCTGCTGCTTCAAACTGATCTTTCAAGGTCCAACTATGTTTTTCCGAGATCCATCCAATGGAAAGATATAAATCTTCCAGACGAATGTGTCTTCGAAGGAGCTTTCCAACCAAAACTCCCAGCTGCACCCCAAGAATCTATAGAACCAAATACACGTTTAAACTATATTGAACAATTTCGTGATGCAAAAGTGAAATTATCATTTATTAGGAATAACCAAGATAGGATTGATGAATATTTGTGTGGATCTTCTTCTAACGTGTGTGGATCTTCTTCTAATCCAAAAATTATTGATCTAGGAAGAGTCTCACAGTTAGGTCAAGATTTTGCTAGAGAAGAAAAAATATGAAGTTCCGTCCTCGGTTTTCAGCCTCGGATATTCCAAATTCTGTTTTAAGAAATGTTAACTTCCAATCAAAAATTTTAAAACCGGTGTACTCTGCGGAAACCTATCTTTCCCAAAATGAATTTGTTATAAAATCTGAGCCAACAAGTCCAAATTTTTCAGCCATTACAGATAACATGTTAAATGAATTAAATGTTTTAGAAAAAGAATTATGGTTAACAAAGAGTTTTTAATAAATGATTTCTACTCTAAAAATAATATTCAAATAAGGCTTTGGTTTTTCAGAAACTTTTTAAGAGAAATAAATAACTTTCAGAATGAATTTACAATTATTTTCAAACAAATAAGGTACAAATTTTATTTTTTAACTGGTTTGAAAATTATCTTCTGAAAATAATATAAATTTGCCTTTTTCTAAAACAGCGAATCCCATTACCAATCGCGATAAAGCTCCTGAATGGGAAACTCTTGCTAATGGTAAAATTATTCGCTCCAACCATCCTCCTTTTCAAGGGATAAAACAAGACTGGTTAGGAACCTCAATTGAAGCAATTCATTTTAAACGACCTCAAGAAGATGATAAATCTAATGTTAAAAAATATCATTGTCCAAAACAATTTTTCAAACACTAATTAATCTTGGTACGATTGATATACCATAGATTTTACCCATTATTAGCCATGGTATATAAGTGTTTTAGGATATAATAACTGTTTTAGAGTCTATTTAGCATATTTACAGGTTCAGGAGTGTTTTGGAAGAAAGTGGTGATTTTAGAGCATTTTGGAGCTAAAAAGAGAAGTTACCTGAGCTGACCATCGACCAGACCAGAGGTCGACATTTAGAGTCAATAATCGATCAATGCACATTCTATGCCATTGATCAACAGCGAAGCGCGCAAGGTCTGATTTGGTTCCAACCGACTTAAAGTCCAAGATCCCACTTAATTACGAAATTGTCACTTACAAATTTTAACTTAATATTTCTGTGCTCTTCTCTTGATATATTGCAAGAAACGTTTGCCCTCAGTTCCTTCTGAGGCTGTAACTTGCTGGAACGGCTTAATGGCTCTGTGTTCTATTTGAATCTTGATCCACCATGCTTACGTAGCTGCGTCATCACCCAATGTATAGAGTAACCATCACAGAAAAAAGTGAATAGTTTATTTTGTCTCAAGTCATGCTAGGTCCTTGGATAGGTTAGTTTTGCATTTAAATTACAATGTTATGTTGAGAGGCTTTACTTTTCTCTATTGGGTGACTGATCATATGCGGTCAACAAAGCCAATGAGTTTTCATGAGAGATCCTTTGAGAACCCCATGACTGGTACATTTGAATTTACTGGTTTTATTTAGAAAACATGGAGTGATCTAATCTTTGATCACTTTATCAGACGTATTCTTAAGCTAATGTTTTCCTAAGTTAACTCTCAACCCCTTCATTTTGTTCTATTTCAACATGAACTAGACAAGACAAGTTACAGTGTACTTGTTGGTGCAAGTGAGAATAACTTGAAAAACTCTGTTTTTCTCTGTTTCATAAACAGTTACGAGGGGGAGACATAAATGCCATCATACTACTCGAAAATGATTTTTAAAGTTTATGTTTTCTGGCACAAATATAATCAATATTTTTCCAAATTCTTAAATTTTAAAATTGAAATATATATTTAATAACTATAACACTAATAATAAAATAAGAAATAAGAAAATAATCCAAACCAAAAATCTAAAAAAATCATTTTATCAAAGTAAAAAATTATATAATTTTCATTTATATTTTAAAATAATCAGTTAACTTATGAGTAATTCATAATTTAGTTATAAAATAATTATCAAGAATTTTTATAATTATCTGCGGTCAGTTTTCGTAACTGTTCATATAATCTTATTGAAATTATGTTTTATAACATTACCTTCAAAACATTTGTTAGTTAAGTGTTAATTCAATTTTTTATTCTAAAAAGAAAAATAATTATCGAAAACAAGTTTATATAATTTCTATAAATGTGTTACAAGATTTCTTCTTCATTTTACTTAAAAATAAATCCAACCAAAAACTGTTAAGATCCAAAATATTGCTACTTAATTAGAATACCATTAATTTTCTTCTTGTGAGAGTAAAAAATATATTAATATTTTACTAGCAATAAAAAATTGTGAATCATAATCCAATTATGACTATATGAATAGTTACAAAAGTGATATAAATATCGTGAATAATTACAAAAGTTCTTTATAATTATTTAATATAATAATTATCAAACTAATGATATGTTAACTAACTATTTTAGAATATAATAAAAATTATTTACATTTTATTTTGAAAAAATAAAAAAAAATTATTTATTCAATATTTCTATGTATAAGGTTGTATTGTTACTAAATAATTTATTCTAAATGCTAATCCGATTTTTTGAAGAAAAAAATTGTTGAATTATAATTTGTGTCAAAAAACATCAACTTTAAAAGCCATTTTAGGCATACTTTTAGTCAACTATAAATGTTGACTAACGATATGCTTAAAAGGATATTGTCAACGAAAATTTATGATTAAAATAGTTCGTCAATAAAAATTGAGTGCTCTTTTACTTACCGGAAAGTTGGTGATTCATTTCAACCAAATTTGATAATTGATGATTTAAGTGATATTTTTTCCTAAAAGAAAAACACAATCTCATAGTTTATAAATATACGTTAAACACATTGAACAATATACACCAATAACAAAACTCAGTAATGTTTGAATCTATTACAAAACATAAACAATTCGCTTTACGACATTGTTAAAAATGAAAAATATATAATTACGAAAAACAAACGAAAAATATATAATTACGAAAAACAAACATCTGCGCGGACGTGCAGATCAAAAGCTAATTAATTATGTTGTTGTAATAAATAATTTTAAAGTCAGAATCATGGTAATTATCAACTTTGAAAAATTAAACTTTGTATAAAAACGTGACAATAAAAAAACATATATGTTTTAAATTTATTTAGTTTTTTCTCATTTAAATTGATCATTTTATACAAATAAGAAAACATAAGCTTCGTTTACGTTTCTGATCTTCTCAAATTTTAGTTTCCCTTAGATATATTTGTTTTCACTCACACACAGACCTTGCGGCCTTGCTTAACTACAATCATGCCAAAAAAAAACCCATAAAGGAGCAAAACTCAAAGCTAGGATGTTTTAAGCACAGGCATAGAAAACACCTCAATGCAGAAAACTCCAGAGAACTGAAAAAAATTCATAAAAGAAACAAGAAAGGAGGGCAAAAAGCACCCTTCTCATCTCACTTCAAAAGATACATACATACACATATATAGAAGCAGAAAATTTCTGAGTAGTTTTCCAAATGTGTGTCTATACTACAACAACGTGATTTTGTCTCTCTCTCTGTACTCCTCTTCCTCATTGTGTTTCTTCTCTTACTTTCGTTCAAAAAGATGCAGCCAAGAGAGCATTTGGACCTTCTCCACACCTCCGATGAACATCCTTCATTCTATCCGCTGATCTGCAAATCCCACTGCAGCTCCAATCAAAAGAGGCAACACACATATTGCCCGCCTGTGCCTTCCACTCACAATCTGCATTTTCTCATTGATCAAACTTTAATACTTGAAATAGATTAGGAAACTTGGATTCTTTTTTTTACCTGTTGTACCACAACATAGCCTACGGTCATCTACATGCTCCACATCTAATCCAAGAAACCATGATCCTAAAGAGACATCCTCATTCACATACTTGTGAAGTACGTTTCTGTATTCACAGTTTGTCACTGGTTAACACAAAATCAACGTATGAGCGTATAAGCACGTCTATGGGAAAGAACTCACTGGTTTATCGATATGTAAGACGCCAGTTCCCTGGAAATTGCGTAGAGCTGACCAGTGGCATGGCGGAAGTACTTGTTACCCTCTTCTCCAAATTTCCAGTACTCCGGTTCATGATATCTCACTCCTCTAACAATGCAAATGATTATTGAATGTGGAACAGAACATTGTCAATGAGAAAAAAGTAGTCTCTCTTCAAGGTGAAAAGCTTACTTCTGAGCAAGAACGGGTCCAGACTTCATGCAGCCGATGTAGACTCGAGGCTTCATCCGGTATCTTGCTAACTCTGCTCCAAGAGTGGCTGCAGAAACATCCGTAACAGAAGTGAGCGATGGTGGCGCTGACAAGAGACATAACAATTCAGATTAAGTGAAGAGAGTTTACGACTTTAGTCTCACCTATGTTTACATGCACATCATCATCTACTTTGACGTAGAAGTCTGCATCCCACAATGCAAAAGCTGTTGTAAAGTAAGATTTAGTTTTTGCTGACAGCTCCAGGTAACCTTCAACGTGATCCTGCTCAAAACAAACATAAAGAGTTTAATAACAGAAAGCCACGAACCTGTCCACAAGATAAGAAACATTAGCAAAACTCTTACCAGCCTCAAGAAGTCTCCATGTTTACTTTCTTCAGCCTGAATCGCTCTATCAAGGATTCCACCAGGAGTGGCACTGCAGCACGAAAGACACTCAAATAATATTATATAATCCTCAACCTCGCAAATAACGATATGTGCGAATCTAAGGTACAAGTACTACCTATGGCCTATCACAAACCGCATTACGATCCCTTTCTCTTCCTCGAGCTTCTTTCTATCCTCACCTAGAAGAAGATCCATGCTTCAGTCTCTAAACAATATACTAAAAAGGCTGAAACCGTGAGCTTTTAGATCAAACATACCAGGAGGCATCCAGGTAGCACGGACTGAGTCCCTACGCTTTCTGCTGCTAAAGGCAGTGTTTATCCCAACAACCATCAGATACTTTCTTCTGGTGGCAGTTTCAGGGAGTTTGAAATCATCAGACACTGGTGAACCATTCATGATGGACTCTTGCGCAGCTCTTGCAGCCGCTAACTCCATTTCAAGAGTAGAAATTGTTTTGTCGAGCGTTCTGCATAACATCACCATTTCAAGCGGCTCAAATACAAAACCACAATTTGAGTTGAAAAGAAGTGATTTGTCTTTCACTTACTGGATAGCATCTGGACTCTTGTAAGCTTCTCCAAGGCTGTCTTTTGATTCAAGCTTCAAACTTTTCTGAATAGACATGAAGAATGGATATGAACAACTGGAAATCAAAAAAAAAAAAAAAAACCTTTTAGGGGTTCATGACACTTACTTTAGAAGAATCACAGTCCTCTGATACTAGATGCAACCGTTCATCTAAAGCTTCCCTTGATACAACATTAGCTTCAGGCTCTGGCCACATTCTGTTAAAAAACACAGAGTCTAAAATTAGGGGGAAGAACATGATTGATTATTGGTTCTTCAACGAACAACAAATGCACATCTCAAGCATTTTGTCTATGAGAATATACTTTTCTGTCGGTAAAAATCCATCACAAGCTTTGTACTATTTTAAAGTCTTTAACTTTACCAAATAGAGAGTACAAAGAAGGAAACTAGAATCATTGTTACTTTATCGTTCAAACAGGGAAACAAAAACTAAATTAAAACATAAAGAGTTACTATATTGGTGGGTATATTACACAGAACATTTAATTCTGTTACTACCTGTCGGAGAAGAGAGTTCCCGCGCAGAAGAAACCGATACAGAGAAAGAAAGTCCATTTCTTGGAGACAAAACTCTTTGAACCCGACAGCTCTAATCCTCCTCTATGATGATGATGCTTCGACGACATCTTTGTTGTCCGTGTGTTTCTTTCTAAGAATCTCCTTCAAAGAAGTATTAAACCAGAGACGACCATCTCAAGCCGAGTCAACCACAAGCCTCCAGATTTCAGATCCAGTAAAATCAAGAGAGCCTTTTGTCTCCTCGGAGACGGAGATAGAAAAGAGTAGCTTTTTGATGTTTGATTGATCCTATGAAAAGAGATTGGAGACGAATGTAAGAGAAAGAGATTAGTGAGAGAGAGAGAGAGAAGACGACAAGCAAAGACGTGGCTTTGGTCTTGAAACCCGAAGATTAATGGAATCATTCATATTACTGTCAACCTTTTATGTGTCGGGATGGCTTAATTATTCATTATCTATTAGCTTTATTAGTTAAGCTTTCCCTTTAATAATATCAAGTAGATTGGATATCTAATTTTTTTTTTAAAATGAAGCTACCGACATGACCAGCCGACGAATCAATTGAACAACGAACATAGTCAAAACTCAAAACACCAAACAAATCAATTTATATTCACTTTGCAGTAATAATAATTTACAGTATTATAACATTTTGTAATACGTTAATGGAATTTTTTCTGTAAAATAACGAATATTGTTTGATTCGAAAGTTTAATCGAATTTCCCATTCACATGTTCTGTCGAAGAATGGCGACAGATGGAATCAACACTGACCACGTGTTCCGCACATGATCCTTTTACCCTTACAACGCACCTCTACTTTTTTTTAATTATTATGTCAATATCAGTTTGTATCAGTCTCTCGTTGTCATCGACGGTTCGAATCGTGTAATTCAATGAATGTTATTATTCTTTACGTGAAAGTCTTTTTTTGGTATATTTAAGACCTTCTTTAATCATCCGGTTCAACAACAATAAACATTTGTTTTTTTATTATGCCAGTAGGAATGACCTACATCAAAGCAAACTAGACTTGCATTATAGTGACATTCGGTTCATGCATATCTAAACATATATTAATATACAATCCTATCCTTTTTGAGAGCATATACAAACTCTATTGTCTATCCAACAAGAAATCCAGTTTTTCTTCGATACTGCTGCATTCCTAACTTTGCTCAAGTCTCTTCCTTTCAATTTCCTTCAAGCTCCTTCCATAACGGATGAGGAATTAACACGATAATCGACTACTCTTCGGTTGTCACATTTCCATCATTATTATCACCGCCACCGCCATTATCGCCATCGTCAATCTTTCTTTGTCTTCTTACTGTGAACCATTCATTGACCATCTAAGTACACTTTTAGGAGCTGAGTGCTGTCTCATAGATGCCATTCCTTCTATCCTCTGCTTCTCGGTAATCATTCTATGCCCGTTTGGAAGCAACATTTGGGCTGAGTTAGAGGTTTTAGTCGTATGGTTGCTGAATACTGATCATGAACTATGGTTGATGATTCTCTCTAAGATCCCCACACCTCAGCTCTTACAATACTAAGATTTTTGACAAATCTAAAGCTGACCGAATAAATTTTACATTTTTTTGTGGTCAACAACATTCGTACGCGTTGCAAAAATAAAATCAAATGCCTATGTTCTCACATAGTAATAATCACTTTCCATGATATAGAAAACAGAGACATTTACAAAGCCACATCCGGTACTAGACAAACACATCAACATATTAACTGAAAGCTCTAATCATTCATCATCGAAATTGTTTAGAAATCCAACACCTCCCATAAAAATTCAGAACAAACTACGAAGCCTATGGAAATTCACCCACCCATTTACATAGACATAGAAAGCATTGTCAACATAATAGACACGCAGCTCTATCTGAATCAAAATGATCATGCATAGATAACGAACATTGAGTTTACAACAACAATAGCCACAACCAACAAAACAGTCAAGCAACCCTTCATACTCTCAACATTGAGATGATGAAACTAGAAAAAGCAAAGATCAGCTTTGGAAACTAGATGAGAGCCCCCATGTAAAGTTTATAAATCAGAGAATAATTTATTAACCTTGAATCTTTCGAAATCAAACACATGTCTAATACATAGAATGCAAAATCTTTAGACCGGTACACTGACATGTAGGAGGGGTATATAATCAATGATCTAAAGCCAAATCGGGCATATAATGGAATCAACACATTCAATTAACAAAATGTTGATGAGAATTGAAGATCTTTCCACAAAAGTGTAATAACTTACAAAGTAATTAATTGATACAAAGACAATAATCTAGTGAGCAGCTAAAACATCGACGATACTTAATACGTTGTTATTACCATTACTAGCGGATTCAAGCGTGGAGTTTTGAGAAGGGTTCAAATCCATCATCCTCCGCAACACAGATCTAGCGGGACTCAGTTTCTTCCTACCGATGCGAGACGGACCGTGTATCTTGCTCAGGAGATCTGGCATCTGGTCCATCGTCGGCGTCGCGTCTGCGACATGGCCCTCGGAAGGAAGTGACGGCGAGTCGAGTCGGGCCAGAGATAAGGAGGTGATGGATTTAGAGTTGAGTCTAGTGTTACGGATCTGAGCGAGAGCACCAGGCTTCAAGTAGCGGTGGAAGCCATCGTTTCTTCTCACGGGAGATGTTGAGATTCCCTTCATGGATCTTGAGATTGTGAGAGGGGGTTGAAGGATTAGGGGAAGTGAGGGTTATTTAGAGGAAGGAAGGAATGAGCGGGAAGATTGGGTTTGGGAGGTGGGAAAGTGATGTTTTGAGTCCCTTTAGGGTTTTCAAAAAGCTAAGAAGCGGCGGGAGTTCTTGACGCCAACAGTTTTTTTTTTCTTTTTTTGCTAAATTCTTGAGGCCAACAGTTTTTTGCTAAAATTAACAGTTGCTCATAGGCCTGGGCATCCGGATCTTCGGGTCGGGTTCGGGTCAGGTCTTATTAGGTCCAGGTCTTTCGGGTCCTGGAAATTTAGACTCATTTAGGTATCCATAATTTTTCGGGTCGGTTCCGGGTCGGATCTTGTCGGGTCCGGGTCGGTTCGGATCTCTAATTAAAATACTCATAATTTTCGGATTCGGGTCGGGTCCAGGTCGGGTTCGGTATTTAGGATATAAAAAGGAAATGAAATATTCAAATTTCATCGAATTTGGTCAAAATTTATCATATATATCTAAAATTTTACAAAATAACTTAAAATAAATTACTAATAGTTAAAATAGAACATTTTTAATTCTATATTTTATATTTCAAACTTCATGTTACTTAAAAATGTTACAAAATAATGACAAAGATTGTTAATAAAAAGATATTTTAAAGTTTTTAAGTCGGGTTTGAATCGGTTCTTATCGAGTCGGATCTATTCGGGTCGGGTTTTTTTCGGGTCCGGATCTATTCGGGTCGGTTCTTTTCGGGTCTGGATCCATTCGAGTAGAAGAATTTTGGATCCAGTAGATACTTGTAGATTTTCGGTTCAGTTTCAGATCGGATATTTTCGGGTCGGTTCTAGGTTAAAATGTCCAGGCCTAGTTGCTCATATATATTTCTTTTTCCACTAGATTTCATTAAAACTTTTTTTTATATTTTTTAGGCAAACTTAAATTTTATTAATACGAAAGCATAGTATCTGAATACAAAGTTGGAGTAACTGGTTGACAAAAAAAAAAGTTAGAGTTAACTGACGAGGTAAGTGGTATTCCTTGGAGCCAAAACGAAAAACAACAAAGACCACATATACATAACAAGGGTCGGCTTAGTATATGGGGTCGTAAGAGCATCATTAACCCTAAATTACTTAAGTTGGGGTGCTTAAAAAAACCAAGGTGATACTTCTTCTTCCTCTTCTACAGTGCAAGCAACATCAGTTTGAAGTGCTTAATTAAGCACTTATGCTTCTTCTTCCTCTTCTCTTTCCTCTTTTTTATAAATGAAAAATGGCTAAACACCGCGGCATCTTGGGTTAATGATGCCCTAAATGCGACCGCCCCAATGCCCACTCCAAATTTTGTTTTCTAATTTTTTTTTATTTATTTATTTGTTATATATATATATATATTAGGTTAAAATTTAAATAGTGTTATAAAATGTAATAATATAAAATATTTCAATCAAGAACAAATATATTTTTTTTTGTTAATTTCTTCTAAATTTTTTTCAATAATAATTTTTAAAATATTAAAAATAATAATCACTTAGTGTAATTCTTTTTTTGTCCCTAAGATCCATGATTATATTGAACCGGCCCTGAACATAACAAAAGAAGGACAAAATCACAAAGATCTTTAGAAGCACACATACAATCGATCGATATAGATGTGAAGATAGATGATAACAAAAGCTAGAATAAGTGAAAAGGTGATGCAGGTTCTAATTATTAGAGTTGCGAGAAGAATTTCAAAAATTAGTTCCAATCTGGAACCACAAACAATCATCACTCTAAAGAAAGCTTCGCTTGAGAAAAACGACGAGATAACGGATCTTTTAACACAAGCAGACAACAAAAAAGATGTTTGATAGTCAATTATTTATAGCCAATTGCGATTGAAGTAAAACTCCAAATTAAATCCCTTACGAAGAAATCTAGAGAAATCCGTCGGTTAATTACTACACAAAATTGGTTTAACTTGTATGATGCAATTTTAATAAGAGAGTTTTTTCAAGTATTTTATTTATGTATTGCTGGGTTTTTAATTATTTTGATTATTATAAGATAAAGAAAACATTTCAGAAAAAATGTATTGGAGTGAAGTGATCTATTTTGATTATGTAATTCCGTTCAAAATGCGTTACAAAAATAATATTTCATATTTTACAGTATTATAATACACATAAGTATTTATGTATTTTAACTTCATATCTTGTAAAAAAAAACTTAATTTCTCAGATATAATCCAATAAATTTCAGTAAAAAAAAAATTCTTCAAATATCCCATTAAATATTCGTAATCGGGCCGTATCTTATAATGCAACCCAATATAGCGAAGTAATGGATCCGGACCCAACCCGTTATTTTTGATCCAGGCGGAGCAGACCCGACCGGGGAAACAACTGTGGACGTGTTCTGTTGAGTTTTTGAGATCGATCCAACAAAAGAAGAAATCAATCAATCAAACGGCGGGAGAAGCTAAGCAATGTCGAGGCTATGGGCGAGAGTTGCCGGATTGTTCAGAAGCAAGAGTTTCATCGGAGCAGACCAGACTGGTAACAAGTACTTCTCCAGGATGGAAGAGATCGACGGTCTGGGCGAGTTATTGTTCCTTTCAACCTCTTCTTTTTTTTAGGAGCTCTGAAAAGGATTGTGTTTCTCTTTTCATTCATGAAACAATTCATCTATATATGCGATCGTGTGATAATCACTAGGGATTATAATGTTTTTGATAAGCAGATGAAACTGAACACCTCTTGTTTATCCAATAACATGTTCTGATTTACTTATTTTTATCCTTTCCAGTGAAGGAGAAAAGATGGGTTGTCTTTAGACGAGAAGAGGACCCAACCTCTGTTCCTGGTATCTCTTTCTTCTTCTTTATACTATTGGCTTGTTTCATTTCCTTACCTACATCTATAGGATCTGGTTACATTTTTTTGTTTGTTTGATCAATCTTGTAGTTGAATGGATATGTTGGCTGAACGGGCAGCGAAAACGAGCTCCAACTCCAGAGGTAATATCAAAACTCCTCTTTATTTGTGGTCAGCACAAAGTGTTGTTCTTCACATTGCAACATTACGTTTTGCATTTAGTAGTATCTTGCCTTTTGATATTGGTTCTTTTTTAAATGGTCTAGGAAATGGCTGAACTTGAAGCAAGGCGTGAGCGTGTGAAGCTCAATGTTGCTCGTAGGGGTTCAAGATCGTTAATACATTTTGCACAAATCATTTTCCCTGGCCTGGAGAAGTTCTGAATGAACTAAGTCCAGTGTCATTTTTGCATCTCTGTGTCAAGAAATTCTTGTGCTTTTGTCTATCAAAGTCGCTTCATGTTCTACGCAAATGCTTATTGTTTTCTCTTTTGCCTTCATTTCCTTGTCAAGGTCTCAAGAAAGAAGAGGAGGAGAGGAAAGCCAGAGAAGGAACTGGGCGCAAAATCACGAGCATTGGTAAATTACTTTTAATTCCTATATAATTTGCTCTATTTGTTTGTATATTTATGAAATGGACGGCTTAATGTTGGCTCTTTCTTTGTATAAAGGTAAAGTTGAGGGTCCAGATTTGACAAGCTTTGTTCGCCATTTTCCACCAGATTCAAAAGGTACTACATTTTCTCTGTATCAGTTGATTAAAGGAGTCATCACAGAGTGCTGAAGACTAACCTCTCAGGTTCCGTATGCGCATGTTTTATGAATCTTCTTGTATAATTTGACTAAGGTTGTTATGTACATGCACTCATACTTCGTTGCATTAGAACCAAATCTGTCTTGATTAAGTGTCCTGATAAGAAATGCTTCTGAGGGAATTTGTTGATTCTTTCTGTGTGAATCTATTGCAGTGATGATCATAGTAGTTTTGTGAACTTGAATGAGAGACTTCTTGTGCATTGCTTTGTGAAGTGAAGTCTGTCATTATGATGGAGTTCTGAATAGTAAAAGTGTTCCCTGCACGTCCATTGTGGCTGTAATAGCTTAGAACTTGTTATTCTACCCATCAACTCGTGGAAGTAAGACTGACATTATTAAGTATTTTTGTTTGTTTGTTTGTTAATGCTTTAAGGTGATAAAACAGAGGATGTTAGTGAAGAAGCAGATCAATCAAGGTGAATCGAATCATCACGATTCATAATAGCTCTCGCAAATCATATCTTGTGTTACATTCTTTCCATTTGCCGAGTGCAAATAACAGCATCGATCACTGGCCGACCATAACTAAATGTTCTCCACATTTGCTTTTACAGGGTCAAGGAACATGAACCCGAGATAGTTACTGCAGAACATCAACCACCCGAACCAAAGTAAGTATACCTTTTTAAACGTAACCCACACATTTAGATTCGCGCGTATGAAACATTCTTTTGGATTGTTTGAAACCACTAGTAAGAATCTATATCTATGAACATGAACTTAATAAGGCATTGTGTTCGGATCCAAACCAATAATAGTGATGATGATGAATGCAGGACAACAGAGCCATCAGGGTCTGGATCATCATTTAGGCCCGGGACTTGGCAGCCACCATCCTAAACACATCTCATGTTCACTAAGATAAAAACCAACACACACTTTTTTTTCTCGATTCATCTGTTTGTTGTAGTCTATTGGTTTGAATCTTACATATGATTCAGAGAGAGCTTGTGAGGACCCTAAAATGTGTGGCCTTTCAGGGCTTTCACGTTGTTATTGAGGACTTAGAAGAGTCAAAAATGAGAAGCCATCTCCCTTATGATTTGTTTTGTTTGGTGGAGTTGTCTCTTGGCATTGTGCTTGAGACTTAAATTTTCTTTGTCCTTAAAAGCTTAAGAAGAGCCTATCATTCACCCTCCCTCTTCCTCGTTGACTTTTATTTATTAGGTTTTAAACGATACTATTTCTTTTCTAGGCAAATGAGCATCGTCATGAATCATGATTGAATTTTTTTTTTTTTGTAACACGAATCATGATTGAATAAAAAGTATTTATTTTCATGTCATATATTATAATTTTACTATTCAGAGGAGAAATCCTACTTGGTTTCGGCCAGTTTCATACACCAATTATATAACTTTACAAAAAAAAATTCTGGAAAAAAACAAATATTCTTTCAGCTTTTGACGAAAAGCCAATTATTCGAATGTTCTCACGTTGGTCTTTAGCTGTAAGCTTTTTCAATAATAAATATAACTCTTTCTATAATTTGCAAGAATGAATATTTTATCGCATATCTCAAAAAACATAACGCAATCGTTGACAAGTACAGCTTGCAATCATAGCCATCCTTTCTCCCGTCTTGAGTCCATCCAACGGTTAAAGAAGACACCCTTGACGTGGCCTAGGCATTGTATATTTAGTGAGTGTGTCTGAGAGAGGCTCTTTCAGAAGCTTGACGAAGTCTCTCTCTCTCTCTCTTTCGTTCCTTCCACGATCTTCTTCATCTTCCTATAAACGTCCTTGATCCTTCTTTCTCTTGTAGATTACTGTTTTGATCTTCAGCCATGTATCGACGCGCCACTTCCGGCGTTCGTTCTGCCTCCAATTCTCTAACGAGGCTTTCTTCTTCCTCTTCCCTCGCCTCGACTCCCGCGGCTTCTGCTTCGGCTCCATCAGCGTCGGTTCTCAATCAGACGAGCCAATCTAGGAGCTTCTCGTCGGCTCTACGCTCGTTCCGTGTGTGCTCTGCCTCTACGAGGTGGAGTCATGGTGGAAGCTGGAGATCTCCAGCTAGCCTTCGTGCTCAAGCTAGGGTTTCTGCTCCGGTGATGGAGAGATTGGAACGTAGATACGCTTCCATGGGTATGTCTTGTCTTGTCTGCTTTCCTTTTTTATCTGAATGGTTGCTCTTAATAACTTGTGTAACAAGAAACCTTAATTACCAATTTACCACACATCTGCTTGCATCGATCTGATCTTACGTTAGGCGTTCAGACCAAAAGAAACATTGGTCTGAACTCTATTTTCTAAGAGTATATATATAATATCTCTAAATTGTTAAAAAATTTATATCAAGTTGTCTTTTTTTTGCTTTATAAAATGGAATTTATTTAGATCATGGACAAGCAAACTCATATGATATGAGTTATTTGAACTGAGGTAATAAATTTTCTAATAGTTTTGATTTGAATAAAAACACAGCTTCTGAGCATACATACAAGGATCTCTTGACAAGTCTTCCAAAGCCTGGTGGTGGAGAGTATGGAAAGTACTACTCCTTACCAGCTTTAAACGATCCAAGAATTGGTATGCTTTTCCTCAGACAACTACTACCACTCTCTGTTTCTGTTGTAGTGAATTTCTGGTGAAGGAACACCTTTTTTCGTGTTACTGCAGATAAGCTCCCATACTCTGTAAGGATACTATTGGAATCAGCAATTCGTAACTGTGACAACTATCAAGTCACAAAGGATGACGTTGAGAAAATCCTTGACTGGGAGAATACATCTACTAAGCAAGTTGAAATCGCTTTCAAGCCAGCCCGTGTTATCTTACAGGTGTGTAGCATGGTCTAATCTACCATGACTAGTATGGATTCAGTCGGAACGTACTTACCAGTCTTTTGTTTTTCTTGTCTAGGACTTTACTGGAGTACCAGCTCTAGTTGATCTTGCTTCTATGAGGGATGCAGTGAAGAATCTTGGTAGTGATCCTAACAAGATCAACCCCTTGGTTAGTGGACTGTCTTATCGCTTGGGGTTGTAATATATATGTTTAATCTAGCACTTCTCATAATTTTCCTGCTCTTATCTAGGTTCCTGTTGATCTTGTCGTTGATCACTCAGTCCAAGTTGACTTTGCAAGGTCAGAGGATGCTGCACAGAAAAACATGGAGCTTGAATTCAAGAGGAACAAAGAAAGATTTGCCTTCCTTAAGTGGGGTTCAACAGCCTTCCAGAACATGCTGGTTGTTCCTCCTGGGTCTGGGATTGTCCATCAGGTACAAGATAATACTGTCAATACTAATCCATATTGAAAATTGCAACAGGTTATGTGGAGCATGAGTGTGATTAGAGTATATACTCTGTTTGAATCTCACCATGCTATCAAATGATACTGTTATGATTGATTGTCCTTCTTTGACATCAGGTAAACTTGGAGTACCTTGGACGTGTTGTTTTCAACTCTGGTGGATTTCTCTACCCTGACAGCGTTGTTGGAACCGATTCCCACACCACCATGATTGATGGATTAGGAGTCGCTGGGTGGGGTGTTGGAGGAATTGAAGCAGAGGCAGCAATGCTTGGTCAGGTGAGCTTATCTCCTCTCTACACCTCTAGTCTTTATTTTTGGTTTATGCCGTCTTGTGCACATATTTAAGTTGGATTTGCCACTGATATGGTATTTCAAAAACTTGTCAGCCAATGAGCATGGTGTTACCAGGCGTGGTTGGATTTAAGTTGGATGGAAAGTTGAAGGATGGTGTTACAGCTACTGATTTAGTTCTCACTGTGACCCAAATATTAAGGAAGCATGGTGTTGTCGGCAAGTTTGTTGAGTTTTATGGTGAAAACTTTGATTTTCTTTGTGGACAATTAGTTAAGTCAGTATATACATGTTTTATCCTTTTCTTTTTCAATATGAAGGTGAGGGGATGAGTGAACTTTCACTGGCTGATAGAGCCACAATTGCAAACATGTCTCCTGAGTATGGTGCAACAATGGGGTTCTTCCCAGTGGACCATGTTACATTGGAGTACCTGAAGCTGACAGGAAGAAGCGATGAAACTGTGAGTTTTTCTCTCTCTATCTATCATGTTTCCTCTAGTTTCTGTGACTTACTTGATCAACAACTTGGTTTGCTTTAGGTGTCAATGATAGAATCATACTTGCGTGCAAACAATATGTTCGTTGACTACAACGAGGTATGTACATCTCTTCAGTCAGTTTAGTTTTTGTTTCTTTAGAGAAGTTTGTCAACTCCTGATAATATGGACAATAATGCAGCCACAACAAGAGAGAGCATACACATCTTATTTGCAACTGGATTTGGGACATGTTGAACCATGTATCTCTGGTCCTAAAAGGTACACTTTTCACTTCTTGATAATCATTAGAAAGTTCTGACCCATCTCTCTAAACCTTCCTAAGGTTTTTGACCCATCTTTCTGTTCAACAGGCCTCATGACCGAGTGCCTCTGAAAGATATGAAGGCTGACTGGCATGCATGCCTTGACAATCCTGTTGGATTCAAGGTGAGATGCAACTTTGTGTGGTTTATCATTAAACGCACAATGACTTTTGGTTACTTTTGTTTTGTCTAATCTGTAAGAGACTATTGTTTCTTTGTCTTCAAGGGTTTTGCAGTGCCAAAAGAAAAACAAGGAGAAGTTGTGAAGTTCTCATACGATGGACAACCTGCTGAGATCAAGCATGGCAGTGTTGTTATCGCCGCAATCACTAGTTGTACAAACACATCGAACCCTAGCGTCATGATCGGTGCTGCACTCGTTGCCAAAAAAGCTTATGATCTTGGCCTGACGGTGAGTTCCCACTTTGCTCCTTGACTTTCACCCAGAGATAGCCTGTTGTATAGATCATGTTTTGAATGTTTTTTTTGACGTTATGATTCAGGTTAAACCATGGGTTAAGACAAGTCTTGCTCCAGGGTCAAGAGTTGTCGAGAAATATTTGGATAGAAGGTGTGTTTCCATCTAGATATCTTATATGATCACAGAACATCCATACTGATTCTTTATCTTCTCTGCAGTGGACTCCGAGAGGACTTGAACAAGCAAGGATTCCAAATTGTGGGTTACGGTTGCACAACATGCATTGGTAACTCTGGTGACCTTGATAAATCAGTTGCAGCTGCTATTGAAGGAACTGGTAATAAACATCCTCATGTATATACGAACATACTATATAGTATATTCCATAAACATGCATGTAAAGCTCATTTTTGTTGGTTGGCCCTTTCTGTTTTTTTGTGTGTCACAGATATTATTCCAGCTGCTGTGCTCTCTGGTAACAGAAACTTTGAAGGGCGTGTTCATCCACAAACAAGAGCTAACTATCTTGCTTCACCACCATTAGTTGTTGCTTATGCCCTCGCTGGAACGGTTTGTACTTTTCATCTTTCATTCATGACCTTTAGGATTTGCAGTTCGGAATGCATATGTTTGTGCTTGTTTTATATTATTGATCTCCTGTTATTACAGGTTGATATTGATTTTGAGATTGAGCCTTTAGGAACCGGAAAAGATGGCAACAATGTGTTCCTTAGGGACATATGGCCAAGCAATGAGGAAGTTGCTAAGGTACATTTGTCACACACACTCGCATAAGCTCTTCACATGTGCTAACCTTTGTGGTCCTCTTTTGAATAGGTTGTACAATATAGCGTGCTACCAAGCATGTTCAAGAACTCATACGAGACAATAACAGAGGGAAACCCCTTGTGGAACGAACTCTCTGCACCTGGTTCAACGTTGTATTCATGGGATTCAAACTCCACTTACATTCACGAACCTCCTTATTTCAAGAACATGACAGCAAACCCACCTGGTCCTCGTGAAGTGAAGGATGCCTACTGCTTACTCAACTTCGGAGACAGCGTGACAACGGATCACATCTCTCCAGCAGGAAACATTCAGAAGACCAGTCCTGCTGCAAAGTTTTTAATGGACCGTGGCGTGAGTCAAACTGACTTCAACTCGTATGGAAGTCGTAGGGGTAACGATGAAGTGATGGCTCGTGGCACCTTTGCCAACATTCGTCTTGTTAACAAGCTCTTGAAAGGAGAAGTTGGCCCCAAGACTGTTCACGTTCCCACTGGTGAAAAACTCAGCGTTTTTGATGCTGCAAGTGTAAGTAGTACAAGTAGAATCATCAACCACACAGTATCTAAGTCCTTAACTGTTGACTCAAAAATCACATATTCTTTTCAGAAATACATGAACGCTGGACAGGATACTGTTATTCTGGCTGGTGCTGAGTATGGAAGTGGTAGCTCTAGGGATTGGGCTGCAAAGGGTCCCTTGCTTTTGGTAAGTACTTCACATTTAACTTTAGTTTATATTCTGTGAAAACATGTAACTGAGAGAGGTAAACCAAAAATCTCTAGGGAGTGAAAGCTGTAATTGCAAAGAGCTTTGAGAGAATCCACCGCAGCAACTTGGCTGGTATGGGGATCATTCCTCTGTGTTTCAAGGCTGGGGAGGACGCAGACACACTTGGACTTACTGGTCATGAACGCTACACGGTCCACCTTCCTACCAAAGTCAGTGACATTAAGCCTGGTCAAGACGTCACTGTGACCACTGACACTGGCAAATCGTTTGTTTGCACTCTTCGGTTTGATACAGAGGTAAATTACATAGCAAACAAATTAAAAAATAATTTCATCTCATATCAAAACTTCAACTCTTCTGAGACTTATGTCTTGTTGGAACATGTACAGGTGGAACTGGCATACTATGACCATGGTGGTATTCTCCCCTACGTCATCCGGAGCTTGAGCGCCAAGTGATCAAAGTTTTTCTCAAGTTTTTGACTTTTTTTCGTCAAGTTTTCTTAGTTCCAAATAAAAGCAAATTTTGTGAGCAACTTTTATTCTTTCAGGTTACACTGAACTGTTTTCAGATAAAGAGTTGTTTACAGACGTCTCATTTCATTTATATAACATTCGTTTTGTACCACTTTCATTGTCTGGTTGGCAAAAGATTCGCAAATAACAGTCAAGGAACAGAACCACCAGGTTTTGATAAGCAGTCCCTGTTCTTTTCTTTGCTTCCCAAACCGCTGTGAATTAATTCAACAACCCACAATAAAGAAGTAGTGTGCCTTGCAACATGCTTACAGAAGTGTTTTATTTGACGCCTGTTTCTGAAGAGAATACTCATTCATCAGTGTTGGTGGCATCTGATTCAAAAAAACATTGCTTTGGCTTCGTCACAAGACATCATTCATGATGCTGGCTATCGTGGCCTTTAAGAATCAGTAGAAATAGTTTCACGGGGATGCAAGAAAACAGTAGAGAAACAGCAGAAAAGAAACATAATAAGTCAGTCAAATGACAAAAAAAAAAAAAACATTTCAGTTAAAGCCTCTTCTTGTATACGACTTCAAGGATGGCACTCAACAATTGTCACGCGAGAGAAAAAAAAAAACAAACAAAAGAAAATAAAGAGTTGTAGAAAGAGAATCTGAGACAAGAGCTAATGCATCCACTTCAAATAATCCATTCACCATCTTCAAAACGGTGGTTCATCAAACGTCAGCTCCATCACGACATACACATCATGCTTCACTGCGATAGGTAAGAACAAACAAAGGGAAGACCAATTAGTAATTTCATAAAAGGAGTTTTTAAGAGCGTTATTGATACTTTTTTCCAATTTGCTTATTAAAACCTCGAGATTTTCAGGCAAAAGTACCTGCTGTTGCTGCTGGTAGCCACCACCAGGCTGCTGGTAGTTTCCATAGCCGCCACCAGGGTAGCCGCCATAGTAGGCGTTAGGGTCCTGAGGAGGAGGTGCATATCCGTAACCTTCGTATCCCTGAGGAGGATACCCATAGTATCCACCACCACCACCATACTGGGCTTGATCAGGCTGAGTCTGTGACAAGGAACAAAGTCATCAGATGACATAAAGAGTAGAGAACATAGTAAACTTGTTGCAACGGATACAAACCTGCTTGTTGGAAGTGCTGCGACCCCATGAAAGACGAATGCTTTGTCCGCCAAGTTGTGTTCCATTCAACGAGTTGAGTGCTTGCTCTGCACATCCCCTGAAGCGCACACGGAGAGAGAAAAGAAAATGTAAAACACAATCTCAAAAATACAAAATGAAGTTCGTCTTGATGGTCACACTACCTATTAGCAAACTGAACAAATCCGCAACGTTTTCCTGCTGGAATTTTAACATGAACAAGTTCCCCAAATTGACCAAAAACGGACTTCAAAACATCTTCTGTCACACTTTCATCCAACGCTCCAACAAAAATCTGGTAAAGCCAAAAAAAATGGCTAGCTTACAATCACACATTACACCCTACGTAGAACAGACTTGACGAAGCCAAAACATAATACTCACTGTTGTGTTAGATGGATCACCTTCTCCGGGGTTTCCTTGAGTGGTTTGATATCCACCTGCAAATAACAGACAAGAGAGCTAAGGGGGGAAAAACTCAAACTTCGATATTCGAAAGCAAACAGGCACAAACGTCAACAGTTGCATCCAAATAAGGATCTAGAAATGTCAGCAGATCAAAGCAAATGGCATATATGATACACATACAACTGGAAGATTAGGTAAACAGATTATGAAGTTAGTAGATAACTGATAGACAAATCATTAAGAGTATTCTCCACCTTTGAGAAAACCAAAATACTCCAGATAACATAAATTCCTTCTATGGTCTGAGTAACCAACTTGCAGAAGGGAGAAAAGGTAACAACAACAAAGAGTTGAAAGTATAAATTAAGTGAAAGAAGGAAAAAACTGCAACACTAACTACTGAAGAAGATGGAGTGACAGATATGAAAAAAGACCACAAAAACTCTTCAAAGATTTCAAACTGGAAAAGAAGCGAAATGTAATGAACTGGAATATAATACAACTTAAAGGCAGGGATTAAAGTAAAAGAAAAGACTTATGCTTGAAAAGTAAGGAACTGGAAAATAATTTAGGGTGTATTTAAATAAAGCTAAAGGTAATTTAACTTCTTCTGAAAACATAACCAACTGACCTAAATGAGGCCAGCCAATAAGGTGGTATCATTTTCAGCTCAGATGAATTCCAGGCCTTCTTCTCCTGCTTTAAGACAACATGAGTTTTTTCTTATAAGCTTTAGGATCTTTTTTTTGCGATATTTAAATTCTTAGAAGTGCGGAAAGGCAATAAAGCCGAAGGAAAAGGACTGTATAAAAGCTATTAGAAACGTATAGGCGTTAACTAAAAGAATAATACCCCACGGAAGAGACAATCAAGTAACATATACAATCAATCAACATAGACAGTTAAAGAAAACGTGAGTCCACTCAACATATTCACACACGAGTATCAGAAACAAAGTTAACAAAACACATACCTGGTTGCTGCATTGTAAGAGGCTTCTTGTTAGCAGCCGGACCAGTACGCATAGGCCTAGACGAGCAGTACTGACCATTCATCTCAGTCATAGCCCTTATCTGCTCACTCTCATCCCCAAATCTAACAAACCCGTACCCCTTTGACCGTCCAGTGGTCCTATCAATCACAACCTTAGCACCCTTGACAGAGGTATACACAGCCTTGAACGTCTCGGTGAGCATGTAGTCAGTAACATCAGGCGCCAAGTCTCCGACGAAAACAGTGTGCTCAGGGCCTTCGGACTGGCGCCTCTCACCAGCCCAGTTCAGCTTGAAGGTCTGTTCGCTGTTAGGCATCGGAGTACCATTGTAAGTCTGCAGGATCCTCTCAGCTGCAGCGTGGCTCACGAACTCGATAAAGCCGTAGCCTTCGGAGAATCCGCTCTGCTTATTGCGGATGACTTTGGCTTGTTGAACCTTAAGAGACAATAAAGGTTAAGACTTTCTTCAAAGGGTTTAATAAATAAGCTTTTTGATATTACCTCGCCGGTGATAGAGAAGCTGTTGATGAGGTAGGTTTCGTCCATCCATGGCTGCAAGTCTCCGATCCACAAGGAGCGGATCTCGTCACCTGATCCTGGAGTCTGAGATCCACCGCCGTACTGTTGATGTTGACCTAGAGACGGCGCCGATTGGGGATTCCATCCTGCCGGCGGCTGGCCTTGCTGCATCATCCACGATTGCTGGTGGTGGTGGTAAGCTTGCTGATCGCCTGACCCTGCTGCGGCGGAACCGTTGGCGGCTGGAGGAGGCTGCTGCATCATGACGCGAAGAGACGAGACAGCGGAGGAGATGCAGTTTTGTGAGGGTTGTTATCTCTCGGACAAGGTCAAAAGCTGTCTCGGTTATGTTTTTATAGAACCAAAGGAAAAAACCAAAATATCTTCTGATTTGGGCCTGATATGGCCCAATATAAAAGGTTTTGGCCCATTTAGATTATTTTGGTTTTTCTGATTTAGTTGGGTCATTTTCTGTGGAAATTAGGCCCATTATCTCGATAACATCTTTTATACGGTTCTCTCTGTTTTGAAGTATAAACGAAAACCGATCCAATACAAGCTAGTTTAGCTTGCATGACCGGACATTATCTTAAACCGGTCAGAATTACCTCAGCATTAATGTTCATATTTTGGCAAGCAATGTCTTATGAAGGCAAATGTCTACTCAAAAATAATATTGATTTAGGGAATTCTTTTTAGGATATCACATACTTTACTTCATAGTCGGGTTCGACGCACAACAATGGATTCACGAGACATCTTATCATCCATGTTATCTTCAATATCTAGTCACACGACATCTTATTATCCATGTAATCTTCAATATCTAGCCAATCAATAACCGGAATTGTGTACTGACATTCGATCAAGTCTGGTGAGTTAAACGGGCTCAAAGAATCGAGAGCTAAACACGATCAACATGGTAACATATTTTGGTGCTTGATGAGTATATGTATCTTGATGTTTTTGTTTCGGAGGTCTTTGTGGATGGACGTTAACCTAAGGACCGATTGAAGAACATCTTGGTTTGAGGAGGCCTGATAGTAATGTTGGGTTAAAGAAACTTCAGTACAAGTTACAGAGCTGGTAATGCGGTGGCGAGTACAATAGCCACATGCTGGCCACGCATCTCTAACGTACGTACAGATCAGTACTACTACGATATGATAGTTGCCACATTCACATATATATCTTATCTTTTGGTTACATAAATATTCTCTATGTATTCTCATAATTAAGAAATGTTAAGCTTTTTTGTGAACAAAAATTAGGCTCGTTTCGTTTGTCAACAAAGGTTAGGCTATTCAAAGTAAAATGTTTTTATACTATGGTTTTGTTGATATCGCGTAAGTATACCTCTACATATCCTTGGTTTTAGCTTCGATAATACCTAAAAAATTGATTTTTATTTTATTTTTAGATTTGATGTCTTACCCGTATACATACATATTTTATATAGAGTGTATATTTAACTTTATTCGTTAATGAAGAGACTTTTTTTTTTTGAAACTAATGAAGAAACATTTTCTCTTAATGATTTATGATGTTACAGTCTCTTCCTCTGAAAGTTGTTTGAAAAAGACCAGAACTTGATATATATCCTATCACATGGATGCATGTTACTTCCTTTCAATGGATGTACCTCTTCAGTTCAGACGAAGTACCAATAAGTTCCATCACCAGCATCATCCCAAGAAATAAGCGTTGGTCGCTTCTCCATGTACGTGCTCGGTTGCTAACACCACTAACTCTCACCGTTAGAAATAGGTTGTGGTTGTGAATCTTCTGTCCACCGACTCAACTCTACAATCAACACCCATGTCTATTTTAGAGTTGAATGGGAAGCGGATTCACAACCACAAGCTTCTAACATATAAATAGCTAAGAATATTTTCAATGGGGAGTTCTATCATTAGAGTTCTAAAAATATATATGCGTATATATATATATATATTAATATTATTTTTTAGTTATGGGTTATTAACTTTACGGGAAATTCAATCCAAAATTTTTTAAAATATTTTTTAATATATATATCTATATATTTTTTAGAATTTCAATATATATATATTTCTATTGGAGGTGTTCTAAGCGTTTCTTGGTCCCCACAAGTAGGTCTGGGCATCCGGATCATCGGGTCGGGTTCAGGTCGAGTTTTGTCAGGTCCGGGTCTTGAAAATTTAGGTATCCATAATTTTTGGGTCGGTTCCGGATCGGGTCTTGTCGGGTCCTAGTCGGTTCGGATCTATAATTAAAATATCTATAATTTTCGGATTCGGATCGAGTTCGGGTGTTTAGGATATAAAAAGGAAATGAAATACTCAAATTCCATCGAATTTAGTCAAAATTTATCATATATATTTAAAATTTTACAAAATAACTTAAAATAAACTATTAATAGTTAAAATAGAATATTTTTAATTCTATATTTTACATTTCAAACTTCATGTTACTTAAAAATGTTACAAAATAATGACAAAGATTGTTAATAAAAATATATTTTAAAATTTTTAAGTCGGGTTTGAATCGGTTCTTATCGGGTTGGGTCTATTCAGATCGAGTTTTTTTCGGGTCCGGGTCTATTCGGGTCGGGTTTTTTCGGGTCCGGATCCATTCGGGTAGAAAAATTTTGGACCCAATAGATATTTATAAATTTTCGGTTCGATTTTAGATCGGATATTTTCAGGTTGGTTCCGATTCGGGTTTTCGGGTCCATGTTAAAAATGCCCAGGCCCTACCCACAAGGCTAGACGGCAGTTTTCCAACAGGCTACTACACCCCTGACCCAAGTTACGTCGCTAACCAAAGTGAATTTTTTGTAGTTATCTTTAATTCATTCCTAACTATATTAAACAAAATAAGAACGAATAGAAATCTGGATTCAGTTTTTGTTTCATAGTACCATTTAGAAAATATATTAGGTTGGAGTCGGTAACTCTTTTTTTTTTTTAAGTCGGTAACTTCAGAAACTATAATTAAGCATTCCAATTTTTGAAAATGTTATTTAAGTTTCACAGCTAAACAATTCCCTAGCGATCACGTTGACAATGGCACATGCTGGCCACGGATCTCTAATGTACACCACAAAAACTTTAGCCTAATTTGTAAGTTAATTAAATATAATCATTTTGGTCAGTTAGCCGAGTTAACACTTCTATATACAGTACTAGGGCAAGTCCGCGCTTCGCGCGGGAATTTGTTCCAATATATTCATTCTAACATTTTTTGTAACTGAAAATAATGATATTTTTCTGTCGAACTTGTTTGTTGCAGAAGAATTGAAGTCAGTAAATGTTGAGGTTGACTAAATTTTGTAGAACAATTGTTATAACTATTAATGAAATTGTGTTTTATTTTTATTATGTATGTATAGATATTTTAATTTGTTTGTTTTAGTAGAAATTATTTAATTTTATTTCTGTTATTTTTTGTTTGTTATTAGGTTATTGTGCATTAAGTTTTTCGCTGGACTATGCAAATATATATATATTTCTAGTTTCATATCAATATTAAATTATGGTTGAGCTTTTTGTTTAGTATTTATAAAAATATATATTTAAATTATTCTCAATAATATTGTAACGTTTATTTTCAGAATTTTAATTAAAATCACTATTTATTTTATTGTTTTTGTAAGTTATATATGATACTGAATAGTTTTTAAACGATAATTATTAATTTATAGAAAATAATTTTTAACATTGCCCTTGCTAAATATAATTTGTTTATTAGATATATACATCTAAATAATTTATTTTTATTTATTAATATTCCGATTATACTTAAAACTAACAACTTATATATATAATGTTAAACATATTATTTAGCTATTAATATGTCTAAATTAATAATAGTTAATGATTATATGACTATTCCATGGTAGTGATGGTGATGGGAGACTAATACCATCGAATAATTTGTTACGTGCTGTATTTATTTGTGTGTGTTTGCTGTGTATATGTTTTTGTTGTGTATGATAATTCTATAATTTCATTGGGTAATTGTGTTCTATAGATTTGCCAGAGTAAAACTCTTAGACGTGATCTCTTTAATAACAGAACAAAATTTTACATAATCTTTAGCAACATACATAATAAGCCAACCAGAATATTTAGTAAGGAACAAAGATGAGAGAGAGTTTTAGAAAGCTGCATTATTGATAACAAAAAAGCAGCTGGAGATTACAATCTTTGGCAAGAAAAACACCTGTCCTCTCTTTTACCAAAACAAAGAGAAGATTCAAAGTACATGAAGATGACATTGCATGGAGATTCAATTTTATTCACTAAAATTGGGGACATTGCTCTACTGTTCTTCTTTTTTACAACTGAAAAGATTCAAAAGTAGAACACAAAGAATTCGTAGATAATAAATTGAAGACATAAAAAAAAGGGAAAAAAATTGAAGAAACCAAGGAGGCAAGGACATCTCTGATCGTGTTTCCGCTGCCTCAGGGGCTTCATAAGAGCCTGTGTTACTTCCTCCGCTAGCCACAATCCGGGAAATAGAGTCAGCCAGCAACCAGGAATGAAAATGTTAAGCAACAAAGCAAGCTATACATAGCTAGCTTATGTACATAGCTATGGATCCTGCTGTAAATGATCGAGTAGCCATTGGTCAATAACAGCTCAAAAGGTCTTTTTACTGTAATTTCCAAAGCAAAAACACATGAAAAGAAAAACTTACCACGGTAACGTCCGAGAAGCTTAACAAACCCGATACCGTTCTCATTACTCTTTGCTTGAACATGTGATGTGTTGATTGCTCGCTGATCCCCCTCATCTTTAACCTGTTGTTATTGTAGTGATCAAGCAATGGTTTCATCCAATTCAGTATTCCATTTTCTTGTAAATGTTTAGAAATTACAATAGTGAATTGTGTTATAGCGGGAAAGAGGGAAGGAACCATTACATTCATTTGCTTCTGGACAGTTCTTGGTCTCGTCGTTGGTTTTCGAGGAGGTTTTTTTTCCAACAAAGGCTGTGAAATCTTTTTCAGCTTCTTACCTTAACAAAGAAACAGAGGATTTCAGGTTCTGCAAATATCCATCACCGCCTCCTTCGCTACTACCTCTGTTGACGCCAGTGATCCTTGTGGCTCATCTCCCAGTTTGTTAGAAGCAGCTCCTCTTGTCCTCAGATTCCAAGGGAAGCTTCTGAAACGGCATCACTGACTCCATTTATTAAAGTCGATACATTTGGTTTCCAACGGCATCATCTCTCAGTCGGTAGAAGGAGACAGAGAAGAAGAAGCAAAGGAAAACAATAACTTGACGCACCTGAGGAATCTCTGCTGACCAGTAGATAAGGCAGATGAAGTTATGGAGTCGTTTCGATCTCTCCACGGCGGAAGGCTCGCTGAATCAAAAAACGTTGATGAACAAACAGTAAGAAACTCGCCGGAATCATTTGAATAAAAAACATCAAAATCTGAAAAGGTCCTTAAGATGTAACGAAGAGAGAAAGACTGACCCCTATTTATACTGAATAATCGCCGCCTTTCAGATTGAACGAACATTGAAGAGGGCATAGTGGGGGAGTGCAAAAGGGGATTGATGACGAAACTCTAACAGAGAACGTTACAGCCGATGTGAAGTATCCGAATCGGTTTCATTCAGCGGCGCACGAAAGAGAAGAAAAAGCTCGAGTATCGTCCTTCGCCGATTAGGTTTAGAGTGAAAAAAGCCGTCCCAGGCTAGACCCCATCGAAGTCACAGAAGCCCATCTACGATGAAGAAAGCGAAGCCCAATAAATCACTCTTTTAATGAAACGATGCGTTTCACGGGAAGGGACACGTGTCACCTTGAGATTCAATGACTTGATGACGTGGATGGCCTTAGGAAAGAGTGAAACATTACTTTATATATATAGATTGCGTATGTTTAATATTCATTCATCAATGAAGACACATTCCCTTAACTGATTTCTTATGTTATTATCCTTTAGTCTCTTTTGAGTGTTATCTATTATTATAAAGTAGGGATTAAATTCCTCCCATGAAGCCACATAGGATGACAGGTCACAAATGCAGTCTTTCTAAGTATGACACGTGTCCGAGACAAACAAAACACATCGTTTCATTAAATCTTCAATTTGATGGGCTTTGATTTATTCCCATGTGTTTACATGTTTGGGCTTTAAAATTAAATGTTTTCCGGTCCGAGTAGATGGAATCGTCCCTAACCCTAAATCTAATGTAACGAGGAGATGGAGATTGTCTCTCCCCTTCGTTAGGCGGAGGTGACGTCTGAACTTCTCCATGCTATTTAAAATGGTGCCATTTATGGTGGTGTACCCGGAAGTATAAAAAGGTTAGATATCCTCCTCTCACAATCATCTTTTAAATCTGATTTACGAAGTTCTTTCCTTACCTTATTCGTTTCAGCGACCTCGCCATGGCAACCCGCAACTTCTCGGCGTGAGTGGCGTTCATCTTTTCACCGCCGCGTGGAGGTCGCGATCAACAGCCATCTCAGCTCCCAAAGTCGTCGATCTCAACTCAAATTGCAGAGGATATGAAGCCGCAATTTATTCTTCATCAAGCAACGACCTAATCCCGTGTAAAGCTTAAGATCGGCTGATATAAAATATTAGTTTACATTTTTTTCTCTTTTGTTTTACATATATTTGCACTTTGGTCCTTTCTCTTTTGTTTTTGAGCTCAAGCTTCGCCTTCTTCTTCTTCGTCTTGGTGCTTCTTCGAGAGGCTCGACTTCATGATCGGTCCCGTTGCGGTGATGAAATCCACCGCCGCCGGAGGTTTGAAACATGCATTGAAGAATCCGACCGGATCTAAATCGAGTGGAAGCTCTTGGAGGATGATGATGAGGTGGGTGATAATGATTGTTCAATTGTGATGTGTTGGGTCTCTTAAAGTTTCCGACTTTCATTTTCCAATTGCATATATACTATGATAATAATCACAAATATGTTTTTCAAAGTTTATATCTTTTGCTATCATTGGTTTTTGATGGAGATTTTGTTCTTGATTATGCAGCAACGAAGGTGAAGATCCTTATGCATCTATACAGACGGGTCAGGATGACCTCTTTCAGGATTTTGGGTTATCGTCTGGTGTGAATCTGCAGCCACAGCAAGGACAAGTATGTAACAACAATATTGGAGCTCAGTTCGATTCCTTTAGTGGATACCTTCCTCAAGTCTGTAGCTTTACTGGGGGGAACAACGGTTTACCATCTTTTGGTGGAGTTGTCTATAGTAGCAGCATTAGATCATCACAACTTGATTTGGGGCCACATCAAGTCTGTAGCTTTATAGGAAGAAACAACAATTTAGTGCCTTGTGGAGACAAGGAACAGGTCCAAGTATGCTGCGTTGTGGTGGAAATCAATTCTTCGTCATCTGTTGGAGGTGTTAAGGAAGAGTTGGAGGAAGAATGCTCAAGAAAGAGGTAAAAGAACCTTTAAGAATCTAAATCCTCGGAGAGTGGAGGATGTGGATCCGAATGGAGGTGAAGGGTCTTCGTGTAGGGAGCTGGCGAGAGCGATCTTGAAGTTGGGAGAGGTGTACGAGAGGATCCAAGGTGCGAAGCAGAGGATGATGATTGAGTTGGAGAAGCAGAGGATGGAAGCTGCAAAGGAGCTTGAGTTGCTTGAAAGATCCAAGCTTGGCAAACGTAGAGTTGCTGCTTCAGGTAAAAATATAAACTTTCTTTGTCTTTTTCAAGCAAATTGTGGATATATGGTAAAAGTTTTCATTTTTATGTGCTTTTATAGATTGAAACTTTAGCTTGCCATGTTTCATATTGTTGCTTTGGAACCATATTTTTGAGCATCTACTCAATTGAGTTACTGAAAAATTGAATTGTGTTTTGTTGTTATTGTATAGGTAAGAAGTTGTAAGGGTTAGATTGTGGAGAAGCTATACTGTGGTATACAATTGAGTTACTGAAAACTTTAGCTTGTCAGGTTTCATATTGTTGCTTTGGAACCATATTTTTGAGCATCTACTCAATTGAGTTACTGAAAACTTGAATTGTGTTTTGTTGTTATTGTATAGGTAAGAAGTTGTAAGGGTTAGATTGTGGAGAAGCTATACTGTGGTAGACAAGGAGCAGTTGTTGGACCTGAGAGCTCATTCGGAAAACAGAGCCTCTATTTGTATTATTTGGGAGAATTATTAACTTGAGTGGTCGCATATTAACACCAATGCTTTTTCTCTTCTGTTTATTTCTCTTTATAAGGTGTGCTTTTTCTCTTCTGTTTACGTCTCTTTATAATAAGGTATATTGGTAGCAAAACAGATTGATGAAAGAAACTCATATACACTAAAAACATCTAAATGATCATAAAAGATCTAAAAACAAATACTAAAATTCATTAAAATAATTATATCTCACATATATGTTCAAATTAACTTATACTAACAAGTTTATCAAAATTTGGAAGGATTTTTTTTTTTTGAAAACAATAGAAAATGTTATGTTTCATCCTGAAATATATAGATAAAAGTAGTATTTTATATTTTTCTTTAAAAATCTATAAGCCTCATTGTAGAAATATACATTGGAACATACATTTATAATAGGATTTGTATAATATAATTTCTCTATTTTAAGCAGAAAATATGAAGATATATATTAATTCGTTCAAAAAATGTATACAAATACCGATACGGATGGCAATTAATATTATTATTTGCTTTTCTTTTCAGAAAAAAATAAATACATCGATCTTATCAATCAAATTTCGTGTAGCTACCAAATGGCCAAATACTAATCAAACTACAACATAACTACAACAATATATCAAACTCAAATACACGCCTCACTCAAACAAATGTAAAACTAATTAAACATGAGAACAACCAATGTTTACTTAACAATATTTCATAATATTATATATATAAATTATCTGTGAAAATTATTTTATAACTGACATCCCGCCCGTAGGGCGGGTCGGCCCTAGTATATAATATACTTCCCTATCGTTGGAAAACATATAGAAACTTGATATCTTCCCCATCATCACATGTACTCCCCTACAATGGCTGTGCCTCTTCAAACGAAGTACACTTTAAGTCCCATCACAAACAACATCCCGAGAAGCCATCGTCCGTCGCTTCTCCGTGTACGTGTTACTTGCTCTCTCACCCCCGCCAAGAAGTCTCATCCTAACCGTGAGAAGCTCGTTCTTGAGAAACGCCTTGTGAATCCTCCTCCCTCCAACGACCCAACTCTACAATCTACATGGACCCACCGGTTGTGGGTCGCAGCGGGTTGCACCACCGTGTTTGCCTCTTTTGCCAAGTCTATTATCGGAGGGTTTAGTTCTCATCTCTTGCTCGAACCAGCTTTAGCCGGTTACGCAGGATACATCTTAGCTGATCTAGGCTCTGGTCTGTACCACTGGGCCATCGATAACTACGGTGATGAGTCAACGCCTCTTGTAGGAACCCAAATCGAAGCTGCACGAGGTCACCACAAATGGCCTTGGATTATCACCAGACGACAATTTGCAAATAATTCACACGCTTTGGCTCGTGGCATAACCTTTACGGTTCTGCCGCTAGTTCTTGCATGTAATGACCCGGTGGTTCATGGCTTTGTGAGTACGTTTGCTTTTTGTATATTGCTTTGCCAACAGTTTCATGCGTGGGCTCATGGAAGCAAGAGCAGCCTTCCACCTCTAGTGGTGGCGTTTCAGAACATGGGGCTTCTTCTTTCACGGAGACAGCATGTGAATCATCACAGGCACCAACTTACGTATATGAGTTACTGCATAGTGAGTGGGGTGTGGAACAATGTTTTGGATGAGAATAAGATCTTTGAGGCATTAGAAAAGGTGTTATATGTCCAGTTTGGGGTGAGACCTAGGTCATGGAGCGACCCAAACTCCGAATGAACAGAAGAAAATCACATCTCCAAAAACCTTGCATACATTAAGCATCAAGGAAAAAAATTCTTAAGAAAATTTCTTAAATAAGTAAATCATTTAATCAATTTTTTTTGAAACTTAAAATCCATATTTTTTCTTCTTTTTTTGTAAAATCTATATTTTTCCTTTTTTTGTTTTATCTTATATCTCATGTGCGTAATAATGTTCGTGTTGATTGTCTCATTAAAAACACGAAGTTTTTTCTTTTTCCATATAAACTCTCGAGCATTTTCCCAAAAAAGCTTAATGGAAGATTAACTATTCCTAATTTACAACTTATTCAATAATTAAAGTAAGAATGTGGTTAATATATTTACAGTCATCTTTTATTTGTTTCAAGGTAAGTCAAGACGCCAAACTGCCCACTTTTACTATAAGGAAAATGTATATTACATACGATTTAAGTTGTATAATTTCAACTTGTGATTCCGTATAAAAATGTAAAGCCTTTGGTTGATTATGTTCCCTAGTTTAGTAAATAAAACTATGACTTTCCAATAAAAAAGGCACACTTGAATAACTCATGAAATTATGTAATCTCATAACAATTTAATTTTTATTAATTTGAGAATTTCTTATCTCTCATGTCTCAACAATGAACCTCGTTTAGAATATAATAACCAGTTATGCGCAACTCTTTAGATCGAATACTTAGTCATTCAAAAGATTTCTTTTTAGTTTTTAGCTATATGAAGAAGATCAAGTTACAGTACTTAACAGGTGTCCCTCAATCTTGGCTATATTTTCCGTCTTTATTTATGTTTTAAAAAAATGTTTAATACTATTTTTAAGGGTATTTTTTCTTCTAAACACATGTAATAAGATCTAGACAGCCTTGCTGGCGATTAATGGAAAGTGGGAGGTTTTTTCGGCGCGGATAACTGAATCTCATTCATCGTTGACATATCTCTTTATAGTAAGGAATGCATTGGTTTGTCTTCCAGATCATCATTCATTAAATTGGCACATCTCAAAAGCGCACATTACATAGAGAATCTGATCCACTAACCTCTGGTGACGCGGACATCGCCGAGAGACGCGGCATCGTTATCGGAGACCACCTCCACTTGACCACATGAAATTAAAGACAAAATAAAATAAAACTTTTTTAAGAATGTTCATGTAAAATAAATATGCTTACAATTAAATATATTACATATTTATACTATACATTTTTAGTAACTATCAACCAATAATATTTAATCAATTCAAATATTTTTAACTAATATTTTAGAAACAATTTATTAATATTAATTAGTGAAATCTAAAAATGTAATTTTTGGGAAGCAAAAAAATTCAAAATATATGATTGAACTATTTTGTTGAATTGTTAGTTGTTTGTTGGCAGGGTAGGGGGGCTAATATCATTTTAAAATGGTGGGTGTTAATTAGTTAGTCCTTATACAAAAAAATAAAGGATCCAAAATTTGAGACTTTTTCTATACAGTTTCACAGCTTGTAATGAGCTAGCGATTACAATAGCCCCACGCTTCTCTAACGTACACCACAACATAATTGTAGCGTCATCTCTTCGTCTCTCATTTGTTTTTACCTTTGAAAAACATGTAAACGTTGATACCTTTCACCCATAAGCCATAACCTTTCTCTCAATGGCTGTATCACTTCAAACCAAGTACCCTCTAAGACCCATCACCAACAAAGTTCCAAGAACCCACCGTTCTTCACTTCTCCATGTTCGTGTCACGTGCTCTGCTACTACCACCACCACCAGGCCTCAACCTAAGCTTGTGGTTGAGAAACGTTTTGTGAGTCCTCCTCTTCCCAACGACCCATCTCTCCAGTCAACATGGACTCATCGCTTATGGGTTGCAGCTGGTTGCACTACATTGTTTGCCTCGTTGGCTAAATCCATCGTTGGAGGGGTTGGTTCTCATCTCTGGCTCGAACCAGCTCTAGCCGGTTATGCAGGGTACATCCTGGCTGATCTAGGCTCTGGTGTGTACCACTGGGCCATTGATAACTACGGAGATGAGTCAACTCCTATAGTAGGCACCCAAATCGAAGCGTTTCAGGGTCACCACAAGTGGCCTTGGACAATCACCAGGAGACAGTTTGCCAACAATCTACACGCTCTGGCTCGAGTCATAACCTTCACGGTGCTTCCACTAGACCTTGCGTTTAATGACCCGGTGGTTCATGGCTTTGTGAGCACGTTTGCGTTTTGCATAATGTTTAGTCAGCAGTTCCATGCTTGGGCTCATGGAACCAAGAGCAAGCTTCCACCTCTCGTGGTGGCGTTGCAGGACATGGGACTGCTTGTTTCAAGGAGACAGCACGCGGAACATCACCGAACACCGTATAACAACAATTACTGCATTGTGAGTGGGGTTTGGAACAAAGTTTTGGATGAGAGTAAGGTCTTTGAGGCATTAGAGATGGTGTTGTATTTCAAGCTTGGCGTGAAACCGAGGTCATGGAGCGAGCCAAACTCTGAGTGGACAGAAGAAAAAGACATCTCCAAGAACTAAGCATAATCAACCTTTAGAATGTATGTTTCAAAAACAACTATATATACATGTACAAGAATATTGAAGGAACATACTGATATATGAACTTTTTGTAATGTTTTATGCAATAGCGTGAGTGTATTGAGTATAACATGTAACAGTTTTAAGTATCAGATCCATCGCCTGAGTGAGCGAGGTAGCAAGACAAAATTGACTATAATTCCTGGTTAATTGAAGGGTATGTGATTTCTCAATCGGAATCGAAACCAATGTCTTATGATAAATCCCTTCAAATAATAAATACAATTCATCTTTTGTAAGGGTGGGTTTGATAGGGGCAGGGCTCATCTCATGACCCAAGTATAACAATGAACAATTTTTTTCTAAAACATAAGAAATTTAAAAACTTAATTTGTCATATTGCTTTAACTAAACAAAACATGTCAAAATAAATAACTTACTAGCAAAAAAACGAAGAATACACTTCCAAAATGAAATTATCTAAATAATCTTATTGGCGATGCAAATGCTTTTGATTTTGAAACTGTTAGTTCATGAGACATCCAAAGATTTTCTAAAGTATATATCCCTTCCTCTACCGATATTGTGGTTATTCTTAACCTTTGCGATCGATTTTCCATTCACTATAGACATTGAACATTCGGAGATGAAAAATGCAATCACCTAAATTTGGAAAGATTTGATTAAGGCCCACAAGATGCGACTAAAGCCACTCCTGAATTCCTCAAGGGATATAGTGTGATAGAGGGGGAGGTGGGCAGAGTTGGCTGTGTAATCGCGTGGAACTATATTCATGGTAAGCAAAACTTTTATACAAAAAGAAAAACTTTTAAACACTTTTAGACGCTAGAAGATTCCATTGGTAAAAACTGCGTTTTGGGTAGTAGATGGAAGCCACAGGTGGTCACTGAGAGGACCGAGGCAATGGATCCTAAGAAGAATATGATACAGTTCAGAGAGATGGAAGGAGATCTGATGAAAGAGTTCACGAGCTTCCTATTCACAGTCCATGTGACCCCGAAGCAAGGCGGACCTGGAGGTATAAGTGGGAATATGAGTTTTAATCCGCGGACCCGCCCCATCTGATCAGCTGCGGGACGGGTGCGCGTCAGCAGATATCCGTGATCCAAAATCCACCAATCCACATTCGTCCCGCATAAATTATTTATAATCCGCACCCCGATTTTTTTTAGAAAGAGTAAATATTTTTTAAAAAAATTAAATCTAAATAATATATAAAATTTTAATTATAAATATATTATTTATATTAATTTTTATAATAATTAAATTAGATAATTATTTTTAAGAAAATATATATAACCCACAGGTTACCTGCAAACTTGAGTGGAGCAGATACTGATATAAAATTACGGATTGTACGGGTCAGATTTTTGGCAAAAAAAAATTGAAATCCACAGATTGACGGGTTAGCGGGGCGGGTTTAATCTGCAACCCAGCCCTATCTGGAGGTGTGGTGAAATAGCACATGGCATATGAGAGGTTTGACGAAAACGTGGCGCACCCGGAGAGTCTTCTCCAAATGTGTGTCAAAATGTCCAAAGACATGGACGAAATGCTTTTGTCCAAGGAATAGACATTCGTCCAGTTTCTGTATATGCACTTATCTTTATGTCCGTGTCTTTTTTATCTTTATGTATTTGGTGTTTTATTTCAATAATGCGCTCTCTAAATCTAAAATGTGGGTATATGAAAGAATGTTATCAGAAATATATATATATATATATATATAGTATTTTATGTTTTCTGGGTCTTTGATATACGTACATCATCTCCTTCTTTATGTCGGTGTCTTTTTCATCTTTCATGTATTTGGTGTTTTATATCAAAAATGTGCTCTCTCTCTAGATATAAAGAGATGTTAGCAGAAAAAAGAGAGAACATTGAAAATAGAGGCTTTACTGGTTTAACAATTTTATTTTATACTCATTCATTGCATGTATACATCTCAATTCATATTCATAAGACATGTACAATAATAAATAACGAACCAGCTTTATGACAACAATAAAAGAGCTTATTATATCGAACCTGGTGGGCAGGTTCTTTATCCATCGTTTGTAGTCTTCTAACGTTATGTTCCTTTTAATTTCAGTACCAAATCCCAAAATTCCTTATCCAAATGTTCGCATCGCCAACGGAACTCGCTCAAAGACTCCCTACACTTTTCAAGCCTCACGAAAACAGGAATCAGCTCGGCCGGATCATCTGTTCTCTTGTCCAATTCTTCAAGCCTTATCTTGATCAATCTCATCACCGAGATGTAATCTTGTTCCATTAGTCCTATCATCCTAATAACAATTATGTTTGGTTTCCCTGTCGGGGTTTCTGGCCTGACACTTATTTGTTCGAATAGATTCACCAAGAAATCGACTTGTTTGAAAATGCAATCGGTTGTGTAAGACGAGACTCGTTGAGTCTCCAAACGCTTTTCTTCAATTTTCTCTTTTATGTTTGGAGCAACGCCTAAAACCTCCGCAATGCTTAAGTAAATATTTAGATATTCATTGTACCTATTCAAATAAACAACAATTTTTAATAATCAAAATATAACAGAAAATAAAAAGAATAATATCAATATCCCTATCAATCTTTCTAATCCTTCAAACCAAAAGTATAACCAAATACATATATGATCTTACCATTGAACCCATGGAGCCAACTCTTTAGTAGAACGAGATGAATCTATATTAAGATCATCCAACTTAAGATTACTCTCTCCTTGGTTATAAATCAAATTACGATGACTATTAGTGCCACGAAGACCATCTTCTCCTTCATACCCATTTTCGGATTTAATCATATTATGGATAAGAATGAGACATTTAGAAGCCACGCACACGTCCGTCGTCACACACAGCCTCTGCACAATCGCACTGATGGTCTGAGGACAGTAACACGTTTTCACTGTTGATTGGAGATATTTGACGTATTTGTCGGAAGGTGGTTTGTGCGAGGTATGAGTCGTGGCTTTCAAGATAGCTTCGTCAATGGTTTTGGTATTCACGGAACTACACAAATGAACCACGTTGAGTTTCATTTGTGATGCTTTGTCTTTTAATATGCCACTCAAGGTTGTGATTTTTCCCATTTGAAATGTTTGTATATTGAGAAATGTGGGTTTGCATTTTGTAATATTTGAAGGGCTCGGTCAATATATATATGTGTGTGTGTGTGCTAAAATTTGTTATTGAGTATGGTCAAGCACGTTTGAGTAAGATCATACCCGTTTGAGTAAAGATTAAACACGTTCTTATCTTCTTCATCTTTTTTTTTTCCTTTTTAAGGCACGTTCATAATCATATCTTTAATTAGTCCACATACCAGATAGATTCTTAGACCGGATCTTTTTTTTTTTGTAAGTTAGACCGGATCTTTTCTTAGACCGGATCTTATATCATTATCCAATATGCACTTAAAAATTGAATACGTATATATATCTTGGTATTTTATTAAAATGATTTTTTCAACTGTTTTTTTTTTTGTTCTGTCCATATTATGCTTTATATCTTTCTATATATAAAAAGTAGATTTTTCTTTCCTTCAATTTCCACCTAATCTTTTGATGCTCTACAAATTTATTCCTAAATTTTATGTACTTATTATTTATATCAAATCTATTAAAAAATTTCAATAATCCATCTTTTCTAATCAACCTTTCATTTTAAATCCTACCAAAATTTGTCATCAAGCTTTTCAACAATTGATAATTTAGTAAAACTACACAATATAATTCAAAAGTATCTAAAATAATAAATAGAAAAAATTAATAAAACCAAAGGAAAATTATTTATGATATTGATTTTTCATGTTTCATTGGACAGTCCTTAACAAAAAGTGAGTCTCATATAATATTTTATTTTGAATCACTAGACTGCCGCCCAAAAAATCACTAGACTAAAGTTTTTTTTAAAAAAAACTAGGCAAAAAACTATCGAAAACCACAACCAATATTTAATACATAATCAAAATAAGAAATTAAAAAATTTTAAACAATAAAAACTTAACAAAATATAACAAAAAAAAAACTTACTAAAAGTACAGAAATATCAATAATAGATATAGGTTCTCATTGGGATTTTAACTTTGATGGCTTTAGAGGTTTTGATTTATTTCTAAAGTCTGTTTTAAGAATCAAGCTTTTAACTTTTTAAAGTCTTAAAAGTCTTTCTAAAAAATTTCAAAGCCAAAATAACTAATTTTACACTTAATTTGGCTTTTTTTTTTCAAAGCCACAAATTTAGGCATTTAGCAATTTCTAAATCATTTCAATTTTTTAAAAGCCTAAAGTTTTAACAGCCAATTCAAAATTAAAAGCCTCAACAGTAAAAGTTTTAAAAGTCATAAACAATCTGACCCATAGAAAATTCAGAAGAACAAAAACCAGAAAAATCAATTTACGATAATTCACGTTTCATCAAACTTATAGTAAAAAAGTGTGTATCTTAGAATTTTCTTTTTTGATTTTTGGCCACCGAACTCAAACTTTACAAATAATCTAAAAAAAGAAAGAAATTGAAGGAACCACAATCAACTACTAATACATGATAAAATAGAGATTTAGAAAAAGTTAAAAATATAAAATATAAAAAACTATAAAGAATTAGTGAAAATATATAATATAATTAAAAATACATAAATTCAAAGAAAAGATACAAAATTATGAAAAGAAAAAAGTAGAGAAATCTATTTAAAATATTACCTTTTCACATTTCATTAAACTAAATTGAACAGATTTATTTATTTTTAAAATAGTATATCTCATAGAATTTACCCTCTTTCTTGGTAACAAAACTCAAGTTGGAGAAAATTAATAAGAAATTCATGAAAAATTACAACCAAGAATTAATACATAAGACCAAATACAATGGTGATACTCCCACATGAGTCCTTAATCATATTTTAAGCTTATATTTTTTTTTTCAATAGTTAAGGATTCAAATCAAAAATACTCGTCCAATGGCGATCCCGAAGAAGGAGTCCTTAGGAATAAAATAATAATTTAAAAAAAAAAAAAATTTGAAATTTTATTAATTGCATTATTAAAAAAAAAATATACAATGATTGAATAATATTCCAAAGATACTAATTATTAATCTTGATTACCAAATTTATTCCAAATGTTTTCGATCAAATCATTCTTCAATCGATCATGAGTTTTCCTATCACGAAGATCATTGCGGTCGGGAAATGTATCATTGAACAATGTAGGAATTTCGTTTAGGACCTCCGAGGTTCTGGAAGATTCTCCTTCTTGAAAATCTGAAATATTAACCCGGTTTGTATAACCATCTCGTTCATCTTGAACTATCATATTGTGTAGTATGATACATGCTCTCATAATCTTCCCTATCTTCTCTATGTCCAATGTACGAACCGGGTTTTTCACAATCGCAAACCGAGCTTGCAATACTCCAAATGCCCGCTCGACATCTTTTCGGGCTGCTTCTTGCCATTTAGCAAATAACGCTTGTTTGGGACATTGAGGGAGTGTGATAGATTGGATAAATGTTGACCATTTTGGATATATACCGTCTGTGAGATAGTATGCCAACTTATACATGTGTCCGTTGACCATGTACCTTACCCTCGGAGCTCGACCTTCTAAAATATCGTCAAAAACAGGAGACCGATCGAGGACATTAATATCGTTTAAGGTACCTGGAAGACCGAAGAAAGCGTGCCATATCCAAAGATCTTGTGAAGCTACAGCCTCTAAAACAATCGTCGGTTTTCCGGATCCACGTGTGTATTGTCCTTTCCAAGCGGTTGGGCAGTTTTTCCACTCCCAATGCATACAGTCAATGCTCCCGACCATCCCTGGAAAACCGCGTTGCTCTCCAATATAGAGTAGTCGTTGAAGATCCTCCTTTGTAGGTCGTCGTAGATACTCATTGCCAAATAACTGTATAACTGCGTCAGTGAAATGATGTAAACAAGAGTGTGCTGTGGTGTCAGCAAGTCGGAGATATTCGTCAACCGAGTCAGCCGCTGTACCATAAGCAAGCAGACGAATAGCCGCCGTACACTTTTGTAGTGATGATAGACCCCACCTCCCGGTTGCATCTTTTCTCTGCTGAAAGAATATAAAGTTCTGCTTGAGGGCTCTGACAATATGCAGGAATAAATTCTTTTTCATGCGGAAACGTCTTCTAAATATTTGTGCCGAGTATGTCGGATCTTCACTAAAGTAGTCATTCCATAACTGATCATCTCCTCCTTCACGGTCTCGTTCAATATAAGCACGGTTCGCCTCATCATCGGGTTGGTCCTCCACTATGTCGTTGTAGTAATCTTCAACGATTTCATCAACAAGTTCGTCTATTCTTTCGTCTAGACCATCAGATGAAGATGATGACATTTTAAGAAGTCCTAAATAAAATTTTTCATATTAGGAATATTATAAAACTTTAATTTTGAACTTTTTTATAAAAAATTTGTCATATTAGGAATATAATAGAACTTTAATTTTGAACTTTTTTTAAAAAAATTTGTCATATAAGAATATAATAGAACTTTAATTTTGAACTTTTTTGTATAAAACTTGTCATATTACTAATAATAAAAAAATTTTAATTTTTAACTTTCATTTGATTCTTTTAAACTTCAAATTTTAAAAAATCCATTTTGGTTTCTGATTTTACTAACCGTTTGCGATCGACTTGTATTGTTCGGCTTGTATGGTTGGCACTGGTCTTGAAATTATTTTGCCTGCGTTTGATATGTTAACACAATTTGGAAAAAGGCTTGTAGTATTCATGTTAAAACATGTTGCTTGTTCGAACTTAAATTAACAAAGGCAAGATTAGATTACAAACATAATTTAACATGTTGCTAGTTCGAACATAAGTTCGAACATAAATTAACATAAGTTTTGATACAAAGAGAAGCTAGACTTGAACTTCAACTTACATATGATCCGAGGAAAACACCCGTGCTTCCTACTCCAACATGAAAATCTTTTAGATTACAAACTCTCTGAAAACATGATACAACTACTACACCGCAAAGACTACAACTACTACTTATAATACACCCGTGCTTCCTACTCCAACACCCGTGACTTCTACAGCTACACCCGTGATTCCTACTCCATCACCCGTGATTCCTACTCCATCAATTCAAGACCAAATGCACCCGTGACTCCTTCCCACATGCGAGTGACCTGTCAAAACAGAGTGACAAGAGTTAGTAACCTGTCATAACCATTAAAAAACAATCAATAATATGATATATCTACACAAACGATCAAGTACACAAACAGTTCTACCTCAAAAGCAAGATTGAAAATAGATCATATCATTTCGGACATTAGTTTGAGCATGAGACTGTTTTCCATATCTGAGAGAGGTTCTTTCTTAGCTAGTAAACGATCAAGAAGCTTTTGTTTAGACAGTTTTTCCTTAATTTCTAAAACCCCATGTAGCCTCGACAACTCCTCCTCCCTGCCACTCTTCTTCTTCTTGGTACTAGCTTTCGACGCTTTAACCCCGGGAGGTCTAACTTCTGGTTCGACACCTTGGCCTTCTTCTGTATCCACCTCCACAGATTGTTTGCGCTTCTCCTTTCCAGACTCCTTAGCAGGATAGTGGGAGCACCATTTCTGGTCGTATCTCAGCTCTCTCCAGCAGTGATCCATGGTGAACTTGTAGCCGACCGTGTTGAAGAAAATGTCCAAGGCGGTTTTCATCACATCATCATCGTTTTGCCCACTTCTCTGCTCCCTCAGAGCCGCATCGTAGGAGCCACAGAACTTGGATACATCGCCGTTAATCCTAGACCATCTCTGCTTGCAAGAGGTGGTCTCTCTCGGTACTGTCCCAGCGAGGAGAGGACTTGCGTTGTAGTATTCTACTATACGCTTCCAGAAAGAAGTGGACTTCTGCTCGTTGCTCATCACAGGGTCCTTACTGGTGTTAAGCCAAGCACCAATAAGGATTTTATCCTCTGTGGGAGACCATTTTCTCCTCTCAGAACCTGAGGCATTTGGATTCACAGAAGACTTAGCCCGAACGTCGGTAGAAGAGCTCACAGGAGACTTAGCAGGAACGTCGGGAGCACTCATGACAGGAGACTCATCAGGACCTTGACTACCAAACCAAAAAGGTTCTGGTGAATCAAGGTCAACTGGAATTTGACTAAAGAGAAGTTTACTAAATTTTTGTTGGTTAGCCATTGTTTTAATTGTTTCTCTGTGACACTCTAGTAGTGACACAGAGGGCTTAAGTAAGCCTTCTACTCGATTAATAGCAATCAGATCAGAGCAGTTGAGAAGGTGGAAAGCAATTGAGTTCATTAACTACTCGACTAATTAAAGTACAATGGAAGATAAACTAGCTACTAGCAAATAAAAGCACATCAAATCACACCAGCTCATATGAAACAAGAAAGCAAATCAAACCTAACCAACATTTAATTTTCCTTCCGGTTTCGAAACTAAATTACTACAACTAGTTTCTTTCCAAGCAAATCGAACCTAACCAACATTTAATAAAAGAATTACCTCGTTAAAGAAGCAAAGCACGTACGCCCCAATCCTTTGAATCCTTTCCAAGTATTCCTGAAAAATAAAGAAGTAAACAATCAACTTTCACACACTTTCAATATTTGTAATACATATGAGAGATGAAAAAATAAAAGGAAGTAACTCACCTAGCACAATAAGCAACACCAACCCTAACACTAAGCTAAAGACCATTAGCTTAGCTCCTGATTTCTTCTTTGTGAACTCGGAAACTTGCTTCTCAAGACGGAGTAACTTCTGCTCACGTTGATTCGCTTCACCCTTAAGCTCATTAAGCTCCTTCTGAAACTCTCTCAGCTCCTCCTCCACCGCCACGTCCCACCATTTCCAGACGTGGCAGTCTCTATCATCGGCATTGGGGCACGTTATGTAACGTCGGTATGGATCTTTTGGAGTTTGGGAGTATCCGTGAACTGGCTCTGAACCACAGTAGCATGTCCTCGGGATGCCATCATCACCCTCTGGTGAAGGTTCCATGTCAATGGCTTCTGCATTCCACCGAGTAATCTCAGCTTCAGCCGCGTACATCTCACCTTCGTCTTCAAGGAGGGAGGTTAAGTCTGGAGAGTGTGAGGATGAAGAAGGCTGGCTGTAACTGTATCGTCCCATTATCGTTTATCTGCAACCAAAACAAGTAATAAACACTTAGTTAAGGACCAATAAAATCAACAGCAAAGAACGAGTAAGAACAATTTAAAAGCACAATAATCAAAAGCACATGAACGAGAAGGTAGCAAACCAACGACAAGGAACAATTACAATATCAAAAACAGTTAAGAAACGGCAATCGATTGAAACCCGATACGGTTTCAATCCGTATAAGACACAGAGAGGAGATCCGAGACCGATACAAACCAAAAACGTTTCGAAACCCTATCTAAACCCCCAAAGAATCCCGAAATCGATTTATCCCCAAATATTTTTGAAACCCTAATTTGAAAATTTTCTCAAATCGGTCGAAATCCGAGAACCAAACCCTTAATACAGAACAAACAAGATGGAGAGTGATCTCTAATCGATAAATCTACGAGTTAAAGCTTCGATTTACCTTACACGAGCCGAGGAAGAGAGATCGAGCAAAATCGTCTCGAAATCACCTTTCCCACGAGAAGAATTTTTTTTTTTCGGTTTGGCTCCAGAATGATTTTTTTTTTCGACCCTACACAAACCAAAGATAAAATCGACCCACTCACCACGTGACACGTTGCTAAGGATTGAATCCTTAAGTCCGCTGCGACGGACCAATCCTTCGTCGATTTATCGCTAATAATAGTATTTAATTACAATTATGCTTAAGGATTTTACTTATGGACCGGGTGAAATCCACCGTTGGACTTGGTCTAACTACCCGAAGATTTCAAAAATAGTTGTGAAAACAAAATATAAAAAAAAAATATTTGTGCGAATTACGGAAAAGTTTAGAACAATGGCAGAGAAGTGAATGATATAAAACACAAATATCAGGTTATTAAATCCAGTCAAGTATGTCAAAATTCACTCACCTTCCAAGTCCACTATAATGTTCTTTGAAGCCTCTGCGTTCTGTTTCTATCCTTTATTTGAAGATCGATGTGTTATGCTCCTTGATTGCAATCATCATGGTCATGAAGAAAGTGTTTTTTTTTGTCGACTATGTGTATATGATTGCATTTTACATATTTTAATATAATCTTAATACGACAGAAAGAACAAAAGAAAAAAACTTATTAGACTTCCAGCATGAAGAAATTGACATTTGATGGTAACATTCGAGATGATAAGGTACTAATATGTTTATGTTAAAAAAACTATTTGGGTCTAATAGGAAAGGAACCAAAGAAAATAGGGACTATTTATGTAATATCATACCGATCGGGGGGGGGAGAGTGGTAAAATCTGAACGAGGAGGAGGAGGATAAATCACACGGGAGGTGGCTTCGTCGTCCCGAAGCTTCTAGAAGTAGCCCAAAGGAAGCAGCTGTTCGTCTCCCAGTAATCCGACGAAGATGATCTCCCCGCGCAAGATCAAATCCGTTGATTTCTACAGGTTTGTTTTGCAGATTTCTCCACGATCCCCTTGATCTAGGCCATTTGTATTAGTGTCAGTGAGAATCTAAGATTTGCATGCTGATTAGTGGTAAGGTTTAGTTGGTGGAAAAGGCGATCATGAAGCTGTGTAGGTTTTGCCTAGCGTTGTCCTGTGATGTTAGTGTAAATTTGACTGTTGAAGTGATTCTAAATGTTGGATTCTTGGTGAATTGTATCGAAGTCTGCAGTAATATCTGAGATTTGTATATCCGTTGCTTGCAGGAAAATCCCGAGGGATTTGACAGAGGCGAGTCTCTCAGGAGCTGGATTGTCCATTGTAGCAGCCCTCTCTATGCTACTCTTATTTGGAATGGTTTAAGTTTACAACCTCACAGCATTTGCTTACATTAATCAATTCATCAAGTGTTTAAGTCAAAAAACTAATGTCTGTCATGTAATTTCGATCAATTTGGCGTTTTGACTTGGTAAGTTTGCGTACTCTACTACAGGAATTGAGTAGTTATTTGGCTGTCAGCACAACAACGTCCATCATTATTGACAGGAGCTCTGACGGAGACTTCTTGCGCATGGATTTTAACTTAAGGTGCATTACTCTACTGAGTTTTTTTTTCTCCTTTTCAACACAGATGTCATATGGTTTCAGTTTTTCTAATAGGTTAAAGAGTGCATAGACGTTGCTCTACTCTGTTTTGAGGACGTTAATTTATCTTACGCAAGGGCGTTGTTTGTTGAATGCGTGCCATCAATGATATATGTGTGGTCCAAACAGAGTCGTGCAAAATTCATCATCTATCTGATAGCTAACTAGATACGGATTCTCTTTCTTTCTTTTCTTTTTTTGCAGCTTCCCGTCACTTTCATGTGAATTCGCATCTGTGGATGTCAGTGACGTCTTAGGAACTGTAAGTTTTGGTTTCATCATATGTTCATCTATATGCTATGGTCCAAATTTCTTCCTGAACATCTGTAAAATTGGTTACGCGAAATTCCAGTTGTTCTCTCTCCTGATTTTGGTAGCTTTTGTTTTCAGAACAGGCTGAATGTAACAAAGACAATTCGGAAGTTTTCTATTGATTCGAATTTGAGACCCACTGGTTCTGAGTTTCACTCCGGAGAAGTTTTATCGCATGTTAATCATGGAGATGAATCTGGTGAAGAATTTGTTGAAGGTTCTGTATCACTTAGTGCCCGCAACTTCGACACATTCTTACATGAGTAAGGAGTTTAAGTCCGTATTGGACATTTCATATAAATACATGCAAGAATACTGGGAATATTTCCTAGTCCCTCTTTTTTTCTTGCTTCTATTGACAACATATGAAGCATATATTTTGCAGATATCCAATCTCGGTTGTTAATTTCTATGCTCCTTGGTGCTATTGGTGTAATCTCCTGGTAAACTTACCCTGTATCTCATGTCTTCGTCTCTTTTATATACTTGTTGTCACAGCATATTTTCCATATAAAACAACATTGTGCTGCTTGTTTGTTGGCAATGCTTCAAGTTGATTTTTAAAAATTTATAAAGGTGGATTGGTTTTTAGTAGCATTTTATGCACAGTTACCACTTTACTGATTTTACTTGAAGACTATAACTTTAGTCTCCATTTTCAGAAACCATCATGGGAGAAAGCAGCTAACCAAATAAAAGAGAGGTATGCCATTATGCTCTCTTTAGATAAAGGATCTGTGCTACATATAACCTTCTTGGTTCTGGTAGATATGATCCAGAGATGGACGGACGTGTTATTTTGGCAAAAGTTGACTGCACCCAAGAAGTTGATCTCTGTCGGAGGTAGATCCTATCATTTTCGATCTAGTTTTTCTTTTTGACTTAAGCTAAGACACTTAATAACTTTCCATACCCTACAAAAGTATCATCCTTAGCTTCTTCAATGTGCATAATATTACAAAGAGCAAATATTACACGGAATACTTTATTTGAATTTATGCAAAAAAAATGGAATTGAAACTGAAAAGTCTTCAGGAGTATGGGCTACTATGAGCCAGTAATGTATTGGCGGCTCATGTGGATCTTAGATGTCTTTAACTGATGCCTCTGTCAACAAGGACTAAGATGCGTTTTCTATTCGTAATTAGAAGGTCTGATAGTTTTTAGATCGGCTTCGTATAAATAGCTTTTGTTTATATAATCCACCTCTTAAAAATATAGTTAGGGTCGAACCAAAGAAAGACATACCATCATAGGTTAAGGATTTCCTTTAGGATCCCAATTGCTATAGCATATGCATTCTTTGTAACCCTATGCCAACTTTAAGTTATTATTTATTCTCATAACTTTCCTCTGAAAATTGTCTCCAGGAATCACATACAAGGGTATCCATCCATTCGGATTTTCCGCAAAGGCAGTGATCTTAGGTAAGAGAATGTAAACTCTTTTCATATAATGCATAACCATCATTTTCTCGATTCTTATAAGCTCTATATTATCTACTTTTTCCTCTGCTCAATTCTCTTGCTTAACAGGGATGACAATGCACACCACGATCATGAATCTTACTATGGAGATCGTGATACAGAAAGCTTAGTGAAGGTAGTTATTGTTCTACGCTTCCTTTCAACATCTTTTCCGTGTCCCTTAGACAAATTAAACAAGAGTTGGGGTTTGTGCCTCATTTGAAGCTTAGTTCTTAATATCTTGCGTTCGCCTATAGATGGTGATAGGTCTGGTTGAACCAATCCATCTAGAGCCCCAAAAACTAGCACTGGAGGACAAATCAGACAATGCGTCGAAAACTTTAAAGAAGGCACCTTCTACAGGAGGATGTCGAATTGAAGGGTACATGCGTGTAAAGAAAGTATGCATTTGATGAAGAGAAATTACTCTTGCTACATCTTTTTCCTTTTAAAAACTTAAATAGTTACTTTCCTATGGCCTCTGCAGGTTCCAGGCAACCTAATGGTTTCAGCTCGCTCGGGATCTCATTCATTTGACTCTTCTCAGATGAATATGTCCCATGTCGTCAACCATCTTTCATTTGGACGGAGGATTTTGCCTGAAACATTTGCTGACTTAAAGCGCTTGGCACCGTATCTCGGCGGAAGCCACAACCGTTTGGACGACCGCTCCTTCATAAACCAACATGATATTGGCCCTAATGTTACCGTAAGTTTGTATAGTTCAGTGAAACAGTACTATCAGAAGAAATCTAATAAAGCTGTTTTAGCATGCTTTAAGGTGTTGTTTGCCATGGACAGATCGAGCATTATCTTCAAATAGTAAAGACAGAGTTATTGAAAAGCAATGGACATGCAATGATTGAGGAGTATGAGTACACAGCGCATAGCAGCGTCGCTCATAGTTACTATTTACCAGTCGCCAAGTTTCACTTCGAGCTCTCACCGATGCAGGTAGGCTTCAACTTTCTTTCTGCTGCTTACTCATCGGTTACCATTGCTTGTCTAGCTTCCAAGTCCCCACTAGGGCCGAGCAGAATCCGCAATTCGCGGGCTGGTCCGTACATGGACAACAACAATTGTTACACTCTGCTAATCTTCTTCTTCTTTGTGGTTGTAGGTTCTCATAACCGAAAACTCCAAATCCTTCTCACACTTCATTACCAACGTGTGCGCCATTATCGGTGGTGTCTTCACGGTTAGTAGAGAACTTAGAAGCCTCTTCGTCTTGTTTATTAAGACATCATCCCCTATGAAAATGATTCGTGTTTATTTCCTTCTTCTCCAGGTTGCGGGAATCTTGGATTCTATTCTCCACCAGACAATGACACTGATGAAAAAGATTGAACTTGGTAAAAACTTGTGAAGCTGTACCTAAGGGTTTCATATCGTTTTCTATGTAACGAATCCGAATTTTTTGTTACCTTTACACAAACAAATGAGACAAAACTATGAAGTTAATATATTGAGAAAATGCTTATCCTTTGAAATGTTTTTAAGTATTTTCGATAAATCTCTAAAGCTCGTTGACGCTTTGTTAACATGTCAAGGGTCACAACTTATCACTAAACGTAAAAACACTGGCAAAACCCAACATTACAGTACACTCAATTCACCGGCCATGTTACTTGAGTTTTTACGTGCAAAATCCAAAATTAGAGTACACTCAAATCACTGGCAACGTTACTTACTTGAGTGAAGCCCTTTTCTTTGGCACATAGTTGATAAGAATAGCGAGAATCAACATAGGGAATAAAGTTTTAAATCATTAGTTCGTTACTGGAACCATATTAGATCATAGGAGATAAACTGTTTCTTAACATTAAAAGAAAGATGAAAGTTGTAAAGGTTTCAAAACTGAAACTAACATCCATTCAACAGAGATGATAATTGCAAAACACTAGTAATCCAAAACCCCAAATACAATAACAGATTCGCAGATAATAATACTCAAGCAGTGATCTCCTTCTTGAGCTTTGCAAGTTCTTGCCTGACAACACCAGCTTTCTGCAAACATACCGACCAACAAGTCAATTAACATTTCAGTTTAATCACTTTCGTAGAAATCTCAAAACTCATTAAACACACTGACCTTGATCTTGGCCAACATGATCTTGAACCTATCGAAATCATTGAGGCTAGCCCTACGCTTCTGGACAATAAGCTTCCTACCCCAGGAGCTCTTCTCCCACTTGTTCTTCACGTCTGCAAACACGTTCCAGGATTAGATTGCAACACTTAACTTTCAACATTACAATATTAAAGAGCTAGCACTCACCAGCTTTCTCCATAGCCTCGATCAAAGCCTTCTTCTTGGGCACTCGGTTGATCTCAATCACGATGTCTGTAAGAGACAACCTCTTGAAATTCATTTGGATCCTCTCCATATCAGGGGCATCCACCAAAGCCTAAACAACAAGACCAAAACCAAGGTTCCATTAGAACATCTACAAACACCAGCTCAGACTCATAACCTAAAAGGTCACGACTTTATAGTATGGTATCAGCGAATCAGTAAGCTTTAATCACAAAGCGATGAAACTCACTCAGAATCAGAAAATGAACAGCTAGAAATCGAAAAGGTTACGACTTTTATAGTTTGTATCAGCGAATCAGTAAGCTTAAATCACATTTCGATCAAACCTCACTCAGAATCAGACAATGTGCAGCTACAAATCGAAAAGGTTACGACTTTTATAGTATGTATCAGCGAATCAGTAAGCTAGTTCAAAATACACAAACAAGAACACCAAAAAGACAAAAAAAACTTTGTGATGTATTCATAAGTATCAACATACTCTGTTTTGGTCAACAACGTCGACGATAACGACGAGCTTGCCATGGTCTTTTCCGTAGTTCACAAGAGCAACTCTCCCTATCTCCACGTACCTCTTGAAAACCTGAGCAAACACAGAGTAATCATGAGATCTCACAACCTTGGTCGATGTTAAAGACATAAACGTCGCTTGGTTGTCGGAAACATCAAGAAAGAAAGATGTCAGAAATGCATATCTCACCATTTTCGCCGCCGGTAGGGTAGAAGCTAAGTGGTACGAGCAACAGCTGAAGCGTCTAGGTTTTTTTTGTGCTGATAAGATTATATAAACGCAAGCACTTTAGGGTTTCTGTTTTGGGCCTTAAGTTATTGACATAAATAAATGCCTCTGAGGCCCATATATGAATGGTTTAAAAATATAAAAAGCCCAATACTTTGGGTATTTGTTTCGTCCCATACGTTGAGACTCCTCGTCCCTAGCTTTGCTCTTGCGTTCTGTATTGCTATCCGGTAACTGGAAACGTGGATGCTTAAGTAAACATGTTATGTAGCCATTAAAATTCACATGAAATATCTAATAAGGTTATTTCTAAGTTTTTTTTTTTTTTGATTAACTAGCTAATTTTAAGATGATAAATTGACAAATAGTTAGTTCTAAAATATTTTTTTGTGTCTCTCTTGTCAGACAAAAAAAGGTAGTCTTTATTCTGTTGTCTTCTCATTTATTGCAGGCTGAGAAATAGCCCTGGTGGACATTAATGATTCTAAACCCATGGAGTATTGAAAAGCCTTCTAACAATTCCTTGGGTAGAAAGCAATCTGGAAGAATCTTGGAGCCTTGAATTACTAGGCTCAATATACACACAAACAACATATATTTCTTGTTTTCTCATGATCTTCTAGACCAAAAGCACAATTATAATAAAGGGAAACAGTGTATTAACTGAGAATCAATTTACATCAGTCCCTTTTTGATTAATGAATACACGTTTCATAAATGAAACAAATCTTTGAAAAGAGATATACAAACGTTGTCCTTGACCATGACTAAACAGAAAGAAACTTACATAATTAACTAATACAAAATCTAAACACTGCTTAAAACCGATCAGTGATCGCAAGAAACGTTGTCACCACGAGGAGAACCGATGGCAAGAATCCGATACATGATAACCTCTTCACAGAACTCTTCTTAGGGAAATGCTTAGGAAGCTCACATTCTTCTCCATTGAAGAAAACTCTCTTAGGGAACCCATCACCTCCCGGAATATTCAAACTCCCCAAATGCTTTTTAAACGATATAACCGACTGCATTTTCCCTGGAACCTGCGGGTCTCTCGCAGGGTTCGATCCATTCTTGATACCAATCAAGTAGTTCATACCACGAACTCCTTGGAAGAAAATGGTCTGGTTCTTAGGTGGAACTCTCGTCCCATTAAACGAGTAAACATTCTCATACCCTAAACCAGCTTTACCCAAATCCACAGCAGCAAACCAGTCCTCCACTGCATTAGCTCCCCAGTTAAACAGCGTTACCCTCGCAGACCATCCATCAGCGTAGTCCGAGTTAACATGCCAGTTTAAGCTGATTCCACAGTTGTCAGGACATGGAAGCTTCTTAGGAACAGCCGTGTGTTTCCTCTTGGCCCACACTTTTGCCTTTAGCGTCCTGTTCTCAAACGGTACCAAGAGCGAGTCGGGAGGGAGGAGAAGCGGTCTCGCGTTGGCGTTGCAAGTGTCGGTGTCGATGTCTCCGCAACCGCAAGCACATGTGTTGCAAGGGATGGCTGAGTCGTTGTAGAAGGCTGAGTAAGAGACGCAGCAACGAGCAGCTTTTGGTTTAGGTTTGGTTATGTTGCAGACAATTTGCCAGCTAGCGATTGCGTATGTGGTTGCTTGGAGACCGCTAGGGTCAGGGAACCCGGAGGCGTCCACCCTTATAGGTGGTCCGCACTTGTACTGAGGATTGACTATACCGTCGATCTTCCAATGCTGAGGAGGAAAGAATGCTGTCCTGTTCTGATCTGGTGGAACCTTGTATACCTAAACCAGACACATCAAAACATGTTTTAGACCAACAGAACCGATTCTTCTGGACACAGCCGGATGAAACATTTCATTCGATCTGGTTTTTATATTTTAAAGAGCTATTTATACATATGTTGTATGGCCTCCAGATTACAGAAATTTTTATATTAAAATTAAAGTAAAAATGTTTATGAATCTTCTATCTATACCAGAAACTATAAATAGTATGTTTTAGGGCAAACCTGTAACTGGAAGATGGCTCTAGACTTGGAGGAATCCATAAGAGCTGGCAAGAGAGTTCCATTCTTGCAGCAGAAAGGCAACTTCCCGATGAGTTTATCGTCTTTACGCTCAGCTGGTAAGTCTTTGATGATCGGTTTCTTCTGACAAGTAGCCACCTGAGAGAAATCAAGATCCGCATAGAACTGTCCTGCCTTGCTGTGCAAGCATTCTGACGGATTTTTCTCAGCTGCGTAAGCTCCACGCAACGAGAATATGAATTCGCCTCGCATCCACTCCCATGTCAAGTTCCAATGGTCTAACCGTCCCAACGGACTATCGTTGTCTATAGTTACCTGCGCCATGTAGTTGCTCTTGTAGGCTTGTAGAACATCATAGATTATATTCAGGTCGCCGTGTCGTCTACGCGCGAACTTGGTTTTCTTCTTTTCTTTTGCTTTAAACTTTGGGTTCCTCTTGCAGCAAACTTGCATTGTACCACCTGACCGAAAAACAAAACCGAAGGAATCGAAAAACCGATAATAACCGATTGTTTCTTGGGAGACAAGAAACTAAGAAGGGCAAGGGTTTACATACCTTTAGAATTAGCAGCAGGGCATTCCCACCCATCGTTTACGAGCTTGATCGTTCTCGGCAGTGGCGTCGCCGTGCCTCTACCACCGAAAAGCGTTCCGGTGATCTCGATATTAGTTGAGAACTGAGTGAGATCACCAGCTGTTTCGATCGATGTCTTTAGATCTGTATTCGGAGAACCGATGAACGTTGTCCCATTACTTGCGTCGTAAGGAAAGTCACCATCCGACGAGACAGCTCCTGTCGCGGAGACAATGATCTCTCTGTGGCGATACCCTACGAACATCTCCCAACCTTTGACCTCTTCAGTCCCCGTGTTGGCGATCATGGCCGTTGCTTTGAACGACCATGCTTGAGCCGTGACGTTGTTGGTACGTGGATATAGCTTTTCGCGGCCGCCGGAGCTGTAAGACATGTAAACACCGTTGCAACGGGCGAGACCTGGTGGAGGAGTGTCTTTCTTCTCGGCATCTTCGCCGTAGTCTTGAGCAAAAGATAATGTCGGAAACAGAAGAAGGTTGAGAATAGGTAATAGAAAGAGAAGTAGGTTTAGATGAACGTAACGTATCTTCATATCTACCGTGTTTCCTAAGTTTCTTAGGGCGCAAGAAAGAGGAAATGGAGAAGAAGAGGAGAGATGATCAAAAAGGTTAAGTGAAATTAGAGAGGCAGAGCATAACGGTTTCTCTTCCTCTAGTTTTTTTTCCTGTTTCCCCGGAGAGAACGGAGATCTTATAAAAATAAATAAAAGGAGAAGAAAATGTGATTTATTAATACACAGTAATGTCAAATTTGGGTAAACCGGACCTGAAATCAATTGTACCAAAACCTGCGGACAGAGAAGACAACCGCTGAGGTTAATTAACTTGCTTGACTTCCTAACCCTCTGTTCGCGTCGGAGTCTTTAGAGCCTCTGGTAAATTAACTAGTGAACACCAGTTCAAATGTTTATTGAATTAGCCTCTTTGGATTTCGTAGGAAATGACAAAACAAGAACAATAGTAATGAACTGTAATAAGAATAAAGCACGAGAACCATCTTGGTAAGAAATATATTTAGACAAGAGATGACAAAGTCAACGAAGATTTCTTAGCAATCTCATATTACACAAGTAGCAAGTGCAACGCAAAGAACATAGGATATAGATTCGAAATAAACGAGTAACAAGAGATCACCAAAGAGGAACTTATGTTTTGGAACGGGAGGATAACAATACAGAAAACAGCCTTAGGGACAAAGCAACACTAGCAGCTCAGAAACCATGTATCTTGATGTTGTCCTTCTTCACAAGCCCAGCCTGTTCCATGCAAAAATAAAAATTGAAATAAGATACAAAAAAACTTTTAGTTAGCTTGCCCGTGAAAGTGTGTAATTATTTACCTGGACTAGGAACGTGGAGACGTTCTTCCTCTGGTCTCCTTGAAGCTGAATAACCTACACATTTCACAAACAGCACAATTAAGAGAGAGCACATATGTATAGCACTAATTTTTGGAAAAGAGTTTAATCACACTCAGTTGCTAAGCTTTGTAGTTAGTCACTGAAACAACGCACCTGACCCAGCTCGGAGTCTTGAACCACAGTTCCGTTGCAACAAAACTCTTTCTTGAGATCCTTAAGTATCTTGGTGTAGCTGTACTCTTTCTTCAGCCCCTGGACGGTTGTCAAGCTTTTCCTACCATTACGCTGCTGCACACGAATGTGGACGTACTCCTTTGTTCCCGCACCTGAGTCCTCAGCATTCGCATCAGCAAACGGGTCTGCAGGAAATCCAAACAAACCTCATCAGCTCCTATCGACTCCAAAACGAGAAATCTTTTACAGAACCCCATGCTACAATATGAACCAGAGATATGATTATAGATCAAATCTATAGCTGGAACTTACCGAAGGCAGTAGGGACCTGGGAGTCAAGTTCAGACATGAAACTTTGTTGATCTGATGGGCAAATAGGACAGAGAAGCTGAGACCTGAATAGGATTACCAACGTCACATAAGAATTTGACACAGAAGGGTAAAACACATTATAGGATATGAAAATTATAAACTTCAACCGAGTTAAGGCACTAAGACAATAAGATAAACATAACACGATAAAAAACAATAAACACACACACAATTCTAGTATAGTCACTTTCGATTAGAGATTATTGATTAACGAAAACTGAAAAAAAAAAACAACTCTAGCTTATCATCTGCAACACTGAGAAAGATATCATCTAGGTACTGATCACATCCCACGAACTTAATTAAGCAGATCCACTTAAAATTACACAAAACATGTAAAGCAACAAAACATCAATCTATCAAATTTCGTTAGGAGATCAAATCAAGATCCCAATTTTTCTAATTCAAAAGCAAATCCGATAGATCATAAACAAAATCTTATGGATCGGGCGACGAAAGCAGCTTACAGCTCGAAATTACAGAAATCAAGAAACGAACAAGGGGCAAAATGATGATCTGCTGAAGAACGATAACAAACACAGATTGAAGAAGGATAATCATACCTGATTCGAGAAGTAGGGTTTCGAGGATCTGATAATCAAATAAGAGAGAAAGAGAGAGAGGAAACCCTAGATTCGGATAAAGTCTGTAACTTCTGGAGAGAAAGTAACGAGAGGAAGAGGTGAAAGATATTTTGGTCTCGATTTGTATTTTGCGACCTCTTGTTGGATCTGGGCTTCATATTTGTCCTCTTAGTGGGCTTCGGCTTCCTACGTATCCACTTGGCACTTGGTAGCTTTGTGCTTCTTCGCACCAGTTCGAAATCCCATAAGAGATGTGTGTAATCAGTGTTCTTTTATTATGAGATTTAGCTGGATTGAGTTTGTTTGTCTGGACGATTTTGGATTGCATAAACTTTCTTTATAAAGTTTGGTTGATATCACATTATTTGATGGGAATTGTTTAGTATTTCATGTCTCATTTTCTTTTACAAGTGTTTTTTTTTCCTTTTCACCTCTTTAATTTGTTTAATTGTTTACAATTGAATATTTAGTCTGCTATGTAATTGGTATTGTGTGAACGGTACACTTACATCTCATTTGGACTCAGTGGTAAACAATGGACTAGCCAATAAAAAACTTAAAATTAAAAACAAAGCTTTCAATATTGAATAACTCGGGAATATTTTTTCAAACTCGGAAATTCGGTTTTTTTTTTAACTTTAGAAATTCGGTTTTAGCCTATGTTTGTATTACATTTGTATTTTGTCGCATGTCAGAGTATGAGCTACACATCATACACGCATGGTTGCATTGCATGCAGACGCGGAGACTTGTCACTCTAACCACATTTTAGTTTTCAACACCTAGTCGCGACAACAACAACCTTATCCCTCTCACAAATAAACAAACACATGCAAGCAACGTTACACGTGATCTCCATGCAAAACTTCTTTGTCGCTTATAAATACCAAACAACCCTTCACTTCACACTTCACTCTTCACTCTTCACTCACAAAAAACACATACACAAATAGCAAATGGCGAACAACCTCTTCATCGTGTCCGCCACTCTCGCCTTCTTCTTCCTCCTCACCCACGCCTCCATCTACCGCACGGTCGTCGAGTTCGATGAATTAGATGACGCCACTAACCTAATAGGCACATCAAGCACACAACAGAAATGTAGGAAGGAGTTTCAGCAAACCCAACACCTAAGAGCTTGCCAGCAATGGATCCACCAGCAAGCGATGAAACCACATGTTGGTCCCGGGGCCCTTGACGGTGAGTTCGAAGATGACATGGAGAACCCCCAGGGCCCACAACAGAGACCACCGCTACTCCAGCAATGCTGCAATGAGCTTCACCAGGAAGACACAATTTGTGTTTGCCCAGCCTTGAAGCATGCATCCAAAGAAGTTAGAATCCATGTTCAACAGAGACAACAGCAGGGTCATCCCCAAATAGTGAGCCGTATATACCGGACTGCTACGCACTTGCCTAACATTTGCAACGTCCCACAAGTTAGCGTTTGTCCTTTCCAGCATGATATGCCTTTCCCTCCATACTACTAGATTCCCAACCAAACCCTCGGGAGTGAATATACCTCGGTGATTAGTGTAGTTGTTGATGAATGTTACCTCTACACAGTCATCGTGTGTGTGTGTTCTATAAAAATGTAACCTTAATAAGTTTGAGGCTACGTAATTGGCACAACTCTGTAGACCGTAATAAAAAAAGTTTTTTTTTTCTGGATATAAGTCTTGCAGCTTTTTAAATATTGATATACGGATACACCATAAAGAGAAGAAAAAACAATTAGCCTATTCGCAATTTTGCTAGTATGATGTCTAATGAACATGATAGGCTAGTGGTCATCATCAGTGATAAAAATTATCCTCTGTGATCAAACAATTACTGATCAATCTGGTAACAAACGCTTAGTTTATGCTTCGGTACATATATACATATTTAATCTCGTATATTATTATAACTTGTCTTTATGTAGTTTCAAATTAATTTTAAATTTGATTGGTTAATTCAATTTTTGGATGATTAAAAAGATGCAGAACATATTCTTTGATCAAATTTTCAGTCTCGTGATTTATCGTTTAGTACATAGAAGATAAAATCAGCCATCTTTCACATTAATTTGATTTCTCTATCATACCATATAATATATGATCAGATCTGATATCTACCAAACAAATTCAAGGCCTAATTAGTTTTGCACATGAAAACGTAACAATATAAGATGATTGTTGTCTCTAGTGAGAGATCTCTCTAATGCTTACACTTTCATCGTGGAGATTATAAGAGACCAGAAAACGTGAATGCAAAGAAAGAGGAAATACTTGGACGAAGAGCCCCATGTTAGTATTGTGTGTCTCAAGTCTCTTTCTCATAGACGTCGTCTTAAGGGTTTTAAACGTATGGCTTTTCTATATGAAACGATTTATTCATATGTTTTGTCGGATATCTCTTTGATGAAATTAAAAGTCTACCTTGAAAGTACGAAGTCAATTCCCGCTCAAGTGCATATTATAAAACCTATTCTCCCATAGGTTTACATATTTGTTTATTACAGATTTAACTTTCGTTGTTCTATAATGGGTCAGCCAGAGCCACACACAACACAAGATCTTTTCAAAAAACCATATTTACGAAATTAAGAATTATGGTCCAATTAAATAATACGCGCCTATACTATAACGATTTTTTGTATTTTAAATTTCATTGTTATCTTATCGTCTATCACAAAAACATAGACACACAAATGCTTTGGATCACTTTGGAAAGAGAACTAGAAGAAGTATTGGGAGAAGAAAAAACAAAACAAGTGGTTGAGGTGGGTCCCACTTGTATTAAGGTCCAGACATCTCCCAGGTGGGCTCACGTGGCTCCTAAACCCATTGAGAAACTTATTCGTAGGACGGAGCAGAATCACGCTGTCCTACTCCCAAGGCTGAGATCTCGCCACGTCATCTACTATAAAATATCTTGAAACTCAACCATAAGTTTGTCGCCACTTAAAACGGCGTGCGGCCATATGTAATACTACTGCATTAACAAGTGGTTTTCAAATTAAATAAACTAATAGTAGTACATATTAAACCAGAGATTAATGTCAAAAATAGATGTGATACGTTTTCTAATAACCGAGGATCTAAGCCAAAAAAACAAACTCGTTTGACACTCTTGTCTAGATCAGTAGAAAATAAGTCAAGACATAAACCTAATAAAGATTGAAACATCACCAATGGAAAAGACATACACTCCAAATTTCAATTTCATGATAAATTAGTCTCCAATCAACAGAGGTTTTGTTCGTTTTCTTTGTAATTACAATCTGCGATTATGATTATATTAATCGTAGGCTATGAATAATTGAACCATTCTTCTAATTAATTCAATTATTCAATAGTCAATACTAAAGAAAGCACAGTTGAATGAAAATGAGATTGTTCCTGACCACAGAATAGAAAGAAGCATTCTGAAGCCAAAGAAGAGAAATAGATTTTTTATTAATTTTTTTTGCTGGAGACAAAAAGACGAAACTAGCCTCAAAAGAAGAATTGAATCACAGAAAACTCGCCACGAGAATCATCAACCTCCAGCCACTTGCACTTTTCTCTTTATTATTTCTGTCCCCAGAAAAAAATAGAAAAAACACCAAAGGAGAGACAGAAGCAAACCTCAGAATCTTGAAGCACTGATTATCTGATGGGGAAGAAGAAGTGTGATTTATGCGACGGTGTTGCACGAATGTATTGCGAGTCAGATCAAGCGAGTCTATGCTGGGACTGCGACGGTAAAGTTCACGGCGCTAACTTCCTCGTCGCTAAGCACACGCGTTGTCTTCTCTGCACCGCTTGCCAGTCCCTTACGCCGTGGAAAGCCACGGGGCTCCGTCTCGGCCCCACCTTCTCCGTCTGCGAGCCGTGCGTCGCTCTTAAATCCGCCGCAGCCGGTCGAAGCGGAGTTAGGTCTGTGTCGGATAATAGGGATGAGGAGGCCAAACGTTTCGAGCACGAAGAGGATCGGCATGAGGACGGTGATAGCGCCGAGTCGTATGATGATGATGAGGACGAAGATGATGAGTACAGTGATGAAGATGAAGACGTTGACGAGGAGGAGGCGGAGAATCAAGTGGTGCCGTGGTCTGCGGCGGCTGCAGCCCAACTGCCTCCTATGATGAGTTCTTCATCATCTTCTGACGGCGGAGATCTGGTGGGGAAAAGGAGGAGGGACTGCTCTGATGTACGGATCTACCCTTTTAAACGATCTCGAGCTCTTTCCTTTTTTGGAATTAATCATGATTTCTATTTTTGGAAACTGCAGGATGAGATCGGAAGCTCCTCAGCTCAAGAGTTAAACCATTCCCCACCGTTAAAGCGACCGTCAAGAGACGGACGCGCGTTCAGATCAACGGCTGAGGTTAACTCTCTCATCAGATTAGAAGGAGAGCGCACCACATTGAATGATGGCGCCGTCGATTCATCTCCTTCGTTGTCGTCTTCTCTGATCGTTGCCGTCTCCAGAACGAGGAGAGATCTCAGCCGTTGATTCTCCATTACCGCTCTGGTAAAGTTACCACCGTCCATTTCTGAAATTCTAACAATACTTGTTTTAGTGATTGAGGTAGTTAATTGTTGTCGTGCAACATTGTATTTGGTCTGTTAATATCATTATTATGTTGTTGTCTCTTTTTTTTTTAATCATAGTGACTAATTTGGATTCGTATCATCGTATGTATTGAAAATTTGAAATCCCCTATATATTATTTTAGGAGCATTGTAAACAACTAACCTTCACTTGATGTGTGATTTACAAGAGTGCCATTTACACTTGTCACATCCACAAGCACTCTTAGCCCCTATATTTAAAAAGCCTTAGTTAACTAGCCTAATTACATTAATTGCCATTGGTAAGTTGTTTATGTAGCCTAACATAATTATATATCCCCTTTGTTATAACTGATTGTATGTATGAATATGGACCTCGACTATAATGCATTATATTAGATCCGATTATAAAACGTGATGATAGAGACGATATATGTTATAAAATACGATATAACCATACTACGTTATGAACACGATATATGTTAATTGTATTAAAATATAACGTGTTTAGTTTTTTAGAATCATACGAACTATTAAAATTATATTTACAGTATCTTATTTTATATTGTATTTGTTTTTTATTATAATAAATAAAATATATATATATATATATATATATATATGTATATATATATATATATTGTATCTAATACATCAGATATAGCACGATAAAACTATTATATATATATATATATTATAGGAAGAAGATATATATTTTTTCATAGAGAGTTTTGAATTAGATATAGCACGATATATATGTAGATATATATTAGATATATGTATATATATATATATATATATTAGAATTTAGTTCTATGTCATTTGGTTATAGGATCTGCATGATTTTGGTCAACTAAAATCACACATTTAGTTGAATAAAATCTGCATGATTTTAGTGTTTCCGATTTTAATGTCAATCACTAAATTCTGATTAATCGGAAGATTAAAACATGATATTTTTATTTTGATCTTACATCTCAAGATATATGTTAATTGTTTTAAAATATAACGTGTTTAATTTTTTAGAATAATACAAACTACTAAAATTATATTTACAGTATCTTATTTTATATTGTATTTGTTTTTTATTATAATAAATAAGAAATATATATATTGTATCTAATACATCAGATATAGCACGATAAAACAATTATATATATAATAGGAAGAAATATATATTCTCTCATAGAGAATTTTGAATTAGATATAGCACGATATATATGTATATATATTAGATACATGTGTATATATATATATATATATATATATATATTAGAATTTAGTTCTAGGTCATTTGGTTATAAGATCTGCATGATTTGGGTCAACTAAAATCACGCATTTAGTTGAATAAAATCTGCATGATTTTGTTGTTTCCGACTTTAATGTCAATCACTGAATTCTGATTAATCGGAAGATTAAAACATGACATTTTTAGTTAAAACAACAAAAAATTCTATGTGATTCATGTTTTTTATTTCTATATAAAAACTATATATGGGATCTGATGTCAATCACGTATTTATAGGTGATTTTTTAATTGATTTTCCTCAAAATTCGATCTCATTATGAATAGAATCACACATTAACTTGAATAAAATCTGTTTGATTTGCTTGTAATTTAAATGTCAACCACGAAATTGATTGAATTTACAAAGCAATTACATCAAAACACAATTTCGGAAGTAAGATTCTAATTATGTCAAATTATGAATTTTAATTTATAGATAATTGATGTGCGATTTAATTATGTATTTATTATTTAATTATGTATTTATTACTCACCTATGAGGATTGCATATATGAATATGAAACTGAGCGAGCTGATTGTACTCACAATTGTCTCCTTCTCAAAATTCCTATACCACTATATTCAATCAATCACAAAATCATGGTCTTTAACCCCGTTTCCGACTTTTTTCCCTTTAAGACAATGTGGAGAGTGATGGTGGGTATTGTCTGATTGTGGAAGCTATTCTCTGCAGCCGGTGGCCTAACCATTGAAATGGTTCTCATTGATCTTAATGTAAGTTGGCTTAAAATATTTATTGATTTTATTTCTGTACACTTAACCCCAAGATTAAATTTTAATTTTGTGTTATAAAAACTATAGGGGGATAAGATTCATGCTACAGTTAAGAAAGAATTGGTAAATCAATTCGATCGTCTACTAGAACAAGGAAAAACCTTGACTTTAACCAATTTTTCTCTGACTCATTCTTCTGGCTCATACCGGACAACTAGACTAATTCATTTTAGCTTCAATTTTTTTATGATCATAATAGGGTTGCAAATGGAGAGTTCTGAAGACACTATTCACCGCATATATTATTCTAAATTTTATTTTTTTCTTTATTATTTTTGGATTCTGAAGGGTTTTATTATTATATTGCTTATTTTTTGTTTTATCTTTACTTAATAATTTATATCATATTAGTTCTCGCTTACTCTTATGTCAATCATTGACTCTCTTCCACTACCTCGATGACAAATAAACTATAATATAAACAAGTTAAAAATGTGTTTTTTGTAATATGCACCATTTAATCTATTATCTATAAATTAAAATTAATAATTTGTTTTAATCTACTCACACCGCGCAGGGCGCGGGCTACCACCTAGTGCTTATTACATTCGAAATTTCATATATCAATTATAAGTTTGTGGCTGATTCTATGGATCAAAGGAATGGGTGAGACTGGTGACAAATGGACACATTGATATGCATAATATTAAAATATAAATATATGATTGTGGTTTGCTTTGTAATTTCGACCACAAAAAATAAATTGTGGGGACTACAGAATTTTTAAATATATATTAGATATTTATGGGTCCTGAACGTTTCTTCCATACGCCAAGAACATTGAATCTGTATTGAACCTGTCATATCTGTCGAGTATCCGAACTGTCATCGATGGTCCAAGAAGATAAGGCCATCCCCATGTTTACTTACCTTAATCTTATCTCATCATCTTCCTGGTTCACATGATCTATCCTCTTTATACACTATAGTATTCTGGATAATAATTGGCTGTTTTTGTCTGTTTGGTTGTATATATTAAAAGAAACAAATTTAGATCCCATCAAAACATCATTCTTAATCCCATCATCTGACAAAAAACAAACAAACAAAACCCACGATAAATGGAGATGAATAAGTACAAAAATTTTGTTAGGAAAAATTCGGTAGCTTTCACAATCAAAGCAGTCAAGCTTTCAGTCCATGGTACCAAAAGTCAAACCACCGATCTTTATCCCAAACGTTGAGTTTGAGAATTAGTTTAAACTTAACATTAATTAATTGATGAATGAAGATCATAATCCCAAAAAGATTTTTTGTGTTCATACCAACTCTTTCATTAAACAATGTGAACATCATCATACATGGTGAATCATTAAGAAAAAAAAAGAGGACTGAGAATAATAATCGAGAGACTTCATGATTGGAACAGATTAGCACAAACACACACAACACACACTCCTCTGCACAAATCAGCTGAAACCCTTTGTTTCCATCACTCAGTTGTACCTACGAGTTTCAAAAGAATCAAAAAAATAAATAAAAGGAACAAATAATGAAAGAGTCCATTCCACATTATGATGGTTTCAAAGTTGGGAAACTAGTTTATATATACCTGGCTGTGAAGAGAGTGAATCAAATGAGATACTAAGGCGCATTATTCATCTGTAAAAGGAAGATGATCAACTATTATTCACTTTGGTTATGCAGGGATGATATTTAAAACAACTTCTGCGCTTAGTGTTAAATTTCGTTCTACAACTTGAAAGAGCTCAAACTGGATTCTAAAGGACACACAACACAAGAGGGGGATCACTGAATCAATCAAGCAAAACACCATCAAAAATTTCTTTTTGAAAGACTAGGCTTTGGCATTATCATACCTATCTTGCATCAGATGTATAAAACACCATTGAAAAAGACTGTCAAAGTAAGAACAATCAAAAAATCCAACTTGATTTATGCAAACAGAAGTGCTTATGATTCCTACATAACTCGTTTCTTCATCAAGATTCTGATTCCAGTATACTGATTTATGTTTCAGATTACACGTAAAGCACATTGTAAACATTCCATATGTGCAAAATAGCTATGAGAACAGTCCATTTCTTCACTTATTAATCATGTCAAGAACTGTTATACAGTCAAAAGATCAAGTTCCTATCAATGACAATCTCTCTCAAACACTAAGCTAACCACATAAACTATCAATCAAGCGATCATGTACCTTTGATGTGTTCATGAGCCGAATCAACAGCAACCTTAGCCTCATGCTCCTCATCATCATCATCATCCCTACTACCCGATTTAACAGTAACAATAGCTTCCTTAGTACCACCAGGAGCAGCAGGACCACCGTCACGATCATCAGGATATCTCACCACAACAACAGGACAAACACAGTGGTGAACACAATAATCACTAACAGATCCAAGCTTCCCATCACTCCCCCTCTTCTCAGCACCAAACCCTCTGCTCCCCATGATCACAGCGCTGAGATTCAGCCTCTCGATCTCCAAACACAGCCTCTCCCTCATATCGTGATCCTTCACCACATGGATCTTGTGTGGGAACCCAGCCTCCTTCAACGGCCTCGCGAGATCGGATACCTTGGAGGTCGTGAACGCGTCGAAATCCTCCTGGCTAGGCTGCTGCTGAGGCTGATGATTCGAACCGGGAGGAGGCTGGGTCTGGAGCGGGAGGGGGCCCCAGTCGGCGCCGAAGAGCACGGAGGTGGGAGAGACGTGGAGGATGACGACGGCGTCTCCGGGACGGATGTAGTGATCGACGGCCCAGCGGACGGCGAAGGAGCTCTCTTCGGAGAGGTCGACGGCGACTCCGATTTTACGGCGGGCTCCGGCGGTTGGGGTGGGAGTGGCGGCGGAGGGGGTGGAGGAGGAGGAGTGGTGGTGGTGGGAGTGACGAGGGGAGGGAGGGTGGTGGATCTTGATGGTGGGGAGGTGAGGATGATCGGAATCTGGATTCATGTTTACTTTCTTGCTTTGAAACTTTGAAGAACTTCGGCGATCGAAGACGAAGAGGGGCCCGTGTTTATCTACTGCACTAAGTTTAATTTTATGTGTTGTTTATTGCTAATTGTTGGATAAGTTTGATATTTTTTAAATCGTGTACTGTTTGAATTTTCCAGAAGTTGCAAAATACGCGAACGTGCTGAGCAATAATGGGCCGCGGTTTCGTATCAAGACTACTTTTCCCAGCAAATCCACATATCATTTCATATATTTTATCATTTAAAAAGTTGGAGGTTTTTATTTTCGAATTTTGATTCTTTATATTTTTAACAAAGAAGCAATTTTAAATCCACAATCTATTGTAAATTAATCAATTAACTAATCTGTATGATTTAATAATAAATAAATCATAAAATCAATAGCGCATGATTTTGACATAGGTTTTAAAATCGTAAAAACAATAACATTATTTAGTTTAGATTTTTAAATTCATTAAAAATGTACAAACCAATAACCAAATTAATCAAAATAAACCACTTTGCAATTTAAATTAAAAAATATAGCCAAAGCTTTCTTTATAAAAATATTGTTGAGTAACAGTTAAAATATGCGATCTGCTATTTTCATATTCAACTTCGATCGAAGATATTCACAACGTAGACGTATACATGTTGTGCAACTCGCATTAGATTTATACCACATTGAACTAAAAATAGGCATGAAAACACTTAAATATATGTTGAAACTAAATCATATTAGACGTAAACACTGTAATCATATTAGACGTAAACACTGTAAACACATAGTGTGCAAACAGTAATGGTCTCACAAATAAAAAATATATATAAGCGACATAGAAAAACGTATATAAAGCAATATTTTTTTGAGAGTTCATGGATAACTCAAAATTTATCACGCAACTTAAAACTCTGAGTACCAAAAATCTAAACAGACGAGTTCTGAAGAAAGACAGCGACTCCACATTCGTTGCTGTTTGAATCCATCCCAGAGCGTGAAATGAACATTCCCCGACAATGACTTCTTCGATGTTACGTCGTCTTTCACAGTGCACACCTTCTCCATATTACAACGTGGTCAGTCGACAACATTCTTATATACGTGGCCAAATCAAAAGGAAAAACAAAGATTCACTATTAACTACACAACCTCAAACAGAAAACCAATATGCTTAAAAATTTGAAATCAAAAAGGTTGTTGATAAAATGAGTAGAATGTGTTTTTCATGTTGCTGCATGAAGCATGAGCTGGAGGAAGAACACGATTTACGTTGGGAGTGCATTAACGAATAACGAGACAGAAGACTATGTATATGAACCTACAACAAAATAAACAAACCAACAAACTGATCTAGCAGAAGGCAGAAGCTGACATTAATCAAGTAATCATAGTCAGGCCCTGCTTATGAATTTAATGGACGTTGTAGACACAATATATGGTTGACCAATTTATACATATATATGTATTATTTTAAAAGTACTTTCCACAAAAGGGCCTTTATAAAAAAAATTGCAAAAAAAGATAGACATGGTGTTTCTACTCCCTCCAGCACATGTTAAAAGCCGGCTCTGATCATAGCTCATTTGCATTAGCTGCAGACTCACTGCTAGTCAGCTTGTTCGGAACGAATGATTCCATTGTATAGCACACCTGGTATCCATACAAACTGTTTTCTTGTTGGAACCATCATGTTTGGAGAGGTTACAAAGGTTAATCTGCATAATGGAAGCCAATGTCGGAATTTGTTTACGTAATCAAGATTTAAACTCATCAACGATATATCACACTTGCGGGGATAGCTCAGTTGGGAGAGCGTCAGACTGAAGATCTGAAGGTCGCGTGTTCGATCCACGCTCACCGCATTCCAGTTTTTTTTTAAAAAAAAAAATTTGAAATAACTTTCTTGAAATGCAACGTTTTGTACATGTAAGGAAAACACGATTTTGACTTTTAGTTAGAGAGATTTACGGTTAATGAGAACAGTTTAAACTATATATATTAAACCAATTGCATTGTATTGTATAGCTCTTAATTAATTAGGTACTAAAGCTCAAGTTGCATAATAGTTTGATGCAAAGGAGAAAGAATCCGATTGTATTTGTATATATGTGCTAAGAGCATGATTATTGGTAGTTCTTAGACTAGGTTTTAAAAAAAAATTATAAAATATTTGTGGGTCTCACTATTTTTTTAAAACCCACCACTTCCACCTCTTCTGCAAGAGTTATTTTCTTAGTTCTTGAACTGTTCGCATGCCCCACTGATACGTGCCGGTCCGCGATTGGTTCGTTTTCAATTTTTTTAAAAAAAAGAAAAAACAGGCAAAAAAGTAAAAAAGAATTTTTTTAAAAAAACCCTAAGAACTCTTTTACCAATAAACATGCTCTAAGAAGATTGAGTGCGTTAATGGACTACACTTGTTGACTTTGCATGTTCTCAGTTATCCGACGAAGAGATCAAGATTGAGAGGCTGACACGAATTAAGAGCAGTGTGATCGTGACGATCAAAGACAAAGCTGACTAATGTGGTCTTTAGAGCATCCACAATGGTGGACTTGCTCTTAGAATCCTTAGGATTATTATAATATTTGTTTGTTTTTTTGTTTTTTTTTGTTTGAATAGTTAAGGACTCCACACAAAATAGTGTGTCAAATGGTGGACTTGTTTTTAGAGTCCTTAATATATTTTTTTTAAGTGATAGATAGTTTTGTCAAATGAGTAACTCCTAGACATTATTTTAGGTATAAGCAATGTCAATTTCAATTTTAAAAACTATAAGTTTTTCTGCAACAAGTGAATCGATTAATGCAAAAGCAATGTCATACATTGTAGCAAGGAACATACACACCAACTTGAGTCTAAACTGAACTGATCATACCAGTGCATTGTACAAAGGAAACAAGAGGATAGAAGAGGATACAAAAAAAGAGAACAACTCCGAGATACATAGCTAAAGAGACGCAAGACTACTTGACCACCATTCTCCTAATTCACCCGTGAGTAAGAAGCAATGTCACCTGTAGAACAAAACAAAACAAGCAAGTTAAACCCGAAGCAAAGAAAGAACAAGCAATGGAGAAGACTCACCACGCTTTCTGCCCAAGTGTTTGCTGAGCAGTTCAGCACACTCTTTACTTTCCGGACACACACACAACAGTGGAGGACTTTTCCCATCTCCAACCCGAAGTTGGTGAATTTATATCAGCTAATATACTAAACATTCGTGGTCTAACAGTTTCAGACTCTCCAATTCATTCTTGGGTGCGTTCCTTGGTCTGTATTCAAACCTAAGACTAAACATCCGTACGGCTACCCAAAAATGAAAATAGAGAGTCTGAAACTGGATCCTCTGTTCCGCATAAACTCTCCCGGAGCCTCGCTTCCATTTCCTTGTTATAAACCGCAACCTAACAAACGAAAACGTTTTCATCGATCTAGGGTCCGGTTGGTACTGAAACCGAAATTTGAAACCCTAAATCGATCGGAAACAAAAACCAATTTGTTTGTAACCCTAAAATCATACGAAAAAATCTCCAAATCCTTTGAAAACCGAGAACCCAACCCTAAATTGAGAGAAATACACCATTAGAAGGCTTTGATTTACCTTCGTGTTCCGATGGATCGAATCGCCTTTCCTCGAGATTGATTCACCTTTCGTCGAGATCAATCGCCTTTCGTCGAGATCAATCGCCTTTCGTCGAGAGCTTTCTATTTTTTTCTGCATCTTCGGTCGAAAATGATAAAAAAATTTGACCGTACCAAATGCAAAGGAAACCAAACGAATCACATGGTGACACGTTTCTAAGGACCAAGCCCGGCAAACCCTTATCTATGGGTCGATCCTTGGGTTATTTCCGTTAACAAATATTATTATAACAAAATTTTTCTTGATTAGCCCGCTAAGGACTCTCGCGGCCCCCCGTTACGGCTGCTCTTATTGTTTGTCAAAATAACAAGATTACTAAGCTAACTAAGAACCTAATTAATTTTGATGAAAATAAATGTAACCAGATTAATATATACAACTTGTTATGCAAAAAAAAAAAAAAAAAAAGAAGATGCAACTTGGTTGATGAAGGTTTGAATGCATGTGTGGGTGAAATGTCCAAAGGCACACAAACCGGGGCAACTCCCATGTTGCCCATCTTGGAGTAAAATAATTTGTTTCCGGAAAAAAAATAATCACAGTATTGACTCTATAAATTGTCAAACAACGCTCAATTTCTCATATCCATATAGATAATAAAATAGAAAAAGACTAGAAATGAAGACCTCAAAAACCTCATCGTTAGTGATGACTCTTCTTACAATCATGTTATGTTTCTTGCGAGCCAAGTCACAAGGAGTTTACTGCAGCAACCCTTACGAACTATGCTTCCAGAAGTACATACTGTGTCCGCCAGAGTGTCCCAGCACCGGTGCCGCCACTAATAACAAAGTCTGCTACGTAGACTGTCGTAACATTCTATGCACCTCCGAGTGTCGCAGTAAGAAAAAAAATGCTTGGAACATTTTCTTTATTAATCAAGCTTTATATATAAGTAAAGCTCATATTAGTAATATTTTTAGGGGCGAGTCTAAATTGCAATAGACCTGGACCGGCTTGTAACGACCCGAGGTTGAAAGGTGGTGATGGGACTGTGGTCTATTTCCACGGGAAGAGCAATGAACATTTTAGCCTTGTCTCGGACCCTGACCTTCAGATCAATGCTAGGTTCACTGGACACAGACCCGCTGGTCGTTCTAACTTCACTTGGGTTCAAGCTCTAGGCTTCCTCTACAACTCTCATAAATTTTCCCTAGAGGCCACCAAAGTAGCCTCTTGGGACGACAGCATCGACCATCTCAGATTCTCTTTCGACGGCCAAGATTTAGTTATCCCGGAGAAAATTCTCTCCACATGGTAAACAATATCATAATATCATGCAATTTCTAAGTCTACATGTATTAGTAGTAAATGTAAATATACTAAAAAAATAGATGAAGGAATGTTTTTGTGTATTTGACAATTTGCATATTAGATTCTACTGTCTACACTAAGCACATGTGCGTTTAAGCAGGTACTCGCCCCAAAAAAACATCAAGATTGAGAGAGCGACAAACATGAACCGTGTGACCGTAACAATCAAAGACAAGGCAGAGATTGTTGTCAATGTAGTTCCTGTGACTAAAGAAGACGATAGGATCGACAGTTACCAGGTGCCTTCGGATAACTGTTTCGCGCATCTCGAGGTTCAGTTCAGGTTACTTAACCTATCTCCAAAAGTTGATGGAATCTTGGGACGCACTTCTAGGCCTGGTTTAAAAAATCAGGCTAAACCTGGAGTGGCAATGTCACTGGTTGGTGATGAGGATACATTTAGGACATCTTCCCTACTCTCTCGTGACTGTAAGACTTGCATTTTTACCGGTCTAAGTAGCTCAGTCAAGTGGGAGACCAAACACGCAGTATTGGATTTGGATTGCACTCGTGGGGCGTCTTCCGGATACGGAATCATTTGCAGAAGCAAGAAGTAATTTTGCCGGAAAGATCGTGTATCTAATTAACTCTACTCGTGTAAAAGCACGCAAATGCAGATCTTAATTATGTTAAAATATGATACTGATTTCTAATATCTAAATTTATCTCAAACAGTCTTAGACAAACTTAAATTAAATAGTATCTATCTTATTTTTTCCGGCAACTATTTTTAAAAAATAAATAAAATTATACCGCTAAAACCATTTTTTAATTATATAGAGGTATACTAGCCCCACAGAAGTGATTCAGACTAGTCACGTGTTGCCACATGTTGGTCCTCTATCCCTGGCGATGTCGAAATGTTAATTTTCCAGTGACCGCTAAAACCATTTACTAAATGAGTAATTCAAAAAAAAAAAAGAATAACTCGAATAATAGGTTAATGATCCCACTTGAAGTCCACAGTAGTAAGTAAGTATACACCACAAATTCATCAGCTAGCAGTTCGTCTTACTAAAGGATTTTTAAATTCACACAAATAAGTTTTATATTCTATATGCTATGAGATGATATAACATTGTCATACAAATTCAATTTAGCGATGATGTATGAGTCATTACTATATTTTAAAAATAACAAAAATATAAATTAACTTTGAATGCAAATGTTAAATCAGAATTTGTTTTAGACCTTGTCATAATTTTTTTTTTAATCACAATCAAATTAAAAAAATAATTTCCAAATAATGACTAGTAATTTTTTTTTTGGAAAATTAATTAAATAATACTACTGTTGTCTAAAATTTAGGATGGTGATCCACCAAGTCTTTATTTAGACCCGACAATAGTGTATGGGATGGGTAAAGATATTTTAGATCAGCCTTTATCCTTTCCAAAAAACCTATCCAATAATTACAAAAAAAAAAAAAAACTAATTATAAGGAAAGAAGCTAAACAGTAAACAGAGACGAAGGAGCCAATCACCGTCGCTGTCTTTTTAAAAAACCTTGGTTCGTGGAAACTTGTCTCCTTCACAGACTTATATCATATCTTCCAGTCTCATTCGCAGTTTGATCATCATCATCCTCAACATATCCGACTCGCTAGGTTCGTCGATTCTCTTATTCTGAATTTTCGAAGAAAAAAAAACGTAACTTTGGGAGGGTTGACATCTGAAAGTTTTCCCCCTTATTGATTTTTGCTTGAAGTAAAGACAAATGATGATTCTGAGTATTATGTTTTCCCTTGAACAGGATTTTTACCTCCCATGGAAGGCAACTTCTTCAGGTCCGATGCTCGACAAGCACACCACGACGACGGCTTCTTAATCAAACAAAAACATAATCTCATCACAAGTCCAACGGGAGATCAACCTAACGAAAGCGGCTGTTTTGATTGCAACATCTGTCTAGACACAGCTCATGATCCTGTCGTCACACTCTGCGGACACCTTTTCTGCTGGCCTTGCATCTCTACAAGTGGCTACACGTTAAGTTATCTCCTGTCTCCGTTGATCACCATCAGAACACCTGCCCTGTCTGCAAATCCATCGTTACCGTCACCTCATTGGTTCCACTCTATGGAAGAGGAGGCATGTCTTTGTTTTCCTCCAAGAAACAAAACTCAGACATACCGCGCAGACCCGCTCCATCAACCTTAAACAATCCAATCACTTCGCAACCATCTCTGTCTCCAACGTTTTCCATAACCACCACTATTCTCCTCGTGCCTTCGCCACAGCTGAATCAACCGACCTCGCCAATGCGGTGATGATGAGTTTTCTCTACCCGGTGATTGGAATGTTTGGGGACTTGGTCTACACCAGGATCTTCGGAACCTTCACAAACACAACAATAGCTCAGCCTTACCAAAACCAGAGGATGATGCAGCATGAGAAGTCTCTTAACCGGGTATCAATATTCCTATTTTTTGCATCCTCCTTTGCCTTCTCCTCTTCTAGCTCCCTCTCTCTCTCTCTCTCTCTCTCTCTCTCTCTCTCTCTCTCTCTCTCTCTCTCTCTCTCTCTCTCTCTCTTTCTATGTAAATAGCCTGTAAAAGTCTTAAGTCATTGTGCTATAACAACTAATATACAACTTATCTTCATGGACCATATGCATGTTTGAGAATCATATGAACACTACTAGTTGTTGAATTGTTCGTCTTATATCAGATAAATTTATAAATGGTTTACTCTATTTTGAGAAGTATTTCTATGTAAAGAAAACAAGTTACTTGCTATATTATTCTGGCTTCAAAATTAGTGACAAAATCTCTAAGGACAGCATTCAGCTGCAAGCGCATTGAGCCTATCTACATTGCCTTTGAGTCAGTTTAGATGACCAAACAAGTCTGCTGACAAGCGCACCTAACCGGTTCGCTCCAGGACCCGGTTTGATCCTTGACGGATCGCCAACCCTGGAGCATTTGGGCTCGCCTGCACACCAACCACCAGGCGTGAAGTTCCCGTTACCTCTACCGAGCAGCTCTATATCAATCTTGTCCAAAGCAAGATCATCGTGTCTGAACTTGCGAGCAAAGGCAGCTCCACTGGCAATCATTTTCTTCGTGTCGTTGATGTTGAGAGTCCGAGGATGTTGTTTGGGAGGTTTGTCCCACGAGATGTAATGCAGGTCGTGGTTAACCACCGTGTCTGAATACTCTGGTGCGTTGCATATCACAGTGTGGAAGTATCCTTCTGGTGTGGAGAGGAAGTTGGTGTAATACATTAGAAGCGTACGTGGAAGATTGTCCCATCCCCAAATGCAATATTCTATGAAGGACCGTGATAAAACCATCCAAGCAGAACCTAAAAGTTGCCATCAAAACATATAGTTTAGTCGCCAAGTTTTCATTACTTGTTATTGAAGTAATGAACAGTATTCACCAGTGAATAGTTTGAATGCAGTTGGCATGGTTCTACGAGGTGTAACCCAGTAGACATCTGACTTCTTTGTCGAGTACAGCCCCGGGTCTATGATCAGAGGCTTTGCTCGTTTATCTCTGCCATTAAACCCCACAAGAATCATTACTGTTTTCAAAACACATCTCAAAAGTAGTATAGTACAGAGAAGTTTCAAGAATCATTACTCTTTCCAGCCTAGTTTGCTAGAGTGGTCTATAAAGTTGAGGTTCCTGTCCAGTCCAGCGAATGTATGAATAAGATCTGCATACAAAAAAATGAGCATTAAAATGGTACGAAGGGTTATTCTTTAAATCAGAATTTCTAAAAACAAAAAGTCTAGACGTTAATATATGTATACCATCTTGAGTCACTAGAGGATAATCTGAGGCACTGAGATTTATAAACCAATCCCAATCTTTACTCAGCTTCAAGAGAATGGCACATGCATGGAGCGTATTAGCCACCATCGTTGGACCACGATAGGTAACGAGATTAGCCTTTGTGATCATGTAAACATTCCCAACGTCGCTAAAAACAGGATCCTCCCTCACACGTTTAGCTAGCTCGAGCCTCTCTTCAGCAGGAGACTCAAGATCGAGATGAACAACGTATTGGTTCCTCGGATGGTACAAAGCTCTCAACACTCTCCATAGGCTCTCTAAGTCACCTCTTGAACCCGAAACTAGATAACCAAAGCGAGGAGGGCTAGACTGTACTGGAGGAGGATGTTGCTTAATCTTTGACTCAGCGAACGTGACGGTTGTTTCGTTTGTGGTGGGTAGATTTGAGGAGGAGAAGATGAGTGAGTTAATGGAACGCACGGAAGAGAGGAGACCCATGTTGAAAGATACAGCTGTGAGGAATATGAACATGAGGGAAGCCATAGCTAGAGGGAAGATCCATCTCTTTTCTGAGTTTGAAGACGCCATTGAAGAGCCTATTCATAGGATCTGAAAACGAAGGTTTACGTAAAAGAAAAAGTCAAATGATATAAGCAAATAGATTCACAAATGGAGCTTGACCCTTACCTACGCCAAATAAAAACATAGAATTGACACGTAATCAGCAATCTATATTGATCAACAGGGCTGGCCCTGAACCAAGCCGGATGAAACATTCGACTCAAGTCCCCAAAATTTTTAGAAAAATTTATATATAAATAAGCCCCCAAATTTTTTTTAAAAAAAAATTCGGCCCTGTTGATCAATGAATCCAAAAACGACCAACCAAAGTTAGTTTTGGATTCTTGTCCTTGTCTGGTCTAAACTTGAATCGTAACGACGTGATCACAAGTATAAGCCGATCTTTGTGATAATAAAAAATAGGTCGAAAAGACAAATCTGAGCTGTCTGAAAGTAAGAATTAAAGATCTACTCCCACTATGTATATTCTACGATTTAAAAACACATATTAAGAAACGTAAACGATGGGATCATCATGAGACCTGGTTCTTGATTATCGTGGACGTGACGAGAGAATGTTTGAAAGCTCAAGGCACTTCATTATCCAGGAGGAGTCTGCGATTTATTTGTATTTGATGATTTATTAATGAAACTGTAAAAAACTCTTTTGTGTAGAGAATACATAAAAGAAAGATCTGAGAGTTTCGGTTTTCCACATCTGTGTATATGTTTTCGTTTTAAGTTTTTAACGCACTTCCTAGAAACGGTGCCTTCTCTTTGACTTTTTTGTTTGTTTGTTACGGAGAGTCTTTGATATTTATTGTTTAGTGCCATAACTAATAAATATCATTTATTATGTTTGGCTCACCATTGGCGATAGAAAATAAGCAGGCATTGATGGACCGACTACATTAATGATTGCATTTTCGAAAAAAAAATGAAAATGGGGGAAGTGGAGAAAAAAATGGGGATTGTCAAACGTGCAATTCATCTTTTGATCATGCAGACTATCATTTTATATATAAAATCGAATGTTTGATCAATCATTTATTTGTCTTTGGATTGTTCCCTTAGATTTGGGCCAAGGGAGAGAAAGCAAACGAGTCATATGAAAGACTATCGGAAATAATTTTAAAAACTAATTATAGAATTGTCATTCTACTAATAATCGGACAATTTTTAAAAATTTTAAATAAACAAAACAATAATATATACTACTATTATCGAGAAACTCACCAAGTTTTTAGCATTGATGGTACTCTAAATGATGCTGTCATAATTCTTATGGAAGCATAGGAGGTTGTTTACTGGTTCTCTACAGTTTCGTGCCCGTGGAGTTTGATTATGGATGCAAGTCGTTTATAGTACTATTATTTGGCATATTCTGATGTTTGATTATTGATGTAGCTTTGCGTGGATGCTTGTTCAACACTACGCGGAGGCTGCCTCACAGTGGCGGATCTAGAAATTACAATGAGTCGGGGTAAAAATAGTAAAAAGGGGCAAAAGGTTATATGATCTTTGGTTCAGAGGGTGCAAATATTAATTTTATACCAACTAATCTATAACTAGGGGTGGACAAAATATCCGTAAAATTTGATTCGATCCGTTATTCGTTTCGATTCGATCCGAAATATCTGAATATCCGTAACTTTACAAATCGAATCAAATACTAAAATTTAATATCCGTAAAATAAGGAGCAAATCACAAATACTCATTTTTTAGAAAACGAATATCCGATCCGATCCGTATATAATTTTATATCTCTATATATATTTTTAGTTATTTTATCCACTAAATTAATAATTTGGTGATTAAATTTTTAAAAATATGTAGTTTTAAATATTTTGTAATGAAAATATTATTCTTTTATACTAAAAATTTCTTTAAAAAATATGTTTCAAAAAATGATTTTTTTTATTATTTTTTACCGGATCGACGGATCGGATCGGATATCCGGTAAAATATACTGATTTTTCCGGATATCCGTAGCTCCGAATATCCGGAAGATCACAGATCGGATCGAATCAAAAAATTGAATATTCGTACGGGACGGATCAGATCACGGATATCCTTAAAATACCGGATATCCGCTCCGTGCCCACCCCTAGCTGTAACATACATAAAATTTTGGTGCATTTAAATAAATTTGTATTTTTACTGGGGGCAACTGCACCCTTTCTAGTGCACCTAGATTCGCCAATGCTGCCTCATCTTTGGATTAATAACCAACCATATTCAAAAACTTTAGGTTCTTGATCTTCTACCTATGGTATAAAACCGGTTAAACTAGGCCTAGGCAAGATTGATTTTAGACTAAACCGGTGTGGTTTAGACTAACCGGTGTGGTGTAGATTAAACCGGAGTATTTTTCGAATTAATAGAACAGTATTACAGAGTTGAGTTTGCATCTTTTTAAAAGTCTTCATGTTCACACCACGCATTTCTGCTGGAGAGGAGAGAGGACTAGTTGGGTATAGTAACAGGTAGGAGGGGTATTTGAGGTACTTCAGCTTACGTCTGAACTTGAACTGGTCGTGTTAAAGTACGATGCAAAAAAATCTAATCCGCATGACTTGCGTTAAAGATCAGAATGAGAGAGAGAAGACGTGTGTCGCTGAAAAGTAGACAGTTGTACCCTCAGAATCAGAGAGAGAGAGAAGACTCACCACGTTTTCAACACAACCTACCAACTGTTTTCTCTTCTATCTTTTCCATCTCTTTCCCCACTCGTGTCTTTTTGTTTGTCTTCTTGATAAAGAATGGTTCATTAACTAACAAAATATTTACTACAAATTTATTTACATTTTTCAACTAAATAACAGGTTTACTAAACGATCATACAATATTTTATGCATTATTTAGTTATCATTCTAAAGATATCTCCAACCCAACCTCAAATCTTCAAATTTTGAGATCCTTATAACTACTTTTTACATATACATATATTAAACTTAATTAGAATAACTTAAGTATACAAAAATAAAATAAAATAGAATAAATATTATATAACATTAAAATAAAGTTCACACAATAGAAAAATACATTAAATAAAATTCATACAAAATAAAAATACACTAAGCACACTTAATACAAATTAAAGCAAATTAATATGTAATTACATATCTTACAAATGGTATTTTATATGTAATTTTCTAAAAATTTTGTGCATGTGTGTTGCTTTGTTATATATGTAATCTATATGTCTTTTATTATATAATAATATAATATTATGTGTTGTATAATATATTAAATGTATATTTTCTATGTATTTGTGAAGTTTTGTTAGTATTAGTAATTTTTGTTAATGTTAAGGAGTATAATGTAAATAGATTAAACTTTTAAGAATTTTTTTGAAAATTTATGATTGGAACAATTAACCTTTAAATTTTCATTTGAGGTTTCGCTCCCTTAAAATAAGATTTTGGTTGGAAATACCCTAGAGGTACAACTAAACTCAACAGATTGATGATGGCTTTTTAACATTGATACCTTATCTTTGCTAAAGAAAAATATATAGACAAATATGAACAAACAAGTAGGAATAGGCCCAATCAGGGGCTTTCAAATTTTCAGTAGGTATCAGAGAGTAAATATTTACCACTTTGGTAAAAAATCCATATATCTGACTTTAATGATAGAGAGAGAAACAGAGGAGAGTGAGAAAGATTTGATAACATATCATAACATTAATAATAAAATCTTTTCGATATATTTAGAATTGAGATCTCACCCCAAAGGTTTCTTTTTGGCATACAAATCCATTAGGCAGGAAAAAGCTATACCCTTTTTTTTCTCTCTTAAAAAGGGTCTTTCTTCTTCTTCTTCGGTTATACTCCTCAGATCTCCATCCCCTTTCACGGTATACCTTCTCTTATTTGCTTTCGATTGTTTGCTGCTTATAATAAATCTTCTCCTTCTCTTTGTGAATCATTTGATCACCTCTCATCTGACTCTGCTTGAAAGGTTTGATCTTTCACTCTGTTTTGTATGTACACTGAATCTTGCTGTTCCTATGATCTGTCTTTAGAAATGAACAAGTTGATTACTTTTATGATCTAGATCCTTAAAGTTGCATCCTTTGCTTTTGGATCCGTTACATCGCACACGTATTGATGTTTGTCTTCTCTGGCGACAGGATCCTCTGTTTTTTTTTATTTTGTAGAAGATGGGTGTTGAGGCTGTAAACTTCGGTGGATTTGAGGTTGCTCCGGCTCCTTTCGAAGGCAAACCCGAGACGAACGGGAAGGTGGGAGGAGATAAAGTCTCACACGGTGAGCCGCCAAAGAAAGCTGAAGAGAGTAGTAGTAGTAGTAGTAGTAACAACAAGATCTCGTCTGATGTACCAAAAGATGCAGTGGAAGAGTGGCCTGCTGCTAAGCAGATCCGTTCTTTCTACTTTGTTAAGTACCGTCGTTTCGAAGACCCCAAGATCAAAGCTAAGCTTGATGTTGCTGATACGGAGCTTGAGAAGTTGAAAAAGGCTAGGAGTGCAGTTGTTGAAGAGTTGAAAGCTAAGAGGGTAAGCTTTTCTTTTTTTTTGGTACTTAGTGTGTGTTGTAGCGTTGACCTTTTTTCTGATGATTTGGAAGTTTCTTTTTAGGCGGAGAGATCCAAGTTGTTTGAGATGTTGGACCCGTTGAAGTCAGAGCGTCAGGGGTTCAACAATAAGTTCGATGAGAAGAGAAAAGAGATGGAACCGTTGCAGCAAGCACTTGGGAAGCTAAGAGGCAATGATGGTGGGAGTTCCCGTGGGCCTGTTATCTGTTCTTCCCAGGAAGAGCTCAACAGTATGGTAAGAATCAATCTACTTTGTTCTCTTGAAATACCTTTCTGTATTGGTTTTGATTCTCATTTGGTTTATGGAAAATGGTAGATATACAGCTACCAATATCGGATTCAACACGAAAGCATTCCGTTGACCGAGGAGAAGCAGCTTCTTAAAGAGATCAGGCTGCTTGAAGGGACAAGAGATAAAGTCATTGCTAATGAGGCAGTGAGAGCCAAGATCAAAGAAGCTATGGGTCATAAAGATGATATCCAAGATCAAGTTAAGGTAATAAGAGAAGTCATGGGATTGGAGCACTACTCTTGGCTTATCTTGTTAGTTTCATATGTGATGCTTCTATTTTTTTATTGCAGTCGATGGGTGCTGGTTTGGATGGAGTGAAGAAAGAGAGGCAAGCGATTTCAGCGAGGATTAATCAGCTGAGTGAGAAGGTGAAAGCGACGAAAGATGAGATTCAGGTGCTGGAGAATGAGCTCAAGACTGTGACTGAAAAGAGGGACAAAGCTTATTCAAACATTCTTGAGCTTAGGAAGCAAAGAGATGAGACGGTACACACACACACGCACACACACATATACACTTTAGAGCATGTTGGATGATCTGTTCAAAAACTGAAATACTCTTTTGTTTCGTTTATATACAGAACTCAGGTTTTTACCAAGGGCGTGAAGTGTTGAACAAAGCTAGAGAGTTGGCTGCACAAAAGAATGTAGATGAGCTTGAGGCTCTCTCCAATGCCGAGGTTGAGAAGTTTGTCTCTCTCTGGTGCAGTAAGAAGAATTTTAGAGAAGATTACGAGAAGAGACTCTTGGGATCGCTTGATGCTAGGCAGATGAGCCGAGATGGACGGATGAGGAACCCTGAGGAGAAGCCTCTTGTTGTTCCAGAGGCACCACAAGCAAAGGCAGCTCCTTCTGCAACCGAGGCTGTCCCTAAAACTAAGGCAAAACAGCAGCCAAAGGAGGAGCAAGTTTCTGCACCTAAACCAGATGCTGCTGCTCCTGATGCTCAGAAAGCTAAAGATGCAGTGAAAGTAGAGAAGAACGTTGTTGTTGAGGATGATGGTGAAGAAGAAGAAGTGTATGGTCTTGGAAAGCCGCAGAAAGAAGAGGAGAAGGTAGACGAAGCTACAGTGAAAGAGATGAGAAAGCAAGAGGAGATTGCTAAAGCCAAGCTAGCCATGGAAAGGAAAAAGAAGCAGGCAGAGAAAGCTGCTGCTAAAGCTGCCATAAGAGCTCAAAAGGAAGCTGAGAAGAAAGAAAAAAAGGTATCATATCAATGCTCTTTGCCTTCTCTCTTTTCCGTTTTAATAATCTTCTCTTTTTTTTTGTGTGTGTTGCAGGAGCGAGAGAAGGCGGCCAAGAAGAAGACAGTAGGCGGCAACACGTACGATGCCATCTCTGAGGAAGTTCCAGAAGCTTCTGAGGCTGAGAAGGAGGAGATTGAAGCTCCAGTGGAGGAGAAGCCGCAGATGAAGGAAAAAGTCTCGAAGAAGAAACCAATAAGGAACAGGATCCGCAGTAGAGGAGGACCAGAAACACTACCGAGACCAGTCATTAAGCGTAAGAAGCAGACTAACTACTGGATTTGGGCTGCTCCAGCTGCTGTTGTGGTACTAATGCTTCTTGTCTTGGGTTACTACTACGTTCTCTAAGATCAAGGGAAGTCTGCGTTGCTGTAGTTTGGGATCTTTTGAGGATTGAGACTCTTTAAACTTATTGACTCATTTACATACGAGTAGAGAGACTCTTCCCTTTGAAATACTTTTTTTACATTTCATTTTCTTTGTTGTTTTCTCTTCTGTTGTTGAGGCTTTTTTAACTTTTGAAGAAAGAAAACTCTTTTTGTTACATCTCAATAGCTGTGATAGTGTTCTGGAGTTTTGATATATCTTTTTGTCTTTCTACTGTGCTTGCAAATACCAAAAGATGAGACGATACATGATCAACTCGTCCTTTCTTCTTGTTTCACCTTTGGAGAGTAACCACACAAACTGACACGCGATCGTAGTTAGTACAAGAACAAGTCTTTGCTTGAGGACACGCCAGAAGTTTAGTGACAAGCCACGTGTTTTTATCTGGACACTAAACCTATCCTCAGGCTGCGTATATATGGGAGAGAGAGATAGAGATTCATACGTTGGACTCAATGGCGGCTATGTTTTTAGCAAAGAGAGTACACAGAGCTGCTTCTTTACACAGGGTTTTCGACAGAACTGCTCCATCTTTTGCTAATGGAGGAGTCGTTACCATCACTAGCCCTAGTTACTTTTCATCCAACGTAAGTTCATTATACTGTCTTTAAAATTTGTTGAAGTAAGAGGATGTAGCTGTGGGTGATGATGGAACTGTTGAAGGCCAAAACCAGTCATCAGGATGAGAATATTACCACATAGATAATGTTTATGACATAAACCAAACTTATGCGGAAACCGTGGAGATGAAAGGAGAAAGCAGAGTTGTTGTGAGAAACTGTACCTGTGTTGGGGTTCTATGTCACACTATGTCATTTGCTCTCAAGTAAAATCACTATTCTCACAATTCGTATAGAGTATAACTTGTTTAATCCTTATATCTAGCAGTTCAAATACGTTTTATACATTTCTAAATCTCTGTATATTTAGGTCAATATGTCTTAAGATATTAGTGTGATCCATGCAAAAAAGAATTTCATAATAGAATTTACTGGAGGCGGGTACAACAAAATGTGCATGGCATTGACAACATGACAGAGATGATCACACGAATTATAAGGTGATAAAACACTCAGCGTCTTCACCCAAGACCTGTAACTGTTTTACCAAATTATCAATCCCGCGGTTTTTTTTATCGGCAGGGAGAGGCCAATCGAACTCTAACTCCTTTTCTACCGGGCCTTCATCTTCTGCTTCCCAGCAAGGTAGTCCAGTGCCAAGGTAAAATTTTGCAATGAGAATCTCATTGGTTGGTTGTAAAAGTAAAACCAAAGTTCATCTTTTCTTGTTCGCAAACAGTAACCTTACATCGAAATTGCGGATCATGATCAGGTCCTTCTCGCTCAGCGGCAAACATGGGAAGCCCCCTATTGTGTTTCAATGCATAGGATTGCAGTTAGCTCTTGTATACATGATCCATCTCTATCCAATCTGAATAAATGAACGAACTTTCAGGTCACTATTATCTGCTAAAAATAAAAAAACCAAAAAAAAAGCTAAAGCATAGAAACCAAACTACTCAAACCTGTTTCAAAGAACCCAATATTACATTTGAATTTGAAATCCCTCCACTACAAAAAAAAAGAAGTGAGTTACATCACTTAAATTGTATCACAAAGATAAGTGATATTATTTTACATTACTTATTTGTAAGTGAAACAAATATATCTAATTAAAAAATCAGTTATAATAATTGATGTCAATATTAATCAGTTTGACATCAATTTAATAAAATGATATTAATTTGTATCATTAAGACAAACCTTTTGTTGTTTTATAAATTTATATCAGTTAAATAACTGATGCATTTTATTTTTAAGTTAATATCATTTATTAAAACGATACAAATTTTACATCAATAAAAAATTGATGCTAATAAAAATGTTATAACCATATTTTTTCTTAACATCAATTTAAGTGATTATCTGAATTTACATTATTTAAAACAGTTATCTTTTTGGCAAAACAGTTATCTAATATTTAGTTATTTTGCATTAATTAAAAAAATTTAAGCCTAAATTTCAAAGAAACCGTATGAGAAGTACATTGTTACGATTCTTTAGCTTTAAATTTTTTGTGCCTTTAATTTAACTGGGACTAACTTTTCTGTAACTGTTTTTCTTATAAAACTTTACTAAGTATAAATTTTTAAAATTTTCTATATGAGATTGACAATAGCTCTTTTTTTTGTATTTGCAGGTTTAAATGGTTACTGGTACACGATCCTCTGTGGACAATGCCGCTTGATGTGTCAAATCATGTTATTTATATTTAATTGCAATAGAAATAATAACAGTATCCATCACATCATCCCTCTATTTATGGCTGCTGCTGCTACTGCTTGTACTCTTCTTCTTCAGTAAATTTCCAAACTTCCGGAGCAAAGGTTTCTTCTTCTTCTGCTCTAGTTCCTTTGAGAACAGACTTCCAGAGTACTCAATGTGCTCTGCTGAAGATAAGCCATTGCTTAACTGATCAAAATTTTCACTGCCTTCTGCTTTCGATTCCTCTTCCTCTTCAGCAAACTCGTGGTCTGACTCTCTCTCTGAAGAAGCTTCTCTCTTTTCTATATGGTAGCCTTCCCACGTCTTCAATCCCCTTTCCATGGAGTCTTTCTCCTTGTCTCCTTCATCTTTGTGAGCTAACAAATGGATTGGTGTGTCACCATTCAAATGGTTATCAATGGCTTTCACTGGACTTTCTTGTACCTTTGGTTCTCCTGTTGTGAGCTTGCCGTTTTCATCTGCTTTCTCTTGTGTGGAAGAAGCTTTTTCCAGCGACTTTGATAACTCTTCGATCTTCTTAAGCGCGGAAGCCTCCCTGGCCTTCAACTCAGCGTTATCATGAATTACAGCCTGCAACTCGGTTTCTTTGTCAAGCAGGACTGACAACTCCTCTAACTTCTTTGCCGCTGAAGCTTCCTGCACTCTGAGCTCTTGATTCTCTTGATGGATTCTTTGAAATTCGCTTTCCTTCTCAAGCCAACTCTGCTCAAGATGTAGAAACTCGTCAATCTTCTTCAACGATGCTTCCTCTTTGGCCTTGAGATCCTCGTTCTCATGGAAAACACCCTGCAACTCTTTCTCTTTGTCAAGTAAACTCTGTTTAAGGGTTGTCAACTCTTCAATCTTCTGAACCAATGATGCAGCATTGGCCTTGAGCTCTTCATTCTCGACAATTGCAGTCTTGAGCTCGTTTTCTTTATCAACCAAACTTTGTTTAAGACCAGACAACTCCTCTATTTCCTTAACCGATGAAGCCTCTTTGGATTTGAGCTCCTCGTTTTCGCAAACAACATCATGCAACTCGCTCTCTTTCACCAGCAAGCTTTTATTTAGATTTGACAACTCTTCAATCTTCTTTTGGGATAGAGAGTCCTTGGCTTTAAGGTCCTCAATCTCACGAGCCATACCATCAAGCTCAGTTTCTTTATCAAGAAGATTCCCTTGCAGCTTCGCTAACTCTTCAATCTTCTTGAGATATGCAGCCTCCCTTTCTCTAAGCTCTTCATTTTCTTGAGTTGAAATGTGGAGTTTGATTTCTCTAGCGGCAACGTTTTCAGATACTTTTGACAACTCTTCAAGCTTCTTATGGTATAAAGACTCCTTTTCTCTTAACTCTTCATTCTTCTGAACAGCGGTCTGTAGTTTGGCTTCTTTCTCAGCTAATATCTCATTTGGCAATGACAGCTCCTCGATCTTCTTGATGTATACAGCCTCCCTTTCTTGAATGGTGCTCTGAAATTTGGTTTATTTGTCAGCCAAACTCTCATTTACTGCTGACAACTCTTCAATCTTCTTCAGACAAGCAATCTCTGTTCTTTTAAGCTCTTCAGCTTCTTGAACAATGCTCAAGAGTTTGGTTTCTTTGTCAAGCAAGCTCACATTCGCCGCTGATAACTCTTCAATCTTCTTGAGATAATCAAGCTCCCTACCTCTGAGCTCCTCGGATTCTTGAACAATGCTCAAGAGTTTGGTTTCTTTGTCAACCAAGCTCATTTTGGCTGATGACAACTCTTCAATCTTCTTGAGATACTCAAGCTCCCTACCTCTGAGCTCCTCAGCTTCTTGAACAATGCTCAACAGTTTGGTTTCTCTGTCAGCCAAGCTCACATTCGCCGCTGACAAATCTTCAATCTTCTTGAGATAATCAAGCTCCCTACCTCTAAGCTCCTCCGCTTCTTGAATAGTGCTCTGCAGTTTTGTTTCTTTGTCAACCAAGCTCGACTTCGCCGCTGACAACTCTTCAATCTTCCTACCTCTGAGCTCCTCCGCTTCTTGAATAGTGCTCTGTAGTTTTGTCTCTTTGTCAAGCAAGCTCGCATTCGCTGCTGACAACTCTTCAATCTTCTTGAGATAATCAAGCTCCCTACCTCTGAGCTCCTCCGCTTCTTGAATAGTGCTCTGCAGTTTGGTTTCTTTGTCAACCAAGCTCACATTCGCCGCTGACAACTCTTCAATCTTCCTACCTCTGAGCTCCTCCGCTTCTTGTATAATGCTCTGCAGTTTTGTTTTTTTATCCAACAAGCTTTCAACCACCTTTGATAACTCATCTATTTTTGCGAGAGAAGAAACCTCCATTTCTCTGAGCTTCTTGTTTTCTGCAGCAGCGTTCTTTACTTCGTTTTCTTTCTCCAACAAGCTTTCTTTAAGTTTGCCACGTACAGCTTTCGCTTCTCCAACTCTTTCCTGCATATCCTTGAGCTCCTCCTCAAGTTCCTTAAGATTCCTTCTCGTATTGGCTTCTTCTTCTTTTGCTGCCTGCACCTCATTTTCCTTGAGATTAAGCAAATTCTCCATCTTGCTTAGTTCTCCCTGCACAGAGAACGTTTCATCTTCCGATTTCTTCACACAAGCCATCAAATGAAGCTCTCGCTGTTCCCACTCAGTCTTCGAACTGGCAATCTCATCTTGAGTCTTTTCTAAACTATTTTTCAGGATATCCATTTCGTTTCTTGCATCTTCAAGCATTCTTTCATACTTCTCATTTGTCTCTTTCACAGCCAACTTCAGACTGTCAATCTGTATTCCACAATCTTCAAGCTCTGCTTTACATGCCAAGAGTCTCTCCTTAGCTTCCCTTGCTTCCGCAGATACTTCCTGCAACTCCAAAGTTAAGCTTTCCATAGCTTTCTTGGTATCCTCTTCTTCCTTTTTAAAGTTCTCCAACTCTGTAGCAAGTTCCTCCTTTTCATTCAGTAAGTTCTGAATATGTGATGTTGTAGTCTTTTCATTGTCCAAAGCCATAGCCTTTTCTTCTTGGGCGGTTGCAAGGTCAGATTTGACTGACTCAACAAGCTTTTCAAGTTTAGAAGTTTCTTCGTTTAAAATGCAAACCTGGCGTTGAGATTCCTCAAGATCTTTTTCCTGCCTCGCAATCGTCATCACCATGGATTCAATCTTTTCTTTCAACGCAGCATTGTCTAACCCTGCCTCATGAAGCGCATGACTCTTTTCCCCTAGCTGCTTCCTAGCTGAATCAAAAGACTCTGAAGCAGACGTCTTCAACTTATTTGACTCTTCAGCTTGTTTTTCAAGTTCTTGAACCTTGTTCTTCAACTCAGCTGCTAAGTTATTAGCGCAGGATTCAACGATTTTAGCAGCTTCGAGGTCAACGTGGAGCTGCTCAATAGACTCTTCTTGATCCTTCAGCGTATTCTCTAAGATGCTAACATTCTCAAGTTCCCCTCTCAACATCTCAATTTCGCTTTTCAGTTTAGACACAACCTCATCGCCTTCAGTAGCCTTCCTTTGTTCCTCTGCACCAACCAACGCCTTTAAGTGGCTTAACTCAGAAGAAAGTACCTCCACCTTCTCTGCCTGCATTTCAGCAATCTTGGTCGCTTCCTCGGCATGACTCAGCGCCTTGTTTTTAGCGTCAGCAGTCATAGCCAGCTCTTGTTGAACCCTGTGAAGCTCTTCCGTGGTGGAGAGAAGAGCTGAGATGTCCAAAGCGTGCTGGCTTCTTATAGACTCAACTTCCTTCTTCCAAGAGATATCCTTTTCGTGAACCGCTTCAATCTCTGAACTCTCCCGAGCTGCCAGTGCTTCTCTGAGTTTCTCATTAGCTTCTTTGTTCAGTTTCTCATAACCTCTGAGATCATCAAGAGCTTTGGCTTTATCTTGCTTGAGCACTGCTATTTGCTCATTGGCTTTCTTCAAATCCTCCTGAATCTGTTTCAGTTGTGCCTGTAGCTCAGATCCTTTTCCTAACCGTGATTGAGACTTCTAAAATGCCATCAAAAAAAAAAATTATGATCAGTCTCTATAGCCACATAGTAATATAATCTTTCCAAAGTAAGCTCCAAATTGTTTTGACTTGCCTCAGGTGGAGTAGGAACTCTTGCAGTACGACGATCAGGAGTAGGCTTGGAGTTAACAGATTGTGGGGAACGGTCTAGTGAGAGACGAGTGCTGTGCACAGAAGACTGCGAACTGCCATCTGATTTAGTCCCTGATGATCTAGTCAGTCTTGGTGGTGGAGGCGATGGTTTACTACGAGGAGTCTCCATTAAACCAGTTCTACAACAGCAGAAAAGGTGTTAAGTACAATGTCACAATCACATCAGCGAACAAAACAGACCACCATTTCCATTTTTCTATGGATCTATAAACTTAAGTAAGTTAAACAACTTTTCACCTTCATGGTTTGTATTTAAATATGTAGTTATTAATAATCAACTTAAAAAGCATCTAAAATGAATCTCCCAGGCACACACACACATTTTTCAACAGTACACAGAATGTTCTGATAAAAGTGAAAGAACATATTGCAGAACTGCCGGAAAAGGTATTCTAACTCCTACAGTGACCAAAGAGAAGATTAAAGACTTTTTTTTTAACACAAATGACTCTCTAGCTTCTGTAAGATCCCAACCAAAAGACAGATCACAGAGTAATTTCAGAAGAAAAAAAAAACAAAGCTACCCCAGAGAAAGTGACCCACATATTGAATCTAACAGACACAACTTGTTTGGTTCCGACAAAGAAAACAGTAGACAGTATCTCAGATCCAATTGTCTTCCCAGATTAAACTAGTTAGGTTCTAGAATGAAAATAAAAAACAAAAAGAGAAGGAAAAAGTCCCCACTTGGTTCTGTACGCCATTGTTGTTGTTGTTGCAGAAGATGAACACCTTTAAAGCTTCAAATAAGAAACGCAGAAGAGAAAAGAAGAGTGGTGAGAAATGTTGGGGCTGCTAGATCTCAGGCATTGCTAATTGGAGAGAGAGAGAGAGACTAAACAGAAACCCAGATCGAGTCTGGTTTCTTCTTCACTTGGGTCTGATTGCTTCTCCACAAAGTCTTCAACTTTTATTTAGCAAATAATTGGTAATGGGCAGAGTGGTCACCCTCTTCCTCTCTCTCTCTCGTCTTTTTCTCTCATTTTCCGGTTTCGTTTTTTCAATTAATAAGAAAAACAAAATAATCTGATATGTGGGATACGAAATGACAGAAAGGACCATGGTGTAAAGTTTTGCATGTATTAAAGGGAATAATAAATGAAATAATAATAAACCAATAAAGCGGTGTGTGTGTGTGTGTGTGAGTGTGGACCTAACAAATGTGAATGGACTTTCCTCATAATGTGGTTACAGATAGAAAAATCCCAAATCTCTCCACCGATTCTGATATTACTAGTTTAAGATCTGTTTGAGCCATCATGTGGGCTGCATGTGCCCCTTTCAATCATTTATTTTATTTGTATAGAAATACAATAATTCAATCGTACAACTCATTGTTATTCTCAAATCCAATCATTTATTAGTAGTGTGAAATGTTGGTATTTTGTTATGAAATGTATTTTTCTAAGAAATGTAAATATAAATTGTGTGGACATTATTTTGTTTTTGAAATACAATTATGGAATTGAAACCAATTAAACCGGTTCTCGTTTGGTTTGGTTCAAATTGATTCCGGTTTGAATTTGATGTTCTAACAAATTTCTCTTACAAAATAGAAGTCTTTATCATTCTAACTTGGAACTTTAGTCGCACGTCAAATTATGGCTCGTTAAAGTTTTGTTCGTTTACTTTCTAGTCTAATCTTAGATGAGATTTCTCTTTCCCGTGTAATCAAATTGAAGCTGTTGATGGAAACACTTGTATATATCTAGTGAGAAGAGACTATATACTAAAATGTTACATACAACATATATTCCAACATTTTCTAAAATAGAGTACAAGTCAATCGCAAAAAGACTACTACAAGAAAGACCTTGAGAGAGATTTGATCAAGACCCATCATCCGTTTCAAACACCAGAACTCTCTCGAGTTGGAAGTCATGTGACGTAGCGTCTTGAACCCTAAGCCTGGTTCCTTGTTGACCAACCACACTGGCTGCAATCTTCGTGGCCAAGTCTCCCATTCCCTTCAAGTCAGTGACACCTCTCCAGATACCGTATAAGATCCCTGAAGCGTATGCATCTCCAGCACCACATGTGTCAACTGGCACGCACAAGGATGGAGGAATGCTTGTGGCCTCTCCTTTTACTCCAATGTAAGACCCCTTGATTCCATCGGTCACCGAAACAAACGGAGCAAAGTGGCTCGGATATTATAACGATGATGGCTTCTACAACCTTCACCTCAGAGACAGCTGCTTGAGAGGATAACACGAATTTCTACTATGCTTCTTATTATTATATTTTATCAACTACTAATCGTTTTAAAGGATTAGTATCAATGATGCCTAGCAACTTCTGCATGCAGAGACTTCCACACTTGGTTGGTTCAAGTGCTTTATATTCATATGACTAGACAATGTATTTTTGGGTAATATTTTGGGCTGTTAAAGTAACTGGGCTTCCAACACCTCTGAACATTATCTAATTATAATTGGGTTGTATCAATTTTCTTTCTTTAAATAGAAAGCCAGTTCCGAAGAAAAAAAATCCTAAAGAGAGACAAAATTATAAATTTATAATGAGACCTACAGTTTATGATTTTATATTGTTTTCTATAGCTGAAGATATTTTCACATCTCAATGTCTTCCAGGTCGGGTAAAGAGAACCTGAGAAGAGCTGCGATTAATCCACAGATTAATGGATGCATTTTAAATACAATTCAAAGATGAGAAAGACATATCAATACAAAGTCTTTCACTTATAAAACACAAGTATGGTCATTACTGATGATGGACGGCATTGTGATTCGTTTCTATCAGCATAAGTGTACTTAAGTTTATTTTTTCAATTAGATACCCCTAGTGGTCCACTTCACTGCTGGCAATAAGATAAGTTTAGGTATGTGATACAAATCAAAACTGGACTAGCTAGATGCGTGTCATCAAAGACTACTAGGTCAAGCCTCGGGTAATTTAACAATGATTTAATTCAGATAGTTACAACTCACATCGATTTATAAATTCCCTAACTGATATGATTCAGTATTATTGATATCAATTTGATGTGACTATTTTACCAGCAGCCAAGTTGTGAACAAGTCAAGCGCTTTGGTATGTCCTTTATAGTTTTATAAACGATACTCTTTTTATATAAGAAAAAATATAATATATCCTCGTCGAAGAATCCAGACAAAAGATTTGATATTTTTACAGATAATTATATAAAAATAATATTCGTAAGCTCCAATCATCTGTCAAATGATATGTGATTAGAGTTCCAATCATATATACCAGTAAATTCTTAAATCTATCTCCTTGATACATTGATTTTGTTTTTTGTTTTCAAGTGCAACAAAACCTCCATACTCGTGGTCTCGTACAAACAAACAAAAAGAGTTCATGACTTTTCAGATATACCATGTATTTTATAAAATAACTCAGAATAACAAACAAATAAATAATCGTAATATCACATATGTGTATGAGCTTTTTAAGGGTCGGTTTTGTGGCGTTTTTAGTTGATGCCTCCTTGGAAATATTAGTTTAAACTGTGTCTCAAGTTTTAAAGCAAAAGGTTGATTCTGGATTAAGGGAAGAAATTAAAACCAAAAACCTAATTTTTCTTGGAATTTAAAAAAAAACTAAATAGTTTAGTTTTTTTTTTAAAACTAAATAGTTTAGTTTTAAAAAAAAAACAAGTCTAGAAGGCAACAACAAGTGTAGTTTCTTGACAACGAAGTGTGTTGCTGAGTTATTAAATTTTTAAAAAACTCATCGACAGCTAAACGCAAATGTATGTAGTTATGCGCGTACGACGCGGTTGTTTTGTCTTTTTAAAGTATAAAGTAGAAGCTGTTAAAAAAAGGTACAAAGTATAAAATTAAAAATGAGTCCGTGTACCTAATCACTTCATATATCTATATAAAGAGGTCTTTCTTTCTTACAAGTCATCCATTGCATAGCAGCTCTCAAGAACCAAAAAATATTCAGAGATCTTTCTTCTTCTCTACAAATCACTCACCTGATACTCCAGCAAGTCTTCCAGTTACAATCGATCATGATCTCTGTCGTAATCATCGCTGAGTTACTAGTGGAGTACACGGCGGCTCTCGCTAAACTCACCGCCGGGATTCTCCCGAGACGTCAAGGCGACAGCAACGTCGTAAGGGTTGGTGGTTTCATCTTGCCTTGTCCTTCTCCCTCGAGTACAAATCGGTCGTCTCCCATACCAGACTTTTCTTCTCATCTTGTAGATTTCTGATCTGTGACGACTTTTATTTGATTTTTTCTTTAATCTAATAGAAGAGTGGCGGCTGAGATTTTTCCCTTGAGCGTCTCTATGCCTAATCTTCCTCTTTGTAAATCTGTATCGAAAATATAATTGAGATTTTAATGATTTTGATGAGCTCTTGATATTTATTTGTGTGACGTGCTTCGATTTTTATGACGTCAAAAGAAGAAGAAAAGGAAACATAAAGAATAATATGTTTTTATATTTTGAGGTAGGTCGCCTTTGACTTATTAAGTTCATCAGTTTATCTATATTCCAACTCAGAATGTCTAGCTCTTCTTGTCGGCGGACTAGACATTGAGTATATACAACCTATATTCATATTTTTATTTTTCCTTTAAAACATAATTTTATATTTTTTCGTAGAGATAGAAATAGTGTAACTCCATATTATGGATTATATATAAGAATCTCTAAGCAAATTATAGTTTGTTTCATTTTTAACATTTTACCAAAAAAAAAGGTCTGTGAAAATTCTCGGACGATTGAAACTAACAATGATTTTAGCTCAAGCATTTGGTTCTTTGAAGGTAGAGGTGGACAAAACGGAATTCGGTGAGAATATAAGTTCTAACATCAAAAATTTAACAAGACATGAGTGATATATAAATGGTTAGGGTTGATTCACTTATTACCAATATATAAAGACATGAGTAGTATATAAAGAATTTGTTAGATTCTATGACAATGGGATAGCAAGCAACAAGAACTTAGAAATAAATCAATCTTGTCCCATTTTACGAACAAAATTTGAAACGAAAATTGGGATGGGAAGATTCGTAGTTAATGCCATATTGCCATGTTCCAAGAATGTTCCTTTTTTTCATTAAAATAAAAAATTAATTAGTTTAGCAAATCAGTAGACACTTTCATTTCTTTTGGGCTAAAATCAAGACATGATACAAAATACTGTTTGTGTGTTTTTGAAAGAATGAAAAATAACAATCATAGCAAGAGAAAAAATAAAATAATATATACACATATTCCAAACTAAATTATTAAAAACCAAGTTTGTTTTGACAAGAACAACACTAACAACTATCATATACAAAGAAAAACAAATTTATTTCAAAAATTTAGGTTCATGCCCCGTTCTCAAACGTAAATTAATGATGTCAACATCAAAATGATTGATCTAGGAGATAAAATTAAACTGATTATAAAAAAAACAAAACAAGATGTAACAGAAGATAACCAACTCAATTGAACACTTCTGATAACATCAAAAGAAAACAGAGCGACGATGATGTGAAGACGTATTGTAGTTTTTCTATTTTATTTTCTCTCTAGAAGTGTAACTCTGGTTTTCTTAAAAACGATGTTATAGGCTGAGTGAAGTTTAACAACAAAAAGTGAAGTATCTGCTGAGCTAATCGGTGGATAAGAGGAACAGCTAACGCTAGTGTGTAGTGCGCGTAAGACGCGCTTCGTTATTTTATTTCGACTAAAAGACCCGAAAATACTAAAATATGAAACACGAGTCCGAGTGACGACGAACCTAGTGGAGCAACTATAGCTTCTTTAATGGTCTAGTCCACTATATAAAGACTTAAAGAGTTCTCTTTCTTTCTCACAAGTCATATCAACAAATTCAACACTCAAAGTAGAGAACTCACAAGACTGCTAGATCATTCTACTCCAGGGAATCTTCATTCTTCAACTTCAAGGATCATGATCTCTGTTGTAATCATTGCTGAGCTGCTAGTGGAGTACACGACAGCTCTCGCTAAACTCACCGCCGGGATTCTTCCGAGGCGGCAAGGCGACGGAAACTTCATTAGAATTGGCAATTTCTCCATGTATTGTCCTCCTAGATCCTCGTCTGTTCCAGATTTCTCTTCGCATCTCGTCGATTTCTGATCTTGTCAATGTGTTTTTCTCTTCTTCTGTTCTTTTGAGTTTTGATCGAGTAGATGAGTCACAGACTCACAGCTGAGGATTTGTTAACCTCTATTTTTTTTTTTTAACTTTTTGTATTTCTAACTCTTTGTCCATGTTATATTTAATATTCAATTATTAGTTTTCTTTAAGATAATCATGATTTTGTATTTATTGATTATACTACAAAATGATGACTTTGGTTTCTTGATGGGTTCTTGCTTTTATATTCTTAATGTATGATAATTGATAATCTGTTATGATAATTGACATTCTGTTATATATATTCTGTCCAATTGATAATTGTCCCGGCCAATGGTTTTGGAGGCGGGTTGGTCTCATTTTAGTTGTCATGACATGATGATGAGAATTATATTGAGAATTATATTTGGCTTTAATAATAATTTTTGCCGAATGGCAATAAAAACAGATGTTCAATAAACCATATTGACCCAAAAAAAAACAATCTTGAATTGATATCTAGTTATTTGATATTAAATAATTATTTGTAAAATTAGTTAAGTTCAACCACATTTAATTTTGAAATTCTTCAAAAGATAGATAAAATGATTTTACATGTATCTGCGTAGTTGGTTTTAGAATAAAAATAACATATATAAACGATAACTTATAAGAGTTTTGGTAAACAACTAAAAAAAATAGAATGTTCTAAAACCAGTTGTTTTGAAAACCGGACCGGATCGGCCGGTCGAACCGGTTCGACCGTGACTCGCTGAAAAAGCCGAGTCCGGTTCGGTTTAAAACTCGGATTTGTAAAAAACCGGTAAAATCGGTTGAAAACCGGTAAAACCGGTGACTCGGGTCAATTTTAAAACCCGGTTCATAAAATTTAACATATAATTAAGTGTTTTCAATTATTACTAGCTAAAATTTAATATTTTATAATTAGTGTTCAACTATCACTATTTAATTAATTTTTTATTTTCTTAAGAAACAATGTGAAAAATATATTTTTGATTTTCATATACTATCTTTATTTTACCATATTCATAAAATTTGAGATTTAGTTGTAAAAATAAATAAATATGATAATTTTAATTATAAATCATATGATTTTATCAATTTTAGTTTACATAGTATTCACTATTCAGTTTTATTTTACTATATATACAGTTAGATTTATGTTTATTTTTTTATATTTAGTTAATTACAGAAAAGAATACAGAATGTATTATATGTAGAAGTAAAGTTCATATAATATAAATATAAATATATAATTATATATATATATATAAGTTTCATAGATAGAAAACCCGGTTCGACCGGTTGAACCGGTCCAACCAGTCAACCAGTAGGTACACCGAGTCGGTATCCGGTCTGGTTTTCAAAACATTGTCTAAAACCAAGTATACAGATACGGAAAATTACTTTTTCTAGATTTTCTTCGGTAAGTAATAAGTACAGTTAACTTATTACATGAAAAGCGGCAGCTAAATGGTATTTTGCAAATTTGTCTTCTCGGCCAACACAGTGACTATTGTCTAAAGCGCGTGACACGCGACAGACTATAATAAAAGGAAAGCGATATACGAGTAATAACACTGTAACTGTTGCTCAAAAATAAAATAACACACACTGTAATTATCGCCTATATAAAGAGATTTTCCAACACCATTAACACTCCAGAAGTTAGAAATTTGTAGGTTCCGGCGAGTTCTTCAAGAACTGTTATAAATAAAATTTTACATCCATGATTTCTGTTGTTATCATCACTGAGCTACTTGTTGAGTACACGGCGGCACTCGCCAAACTCACCGCCGGGATTCTTCCGAGACGTCAAGGAGACAGAGATGTCGTGCGGATCGGTGGTTTCTCTCTACGTTTTCCTCCTCGATCCACACCGATTCCAGATTTCTCTTCTCATCTTGTTGACTTCTGATCTGCGAGCAACGATCTTTTTCAGACCTCAGTTTTGTATTTTCTCCGGAGCTTGTGACTGGCGAGCTAGACTTTTCTTTTTACCCTCCGCTGTCTTTCTCCTACTCTAGTTTTTGTTATTTTTGTGAGTAAATTAATTTAGTCAAGAGTTTTGGATCGATCAGACTCATCAGAGGTTGTCAAATTGTGTCGAGTTATAATAAGAGATAATTATTTTGATGAACTGAAAATGATATGAATCAAGTTTCAAAAAAAAAAAAATGATATGAATCAAGTTAGTAATTTTTGTAAAGTGAAATTAACAAGGGAAAGATTGCATGTGATTTTAACAAAGTTTTAACATATTAGTTTCTTATTCTCAAAAAAAAAACATATTAGTTTCTCGACGAAATAAAGTTTTACCGAGGGAATATATTGCATGTGATTTTTTTTTTCCTGAAGAACAAACATATATTGTAAATTCCTTCTTTTTTTTCAACTATACTTAAAATTCCTTTGCAGTTGGTTTTCTACATTTTTTACCATTCAATGATTAAGGAAACACACCTTACTCGTATTTTCTAGAGATTAAATTATGGAAAGTGTAGATCGTACGCCATATTTCAATTGGTCTGTTTGAACCGGTATGAGCTGAATCAACCCATTGATCACTAAACTGAGTATCCCACACAAAAGTTGGGAAAGAATACTCATAGAAATCGCTGGTCATCTAATATCCATACAAGAGTTGGGCAAGAACAATAAATACATACTCTTCGGGTATAAAAGTCAGGCTTATCTTCTTTCTCTCATCTCTATGGACCATTTTATCATCATCAAATTTAAGTCGATTTACTAGTATCCTAAGAATTGACATATGTAGTTATTTTGTCTGTGGTAGGGTATGGGTGGGAACAGTCAATGCATGTGTTTTTCTTTCTCAAATAATTGCAAATATTCAACTACTGCAGGAGATGCAGCTAACTTTATTCATTTTTATCTATTTGATTGATATAATGTGTCAACATTATAGTTACATTGATGTATACATATAGAAAAGGAGAGAGATATTCAGAGAAACTTAAAGAGGAAAGGAAGGATGGGTGGATGGATGGATGGAGTGTCCAAAGCAAATTGTATGTATTTTTTAGAGACAAATAACACACACACATCAAACTACTCGAAGACGTGTCTCTAAGTTTAGGACTATATATGAGTTGTGGTTCTGTCAGATTTGCGGCCACGCAAGAGAGACAAATCTTTTGATCACTTCCAAGATGTCTCTCTCATATAGTTTAGATGCTAAACCGACCTTCCCTCCTATCTTTATTCTCATCTTCTATAACTGTTATCATTTATTTTTTTTAATAATGTTCTATGTTACTAATCTATGTATTAATTAGTTTTCACTAGGTACCCTAATTTTTTTTTTGATCAGAGGTACCCTTATTAGTTACTGATTATTCTTCATATCCACAATCCATCCTTTATTCAAATCTAGATATCCAAAAAAATTGTAAAGTGTCTGTCTTTTTTTATAATCTGTGAGCGACATGCATACGATCATTAGGTTACAAATTCAATGTATGGGTATGAAAGTGATCCAATGCATATCAACTGCTAAAACAAATTGTTCTATACTCACTGCCGTTATAGTTTTACAAAATGTTAATCTTTCAAAAGATTATTAATATATTCGTCGTAACAATAAAGATTTTATACCAAAGACACGCAAATTACAACCAAAACTGTCAATTGGAACTAGTAGCTCCACTATAATTTGGTAAATGTTAAATAACGAAAGAAAACATTTTCCCAAATGCTATCTGATAACTCATAAGCACCATAGAGATCTCGCCACATATATATTCTCTTATCTGATAGCCTCTTCGGGAATTGATCGCCACAATATCCCCTCAGAAACCCAAGACCAGTCATGAAAGTTGATGAACCATAAATACTTTTAAGATAATAAATAAGCTATATTTCAGGAATTAAGGGACCTATATATAGTGACTTTAAAATTTGAGAGGTAAAAGTAAAACGAATGTTTTATTGTATTTTACCCGCGAGCCGGACCAAGCCTGAAACCACAGAGGATGCAACGGTCTTAAAGTTTTGATAACTGCAAAATAATATTCAAATGGGCTTCCGTTTATACAAAGGCCCATCAGCTGAGAAGCACATACATTGGCATACAATATTATCATGGATGCAATTATGCAAGTGTCCAACGACCGAGACAAGTTAACGCACAATCATTTCCACAAGACTAGTAGCGATAAGAATGATTTCGTAGTCTCTCATCAAATCTTATAGAGTCTTCGATCTCCTTTCTAGTTTCGACATTCTTTTATCTACCAAAATGGGAGAAAGCAAAACTCTTCCTACGTATTTCTGCAGAAACTGTGAAAATCCACTAGCTCTCGGTGAAGATCTCATCTCCAAAAAGTTTGTGGTAACAACAAAACTATAAAGATTGTTTGCACCAAAAAACTCATTTTTCATTTAGTATCCAACTTTTTTTATAGAGAAGGTTTTCTATGAATATGTTAACATGAATATAGGGAGCTTCAGGGCCAGCTTTTATGTTTTCGCACGCGATGAACGTGGTGGTTGGACCAAAGATTGGGAGGAAATTGTTAACCGGATCGTACGTGGTGGCAGATGTGATGTGTAGTAAGTGTGGTGAGAAGTTGGGTTGGAAGTATGTGGAGACCTTCAATCTTAAACAGAGGTATAAAGAAGGCATGTTTGTGATCGAAAAGCTCAAGTTGACCAAGAAATATTGAATCTTTTTGTCAAGAATACTCTTTTGGGGATACACTAAAAAATGATGTGGCTTATATGTATATTACCTCTAGTGTTTGTATGAATGTCAATATATTGGTTGATCAAGTTTGTATTATTTTTTCTATCAGCAAGTTTGTGATTATAATCACCTAAAATATGGAGAAATAGCTTCTTTTTTTCTTTTCCTTTTTGTTAATCTACTATAGTAAAATGATTTCCCCAGGCATGTGGTTTGCTTGAGAAAAGGACAAGGATGTGTGTGAGCATGTTTGATTGTTGGTTAAAAAGTCAGTCTTGAGCTGCCATTCCATGGCTTACCTACAAGTCTTCTTTAAGTGTGTCTGAGTTAATATGTTCGGTAGTATGGTGGCTCTAGTCTGGTGGGTAGTTTCCTGTTTGAGAAGAGGGTGTTTCTGTAAATGTCTACCTAGTTTGTGAAGTTGCTCATATATTTATATCAGTGAAATCATCTCTTACTCCCATGGAAAAAGTCATGGTCTCCTTCCCCTTTTTAAATGTTTCTTGCTTAAATGAGTATTCCATGGAAGTGATTCACTCACATTAATAATATATAGACCTAATCTGAGTGGATTTCTCTTCACGAGGTGCTCATTTAAGCAAGCAATGTTTGGAACTGGAACTATTTAACGTCGTGTATGAGTTTTGTCGTTTGTTATACACATAGGAAAAAAAAAACAGTATTTGGTTTTCATTGTCGTGCCTGGCCACTTCACATGAAATCTAATGAGGCTACTTTTGTTATGCTTATGGTATGGATACATATTGTTATGCTTATGGTATGGATACATCACGTCTTCTTGTTTTATTCTTTTTGAAGTTTCAGTTATTAGTTAATTATGGATTAATTTATTATTGTTAAAATATATAGGTAACTAGTTTTATATTTCAACATGCTAGAGATTGGTATAGATTTCGAATTTGTAACCATATTCAAGATGCAAGTTGATGAATTATCTAGAAAATATATAGAGATAGCTGTGAACAAATAAATAGTAGGTCTCCTCGCGTGTTGTTCTTTTCTCATCAACCATCACCGTCTTCGTCTGGCCTTACAAATTACGAAAAAATACATGGTAGAGAAATAATACATCAACCTATGATAAAATAAGAAACGAAAAATATAGATATAAGATGAAAATCATGAGAAAATAAGCAAGTCTCCTCTAGTACTTTCTTTGTCATCATCATCAACCCATCATTATCATTGTTTGAACTCACGGTAGATTAAAAGAATACGACAATGAAAAAATCACAAAGTAGAGAAATATGAAGCAAGTTGTGACGATATAAATAATAAGTGTCCTCTGATTTTTTTTTTCCTTTTTCATAATCAAACCATCACCGTCTTTGTAGAAAATAAAAAACATCACATATAAAAAACATCACATATAACAAAACGTGTTTTGAGAAATAATACATCAGCAATGCTGATCTCAGCATAAGATAAAATATATTAAGAAGAAAAAAGATATAGATAGGAAGCAAAGCAAGTCGTGACTCGTGAGCATATAAATAAGTGTCGTTTCTTCCTTTCCTTTGTCATCATCAAACTCATCAACGTCTTCAAATGGACCAAAACGATAAAGAGATAGGAGTCAGTTCCACTCCTGCAGATAGTGGAGATCTTCCCTCGGCTGAGGTACAACCAGCCCCAACAGATGTTCCTCCGCTGCAAGTGACAGATAGTGGAACAGGTTTTAATCTAACAACATCGATCTTGGAATAATATATATATTCATTTGTTTTAGATTTTTAAGTCTACGCTACATTGTTTTTAATATATTTATTATGAAATTTAAATCTGTGGACTGTTACTTTTGTTATTGGTAGACACTATAACAAATAAAAGTATTTGAAATTAATCCTCAAAAAAAAGTATTTGAAATTAATATCTGAGTCGATAGTGAACCACGTATAGAATGCGTTGGTTAGTAATCCGAACCCAACGTTCATATCGCATTTTGCATGCATGGTTGTAGATTCAAAAGAGAATAGTGGACGTTGAATACGTTAATTTGAGAGACACTGATGTCACAATTTGCAACTGAAGAAGCAAGAAAACTATGAGATACACTACATAATATAACATCATTCTTTTTAACACTCGGAATCAAGAAAGTGTTCAGAGACAAATTAGTATTTTGTTGAATCCAGTCTTGTTATACTGTGACTGTGCGTAGGAACGTACAGCAACAACAATGGATCTAATACCAAATATGAAGTGGAGGCAAATAGAGAAGAGAAGCTTATGGTGAAAGAAGCCAAGGGAAGTTCGAGGATTAACGTAGAAGACAAGAAAAACCCTGAGGATGTACTGAAGGAGATGTAAATGCAAAAGACTCATGATCTCTACTGTCCAAACTGCACTCACAACATCACCAGAAATGCTAAACTCTGTGAAAAGGGAAAAGAGAAGTTTCCGTATATCAAAGACAAATTCATATTGTCGTTTGTTATCGTTATCTCCTTTTCAAGCACCCTTTCATCTACCTCCCGTGGTTCTATAACACTACCCCAGGTATGCATGTGTTTATACGGGGGTATATGGATGCAATATTCAGATATTTGTTTCGACACTATTGAATGGATGCAAAAACTCAAGATATCTGAGACGTAAAAAATATATAGTTAAGATGTAAAATTTGCATTTAGACGCTACATCCAAATATAAAAACAAACATGATCTTAATATTTTATATATTTGACTGGTTGATTCTTGTAGGTAAAACTTCAGATGAGCCAGATACAAGTGCCGTAAATGAAACCCCCAAGAAACATGTCCCGGACTGGCTCCGATTCATATTGGTTGTGGTTCTGCTATTGCTATCAGCCCTTGTTTTGTGCAGGGACGGCCCTGAACCATGCCTAGTGAAACATTTGCTACATACCTCCAAAATTTTTGAAAAAAATTACATTGACTTAAGCCCCAGAAAATATTTTTAGGACTCTAAACTTGTAAAAAAAATTTTTACATAGAAATGATTTCAGGTCTCTAAAATTGCCGGCCCTGGTTCTGTGGGCCCGCCTTCTCCCTCACCACCGCTATCTCCGTCGCCACTACCAACGCCCACGCCACATACCAATGGAAGTTTAACAATTGACATCCCTGATCCACAGAAGGTTCCAGAAGATGTTATAGAAGAGAATGATGGTAATCTGATACCACAGGGTCCTGGTGTTGTAGAAGAGGATAAACCTGTCTGGCCGTCTCCGCCGCCACCGATAGAGAACAAAGGAAGCTGGATAAACTTCTACTGGGTCAAAGGTTTTGCAACTAACAGGGTCCTTTCTGTTATCTCGTTGCTGTTACTTGCCGTGTTAGCTCTGTGCTGGCCTTCCACGTCCCCGACCAAGAGAACAAAAGGGGAAACTGTTGAAATCAAGGCAGATTTTCCAAGTGCGACACAAAAACAAATTGGCGAAGATCAAGATTCTACGAGTAAACCAGGTCCTTCATACATTCTTTCTCTTATTATATGATTCTCTCACCGTTTCTCTGACTCTCTCTCTTCCTTTGTTATGTTCATTAAATGTTTTCAAGAAGACGAAAAAGAGGTTCTTGGAGATAAAGAAGATGTTGCTTCGCAGATTGGTGGTGGTCTGTCTACTCCAGGCAACAAAACATATGGTTCAAAGACAGAGACAGAGATCCGCCCCCCTGTGTTCTCTCTACGTACGATATTAGGGAAACTTCCAGGCATTTTGAGGCAACATATTGTGGTTCCAGTTCAAAATGTCTTACAAACAGAGCTAGACATCTTGAAGAGTATCGTGTACGGTGGTCTAATCGAGTCCATCACAAGCTTTGGTGTTGTATCCTCGGCTGCTGCATCCGGAACTTCGACTAGTAAGTGCACATGAACACACAAATACTAACATGGAATTTCTTCATACATCTCAAAATTTCAAAACTAATATTGTTTTTGCTTGCAGTCAACGTTCTGGCCTTGGGACTCGCCAATTTATTCAGTGGCCTATTTTTCTCATCATTTACAACGTAAGTCGTTTTGTTTCCTCTCCTTTTCCTGAAAAAGAGTTTCATACTTGTAATTCAAGTTATTGAGTAAACAGAGTGCTCTGTTTTCCTTGGTAAACAGAGTAGGACAGAGCACCTACTCTGTTTTTCTCTCATGTTTTGTTAATAAAAGCTTCATTCAAGTTTGATTTTAACCAAAACGGGATATAAATTTTGGCAGCTATATGGGCTCGTAACGTCTGACAGCTTCTTTCCATACGAGCACTTCCTTGGAAACAAAGACAATGTCAAACTCCATTGCCTCGTTGTCGTGGTCTCCTTCATCTTCTTTGGTGTGATCCCTCCTCTCTTCTACGGCCTCTCCTTCAAAATAACAGACCATGGACACTACGAAGCTGCGGTTTTCGTTGCCGCGTCTCTGCTCTGCGTCATCACTCTCTCCTTTGGGAAAGCTCACGCTTTCAATAAGGAAAAACTCAAGACTGTGGCTGTATACACCGGAATAGCGATTGGGGCGTCTGCGTTTTCTTTCGTTGCAAGCCAACACGTTCGAGATCTGCTTGAGAAGTATGAGTTTCATAAGATTGCGTCTGAGTTCGCAAAGAAGTGATTTCGAGTTTGAAGAACAGTTTTTTTCAAAGCTACTAAAATGAGTTATCTATCTTTTACTTTTGTTCGAAGTTATAATGTGTGTTTTCTATACGAACTTGTTTTGTTTCTCTGTAAGCAAAATGTTCAGTTGTTATCAATAAGATTCAGTTGTGTTTTTTTTTCCGACAAGATTCAGTTGTGTTTTCATATATTAACAAAAACAAAAATTTGGTTATCAGTTAAAGAACTTGGAGCTAAAAAGCCTAAAATATATATTTTTTTGGTCAAAAAAAAAAGCCTAAAATATTAAGATTAAAAAAATAACCATAAAAATTGTGGTGGTATGGTTCTGATTCAGAACTTCTGAATCTCTCATCTTTGTTAAACTTTTTGTGTTTTTTTTTAATGTCAAATCTTCATTGCGAGTGTAGGAAGCACAAAATAATAATTGGCTTAGTTGTTTGAATCGAGAACATTTTCGAAAAAAAAAGATAAAAGAAGGTTCTACCGAGAATTGAACTCGGGTTACTGGATTCAGAGTCCAATGTCCTAACCGCTAGACCATAGAACCATTTGTTAGTTCCGTAGACATAAAAGAATAAATACTAAAACAAACGATGACGTCTTAGAGAACATAAAGCGGAAGCCTTTTGCATCTGGACGGCTCAGATTTGATCTCTCTTCTTCGTCTCTCCATTTCAGAGATCAGACCACCAACGAAGAAAAGCACCCGACTTTTCCCAGGAACCGTGAGTGTCACGGGTCAGGTCGGGTCGGGTGAGAATTAGTTGTAACTTGTAATGGCTATAGCCAGTTGGTTGGGTTAAAGATATAACCGTCAGATTAAAACTCGAATGAAAGGAAGCCTTTTGCATCTGGACGGCTCAGATTTGATCTCTCTTCTTCCTCTCTCTCCATTTCAGAGATTCACCAACGGAAGTAAAGCACCCGACTTTTCCCAGAAACAGTCGGGTCGGGTCGGGTCGGGCCAGAATCAAGGCCGATTCGTCTTTCCCTTTTCTATATTTCCCTGTTAATCGCGTTTGAAAGAAACGAATTTTCTTTTCCCGAGAAAATGCGATTCCACGAAGACCAAGAGATCATTTTGACCTAATTGTGTTTTCTGAAATTTAGGGGTTTTTCTGTTTTTTTTTTTTTTCTGAAATCGGATTGTGGTAATGGAGACGGAGAGTATGGATTGCGAATCGTCGACGAGAACCATCTCTCACGATAACGGAACTTACCATTTCTCTTCCACGAAGAATCACGCCGGAGCCGCCGTCGTTACCAATCTAGTCGGTCCGACGACAACCGCTGCCGCCACCAGCGTCTACGAGCTTCTGGAGTGTCCCGTCTGTACCTTTTCTATGTACCCTCCTATCCATCAGGTGAAAGTTTTGTTCTTTGATTCCATCATCTTTGTTTGTTCTTGATCTGATACTACTTTGGAGGCTGATGATACGACACCGTTTTGTTGATGGTAACTGAAATGGCATTAGGCCAAGGCTTATGTGGTAATCTAAAAAGTCTCTTTTTTTCTTTCTTATTGTTGTTGTTGTTGTAGTGTCATAATGGCCACACGTTATGCTCGACTTGTAAAGTGAGAGTGCATAACCGGTGTCCCACGTGTAGACAAGAGCTTGGAGATATAAGATGTTTAGCTCTCGAGAAAGTAGCCGAGTCACTTGAGCTGCCTTGCAAGTATTACAACCTCGGATGCCCTGAGATTTTCCCTTACTACAGCAAGCTGAAGCACGAGTCTCTCTGTAACTTCAGACCGTACTCTTGTCCTTACGCTGGCTCCGAGTGTGGTACCGTGGGGGACATTCCTTTCCTCGTTGCTCATCTCAGGGATGATCACAAAGTTGACATGCACGCTGGCTCATCTTTTAACCACCGCTACGTCAAGTCCAATCCTCGTGAAGTAGAGAACGCTACTTGGATGCTTACTGTGAGCATCCTTAAACATGATTCTCTTCAGTGTAACAGTTTCTCATCTATTGTTCCTTGTCTTTGGTTTCAGGTATTTCAATGCTTTGGGCAATACTTCTGCCTCCATTTTGAGGCGTTCCAGCTCGGGATGGGTCCGGTGTACATGGCGTTCCTGAGATTCATGGGGGACGAGGAAGAAGCAAGGAGTTATAGCTACAGTTTAGAAGTGGGGGGCAGTGGGAGGAAGCTAACATGGGAAGGAACACCAAGAAGCATCAGAGATAGCCACAGGAAAGTAAGAGACAGCAACGACGGTCTCATCATCCAGAGAAACATGGCTCTCTTCTTCTCTGGCGGTGACAGGAAAGAGCTTAAACTTAGAGTCACCGGTAAAATCTGGAAAGAACAGCACAGTCCAGATTCTGGTCTCTGCATACCAAACCTATCTTCATGATATCATTCTTTTTTTTTTTTCTCCTCCTTGAGAAGTTGTATGATGATTTGGTGTGCATTGTTCTTCTGTGTATGTATCTAAAACATTTCTTGGATGAATTGTGTTTTGATGATATCAAAGTTATACTTGTCATTTGTTGGAAGTCTTGAGGTTCAGTGCTCAAATCTTAAGATTCATTACATACATGCAGATTGGAGAAATGATCTAAATGGAAAAAGGATAACGATGAATAATTAATTTAGATTAACCTAACTTTCTTTAGGATTGCTTCATAAGTGGATGACAACAAAAAACTTACTTCAAAAGCAAGAAAAATGAGTGTTTGATAAAAGAATGGAGGTGCGGGGAATCGAACCCCGTGCCTCTCGCATGCGAAGCGAGCGCTCTACCATATGAGCTACACCCCCGATTTGTTGTTGGTATTATTATTGTAAAATTAGTTAGTCAAATTACAATTTATTGTTTAGTTTGTTAATGCATATGTAAACATTTTTTTTTGTCAAAGTCTATCAACAATTCATCATCATGTTTTCTTCTGTAAGGACAAATCTGTGACGGCAAAAGATCTCACGTGTAATAAACGGTAGAATCTCCGGTGAGATATTTTGCTTGTGGGCTGGAATATTCTTATGAAGAACCTAACGTTGTTTCTAGCGTAAATAAGATTTGATGTAAACTGGTGGCCGTGTGGTCCTTATATGTCCATAGTTCACAATGATTCAAAAAAGACAACAACGGTAGAGGACACACATGTATTAGTTAATCTTTATATCACCATTTATCACATTGTAGATCTATCAAGACATCAAGTTGTCAAGTTGAGATAGAGACAAATAGACCATCCCTTGTATATTTCGATCCTTCTTCTTCATTACAAATCCTCTCAACTTCCATGCAAGAACTCACTTTGTAAAACATGCTAAAATTGATATAAAGTTTTTGTTTTCTTGACTCAATCCATAAGAGTGTTCGAGCTTGGAAGCGACCCAATAAGCCTCCTGCGAGTGTATAGTTTAGCTTTATACAAAAGCTTCCTTCGAGTTCGATGATGGAGTAAGAAAAATATCTAAAATATTTTTGTCGGCGAAAAACGTGTTACGAATGTAAGTTAGGTAGATCATGGAGTCTATTATAATGTGATTATTAAACCGAGTTAGTAGCATTAACTAAAACAATTTGTTTACTAATCATATCGTACGAAACCCATTCTGAAAACTTTCACATGTCAGTTTTGTCATTTCCTCAATACTCATTAAAAAAAAAAGAATAAGAGAAGATAGACATCACGGGACCTCAGTTCCTGGCCATAGAGGCAAAGAAGCATATGAAAGAATTGATTGATTATATGAATTTGGTTGAAAAAGTACAACCAGAGATTCTATTCTATGAAAGAATTTAATTGTCGCGATAAACAACTAAACAAAGAGAGAGGAGTAACAACGTGGCACCCATACTACTAACTAAACATGTGCTGCCTGTCTACTCTAGTGTCTAAAGTCACATAAACTATACTAACCCTAGTGTTAAGACTTAATTGATTTGTAAAGCTTACTTTACAAAAGTAATCATCATCCTGGCTAATGTCAACATTAGTTTCTCCAAATAACCATTTTGTTATAACTTGCCATCTATATTTTTAAACTTTACCAAAAAAAAAAATCTATATTTTTTAAGAGAGAAATCAGTTGGAAATGTTGTACATATTAAGTTACTAGGGACTACATTTTTATTCTTTTTCTCTCCAAAATATTTAAGTAAGAGAATCTCCGATAAAAAAAAAACATTCTATTTTGAAGTTTTTAAAATTTCATTTGAAGTTTGAAGGTGTTCTTCCAAAAAAGTGAAACTTTAAATTTAACTTCAAAAGTATTTGTATTTATATTATGGTTATTATATTTATCATAATTAATTTTAAATGCATAACTTTTATAAATAATTATAGTTAAAAAGCTTTTATAAATAATTAGCACATTTATAAAAATAAAATAATAATAATTAACAAAATGTTATACTAAAATATAAAATTTTACATAAATTACACTATTCGATAACATTTTAAATCCTATTTTAGATTTTTTAATTTAATTTTATATGTAAAACTTAAATTTTTAAAAATGACTCTGAAATATTTTATGAGATATAAATATTTACGGACTAAAATAATAAATAATAAAATATTTAAGAATCATAAATGTGATATGTAATTATAAGAATCAAAATACAAAAAAAGTACATGAAATTTCAAATTTAAAGTTTTAAGTATTGTAACTTCATATTTGAAATTCTTTTCCGGAGAACAAATAACTTTATATTTAAAGTTAGTATTTTTGGAGACGATCTAAGAGCACCCGTAATGGAGATCCTTAAGGGGAGATCCTTAGGAAAAACATAATTAAATAATTAGTGGACCCCATCAAAAGCTAAAGATTCAATTCTTGAAATTCTAAAATAAAGATTCTTTCTTAGTGAATCCTTAATACGTGGCGGCCCGTGATTGTTTGATATTTTTTTTTCTAATTCGAAAAAAAATAATAATTAAAAAATTAAAAAACACTTTTTGTAAAGACTCTATCAGAATAAACGCATTGCGGGTGCTCTAATAGACATAACAAGGGTTCAAAAAAGAAAAAATCTAATAAACATAACATATGTGTAAGTTAGTGTGCATAAAGCTGCTTTCTCTCTACATTTATGATCGGCCTCTGTACATCACAAAGGCAAGAAGAGGAGGGGCCCCAAAGGACAGAACTTTCCTTCAGGGTATCTCCTACAAGCTTCCCACTTGGCCTCTACTTTTCATTCTTTAAGGATTTTGTACACTCTCTCTTCTTCTGCTCAATTCTCGTTTCTACTTGCAGGAAACAGATTCTAATTAAAGAGCAAAATAGGAGAAAATGTATGCAGATGCAGGGCCAGCGTTCCGATTCATGCAGGGTTGTTCTCCAGAAATTCATCAGTTCGAAGACCTCTTTAAACCCTACAAGCTCTCTGATCAAACGGTTCGTCTTATTGCATTCGATTTGGTTTATGCCTTCTAAAGGCTGATTCTTGCTTGGCCGATGTAAAGATTGAAACTTTAGTCTTTGTTATGCTGATGCTTTATAGAAAGAACTCAACTTTATTCTTCCCTTTGATAAGGGGTTTGTGATAATGGGAATGGCCCTTTTTCTCTTTATACAAGCTGTGGACTTAGAACTGTTAGAGCGTGTATCTTACACGATTGACAACCAAACTTTTGTGTGTGTTCAGATTCCGTGTTCAAAATGACTTCTGTCTTTTTTTGGTACAATCATGTTCCACTTAGACTGTAAGAAAGAAGTAAGATTTGCTTTCCTTTTAATTTTCTTTTTTGAACGAATCCACTCCCAAAGAGATCTGTTGAGTGTTTGTACATAAAAGCCAAATAAAACTCACTGAGTTTCTTTTTACTGATCTTGGTTCTCTCTTGTTCTGTATTGCTCATGCTGTGTTGATCTTCTTTTTTGTATGATTGTGAAGCAGATCAGTCTTGTTGAGGCATGTGAGTATGGTTTCGGAGAAGAGAGTGGCCTATTCAAAGCCCCTGAGCCGATCATTATTGAAGAGCCAATGCTAGCCGTTGACCCCCTCTCTCAAGAGATTGTTGAACTCAGCGATCTCGGTTCGTTGCAGAGTGACCAGCAGCTTATAGAAAAGGCTTTCTACGACTGTGAACAGGACCTCTTGGTGAAATCAGCCATGGAGTCTCCGCTGCTATCTGATGTAGTAGACACCAAGAACGTCTCTTTAGTGGCGGAAATGGACAGTGCTGTGAAGAGTAGTGGTGTCGTTGTTTCTGATGTCCCAGTTCCTAAGAGCGTGAGCTCGGGGAACCTGAGATCAATGGATATGCCACAGCACGAGGATGCGGTGATTCGGAGACTCTTCCCTCCGGTGGATAATGGAATGAGAAGAGCCTTTAGCGAAAGCGATATACAGGTTTGAACCAAAGTTTTTTTTTTGGTCAACTCAATCTATACGAGTGTTTACAAGATTGTGGAGCTGTGCTCTCTTGTGGAACTATTGATAACTGAGAGTGACCTTTCACAGGCTCAAATGATATAAAGATCTCATCTATATGGTTAGTTACTTAGTTCACTATGGATGTTTTCCTTTATGACAGGCACTGGGGACTAGAAACACTGGTCTGGTTCAGTCTCAACTGGATCGAATAATTGTAAGCTGCACCTCTGAGGACCGTCGTGAGAAGCTTTCTCGATACAGGGACAAGAAGAGCAGGAGGAATTTTGGGCGTAAAATCAAGGTAAAGACCTAATATATGGCTTAGGGTTATATAAGGTATCTCAAAGTATTGTTTTGTTGGGAGCTCTGAGTTCTGAATTGGTTTTGCTGTGTGTATGGTTGCAGTATGCTTGCAGGAAGGCTCTTGCAGACACTCAACCGAGGATCCGTGGAAGGTTTGCAAAAACAGAGGAGATGCAGAAATGAGGATTCCTTACTTTAGGTACCTGAAGATGAGCAAGAAGAACAGTTTGATGCAATGTATTCAAAAATATAAGCCCACTCACCTCTTTGGTTTTTGTAAATAAGGGTTTGTCTGAATAAGCCTGAGTAAGGATTAGGAAGGAAAACAAGTTGCGGTAGGGGTTACTCAAAGTGATATGCATATCTATGTTAGATCTTTTGAAGCTCTTTTTCTTAAATTCTCAACTTATAAGCTGTCTGATGTTCCTTTCTATAGTTTGACCGTTTATATTAACAGTTGACGTAAGTAGCTCTTTGATTTTTTGATGAATGATTGTGAATGAGCAAACTACAAAGACGCAACATTTTGAAAATATGAGATTCTAGCCAAACACTGTCACCGTCTAACGCTTGTGCTAAGTTATTGTCTTTAACAGGCATTACTGAGGCATCCCTGCTCACGTGGAATTGAATAACTGGAGATGGCCAGTTTAAGGAAGCCCTCCTCCACACGTTACCTTGTTGTCCTCTTCCCCTATTTGAACCACCACCTCTCTTTTAAATGTATGGTGGCATATGTAAGGAGCATTTTTTGGTGGACTTGTTGACACGTGTATTGCCAGCCACTCTTTAGACCTCTTGACCACCATATATATATATTTTTTTTTCTAGAAGCATAGGAAAAGACATGTATATATACATTGTGGAGCCCCTACAAAATCGAAAATTCTCTAGTTCAATGGCTTACCTTGCGTCAGACTCATCGTAAGAGTCTAGGACCCGTTCTTATTGACGAAATGAAGACACATTATCTCATACTAAACCATTATTACATCTCCACAGCATTCACACAAGTCTTCGTTAACCAAATCGGAAGTCAACTGACCGGTTTATTCGGTTCGATTACGGTTAAGTAATCTATAGAACCTTCCAAAACGCCGCGTTTAAAGCTGTAGGGTTTTAGAAGTGTTCTATGTGGTTTTGGTTTGCCCTATTCTCTCTCTCTCTCCTCTTGTTTCCTCTTCTCCAAGGAATCTGGGAAAAAAAAAAATCAAACCTTTTTTCCTCGCTCATCTTCTCAATCCCTGAAACTCAATCGATCAAAGGTCTTAGAAATTTAATCTCTTTCCGACGGTAGATTCAGAAGAAGCTCAAAATGGTCGAGGCAGAGAATCTCTGGGTTGCTTCGGAGATCCCCTCGTCGTCCCCGGCGGAAACAAAAGTCCTTGACTTTCCGATCATAGACTCGACCACTGGGTTTCAAAGCCTCGTCCCGCAAACAGTTTCCCTGCATCAGCTGGAGAAGGAGGCTCCGTCGGAGGATAAGCTAGGTCTGACGGAAAGAGTTTTCTCCGCCGCCGGAGCTGCGTTTTTGTCCGCCGTGATTCTAAACCCTCTCGACGTTGTCAAGGTTGGTTCTTTTTGTTTGGATGTTAGTTAGTTAGTTACTAAACCGCCGGAAAGTTACATGCTTTTTACTCTGTTTCTTTTGTGTGATTTTGTCGTCATCAGACTCGATTGCAAGCTCAAGCCGCTGGAGTTTCTTACTCTCACCCTCTCAGTTACGACATTGGTCGTATGGCGTTCTTTGGACCAAACATGGTATTTGTGTCTGAAAATTCTTCAGAGTTGTTTTAAAGGAGAAATGCTTTTGATATTTAATGTAATCGTTTTTCTTTATGGGTTTTAGATGTTTGCAGACTTGAGATGTTCTCCTTCGTGTGCACGCGCTGGTGTTCAGGGTACTGTCTCCATTTGCCCGCCTGATTGTTTTCAGTACAAAGGAACGTTTGATGTCTTCACCAAGATCATACGTCAGGTGAGTGTGCCGCTTATTAGCTAGAAATAGAATCATTCCCTATGTCTCTTTTCGCTAACGCAATCACTGATACAGGAGGGCATGGGACGCCTGTGGAGAGGGACTAATGCTGGTCTTGCACTAGCTGTGCCTATGGTATGCTCTCTTATTTTCATTTTTTTTATTTGGATATACACTATGGGTCAGTGAACACGTCAAGTTTCTGCACAGGTTGGGATTTATCTCCCGTTCTATGATATGTTTCGCAATAAGTTGGAAGAGTTATCTCGGGAGAGTGCGCCTGCCACGACAATGTTTGTGCCTCTTGTGGCAGGGGCATTGGCAAGATCCTTAGCTTGTACAGTTTGCTACCCTATTGAACTTGCAAGAACCCGTATGCAGGTATAAGCTTTGTCTGCATATGTTTCTCTAACTCTGGAATGTGTCCTATACTTCTCAATGGGAGCTTTTTTGTTCTTAGAGTACCTTCTTTTTGAGACTCTGCTATTCATTTTTTTTTTTTAAATCTTCTAACTAGGCATTCAAAGAAGCGAAAGTCGGTATGAAGCCTCCAGGAGTTTTTAAAACACTGGTTGGTGTAGTCTCTGAAGTCAGAACAGTAAATAACCTCGAAAATAGTTGTAAGTTGCTTCTATATTCTGCTTCTCGTGCCATTGAATAATTTGACATTCTAAACTCACGCTTCCCAATTTTAAAAGCATATATAGTCGATTCATGTTTGCCCTCTCTTATCCATATCTCTTCATTGATTATTGCAACACTGAGATGCAAGTGGAGATTGACACGAAAAGCCATGTTCTTAGTTAGTTACTGAGTCGTTGTTATACATGTTCTCTGTGACAGTGCACAACTATCGTGTTCTCTGGAGAGGCTTGGGTGCACAGCTTGCCCGTGATGTTCCATTCTCAGCAATCTGCTGGGCAACTCTCGAGCCAGTAAGTTGTTTGACATGTTTTAAACATTTTACTGTACAGAGAGACGTTTGCAAGGCAACAAAAGTGAATTGGTTTTACTTTCTACTTGGTTGCAGATGAGGAGGAGGCTTCTTGGAATCGTGGGAAACGATACAAACGCTATAGGTATCCTCGGCGCAAACTTCTCCGCTGGTTTTGTAGCTGGAAGTATTGCAGCTGCTACTACATGTCCTTTTGACGTTGCAAAAACAAGAAGACAGATAGAGGTGTGTTTTTGATTTGCAACGTCTATTTGCTTATAACAGCACCATACTCATGTCTCACCATTTTCCATAAATTCAGAAGGACCCTTGTAGGGCAATGAGGATGACGACAAGACAGACACTCGTAGAGGTTTGGAGGTATGTATGTGTATATTTTGAAAGATTCCATAGTTATTTGCTTAGTATAAGCTCTGTGTTTGCATTTGAAACAAAGAAATAACAATATATATATATACAAACACACAGGGATGGAGGGATGAGAGGATTGTTCACGGGAATGGGTCCAAGGGTGGCACGTGCAGGACCATCGGTTGGGATAGTGGTTTCCTTCTACGAAGTGGTCAAGTATGTTCTGCATCGCCAATACGCATCATAATGACCCAACAATGTTACTAATCACCTACACCTATGAATGTGGATACGGCTTTAGGTTATAGCTTCTTCAACTCAACGTAATAAGTGAAACAGGCTCAGTCCTCCACCAACACTTGTTTATTCTTGAGGTTGAGCCAAGAAATTTTGTTCAGTTAATTAATTTACCGGTGGTTTAATCCGGTTTGGTGATAAATTTGAAGTGAAACTCTCAGAAAGAAGAATGGGAGAATTAATGGATGATCTCTCTTTTAAAAGCACCACTTAGATAAAAGAAAACGTTCATATGTTTATTGATCTAAATAGCTAATGATCTTTCTTAAAAGCACCACTGAAAAATGCTTATCATATGTACAAAGATTCTAGTTCTGAACCAAGAAGCAAAAAAATGTTTGTAGAAGATCCTTGAGATGTGTTAAAAGAAAAGAAAAAGATCTTATGGAGAAAGTAAAGAAACCATAGCGTTTGATCTCGTCATTATTGCATGGTGGTTCTTCAGACGGCAGACATGTAAAAGCACTAGTAAGCATCAGCTACTAGTAAGCATCAGCTCTCACATTTTTCCTCATCTAGTTTTATGTTCTGGAAAATAAAAACGAGTACTTAAAAAGTAAACATGGAGGCATAAGAAGAAGAAGGTTAAGATGTGGAAGATGAAGGAAGAAGTGTATGTTGTTTCTCATGATCCAATATCCTCATCTCCCCTGCCTCTCGTCCCAGTATTCTTCCTGCTAGCTACTATTTCCCACCTGTTATTATTATCCTTCCAAACATTTAATCTCTCTATCTCAGTTTATACAGTTTTAATTTTTTTTATTAATTTTATCCTTGTTTAATTATTAAAATTCAATAATATTTATTATATTATTAGTTCATTTAGAAACAAAAAATTTAAAAATGATATATAGAGCGACTATTTAGTTTTAAAACGTAAAAAGAAAGAAATATTTTTAAACACATTTTTATTAGTTTGATTGAGAATAAAATAAATGAATTAAGAAAAAATTAAAACACCATTTACTTTGAGACGGAATGAGTAAAAATTTCATATTTATATATCAATGGAACACACATTTTACTATATCCGTCTGAACCTCACTATATCAACTATATATATATATACCTACATATAATACTCTGGGCTCTTTCATTTTCATATTTCTAGATTTAGGGTAATTGGAATGATAAGGAGGCTAAAACGGTAGTTCGAAAACTAATTTTTGTCATTCGAGGGAAAGTGACCTATAGATCGATATATTATTGAGATAACACTGAATTAATTAAGAGTAGGAACATATGGTCGTATGTCACATGTGTTGTGGTAAAGTCATTATACATGAGAAAGAAAAGAAGGAAAGAAATATACCTATCGCCGACGAGTCTGTACATTCTTAAGATGAGATCTTCCTCTTGTTCGCTCATATTTATGAATTTCCACTCCACACTACACACTTTTTTAATACTGATTTATTCTTACTTCTTTCTCCTCAAAGTACCTTTACAAAACAGGGTAAAGAAAAGAGGAGAGAAAGATGGTACACGATAAAGGCAAGAAGGATACAAAAACCATGTGACATAAGAAAATTAGACTTAGAGGAAGGTAGTTAGCTTTGATCAAATGCTCAAACCACAGAGATAGGTAAGTTTTCCTATGGGGTCTTGACGTTGAGGGGGCGATTGAAAGCGTTTTCCACACTACACACTTCTGCATTCATCAAACACTTCTTCACTTTTATTATTATCTTTACAGTAATCACAACATAATTAAATAATACATGTACGTTTTTGACCATATACTTGAGTCTTCAATACAATACGGGCTATATATATTTGTCGAACATATTATTCCGATCTGGTTATCTAGACGACTTCCTAATTGGATAATGGAATGATTTTTCGATGTAAACAACATCCATGATTTATTTCTCACAGACGGGTACAGGTAAATAGCATGCATCATGCATATATAAGCTAATCAAAGAAGGCACAAAATGGAATATCTATGTAATTTAGTAAAAGATGGACCATCAGAGTTGTGACGCTGGTGTTGGTACGTTGAATCCATAAATGCAGGTGGAAGAAGAAAATGTGAGAAACTGAAGATGTATGAGACAATTTTAAAAGATTTAGGAGACTGAGAGAAAGAGAGATTGCAATGAAAATCTTTCTCTTTCATTATATATTGTATCCAGAGAGTCAGGGCCTTTCTAGGAGGCCTCGATCTAACTGTAGTGGTCATCTCATTTTCACTGAATACTAAGATGAAATATATTTCAATGTTAGTCAAAAATCTAAATAGTTGTAAAAACCTAAAAGGTAATTCTTTGGCTTTTTAAAATAGCAATCTTTTATTAAATGTGGAAGCATGATGTTTCTTGAATTTATTATTTGATGGCAATCTGTGAGGTCCAGTTTGCTTTTGTCTTAAATAATCAGAAGCTACTTTGGGGACTTCATATCGCAGGAAATTAATGGTGTTTGTATGTCAAGTGAAACTTTTAGAAAATCAAAGCTACTCATGCAATTGGAGTATAAGTTGTGCTTGCAGTTATGGCGGAATGGTTTGACAAAATCGGTGGTATGGTTCATGGTTGGTACGATTGACGCTGTATTCAGTCAGGTTAATGTGAATCAAATAGTGCAGCAGAAATCTTGAAAGTGTGGCGAGAGTAAACAAACCATGCACAAGTTGGTCCTCTCTATTGTCAACACTCGAGAAGTTTTTAACGGTATACAAAATCACGGAGGACCCAATAAAATATTAAGTTAATAATCAAACAAATAACCTAACATTGATTTGTTTTCTCATAAGAGATAATTTGAGAATCATGCGTGTAAGGTGATCAATACTCATTATAATACACCCTCGAAGCTCCATCATTTCATAATAAATTCGTTTTACATTATATATATATGATTATTTTTAGAATTTTAAATATATAAGTTTACATAATTATTAATTTAGCATACAATTTAATAATTTCATTCACATTTTTTATAAAAATATTAAATCAAGAAAGAAAAATAAAATCTTTATAAAATTATATCATTTTTTCTAGATTTACTTGTGTCGAACAAAACGTATGTGATATCCAAAAGTATTTGCAAATATTCGTAACTTTTTTTGATTAAATATGTATATTTTTTAATCAAAACAGATCGAAAAATTAGATTTTCGTAAAACAGATAACAAATTAAAAATACCAAAAAGTTTACTAATACTCGCTATACAACCTCTTCATGAAATATAGACAAATCAAATTGATTGTAAACTTTGGTATTTTCTTTTTGTTTAAAAACTATTTTAATTTTTTAAAATCACATATTGTTAGAGATCCCAAAAGGTTTCTAAAATTTCATCGACACCGTAAAGACAGTCAATGGGAACAAAGGAAAAAACAGGAGAAAATGAAGACTGGTTCGATGATATCTTACACAAAAACTATAAAATATTTGACTACCATCTAGTTGGGTGTCACGATGTCAAATATGAATATTGAAACGGTGATATACTGATTTCTTCATTGTAAAGCAACGACGTGTTAAACGTCATTGTTGTCCAGTAATTTTTACATTAGCGATGAATTAAAAGTCTACATTTGTCAAAAAATAAAGTCAGTGTTTTGTCCACTTGAAAATTCTTTGACGATGTTATTTCATCGACTACTCTACGATCTTGACCATTTTTTTTCTTTCTAAAGGGGTTCTCTTACTTTTCTTATTCGTGCTTCATAAAATTATATCAATGCCAACCGGCAAATGTTAATAATTAAAAGAAATAGGCAACTTCCACTACCTTGTTCGATATATGCATAGATAAATTGGAACGTAATTAACGTTTAGGAAAAAAATAGTAACACATCGCAGTCAGTAACATAAAAAAAAATGATGTTTTCTGAACTTGATTTTTCATAACTACATACAGTGCTGCAAACCACTGAGGATAAAATGAAAGCTTAGAAGTTAGAACCATTATACATTACCAGTGTGAACACGTTCCCGAATTTGATTCTATTTAGATTAATGAAAAGGAAAGAAATGTGCAAGAGTTGTATGTTAAATTTGTAAATTAAACAAAAACTAATTTCTAGATCAAACCTTTTTATGCGGCCACTTAGAATGGAGATTGATTTTGTAGTTGGCAGAAGAACCAATATTGAGTACTAGTCAACTCTGGCAATCCCCCAACAAGGTCTCTGTTACTTCAACCCTCTTAACAACTCTTCACGTATGTTGTCTCTTTAGAAAAAGTTATGATCTAATTAACTTGCGATTTATATTATATATACCACAATTACCTAAAACAAAATGTGCCTTAGTCAACCTACATGTTTGTGAAAAGAAATTTTTTTCCTTGTAGGTGGCTATGCGCCATTATCATACCTTCCGTGGAATTATCACATATTCTCCAAAAGAAAAGGACTATTTTCCCAATGAATACCATTTCTGATTAATAATTTGGTGTTGTGCTTTTAAACAATTTGTTTTGCGAGTTAGACTTTTAAATATGATTTCAATCAAAATAGTAACTTTTCATGTGTGGTTGTTCAGCGCAAAAATTTGCGTGTTTACTGGTCAAAAGATATGTACCAACTGCGATCTCACAACACTATATGTTTCTGTCGACATTTCAACAGTGGTACGGTTGCATCACTCAAACCAATTAAGCTCTGACATAGACTCTCCTCTAAGCTGGTGGTTCACGCACTATTAAATGCCTACTTCAATAACATTCTTGGCCTATAAGACCATCAACAATGGAATAGTTGAATCATTGATTTAATTCTTGAAACTGATGCAGGGAAGATGTTGAATTTGGAATGACAATTATCATGGATTCAAATAAGTTGAAATTATTCAAATTGTTAAAAAAAAAGCGGTATGCGCTGCCATGTGTCAGCTTTTAATTGGGAAACTGTTGGATGTGTGTCTATGTCCAACCACATACATATAAAATCCACCTGTTCAGTTTTATCAATTAGAAGTTGGAGTCTCTGAAGTCAGGACAGTAAATAACCTTGAAAATAGTTGTAGGTTTGCTTCTTTATTCTTCTCATCAAGCCAATATTAACATTCTGAACTCATGTTTGCCAATTTTAAACGCATATATATATATAACCGATTCATGTTTGCCCTCTCTTATGTATATCTCCTCATTGGTGATGGCAACTGACATTCATTGCATGTGGAGAATAAAAAAAAAGTTATTCAGTCTTTGTTGTAAATGTTCACTGTGACAATGTACAACTATCGTGTCCTGTTCTCTGGAGAGGCATGGGTGCACAGCTTTCCTCCATTATTCTCAGCAATCTGCTGGGCGACCTTCGAGGCTCGAGCCAGTAAGCTATTTGACATGTTTTAAACTTTTTACGATGCGAAGGGGTGGTTGTAAACCAACAAACCTACTCCTTTTGTTGCAGATGAGAAAGAGGCTTCTTGGAATTGTGGGAACGATACAAACGCTCTAGGTATTCTCTGTGCAAACTTTTTTTTTTTGACTAATTATTCTCTGTGCAAACTTTTATGCTGGTTTTGTAGTTGGAAGTACTCTCGGTGCAAACTTTTATGCTGTTATTACAGATAGAGGTGTGTTTTGATTTGCAAGGTCTTCCTCTAGAAAACTTATCTATATTCTTATCACAACACCATACTTATGTCTCACCATTTTCCAAACTATATTTAATGTTTTGGAAAAAAAAAAAAAAAAAAAACAGAGCACTTAATAAAAGTAAACATGAAGGCATAACAAGCATAAGGTTAAGATTTGGAAGATGAAAGGAAGAAGTGTGTGTTGTTTCTCATGATCCAGTATCTCTCTATCTCCACCGCCTTTCTTCCCGGTACTCTTCCTGCTATTAGTTCCCACCTATTATTTAAAAAAAAACTTCTTATCCATCATACATGTAAAAATAACAACATGTAGGATCCTCCTATATAGTAAAACCTCTATAAATTAATAATGTTGGGGCTTTGAAATTTTATTAATTTATAAAGATATTAATTTACAAAAAAATTCTTTTTAGATTTTTTTTTTCTATTTTTCTATTTTTATTTATAAAATAAATATATATTTGATTTTACCGTATATACATTTATAAATTTTAGAAATTTGAATTTCATATTGTTTTATTATATCACTTGGTTTATATTTTTATGTTTCATATAACTTATATGTGGGTTTTCAATATAATTTTACTAAATATTATCAAAATATATTGAAATGTTAAGAAAAATAGAGTTATTTTCATTGTAAATATAAAACCAACAATATAATGTTTAATTTGTACTTATATGAAATATATATATATATATATTAATAATTTATGATTTTAGTGGGACCATATATTTACATAGAATTTTCTTTTTAAAAAATTATCTTATTATTTTATCGATTTGTGTCATATTTTGAACCGGCCCAATTCGAGACCGGATAAATATATTAATTTATAAAGATTATTAATTTATCGAATATTAATTTATTTAGGTTCTACTGTATATTAATTGAGAAGTCACTAAAGTGACTTCTGCTGTCGTGTCCCCCAAACAAACAATTTGAAAAAAATCTTATAATTTCATTGGTCAATGATTTTTAGTTTTTATTTATTTTAATCAAATCTAAAAAGGCAATCACAGAACCAATTAATGTTAGCTTCCAAACAATTAATATAATTTTTATGCATAATCATTTATAATATCTAATGGTAGCAATTATGGAAATTCTATATAATACTTCATCATTTATTTTTCTTCACTAATAGTCCATTTATAAATTATATGAAGTATGTTCTTAAAAAATAGTTGATAAAACTAATATACTAGCTTTATTTTTCTATTATAAACATTGGTAAAAAGCTTTATTTTCTATATAAGTTATAATATACATATATAAAACAATTTTTTTAAATAAAACATATTATGATAACTATCATGAATAATATAACGAGTTTATAAATTATTTAAATTATTTTCAAATCTTATGTGATGATTAATATATATTTTTTTAAACAATTTAAAGTCATATTGAATCATTTCTAATGGTTTATTAAAAGATATATAATAGTTTATAATTATATAAATATTTGGTAATCATTTTTAAGGTTTTAAATCATCAATAATGATTATTGTATCATTAATAAAAGTTTACAAATCAATATATTAATATCTATAAAAAATGTTATAAATATTTATAAAACCATTTATAAAGAAGAATTTATCATCATTTATACAGGAGTTTAGAAAATATTTATGAAGGTTAACAGGTTTGTAAATTATTTAAATAAAAAATCATTGATAACTATTTAGAAAAATATTTTATAAAATTCTTAAATCATTTTTAAGTTTATAAATTATTTATCATAGATAAAAAAATTATTTTCTTGAGTTATAAAATATTTATTAGGATTAATGAAACTATTTATAAGGATTTTAAAACTTCTCAGAAATAATTCATAAAATTCTTCAGTCATAAACAATCCAAAAAATATTATGAATAAAATTATATTCCTAAATTTATGATTTTTTTATATTTTCAGCTTTTTATTAAATTAATAGAACTCACATATATATAGTTATATTTTTTCTCAATAATTTTTGTGTTTTATACTTTAGTTGTAAGTGTCGTTCTATTTGTCACATGACTTCATGTATTTGGATTTTAGTAATTTTAATGGACGGAAAATTTGATATACAAACTAATTAAACTCTCTCTCTCTATATATATATATATGTTCTAACGATAATGTTATAAAATGATTGAATGAAATATTTTTTTGTAAAAGATGTAAAAATCTAACTAGATACTACATAAATCATAAAATAAAATATGGTTATTAAAAAAATATTTACCAAATTCACATTCGTTTGAAGAAATTAAAATATATTACTGCAGGTCAAAAAACATAAAATGTTAGCTTATATTAAAATTTAAAAATTACTTATACCCGCAAAATTGCGGGCAACCACCTAGTTTATAACTATATGCTCTATCCATTTCAGTTTATATGTTGTTTAAGTTTTCCTCATAGATTAAAAATAGTTAAATGTTGTATTCTATCCTTTTTAATTATTAAAATTGAATTATTGTTCTATTGATTTATTTAGAAATAAAAGAAATAAATTAACAAAAAATTATATGCTTTACAATGATTGTTATAAAATAATATATATATATAATCTTATTTTTAAAACATAAAGATGAGAAGACTAACCCAATAGTATTTATTATTTTACTAAGTTGATTAAAATAAAAGAAACAATTAAAATAGTATAATTTTGTAAAATTACATCTATATTTTTAAAAATTAAGTACAAATATTATTGCATTAATTGTAATTTCATTTTTAATTTAATTTAACAAATTCATTAATTATATGACCATAAAAATACATCACATCATTAATTATATTACCATTATAATAATACAAATTTTTATCTATTAGTTTATTATCATTAACTGTGTCAATTATAAAAATAAAAAAATTAAATAATCGTTTTTCTGCATATTTATTCTACCAAAATTGAAGTACAAAATAATACTTGCCTATTTGAAATGATTTCTTACATAATTTCATTCCTTTTTAACTAATTTCTAATCAATTCATTTATCGTATTTTCTAATTAATTCGATATAATTTATTACAAAGGTAAAAACATATATTATCTATTTTGAAGTGTTTAATTACATATTTCTTTTTTATTCTTTCTAACTACTTCATTAATTGTATTTAATATAGTAATTCAACATCATTTATTTCACGTGTTAACGATAATAATTTCATAAGTTTAAATGAAATTGTTTTATTCGTGACAAAAATTCAAACTAGTTAACAAAATTTTTTTATTTGATTACAAAATCAGTTAGACATGATCATCCAAGTATCCATTCGAATACAAATAAGTATTTTTGGATACTGGGTTTTTGGGGTTTATAATTGAAATCCATTCATATATTATAAATTTTCGGACAGGGTTTGAGTCGAATCTTTCTGGATCCGGGTAGTTTCATAGAAACCTAAAAATATCTAAATAACCTATGTGTTTTGAAATGTCATTAAATAATCTATAAAAAAAAGTAAAAATCAAAAATCTGCGTAGGCGCATGGTCAAGCTCTAATTTTAAACGGAATGAGTAAAATTTCATGTCTCATTGATGGTATACACATTTTACTATATCCTTTTTTGGTAATATAACTTTACTATATCCTTACTGAACCTCACTATATCAACTATATCTATTTACACACATATATATATATGTAATGCGCATTCATCTTCATATTTCCAATTAAGGGTAATTTGGAAGGATAAGGAGTCTAATCAGTAGTTCGGATAACTAATTTTGTCATTCCAGGGAAAATGACCTATGGTATCTATATATTATTGAGATGACTATAACGCTCCGATCGCCCACGGCTAATGAACCACCTACACTTGATCTCTCAGTTTATGGGCACATTTCGTTGCAACGGTCGGTCTGTTAATTTTTCCAAGGTTCGAAATTATTGTTTACTTATAATCACCATATGACCTTTCCCCATGCTTTGGGTCTCATTCGCACGCTATGGCGAATGCTTAACTTTGGAGTTTTAAACGGATGTGTACCAGAAAAGATAAGCGCACTTTGATGATATAGACAGCCAAATCAATTCTCTAAAATCTTTCCATATATCACAATGACATTTAGTTAACCAAGAGATGGAACATACGGTTGTATGTTACATGTGTTTGTGGTAACGTCATTACACATGATCTTGGAAGAGAAAGAAAAGAAAGTTTGAAAAAAAAAAAGAGAGAAAGAAAAGAAGATAGTATATACCTATCGCCGACGAGTTTGTGCATTCTTAAGATGAGATCTTCCTCTTGTTGGCTCATATTGATGAACTTCCACTCCACACTACACACTTCTGCATTCATCAAACACACTTCTTCACTTTTATTATTCTCTTATACTACGCAAATGTAATAATCTCATGTGCTTTTTTGTGGCTATCTACGTGAACCTGGATTGACGCTGGTCGTACCTACATGTTTTCTATTTCATAAAACATGTTATTTTGACACTTTTAAAACAAACTAAGAAAATTATTAAAAATTATTTTTATCTTTCTTTAATATATCAACAAAATTACTCACTTTAATAAATACATTAAAATGAAGAGGTTGAAATTAGATCATTATTCACAAATTTGTATTGAAAATGTGAAACATTTTTGTGAAACAAAATTAAATTTTAAAATGATTCTCTTTATAAAAAGGAGGAAGTTTATGTGAATAATTAAGGCTACAAAATTTGGTAAATGCTAAGGGATAAATACAAATAGAGTTAATTGTATTTTATCAAATACAATTCAACTAAACACGAATTAATATCTCAAAGACGGCTACAAATAAAGATCATGCATATATAAGCTAATTAAAGGAAACACAAATGGAATATCTATATAATGGCGATTGATAAAAGATGAACCATCAGAGTTGTGACGCTGGAGTCGGTATACTGAATCCATAAATGCAGGTGGCAAGAGAAAATGTGAGAAACTGAAGTGAGGGGTTTGCAAAAACTGAAAAAGAGGTTTGAGAATTATAAAAGAGAGCAGAGACAGAGACAGAGATAACAATGCAAATCTTTCTCTTTTGTTATGATTGTGGAGAGAGAGAGAGAGAGAGAGAGAGAGAGAGAGAGAGAGAGAGAGAGAGAGAGAGAGAGAGAGAGAGAGAGAGAGAGAGAGAGAGAGAGAGAGAGAGAGAGAGCGCGTCCTAGGAGTTCTAATCGTCGGGGTCATTTCGCTTTCAATGAATACTAAGATGAAATATTTAATGTTCGTTAAAAACAAAAAATATTGTTAAAATCTGAAAAGGTAAATTCTTTAGCTTTTATATAAGCAATATTTTTATTAAATTTGGAAGAACCATTGTATTTCTTGAATTTATTTGTTGTTGGCTCTGTGAGGTCCATTTTTCTTTTGTAGTATTAAATAGTCGTCAGGAGACAATTTGGGGGCCTCAGGTCCCAGGAAATTATGGTGTTTGGTCGTCGCTTGTCTTTCGGAAAATTAAAGCTACTTAGAACATGAGCATTGGTGAACCCTCTTTTGGGGTTCACAAGGATTTTTTAATATTTTTTTGTGGGTCCATGAATAGTTATGAACCTGTATTTGTTGTTTTCTGCATTGGTGAACCTGAAGAAGGAGTTCATAGGAATAAAATAATAATATTTTTTTTTATAAATTACAAATTATTCAAAATACATGAATAAAATATTTAAATATATTATACAATTTTCTTTTCCTTTTTATTCAATACATTAAGAGTAGACTACATAAATTGAGAAATTGAAGAACATACAAAGATTATTCATCTTCATCACCAAACTTTTGCCAAATATTTTCCACTAAATCAGCTTTCAAACGAGCATGCTTTTCTGGATCTCGAACTTCTCATCGCATGCCTAACATATCACCGGCATGAATACTTTGTCTCCTTGTCACCTTAAAACTTCTGCTTGACTCTCCTGACTCGAACTCAGATGTATTAATTTGAGCGTATCCGTGTCGTTCGTTCTCTACTATCATATTATGCAATATGACACAAGTTCTCATTATCTTTCCTATCTTTTCCTTGTCCCATTGTAGAGCTGGTTTTTTAACAATTGCAAACCTCGATTGCAATACTCCAAAAGTCCGTTCGACATCTTTTCTGGCGGATTCTTGTTTTTCTGCAAATTTCTCGGCTTTAAGACCTTGAGGAAGTGGGATGGATTGGATAAATGTTGACCAGTTTGGATAAATTCCGTCAGTAAGATAGTAGGCCATACGATAAGTGTGGTTGTTGACCTTGAACTTAACCTTAGGTGCTCGACCATGTAAGATGTCATCAAAAACAGGTGACCGATCAAGGACATTGATATCATTGAGGGTACCTGGTAAGCCGAAAAATGCGTGCCATATCCAAAGATCTTGTGATGCCACGGCTTCTAAGACAATGGTTGGCTTTCCTGAACCACGTGTGAACTGACCTTTCCAAGCCGTTGGGCAGTTTTTCCACTCCCAATGCATACAGTCGATGCTGCCTATCATCCCCGGAAACCCACGTACCTCTCCAACATCGAGTAATCGTTGAAGATCCTCAGGTGTAGGTCTTCGTAGATACTCATCTCCAAACAATTGTATTATTGCATCAGTGAAATTTGCCAAACAAAAACGTGATGTACTGTCACCAAGTCGGAGATATTCGTCATATGTATCTCCCGATTGACCATATGCCAGCATACGTATAGCTGCCGTACACTTTTGAAGTGCAGATAGCCCGTTCCTTCCGCAAGCATTTCGTCTTTGCTGAAAGTATGGAACTTCATTACTTATACGTTCGACAATGCGGAGGAATAACGGCTTGTTCATTCGAAAACGCCTCCTAAACATTTCCGGTGGGTATGTAGGATTTTCCTTGAAATAATCGTTCCTTAGCTGATTGTGTCCTTGTTCCCGATCTCTTTCGATATAAGCCCGTCTTTTGGACTTATTGGGGTGAGCATCAATCACTGAGTCGATGAAATTATCTACTACTTGGTCGACCATTTCTTCTAAAGCTTCATCAACTTCATCACTTGATGAGGAAGACGTTGGTGTTTTTTTCCTAAAATGAGAAAAGGGGATCTGTAACTATCATATTTTTTTTACTCAACATTATTCTATCATATATTAGTTTCATAATGTTTTATTTTTTTCATTATTGTAGCATATTTATTATGTTTTTTTTTTATTATTATTCTATCATAGTTTTTTCATAATCTTTTATTTTTCATTATTGTATCATTTTTTTCATAATGTTTTAATTTTTATTATTATTCTATCATAGTTTTTTCATAATCTTTTATTTTTCATTACTGTATCATTTTTTCATAATCTTTTATTTTTCATTATTATTCTATCATAGTTTTTTCATAATCTTTTATTTTTCATTACTGTATCATTTTTTCATAATCTTTTATTTTTCATTATTATTCTATCATAGTTTTTTCATAATCTTTTATTTTTCATTACTGTATCATTTTTTCATAATCTTTTATTTTTCATTATTATTCTATCATAGTTTTTTCATAATCTTTTATTTTTCATTATTGTATCATATTTTTCATAATGTTTTATTTTTTTTTCATTATTGTATCATATTATTCATTATTATTCTATCATTGTTTTGACTTACCTTGTGTTTGTTGTTGAGTATTGTTAAAGAAGACAAAGTATTGAGAGGCTTGAAGCTTGTTCAGGTTGCTTGAAGCTTGTTGAGGTTTGAATCTTGTTGAGATGCTTGAAGCTTGTTGAATCTTTTTTGCAGGATGTTTGAATCTTGTTGAGATGTTTTATAGAGCCACGATGAGAAAGAAGTTATGTGGAAGAGAGTATGGAGAGACTTGGAGAAACAACAGAATAGAAGAGAAGAAGAGAGATTGAAACATAATAAGAGAGTGGATAGTTTGAGAGAGCAACAAACATATATTTAAAAGAGAACAACAACACATATACTTAAAAGAGAGCAACAAGCATACATCGACATTATATAGAGTAAAGAAAGAGATAAGAGCATCCTGATACAAGTACATCCGTGATACATAATAGTGTAGCTAGAAACAAAATGCTACACTTTCCCGTGACTAAAATCATACACGTGAAACCCACAAACTGCAAACATCCTGCAAACATCCTGCTAACCACCAACCCGTGACCTGCACTCCCTCTCCTGCAAAAAGAAAAGCAAACAGATTCAATAAAGCTTAACCAAAGCAAGTTCCAAAGCTCAATAATTCAATAAAGTTTAACCAAAGCAAGTTCCTAAACGAATTCAATAAAGCATTAATAAACAAGCACTGACCAACTAAAGCATTTCTGAGATGAGTTTACTCTTAAGAGCAAGTTCCTGATCAGAGAGAGTTTCATTTCTTTTGCCTAGGAGGCGATCAAGAATTTTTTGTTTGGAAATGGTATATTTCTGAGCTAAGATGCTCTGGATTTGATCAAAAGCTGCCTCATTTGGCTTCTTTCGCTTTGCTGCTTTGCTGGCCTTAACACCGGGCGGCCTCACGTCTTCCTCATCAGGCACCACCTCCGCATCAGCTTCCTTCCTTTTCTCCTTCGAGATAGCATGGGATCTCCACTTCTGATCAAACCGCAGTTCCCTCCAGCAGTGTTCCATTGTGAACTTGGCATTGTAGTCATTGAAGAAGATGTCATGAGCTGACTTCATGACATCATTCTCACTGTGACCACTAGCCTGCTCCTTCAAAGCCGCTTCATGGCATCCAACAAATTTACAAACCTGCTCATTCACTCTTCCCCACATCTGCTTACATTGACCCCACTCCCTAGGAGCTGAGCCAATGAGCTGAGGACTCGAATTGAAATACCCCTCAATCCGCTTCCAAAATGACCCCAGTTTCTGTTCATTACTGACAATGGGATCTTTGCTGGTGTTCAACCAAGCACTGATCAACACAAGGTCTTCTTTGGTTGTCCACTTTCTCCTTTCCGCAGGCTTAACTAACACAAGGTCTTCTTTGGTCTTCTTTTGCTGTGAATTTTAAGTGTGTTGGGGTGTTTTGGTTCGGGTTGTTGTTTAGATTTTGCTGTGAATTTTAAGTGTGGAGTTACTATGTTTTTAAAGTTGTTTTTACGTTTCAAAACAGAGATAATTAAAGCTGCTCTACCAACCAAAATTCAATTCACACAAGAAGCCATTACACAACTACTACATACCTATGAGCAGATACACATCAAATCAGGCGAAACAATTAAGTGTTTAAGTACAATTCAAATTAATTACAGCAACCAACCAATTCAAATTAATATCTATTTGTACTTCTAGTTATCCTTTTAGTTCAAGTTCAAGTTGTAGTTGTCGTTCTAGTTTAGTTCTAGTTCAACTTCTACTTCTAGTTCTAGTTCTAATTCAATAGAGAGATAGCAATGAGCAGAGATAACGGTTAAATGAGTCTACCCTTTGTTTGTCAATCGAAGCAGACTTTCTCGAGGGTGTCGACCTGCAGAGATAGGTCATACACATGCTCACTGAGGCTTTTAACCTGTTCCTATCCATGGGAAAAAGAAAGAAGATTAGTGTTAATCACTGTAATAAACGCGATGAAATAGCTTACAATTTTCACTAACCTCAAGTCTCTCAATCTGTTTACTGAGATTAGAGACCCCCATCATCACCTGCTCAGCCTCCTCCACCCGTTTAGTCAGCCTCTCCAGCTCCTCCTGCACACCTATCACCCAAGGCTGACGGTAATGGAGCCCATCAGCCTTGGTTACAACATAAAACTAGTCAGACTCTTATCATGAAAGTGATATACAAACAAAAACATGATTGATATACACATGAGACTTTACCTCGTAGTTTCTGCACGTGAAGAACCGTTTCCTAGGAAGACTGTCGTAGGCCTTCTTCCCGCGAACCTCGTTAATGAGTCTCCCACCACACGGACACCTTTTAGGAATCCCGTACTCTGAATCAGCGACGAAACTCAACATGTTGATGTGTTCGTGTTGCCTCTTTGAATGTCTGAAATCTTCTTCCGGATCCATCTGTAAAAATTTTAAAAATATGTCAAACCAATGGAAATAATTAAACCTTAATAACGAAACAAGATGACGAAACGAAATCAAAATCGAACCCTCCTGGCGATTTAAAGAATAAAACCAAACTCATAACTCGATTTACAAACAATACTCGAAACCCCTAAACGATTTATAACTCGATTAGAAATCTCAAAGAAAATAACCCTAAAACAAACAACCATCACGATCTAGAATCCTAATTCGAAACCCAGAAATCGATTTAGATTCGTCACCAAAAACCCCCAATTTTTCCCGCAAATCGAATAATGGCTTCCGAGCCCCAAATCCACTCAATATATCTCTAAAACTACTCGATACTCACCTACGCTCGTGGAAACTACAGATCGTCGTCGATTAGGAGGAGAAAATGTCCGGGAGGCGTCGTCGCACGAGAAATCGCCTCTCACGGTGAAACCCTAGATTTTCGAGAGAGAAGGGGAAATGAGAAGAATAGAGACGACATCCTTCTTTCTTCCGCGTCTACGCCGAATCGTCTGACCAAACACACCACGACACGTGGTTAAAATCGCTTCATACGGGTTCATCCGTAAGGCCCGGTCCGTCTCATTTTAACATTTTTTCTTTTCCTTTTAATCAAGCGGCCCTAAGATTCCGAGCCCATGAACCCGCTAAAATCCCCTACTGCGCATGGTCTTATACAATTGGAGTAGTTGTTGCGGTTATGACGGTATGGTTTAACAAAATTGGCGGTATGACTCGTGGTTGGTACGATCGAAGTTATAGGTTCAGAGTGTGTTCAGGCAAGTTGAAGTCAAATCAAATAATGCAGCAAAAATCTTGATATGAGTTTTTTTTTTTTTTTTTGAAAAAGGGCTAAATCTTGATATGAGTTGCACGAATAAACAAAACATACGCAAGTTGGCTACTCTATATTATTAATTAACACTCATGAAGTTTTTGAATGGTAATACAGATTAATTTAATAGTCAGTCAAGTAAAAAACTAGGATTGCTTTGTTCTTGTGGGATCCACTGCATTAATGATGATATTTGATTTCATAGGATAGGAGTGGATTTCTCAATTATAAGAAAAAAATTGAAGACAAAAAAAATAGTTTCTCAAAAAATAAATGTTCAGAACTCAACTAGATATACCTCTTTCATGTGTTATTTGCTTAATTAGTCACTTTGTTTAAAATAAATAAATTTTAATTATTTTAATACATATATATATATTAATAAAAATATATTAAAATACTAATATAAACTTTTAGATAACTTTACAAGAATTTCTTGAGTAATGACGTTGCTCTAAAAACATAATTCGAACTCATTGTTATTTTAACCTCTATAATATTATAAATTAGTAGAAACATGACGTGAAAAGTTTCTCTAACCAAACCCAAACAAAATACTTAACAAAACCAATCCATATCCGTAACATACGAAACAAATCACAAATACCTTCAAAAACCCGAATATCCGATCTGTGCTCAGTCTTTTATACCAGCGAAAATATTTATCATTGGTTGTTTCAATGTGATTTGTTGATACCAGTGTTCAAAAAAGCGATAGGCGCTAAGCGGGCGGTTATCTAACGCCTAGCGCCTAGAACGATTAAGAGGATGCCTAGATTATTAGTTAATCGGTTTAGGCGTTTATAAATTTTAGCAATATATTAAATATATGTAATGTTTTATACTAAATAATAGTAAATATTATTATTATATATGATAAAAATTATTTTCAAAAGAATCTATGTTATAATATACTAATTATTATATTTTATAAATAATAAATTATATATTATATATCATTATAATATTATAACTATATAGGCGGTTTAAAAGGTAATCGCCACGGTCTTGTAATGTCTAGCGTCTAAACGCCGCCTAGGCGGCCGCCTAAACCGCTTTTTAGAACACTGGTTGATACATCTCTTTTCCAAAAAGATTAAAAACGTAGTTATGTTAATATATTTTGTACTGGTATTTCATGATTTCTATTATTGTATATACCAACGAATATATTTATCATTGGTTGTGACATAATTTGTGATACAAGTTTTCTACAAGAAATAAACGTATATCATTGGTGATCATGTAATTTTATTCGAAATATAACTATAATTATTTTGTTTAGTTAAAGTTCGTTCCAAATATTTTAAATACCAAAGTTCATCTGGGGAGAAAAACTTAAAACTATGGAGAAAAACAAAGTGTAAGAAAAGAGAAAATATACATCACATCCTGACTCTTAATATTGGGCCCAATTTAGGTCAACAGCTTCTTCAAAATAGGTACACTGTACATACACCCACACGTGAGCCTGGCAGCCTGCCACGAAGACCCCCCTTCTGCTTCTACACTACAAATTCAGTGCCCTGAACTATGTAAATATATAATTCAGTTACAGTCCAAGTCTCAAAGCGTTTCAAAGGAAAGCAAGTAAATCAATATGATGAAAAGAGAGAGAGTGCAGTAACTTGAGACCACCAAAATAAAATGATTTGTGGCTAAAATTAAACTACGTGCGGTAAGTATATGAATGTTGCATTTTGCAATGTGAATGTGCAACTCAAAACGCAATTGGTGTTTCTAAAAAAAATCCGTCACAAAAAATAATAGCATCTGTTTCTATTGGGTTCTGCCAACATCGAGAAGAGAGAGGAGATAGACATCCAATTATTTATAGTATCGTACACTGATGCGATCGTATACTATTTACGGAGACATTAATGCATGAATTTCTTTTTACGTTTTTCCTAAAATGCCTAGTATTCTTTATAAATTAGACATTATTTATCTAAATTTTTTATTTGAGATTTTGATGGTATTTCAACAATTTTGCTCTCAAACTCTTAAAAAATTTCATTAATTAAATTCCAAAAAAAGCGCGGGACGCACTTTTAAGATCCAGTGAACCGGTGAACAGCAGGATCTATAGTGAAAGATCAGGATAAAAGAAACTAACAACCAAATGAATCCAAAGAGAAGAGTACAAGCAGTAAAAGAAGACTCGATAAAGCACGAAGCTTTCATCTCCGGTAAATCATAAGCGATATAAAACGCTAACATCTCTGCAATTTTGCTGGAGTCTTAAACTCTCGATCTCTAACTTTCAGTGAAACTTCACACAAATTTGGTACTGTTATATTTACCAACAGAATCACATCGTAGTGGTCTAGTAGTTTCTACTAGAGGAAAAGCTGCCTTATTGATTCAGGTCAGGGATTAATTCCCCTCTAATACGAAATTATTAGTTTTATATGTAGCCACGCAGATATGAGTTCATTGCTTACGGTCCATTTGAATATCTGGAAAATGGTCTATCCATGAACTGCACCTCTTACCTAGAAGTTAGATCTGTGTCTTTAATAGACCCGGATTTAATCTTTTATATTTATCAACATAACTTTTTACATAACCGATATGGGTCCATTGTTTACGGCCCATTTGAATATCCGAAAAAATGATCTATCCATGGACTGCACCTCCTACCTAGAAATTAGATCTATGTCTTTAATACATCCGGATTTAATCCTTTATATTTACCAACACAACTTTGTACACAACCCAACATTCAAAATCTTTGAATGACCATGCCACATATTTCCCATTTGCATCGATTATAGACTTCTCGGCTTTGTTTTTTCCCATTTTTTTTGCAGATTGTTGAACTTTCAAGCATATGTTCAATTTTATTTTTGTCCGTTAGTATGAAATTGTCTATTTTTAGACAATGCTTTTTTCTTGGATTTTCTCTCAAAAAGTTTCATACTAATCAAAATCACACATTCTTAATATAGTAGATATTATTTGTTTAAAATTCTAACGTGAAACTTTAGTCGATATTTCATATAATATATGTTAAAATGACATATATAACCACCAGTCGTGGTTTCTATTCATTTGGAACAAAATGAAAATCCACGGCTCTACCTAATTAAACTTCCTCAATCAAGTTAAAAAGGTCGCAAATCTTTTACCAAGCCGCAACAAAAGACTTAGATGATCAAAAAACGAATAGCTCTAACCTCTAAAGTTAGGGAGTTCAAGATTTTTTATCAGTAAACTAATTTCTGATCCATAGTCTGGGGGACATGCAAGTCTCGGTCTACAACCCCTTCGTATAATAAAGAATACACTTGTAAACTCTTTAAAGTTTTTTAGTGTTAGAAAAACTTTTTGCATACTTTTAAATTTTCACGTTGTTGAAGATCCAAAAAGGTTTCTTAGATTTAGCACCGTAAAGACGTACAGTCAATAACAAAGGAAAAATAGGAGAAAATGACAAAAAGACTCGTTCAATGAAATCCTATACAAATATTATAGTATAAATCAAATATTTGCATACCTTTTACCCAAAAAAAATATTGCATACCTACCAACGGTGTTTTGGGTTGTTTAGTACATAAAGTTGACTTTGCTGTGATTTTATTTAAATTCCAGCTAGAAAGAATGTTTTATACCAAAAGAAATGTGTTACACCATGCAGTTCAGTAACGATTGATTCCGGAGTTAGGAGGATATTACAAAAATGGTTTGGACTTTTCCAAGTTAACGAAAAATAAATATATGCCTACCTTGTCGTTAGGTCTCACGATGTCAAGTATAAATATTGAAAACGTGCGAATTCCTCATTGTAACGCACCGACGTGTTAAACGTCATTCTTGTCATTTAGGGGTTGTGATGAATTAAATGTTTTCGTCTGTCGAAAATAAAGTCTGTGTTTTGTTTTGTGTGCTTGAAAATTCTTTGACGATGTCCTGTCATAGTGTCATCGACTATTCTCCGACATTGACCCAGTTTGTATTTTTCTAAAAGTAGTCTCCTACTTTTCTTTTATTCGTGCTTTGTAAATTGCTACTCTCCAGTTTCCCTCTACACTTTAGGTTTGCTTCTTTTTCTTTTTCAAAAAGTATCATTCTATATTTTCAACAATTTTATACATTAATTTGTTTTTACCCTTTTAAATAAATAAAATATATTTATTTAAATAATTCTTGTTTAATTAGTCATATGTTAAATAAAATTATATTAGTTTATTATATATTTTTTTAACAGTGTGTATTTTTAAGAAACGAAAAAAGTAAATTTCATATCAACTACCAACCAACAAACATTAATAAAGAAAATAGGTGAGTTCCACTACCTTGTTTGATAATTCCTCCGTTTTAACATATACTAGATTTTGATCCACCCTTGAAAGGGCACGTATTATTTTTCACTTTTATGAAATATATTATTTATTTGTAATTATTGAATGTATTTATCTTAGTAAAACTTTCTTTATAATAAATTCGACACATAGAGTCTCTCTGGTAAACTATGTGTTTTTCTGGCTTGTTTTATTCCCTCTCCAATCAACATATTTATTTGTTTGTTGTTAAAATAAATGATTTTAGAACGCAAATATACAATACTTTTATATTGATATTTTGTTTAAACAATGTGACATATTTCTATATTAATTATATATTTACATTGTAATTTAAATTTTTATACAAATCAACATATTTGTGAAATTTGTTGTTAAAAGAAATGATTTTGAATCCCAATGTACCTTACTTTTATATTGATTTTTTTGTTTCAGTTCATATAATTTCTTTTTTAAATAAATTTATTTCAATATAAGCTATATAAAAAATTAGTCAACTAAAGAATCTATAATATTTTTATGTGTTTGGCTAAATTAAGTGAAATAGACATTTTTATTTAGTAGTATTTGTACAATTTTAATAATGATCAATATATGAATATCGATTTGTTTAGATAAGTTTTGGAATTATAATTAATTAATTAAAATTGATTTTAAATGTAGTAGTAGAATATTTAAATGAAAAGAAATACAAAAAGAAAGTACCTAAAAAGAAATTTTAAAACCCAAAAAGTCTATACCCGAAAGAAACGACTCGTACCTAAATGAGTACCCGAATATATATCTATGCCTAACTGATTCCGTAAACAAATAAAACTTTTAAACTATGTAATGATTTAAAACTCTTAAAATAATTTAAATGGGTTATCTGAACCCGATCCAAACCCGCAAAGATCCGAACCGAATTCAAACCAAAATTTAGAAACATCCTAATAGAGCTGAAATCTTTAACCCTGAAAACCCGAAACGCAAATCGATCAGAACCAAACCCGTATGGGTACCGAAAGCCCATCCCTAGTCATTATTATATATCATATAGATATCATCATATAATTAATCGTATTTTATACGTACCATCATATAAATAATCATATAATTAATAGTATTTCATACGTACCATCATATAAATAATTACATATATTTTATTTTTAAGATTTAATATGAAATATAAAAACCCATAATTTGAGTTGGTATTTGAAATTGGGCTTTGTATTGTATTTTTCTTATATATATATTGAAAACATTTTTATAATGGTTATTGGAAAATAGTTTAGTAAAAATTCATTTTTGAATATTTGCATATTTTTGAATCAATTTTTGATATAAATCAAATTTAAATTATTATTTTTATTTGAAATATGTATATAAGTTTAAATTTTGTTTTATGGTAAGTTTATAAAAAAAGATGTTTTAGGCAATTAGATTGGCCCATTTTCGTATATTTAAAGCTGGTCGAGATAGATAGTTTCTTATAGCATGATGGGCTTTCAATTTTTCTTAATAACATAAATCCATTACTTTTTTTCTTAATACTACTATCCTTGTTTCCAAACAAAAATAATTTTTTTAAAAAGACTACAATCCATGTTTCCAAACACTCCAATTTTTTTTAATAGTCCTATTCAAATCTCCAAACACTCCGATTTATACTTGAGTTCTAATCATATAGATGATGTTTAAAGAAATTTTTGATATTTCAAAATAAAAGATTTTACTTTTATAAAGAAACTGTGTAACTAATAATATTTTGAAATTTATTTTATAATTGGTTAAACAAATTTAATTTATATTTTAATGATATTTTAATTAAAACAGATTTTTTAATAATTGTATACTATCCTAAAACTTTATGTTTTTTTGGAACAGAGGGAATATATATACGTAGATACATTGGAAAATAATTAAATGTTTAGAAATAAAAAAATAGTAACACATATCAGTCATTAACATCTTAAGTTGATTAATCATGATGTTCTGAATTAGATTTATTTCTTGTAACTGTACACAATGCTGCATACCACTGAGGAAACAATGAAGATGCACAGCCATTACACACTACGTCACCACCATATGAGCACGTTCCCGGATTTAATTTTATTTAGATTGACAACAGTTAATATGTTCAGTAAGAATAGAGAAAAAAAGTGTAACCTTGTATGTTATTTTTGTAAATGAAACAAAACTAAGTTGTAGAATATCAAAATTTTTTGTGGTTACTTAGAAATGAAGATTTGTTTTTGGAAGAATTCTAATTTTAGCTCAAATTTGATATTAATTTTTAAATTTATCTTTAAATGATAATTTTTCATAAATTCCTATAATAATAATAAAAAAATAAAAATTACCCTTTATAAATCATTTAAAATAATTCTTAATTATTTATAGAAGCTTATAAGCACAACCATATCCCCTATATACTAAGTCCTAAACAATAATCATTTAATCCTAAACCTAAATGTTAAGATATTTTTGACTGCATGTATTTTAAAAAAATAGTATCCAATTTAGTGGATTTCAATCAGTTTCTTATTTTTCTAATTGAAGAACACCTAGTCATCTCTTGAAAATTCCCAACGAAGTCTCTGTTACTCCACCCCTCTCTGTTGAAAAAGTTCTAATTTTAATAAGCTGCAATGTATATATCACAGTTAACCACTTAACCATAACAAAAATGTGCTTCAGTCAACCTACATTTTGTGAAAAGTTGTTTTCTTTCTAAGTGGTTATGGGTCATTGATCATACCTTCCGTGGAATGATCACATATTCTCCGAAAGAAAAGGATATGGTGTTGTGTTTTCTTACAATTTTTTTCGTGACTTAGATTTCTATAAAAGCAGCTCCTCAATGAGTTCTAAGGCCATTTTTAACGCACGGGTTTCTTAAAAGATTTTTTTAATATATTTTCTGTCTGAAAAAAAAAAACTAATCAATTGTGGGTCGGCACGTGTCAGTGGGCCCGCAAAACAATACAATAACCGATCTTTAATTTAAAAATATTTAAAAATTTTAATAAGATTTGGTTAGATTTTTTTGTCAACAGATTTTTATAATTAAAAAATAAAACAGTTTATAGGTGAAGTTGTTATATATGTCAATTATTTAAGATGTGATATGCCAAAATGTTAGTTAGAAATAAATGGAATAAGATTTTCTAGGAAAAGTCCATTTTTAAAAATATCACACATGAATCAAGGTTGTGACTTCTCTTTTAATATATAAGATAATTAATGCATCATTTTAAAAAAATACTTAAAATATTTAATAAGACTTTGTTAGATTTTTTTGTTAACAGATTTTTATAATTAAAAAAAATAAAATAATTTTATAGGTGAAGTTGTTATATATGTCAAATTTACCAAAATGTTAACTAGAAATAAATGAAATAAAATTTTCTATGGAAGGTCTATTTTAAAAAATATCATACATGAATTAAAGTTGTGACTTCTATTTTAATATATAAAATAGTAAATTCTCATGCATGGTTGTTCAGCTCAAATATTTGCGTTCCCTGGTCAAAAGATATGTGCACCCAACAGTGTCAAGATTTCTACAGCGGTTTTCAGTAAGGTTGCATCACTCGAACCAATTAAGCTCTGAAATTGACTCTCCTCTAAGCTGGTGGTTCAAGCACTATAAAATGCTTACCTCAATCACCTGGTCGGCCCAGAGGGCTCCTCCACGCCCAACAGACCTAAGATTATGTTTTCTATTTGAAACACACCCTCCTTTTTGTAAATTAAATTTTGTAATCTATTGGAAAAACAATCTTATTAGGTTCCCTCTGCAAAAGACGTTTCCATGTTTTTTGGTTTTTGACATTTAAGTATGTTATAACTTGCACTCATAAATATATATATATATATACCATTGAAATTCTACAAATATGTATGTAGCATGAGTTCAAACATAATAATGATAACGGTATGTGTATCTGCATATCAACATGTGGATAGGCGATTGAGATATTATTACACGAATGCAACGTTTCATACTCAATTCATATCATATCATTACCCTATAAATATTACTATATTATATGGTCGGGACATAATTATTTGTCCTTTTTTGCTTCTCTTATCTAATGTTCGACATTTGTTATGATTTCAGATGTTAAAAATGTACGTGAAAATAGAAATGGAATGTAATATATAAAGGACAGGAATCATTTGTATATGTTCATGTAAACATTTTCAAATAATTGAACTTTGTCATCAATATTGATTTTGCGGACAATGCTTAAACTTCTAGACTAATTACAGGAAGGAGAAGATTACTGAAAAAGCAATTTTTTTAAAAAAAAATTAATACTGTGTATTTTATTGCAAACATAAAATATCAAATTAATGAAGCAATTACAAAAGTATCAAAAATTGAACTATATTTATATGATCTGAATTTTAAAGGTTTAAGAAATTCTCATTATTGAACGAAACTGAAATTTGTTAGATCCGGTCAAATACTTGGGAATAATATAAATGGAAGCCATTTTTAGTGTGGATTCGTAGCAAGTTAGCAACTGACCATTATTCTATTTTCATTAAAAAATTATATATAGAAGAAACTAGAAAGCGATGGATTATTTAAAATCGAAATGATTTGAATCAGTCAATGTGGTGATCTTAAAAATCATATTTGGTTGAGCAAAGATAGTAGTCAAAGATTTATTCTTAGAAATTTCATATTTGAAAAGGATAGTTTCCATTAATTTCTTCATATTGATTTCTTTCCATAGGGGCCAACATGAGAACACAAAACACTTATTAACATAGAAAATGCAAAAACAAGACCGACTGAGACTGGCCCAAAAGCCACTTGCTCCACCGGCCATGGCCGTGATTTGCGTCCCCGTGCTGGAATCCATCGACAAAGAGAATTTCAGTTTTGCTTCGTAATTAAACTTATTTATACAAAAGAAAAACAAATAACTAAATGAAATAGGTTCGTCGTACTACTCAAACAAAAACAACTAATTAAATAATTAGCTACTCATTCCCAATATTTCTCTCAAAATTGTTATACATAGTGACAACCCAACATTAAATTACATCTCAACAAAATCGTTTTAACACTAAGAAACACAACAAAAAGAACATTATCAAAACTCAAAAACTTCGCACAAAATTTGACTCACATAGGCTATATTTGCAACCAATGTTTGCTTCTTTTTTTCTCATGTAATATCACACAGCTAAAAGATCAGAAATCAAAGATTCATCCAGATCGTTTAACACTGATCCCATCTCTTTGATATCAGAATAATCATTTTCTCCTCCTATGTTGTCATCTAACAACATCAGACCTTTGAAGAAATCATTGTCCGACGACTGAATAGGAGACATGTATTGATCGAATATAGATACGTCTGGCAATGATTCATTGAAATACTTGTCTAGGAATGAAATGTCCAATGGAAATGAATCATCTCTGGTATCTCGGATGGGCCAACTTATTGGTTCTGGTTCAATCAGTTCTTGTTTAACCGGCTTGACCGGTTCATCCATTGGTTCGGAGATTTGGTAGTTGAGAACCGATGTCGGAGATGATAGATGATGAGAATCATCCATCGATTCCGACGTCAAAGAAACCGACAGGTTGTTGCTCTCTGGTTCTTTCGGTACAGTGAAGTTGGTGAGAGCATCAGGGCCACGAAGCCTGATCGCCGCGTTGTCGTAGACCATGGCAGCTTCCTCGGCCGTCGAGAAGGTACCGAGCCAGATCCTCCGGCGTTGCTCGGGATCACGAATCTCCGCCGCGTATTTTCCCCACGGCCGCCGCCTCACGCCGCGGAACTTCCTCTCGCCGGAAACAGAGAGCTTCTTAAGTGGAGGATCCTCGGAGAGGCTTTTTCCGGTATCGGAGACTTCGCCGGAGGAGCTGGACTCGACTCTGATCTCGCTGATCAGTCTCTTGACACGTCTTCTTCTCGGGAACAAAAACTCCTCGTCGTCGTCGCTCGAGGAATCGGTGGCGTCACGGTCCATCACGCACACGCGGACCAACCTAGCCGAGTCACGACCAGTACTGATCTTCTTCTTGTTCTCGACTGGTAACTTTTTAGTGTACTTCTTGATCACTGTCTTGTGCTCCGTGTACTTCACTGGCCTTAACTCCATATATTCATCCATACTCATTCCCCTTTGACCTATTCAAGTTTTCTGGCTTCTGAAGATTTTAGTGAATCAGAGAGATTTGTGGAAAGAGAACGCAAAGAAGGGTCAGTAAATTTAAAGTGAAAGGTTCAGAATTCACTGTTTCTTTAATCCTATTTTATAGGATCTTTTGGTGCAAGCATAATAAGTAAAATATAGAAATAAAATATTTTGTTACCTTTTATTTGCTTGTTTTTTTTTTTTTTTTTGCTTGAAATATTTTCATTTTTGATTTAGTTGATATTGACATACAGGCCGCCACATTCTTGTCAGTGAATATCAGAATGATATATGTTTACTTTTCTTATTTTTCTTCCTTTGTGTGACTCCAATAGTATCAATTGACTCCAAAATATTTGGCTAGCTTTTTATAAAAATAATCATAATACTTTGATATAAGTATACTATGACATATCTAGCCTAAAAGAATTAGGTTTAAATTTAGAACGTGACACAATTTGTTAAGTATTGTTCAAAAATGAAATACAACATAATCATAAGAACTGCAAATGATTTGTAAAGATATAATAGTATATCATCAAAGAGTACGAGATTTAGCAGTATATTTAGTTTTAGTTTGTGTGAAAATTTGTTAAAGTAGAATTGTATATATTGAGTTAAAAGATAGTGTATTGAACATTACTTTTTTCATGACAAAAAAAATTACTTTTTCATGACAAAAAAATTACTTTTTTTTTTTTTATCATGACTACACTTAGCCCTTTGACCGACATATTCATCTACTTCCTTTACCTGTTCGTCCCCATGCAATTCATTTTCTTATGAACAACCTGTCACGTTCTATGTTTCCTAAAGTGTTATTCAACAGTAAAAATACTATTTGAGTAAATGCTACTTTTTATTCATTTTTATTTTCCAAGTGAGTTGTATACGTTTTAACTACGTCCAAGGCAGAATGGAAATCAATCTGCTTCCCTCGTTGAGAAAATATTTGTTTCTGTTTTTATACTTCCTCTCTTGTTAAAATATATTTAATATATTAATGAAAATGGTAAAAAATATTTGGTAAATCTTGTCATTTACAGTGAGGACTGAGTAACGTGCCTTCGCCAGCAACTTCGATTTTTTTTCGATTTTCTTTTTTAAAATGAAACAAATAATTCCGCCCACAATGAGGCATAATCAGACATTAGATTGTGGCCCTCCTTGGCACCTCCACATCTTTATAATCTTTTCAATCGTTGATCTTTTGTTTAGTTTGAAATATCGTTAATGGATGAGTAAACGTGATTATATCGTTATTGCATATGAAAGTCTTCATCTATTAAGTTCAAAAAAAAGTCTTCATCTATAAATATGAACGAATAATCCAAAAAGAAATGAAAGACACTCGGTTTAAATAAAATTAAGGACAAAGATTCATTTTGGAAAGAAGGGCCACCCTTAAAAATAACAAAACGTTGGAAGCTTTATCACCATTAGTTATATACTACTAGTATACATTTTATTATGTCTTTGATTTTGGTGCATAGGTTAAAGTTTAAACTAAGAGGTTATGTGCTCGAAGCCTCGAACTTTGATGACAAGTAAAGACTAGAGAAGGTCACCGCTTGAGTAATATTACTTCTCATAACCAAGTTTGCGATAACATAAAAAAATAGCACGACGTGTGATTGTGAGTTTCGAGTTTTCCCAAAATTAATATATGTCTTGGAGGCTTCGAGCAGACGCTACATGGTCGCGACTCGTGAGCACTATACTCAAAGTTATTATCGTGGACAGTCTTAGTTTACAAGCAAGAAATGTTGGTCTTACGTGTAGAAGATTATACATTTTTAAAATTTTAACTAGTTATCAAGAACTGTTCAACAACTAAATTTGTCCAAAATATTTTCGCCGAACGTTGTAAGGGTAATTGCTTTTAACAAGTTTATTCCCACGAATTTGATAGTCATTTTTCTCTTTGGAAAAGTTATGAATTTACAAAAAAAAAAACTTTAGAGAATTTATTGAGTAGTTTGCGTTAGGGCTGGACACAAGGCGAGTACTTGCTATTTTGTATGTATTTACGAATTGACTTGCCTTGTACGAGTAATAAAATTTCCGACTTGTACTTGACTTGTTAAAAACGAGTACTTGCTATTTCGAGTACTTGATCAAAAATGAATTACTTACAAGTTACTTGCCTTGCTCTATTATTTACGAGTATTTGTGAACTATTTACGAGTATTATAAATTATTTAGAAGTTTTTTGGAATATTTAAGAACTACTTACTAAATAATACTCTATTATAAATAGACATGAAAGTTTGTTTTGTCTATTCTATTTAAAATAAAATGTGAATTATTTTAAACGAAATATTTGTTCATATTATAAAGAAGACAAATAAAAAATGTTCTCTAAACAAGTAACAAGTAATAACAAGTCATATAACTAAAATTTTAATACTTGTTACTAAGTAATACTTGACTAGATGACGACGAGTATCTAAAACTCAAAATGGATACGAAATCATTACCAAGTATAAGAAGAGTAATGAGTATTCACTAGTAAAAAAAAGTCATATAGCTACGGTTGTTTTCGTAGCATTTTCGTAGCTATATGGAGGTCTTGCTACGAAATTTCTACGAAAAGCCACGTCTTTCGTAGCTATATGGACGTATAGCTACGAAATGTTCGTAGCATTTTCGTTGCTATAGCGAATTTTTTTACTAGTGATTTATGTCTAATCCTAAATGAAAGTAAAAGAAAAGACAAATATCAGTAAGTAATTAATAGATCATGTAACAAATAGCAAGTAATGAGACAAGTAACGAGGCATAACGAGTTAAATACTAAAAATAATAATGATATTTGATACTTGATTTGGTCTTGCAAGTAATGAAAATTGTCGATTTGTTATTTGTTTTGACAACACCGAATACTTGAATTTTCAAGACGGGTACGAGTCAAATAGCAAGTTTACGGCGAGTAACGAATAATGATACCTAGCCCTAGTTTGCGTTGCGATATAGGTTTGTCCATATTTTTTCTGGACAATTATTAAAACGTACATAGTGGTGACAATAGACGTTTAAAGTTTGATTACAGCATATAGTTGAAAAGTAAGCCGTATTTATTGCTATATATACAACCGGAACGTCTTTTATACGTTTTCAACTTTCAAAAATAAATGAAGATGAAACATGTTACCCCCTAAACTGGGCTGCCAGGTGGAGGCAACAAGCAGAAGAAAAAATCGTTTTTCCATCAATATAAACTTAGCAATATCTAACATTAAATCGAACTAATGTCATTATTGAGTACTGGAGGCAGCCAAGGTTACGATTCTCTGATTCATTAAAGACAAGACTGGAGATTGGGGATCTAAGGCTGTCTCTACTGAGTCTACACTGATCAGGCTGTAATTATGTAATTAAGTTCTTTCTTCAGTTTTTTTTCTTAAAAGTATAATCTAATTTAATAATCAACTTGGCATTCACCATGCTCTCTTGGGCACGACCTCCCTCTCCAGAAATTAATAATACTTCTTTTGCGAAGTTATGGAGACTGAACATAGATTCATTGTTGGTCGAATCACTGGCACGTGTAGTTGGAATTGTTATATACTACTTTTTATATAAGGTTTCAGGCTTTTGCATGTTCGGATATTTAAACAATAACCAAACCCTTCTGTCGTTAGATTTTAAAAATGAATATGATGACTCTTAGAATATAATAGTAATACTAGTACTTATAAAATGGACAAAGCATCGAAGTGATCGTGTAATGGTTATTCAGTGTTTGGAGTTATTAGTCTGATTGTTTTCTTGAAAACTGATATTTTGATAGGCAATTATCTATTTGTAAGTTTTTGTCGCTAAAAGAACCTCTTAAAAAAATAATCAAAAAATATTTTATTAAATAGGCAAAAATCTTTTTACCTATTATTTTGTAGATATATAAATAAAATTTTAAAATTTTTTGTTATAGTTTCCAATTATATTTTTTCAAATTCGAACTTATATATATATATATATATTGAAAATATTTTTTTTTTAAAAAAAATTCTAAATGCTTTTTAAAACTATTTTGAAAATTTTTATTTTTAAAATTTATATATATATTTTTAAGATTTTAAACTCCATCCCATAACTCTAAAGCCAAAATAATTAGTTAACCCTAGACATTTAAATGTATATCTACTCTTTAATAAAATTTATTTTGATCGTTTTTTTTCTTGAAAACTTTTTTTTGTGGTCAAATTTTTTCCGTGAATACTTTTCTTGTGAAAATAAACTAAAAAGGGTTGTTAACAAAAAGAACTAAAAGAGAATTATTTTAGAAAATTTCCTTTTTCTTTTTTTTTTTAAAAAAAAATTACACTAATATTTTCCCGTGTTTTTTGGGACATGAAGGATGAAGCAGTGCGGTTGGTATGTACTGTGTTCAGGGGCGGATGCAGGTGAGGCTAAGGTGTGGCATGTGCCCCTAATTTTTTTTTTTTTTTTTAATTTTGTTTAAAATTTATGTTAATATCCTTTATTAAAAGTGTTATTGCATTATGTGTCCCATGTTTATTGTTTATATAACTTTATATTAATACTTTCTTATATTTTGTGCCCCATATTTACTAATTTTCTTGGTCTGCCCCTGACTGTGTTGAGATAATTTATTTTTCTTTGTACTGTAACTTAAAGTTGAGATAACTTTGATAATTCTATGGATTTAGCCAATGTATATGAATAATTATTTTGTAAAAACACTTAATCTTTTGTATAATCTTTTTCCGATAGTCTGCGTATGTAAAGAGCTTTGAGTTTTCGAAATTAACGATGCATGTTCTTCAGCCGTAGCTTGCAGCACTACTATGTGTATCATGTATAGAGGATATAGAGGATGCATTGTTTGCAAATACGAAACCTAAAATTTGATCAAGATAGCTCTAGCTACATGTTCTCTTCTTCGGAACTGCAAATTTGTGAAGTAGTTTCTCGCTCGTAGAATTGGATCTCAAGAAATAATGTACCACCTTAAATTGCTGATGAAGCAAGCCGACGTCAAATTATCCCGGCAATAGTTTTGGAATCGCTTATTTTTCTAAGCGTCTCTTAAATCACCAGCGTGGAATCGAGTATAGTGTATGTCACCTAGTAGCGAAAATGAAGAGAGATAAGGCATGTTTTGGTCGCTTATAGGTGCCGTTGGCAACAAGTTACCGACAGAAGACAACGCTCTTATTAGGTCCATGAAAACCATTTTGAAGAAACGAACGAGAAGCTTACAGCTTAGAAATAATGAGATTAAAAAGTAGCCCACTGAAAAAGCTTATAGTTCACACAATAATCAAACAGAAGATGGGAATGAGATCATTTAAGTTTACAATTCCATAGGAATCGGGATGAAAATGAAGATCATATGATTTCTTACTGATTCTGTCTTCACAATCTTTTATAAGACAGACAAGTACATAAAGATCATTACACAGAAATAACAAGAGTTTAATTATTAGGATTCGTCCTTGCGGGCAGGCATTCAGCCCATGGCGTACTTTTGGGTCCAGGTCCTTGCAGTAGTCTCGTACTTGTTCTTGTCTGTCTTGTACATGTGAGCTATCTCCGGAACCAAAGGATCATCCGGGTTTGGATCCGTTAACAACGAACAGATCGATAGGAGCACCTGTTACAAATCACGCACTCATCCAAATAAATAACACTGATTCCAACTGACGCAAAAGCAAGTTTGTTTCATCTAGCAGCAGCAGACTGTTACTTGCACCTAGCTGTTGTTGTGTTCATGATTCTCATATGATACAAGAGGAGAAGGAAGAAAAGAAGACCTTGGAGATAGTGAGGGCAGGACTCCACTGCTCCTTCAAGATGTCGAGGCAGATGCTCCCATTGCTGTTAATGTTTGGATGGAACACCTTCGTCCTAAAAGCCACCTACATTTTTAGTCACACAATAAACAGAGAAAAATGAAATCAAAAAGTAACAACCATAGAAAACAACATGCAAATTGCAACCGAAAGACTACATTTTAAAATAAGATTTGAACAAGAAGAAGCTTCAGAGAGGTTGAATCATTCATTACCTTGGGAGGTTTAAAGGGATAATCTGGAGGGAAATGAATGGTTACAAGAAAAACACCACCAGAGTAAGGGCTGTCGGTTGGACCCATTATCGTGGCTTGCCAATGAAACATGTCTTCAGCGACAGGTCCTGTCCACACAACAAGTTAAATATCAATTCACCACGAGAGCAGCAAAGGCACGGTCAGTATTACTTTTAACATCTCATCCCAGAAAATCATATATGAAAAACAGATCAAGAAAGTAACACAAATCAGAAAAAAAAAGTATTAAACTTTGGCCTTTATGATTAGTACCCATGAAAATCAAAGAATTTTCATCGTCCTCTGATGATTGATTAGATCTAAAGATATAACGAGAGATCAATACCAAAACCATCACGCATATAGCAAATGAAGATCCGATCATCATCATCATCATCAGAAAGATCAACACGATTTCGTAGTTAAAAGGATGAAAGAATCGGCACCTGCGCTACAGGAAGTAGGAGGATCCTTCTGAAGATCCTTCAATTCCTTCAAAATCCGTTTCGACGCCATCTCCAGAACCTACGATCCAAAGCCTCATCACAAACCCAGAAACACAAACATACGTTACGACGGGAAGATTCAGAAAATATCATACCTTTCGATCGAGATTAGGTTCTTCGAAATTAGGGATTTAGGAGGAGGAAGGGAAGAGAAGAAGCTGCAAAATGCTCTTATGGTCAATAAATAGTGTCGACCAAATATTTTTTTAAAAATATCTTTTTTGTTTGGGGTGGGCCCAACTTAGCGTTGTACTTACGGGCATAACAAAAACGCGGCTGGTTCGTTTCATGTGGCGCCGATGGGTCTTTTCACGTCTCCTCGGTTAAGGGTTTATTAGTCATCATAACTTACATAACTCGTTTGATCGGCCGGCTGAGTTTTTTTTTTTTTTTTTTTTTATATCAAGATTCCTGGAATAGACATGCTGACCGGCCTAGTCCGGCCAGGAACTTGCAAAATCCACATATTTACTAGTCACAAAATCTTCTAAGCAACAAATGATCCAACTGTATTAATATACACACATATGTTTTATGCTTCTGATGAATCATATTTGAGCAAGAACATACCAAGGACACCTACAATCAGGGCCAGTCTCGAGCATAGGCTAAGGAATCAACCGCTTAAGTCGTTATACTGAAAATATTGGACCGGCACTGCCTACAATGTGAAGAAATTAGCTTAGTCTCTCAGAATCTCTCAGAAAAGCAAAATATTAATATTTTGATCATATTATTATGTTTTATCTTTTTTTTAACAATAAATGTAAATTGGGTTTTTCATATTTGTACCATAGTCTCTTCCACGAGAAGCTGTCATTTGCTATCTTCTTTTTCTATTTATTTTTATTATTATCGAGAAACAGAAACTTAATGGGATATTTCCACTAATGATGGTCTAATGAGTCTGAAGATGACCGTTCCAAATAAATTATAGTAATATCTTAGGTATGAAGATACAAAGATACAAATGAGGATCTAAACTAATAAAGACACAAATGAGAAGATGAAGAAAACGAGCATGGATTTTTCTACCTCGCATGATAACATTTCTCTCCAATGGAAGTTATCTTTCTGATAGGCAGGACAGGGATACAACTGCTCATGAGTTAAGAGCTATCTGATCATAGAGTTTCTTTGCAAGTCGGCCAGTAGAATCAAGGAAGCGACTGACGTTGATGAAATAGATTTAGCTGCTTTGGTGGTGCTGTCTTGTTAAACCTTGTGTCTTCTTATACTTTAGTCAAAGACATGGGAAATAGTGAAACTCTCCATCCTAAATCTGACGAAGCTGCAACCCGCGTGTGACTTATACTTTGTTTTTATTTTTATCAATTGCTTATACTTTGTTTCATACCTCTAAGTTGAATACTTTGGCTAACTAAACCGTGTGACACACTGCATTTGATAAAGGAGGGGCTTCTATATCTATTTGATTGTCTTCCGGGTCCAAAACCTTGAGACCTCTCAGTCTATTTTCCAAACTTCCATTTATGAGCTGTTTCAACCATTTCTTCTGCTTTGGTTGCTCTGCACTTATTGCAATGGTAAAGTCATTGGGAAAGAGATCACGTTGGACAAAAGCGTGCACCACCGTCAATACCAGGACACCTGTCACCGTCAGAGTTGCTGCTCCAGTCAGCAAAACTGACAGTATCTGAGTTGCTAAGCCGGTTACTTCCCCTGAGTATTTTATCGTCGCAGTGGCCACCGCCGTCATTGGAAAAGTGTAAGCCCACCAAGCTAGAGAGAATCTGATATTTAACCATAATTATGTCAGATAACATCTAATTATATTCCCATGTAAAACATACATGGTCGAATACGGTTAGATCTTCCGAATAACTTTTCTATCAAACAAAACTTGGTTTAAGTAGTTGGCAAAAGAAATATTTAGTTTATTTGGTCCCAAGAATCTGATAATCAGTTAGAGAAATAGCTTACTTGAATCCGCGGAAAAAGTTAATCCGAACAACCTGAAACAAGAACCACAACACGTGAGTAAATGCACATTTCTTGAGTCGCAAGCTACTATGTTAATAAATAAAGAAAAAAACATACCAGAGAGAAGTACAAGAACAAGGAGATGAAGTAAGCGATTCGCGAGCCAATATCAAAAGAGCCAGATATCGTGGTCCAAGCCATGGAAGCTACAGCAGGTGCAGCCACAAAGAGGAAGAAGACAGGGTGAAGCTCTTTAGGTAAGGTTTCGTTTGTGGGAAGTCTCTGATAGAGAGTCACAAACAAGACCAGATAATAAGCCAACCCTACGGAAAAGAAGAACATCGGCCCTTCTTTCAACCCCAGCGATGCTCCGAGAAGTGCTCCGGCGAAGTTACCGACGATGGAAAGGTGATTTGTAGGGTTAGCAACTTTAGAGAGGCGTCGTTGTCCACCAGACATCCACTGTCCGTAAATCTTCATCTCAAGAAGCAAGATCGGAGCCATTAAGAAGTACCAAAGCATAGAGGGGAGACTCGAGGTGATGGAATGCGGGATGCCAAGTGCCAAGAAGAGCACTGATATGAGAGGAGCGAAGAAGAAGTTGACTCGAATGGGATGCTTGAACTCGCGACGGACGGCTTCGAAGTAGAAGATGGTTTTTAAGAGGTAAGTAGTGGAGAAGGAGAGGAGGAGGACGAGTGAAACCCACCAAAGGACGTGGTTGACCATTTGGGTGACATGCAAGAACTTCTCGGCCTTTGTGGTTGCTAAGGTCTTCCACATGATGGCTTGGCTGCTTACTCCAAGACACATCCCGAACGATGTTACTGGAAACCGAAGTAGAAATGGCCATGTTTCGTCTTCAGGCAAAAGTATCTTCTCCATCTCCTGTTCTTCCACCAATATAAAACATCATCAAGTGAAGAAACAAAAAAAAAAATACCAACTAAAAATTGGTGTGTTGGATAAAACTTTTGGATCATTTAGTAGAAGTAACGGATCATAGATTCGATTTTCGTTGAAAGAGACTGAGTTAATTTAACATGCTTTGGACAACGTTTTAAAAAAATATACGAGTCTTCATGTCTATAACCTCTTGGTTATTATTAAAAATTAAAAAAATAAAAATCAAGAGTAAACACATAAAAAAGAATAATACCTTGAGAGTTTCAAGTTCAGGGCCTTGAAGAGCGTCTAAGAATCTCTCAGCAGTTAGTGACTCGGTGATCTCTTTATCTTGCAACGAACTGTCAATGGGTTTTCCACGTAGATTCGATATTTGAGGTTCGAGCTTCCCTGACATGGTCCTGAATAGATCATACCTTTTGTCCTTGGAGTTTCTAAAAGCTTCATGGTCATGAAACATGGAACCTCGAGGCATAGACTTGGAGTGAAACGTAATCTTCCTAGCTCCGATTCGTTTCTCTAGTCTTGAAAACTCTCCAGAACTTGACTGACGTTGGTTTTCCACGAGATCTAGGTTCGCCGGAGAAGCTGATGAAGGACTAGCTGATCTTGGATTATTCATAGTTTTCTCTGATCGAGTAAGATTTGCAACTACACTCATAAATATCCCATATACATATAAACCAAATTAAAAAAAACGTCACATTCAAAGATACTGACTAGTTTATTTTACAGAAAATAAAGCGAAAGTGATGGAAAAAGAAGATGTAGGTCTTGATCATTATAAAGAAGAGAGGAGTGATTAGGTGTGGCCAGTGAGCAGTGGTTGCCAAATATGTGAAGTCAAATAAGTCCCACCGAAAGACCAGCACCAGAGTGTACTGTATGTGGCTGTCTAGAAAATATTTTAGAGCTGTCTAAAGAAAAATAAAGTTTTATGTTCTTTCTACTTTTGTTTCTATTCAACTAGTTTGTGTTTTTTGACCAGTAGCGTGTTGTCGTACATTCACTTTTAGTTTTTTTTTTTTTCCATTCACTTTAAGTTGTTTTATTTGTTCTGTCCAACTAAACAGATCTCACCAAGGGGTGATCTTTGGTCTGGAAAGAACCTACTAATGCAAAAATATATCACAATATAGTCATTGTATGAAACCGTACAAGAACAATCGAATAAAATATGCAAATAGCTAAGGTTATTAAAATTGAAAACGAAATAAGCAGAGAATGTTCCTTGGACTCAAAGGTCAAATTCGGTCAAAAGAAGAATGCTGCTTTGCCTTTCCAGTCTCGTTTGGCCGCGTCTGTGAAATTTCATAATATTCGTACATTCCGTCAAACAAATAAGTTTTTAAAATAGTTCTCACTTTTTCACCATTAAAACTTATATAATTCTATAAAATTATTTTATCAATACATGTAAGTTTGTTGATATGTTTCTTCTCGAATTATGTTCTTAATTTTCTGAGTAATTTTATTTTTTAAAAGCTTAGGAAACATAAAGAAAAATGTGAAAAATAGATCATTCTTAAACCAAAAATTGTTCTCCTTTTTTCCAAAAAATATATAAATATATATGTTCTACTTTAAAATATGTAACTATCTATTTTCAAACAATATAAATACAATTATTGCATTAACAATTATGTTTTATTCTTTTCATCAAACTAGTCTCTTTTTCTTCAAAATGGATCACTATTTAAATTTAAGCATTTGGTGGGGTAAATTAATTGTTTTTAGTTCCACGATTTTAATTAGAAACTTTCCAAATGACCATATAAAGTTAATGCAAAAAATTTCTATGGATAGTGGTTAATGCAAGCATTGCTATAGATAGAGGATGATCGTCCCACACCCATCAAACCTAGTTGTATTCTCCTTCGTCCATCAAATTCTTGTTTACCCAAAAATGAATGATCCACTACGAAAACCTGATAGCCAAGAAACTATAGGTTATTTGAGAAGAAAAACAAAAACAGACCACGTTCTTATCAAGGAATGCTTTTGGGTTTGAGTAGACGATCTGTTTGGCAGAAATGGAGCAGAAGAGCGTGTTGTTTTCAGCGTTAGGGGTTGGCGTCGGGTTAGGACTTGGGCTAGCATCGGGTCAAGGGTTAGGTAAATGGGCAAACGGGTCAGTTTCTGGAGAGGATGGGCTTACAGGTGAAAAGATTGAGCAAGAGCTGTTGAGGCAAATCGTTGATGGAAGAGAGAGTGGTGTCACTTTGGACGAGTTTCCTTATTTCCTAAGGTAAATCGAAGGACATTGACATTTCTTGTCTTACAAGAAAGTTGATTAAGACACTATAGCTAATGCTCATGGTGTTTCTTTTTGATGTTGCAGCGAGAAAACTCGGCATTTATTGACAAGTGCAGCTTATGTTCACCTAAAGCAGTTCGATATCTCCAAGCACACATGTAATCTTGCACCTGCGAGTAAGGCGATTCTACTCTCTGGACCTGCAGGTAAACACATCTCTTCTTATCCTTTTGTGTTCAAACCTTAGTCTCCTTGATCATTACCAAGTTTTGTGTAATCCTTTTTTTCTTTGCAGAATTTTATCAGCAAATGCTTGCAAAAGCATTGGCTCATTACTTTGAATCAAAACTGTTGCTGTTAGATGTAACAGACTTCTCTGTTAAGGTGACAACTATTGGATATAGTTTTAGTATTCGCCATGAAATGAGTTAGCTCGTAAGATTTTATCATTCGCACTCATTGATACAGATACAGAGCAAGTACGGATGCATCAAGAAGGAACCTGTATGTTTTACTTTGTAATCTTATGTTGTGTAGCTTAAAATTATTATTTTTTACAGACCATGATTGTGTTTCCTCTCATCTCTACTGTATGCTAGTCTCACAAGAGGTCTATCTCTGAGTTGACATTGGAGAAAATGTCAAACTTGGTGGGCTCTTTCTCTATGCTCTCCCAAAGGGAAGAAACAAGAGGTACCTTATCATATATCCATGGCCTTAACTTGTTACTTTGCCTCAAAAGAGCTTAAGTGTAAATCATTCTTGTAAATTTTAGGGACCTTACGTAGGCACACTAGTGGCAACGACCTTACCTCAAGGTACATTGTGTTTGTCATATCTGTTTTTGTTTTCTTAGTGTACCTTGAAACTCTCTTGTAAGCTCACTACTTCCTTTGAAGTACCAGGTGCTTTGAAGGTTCAAGTCATCCTCCGAGACTGAAGAGAAATGCTTCTGCTGCTTCTGATATCAGCAGCACATCTTACCGTTCTGAAACTTCTGCTTCAGGTGTGAAGCCTTAACTAGGCATAGATCCTCCTTAAGTCATAGTATAGTTGGTGTAATAACCTCAAGATTTTATATACCTTTTCTAGCTTCAAGCAAACGTGCTACAAACTTGTGCTTTGATGAGAAACTCTTCCTTCAGTCACTTTACAAGGTCTTGGTTTCAGTCTCGGAAACCAATCCTATAATAATATTCCTGAGGGACGTTGAGAAACTTCTTCAGTCAGAAAGGTTCTACAAGTTGTTCCAGAGGCTCTGAACTAAGCTTTCTGGTCCTGTCTTACTTCTCGGCTCAAGACTATTAGAACCTGAAGATGACTGTCAAGAAGTAGGACAAGGCATCTCTGCTTTGTTTCCTTACAACATCGAGATCAGACGGCCAGAGGATGAATCTCAACTCATGAGCTGGAAAACTCGGTTTGAAGACGATATGAAACTGATACAGTTTCAGGACAACAGGAACCACATAGCTGAGGTTCTTGCGGCCAATGGTCTAGAATGTGATGACTTAGGTTCCATATGCCATGCAGATACAATGTTTCTAAGCAGTCACATTGAGGACATTGTGGTTTCTGCAATCTCATACCATCTGATGAACAACAAAGAACCTGAATACAAAAACGGGAGGCTTGTAATATCTTCTAATAGGTACTGAGAAGAACAGTCATTATAACTGTTCACCACTTTTAAGGTTCACTGATTAAATGGTTCTGCAACAGCTTGTCCCATGGGCTGAGTATACTCCAGGAAGGTAGCAGAAGCCTTGAGGACTCCTTGAAGATGGACAGAAACACTGACTCTAAGGTATTCGACAGTTCTGACTAGGCCTGCGGATTTTGTCCAAACCGAACCAGCCATACCAAACCAAAATTTTCGGTTTTCAGTCCGGTTTTGGTTTTGAAAAGAAAATTATAACGAATTCTAATCGAAAACCAAACAATTGGTTATTTTCAGAAATGGAATCAAAAACCGAACCAAACCATTTTTTTTGGTTCACTTCGGTGAGATTGTAGCTGGATCGGAACCAAAAATACCAAACCGAAATAACCAAATAAACCAAAACCGCAGGCCTAGTTCTGACCATGTGCTTTTGAAGTTTTGAAGTGACTGAGTTAAATGTTAATGGGTTTGGTGCAGGAAGAAGCAGATGAAGGGATACTAAAGAGTGAGTCAAAATCTGAAACAAGTGTTTCAGCAAAGAATGAGTGTCCCCTGCCTCCAAAAGCACCTGCAAATGTAAACTAAAACATACCATTCAACATTCATATGTCAATGTATCTGCCTTACCTTTTAAGTTAATGTTATCCTGTCAATTTAGGAGGTGCCTCCTGAACCTGATAATGAATTTGAGAAGCGCATAAGACCAGAGGTTATCCCTGCAAATGAGATTGGTATGACGTTTTCTGACATAGGTTGACTAGATGAAACCAAAGAATCACTTCAAGAGCTTGTCATGCTTCCACTTCGTAGGCCTGACCTGTTCAAAGGTGGCCTTCTCAAGCCCTGCAGAGGAATACTCCTCTTTGGATCACCTGGTACCGGGAAAACCATGATGGCAAAAGCCATTGCAAACGAAGCTGGAGCTAGTTTCATAAACGTGTCCATGTCCACAATCACTTCAAAATGGTTTGGAGAAGACGAGAAGAATGTGAGAGCTTTGTTCACCTTAGCAGCCAAAGTGTCACCGACTATTATATTTGTGGATGAAGTGGATAGCATGCTGGGGCAGAGGACAAGAGTTGGAGAACATGAAGCTATGAGGAAGATTAAAAACGAGTTCATGACTCATTGGGATGGGCTTATGTCGAGTTCAGGTGATCGGATTCTTGTTCTTGCAGCAACAAACAGACCGTTTGATCTAGATGAAGCCATCATTAGGAGGTTTGAGAGAAGGTAAGTACTCCTTTCACTTGAAACCACGAGTTTGAGTTGTACTAAGTCCAGCTTCTGGTTTTGTTTTGTTGGGAGACAGAATCATGGTTGGTCTTCCACCTGTTGAGAGCAGAGAGAAGATCTTGAGAACTTTATTGTAGAAAGAGAAAACAGAGAATCTTGATTTCCACGAGCTTGCGCAGATGACAGATGGTTATAGTGGAAGTGATCTCAAGGTTTGACACTACTACTCTCATCTTGCTTTACAACACACCCGAATCTCCTCTTCATGGACTCATTATTGTGAACCGTTTATACAAAAAGAACTTTTGCATAACAGCTACATATCGACCAGTGAGAGAGAGTTGATAAAGCATGAATGCTTGAAAGACCAGGAGAGGAAGAAGAGAGAGGAAGCAGAGAAGAGTAGTGAAGAGGGGTCTGAAGCAAAAGAAGAAGCAACAGAGGAGAGAGTCATAACGTTGAGAGTTTTGAGCATGGAAGACATGAGAATAGCTAAAAGCCAAGTAAGTTCAGGCAACTTAGTTGTGTTTGATGATCTTGTCCCACAAAAAAAAGCCTAATTGATTTTGATTGGCAGGTTGCTGCTAGTTTTGCAGCAGAAGGAGCAGGGATGAATGAACTGAAGCAGTGGAACGAACTGTATGGAGAAGGAGGCTCCAGTAAGAAGGAACAGCTTTCTTACTTCCTTTAATACAACATTAATATTTCATTAATTAGCATTATCATATGAAATATCCATTAAGGAGATGTTGTAAATAAACATGTACAGTTAATGTATCTCTTGTATCTTATAATATAAAGCTTAACTGTTTATGTCTTGCTGACTGCTCTTTGCCAAGGGTAAGCATTGAGTCTTTTACAAAAGATCAGGTTCCTACAACATCTTCCAGGTTATTTCGAAGAGAAACATCTTGCACGAGGATGTTACTTTCATTATCTATCACGTAAGACACATCTAGTCCTTCCAGAATCAAGTGATAAACGATGCTGTCTGCATCTGATGTGTCTTGTGGCTTGTTCCGTTGTGACATTGATCGTATGTCCCATGACAGCACCTGTGTAATCAAGCTCTCGAACTCATCCGCTGAAGCATACAGAGACTTCTTTTCCTGCACGCACAAAACAAATGTTTTTTTTTTGTCAAAATGGAAAATAAAGAAGAGACGGTCAGGTCAAGACTTACAATCAGTTTCCAGCAGGTGGTGATGGAGGAAGAGAAGGCCTCTGAAAAACTCACAGAAGCCACAGCCAATAAGCAGTCCTCCTGAAACACATTTTCAGGCTAGTTTCAATCTTTGCTTCTACCTAAGTTCTTAAAGTTTCTCACCAGTGTTGAGTAACTTGGATGACAACAAACTTAGAAAAGCCAACACATCATAATGTTCCTACCTTTACCCAGTCTGGCACTGAAGCTCCTTGAATGCTGTCCGAGTATGGTAAATAAGGCTTGATGTCAAGCACAGGCTGTCCAAAAACGTTAAAAAATCAATGAACTAGTCAAGCATCTGATAAGGAACAAAACAATCTATAACATGCAAAGGGAAAGGAGAGTTACAGTCCCATCCACCAGATCAACACCAGAGAGCAGAACCTTATCCTTTTGAATTTCCTCTACCTATAAACAAGCTAGCATTAGTACTTTTGACAAATATATTCAACTTCTATCTTAACTAAATGAGAACTAGGTTGTGTTCAGAGAACCTTAGCAACGGTGAGCCCAATGGGACAAGGTCGATGAGGGGACCGAGTAGCAAAGACTCCCTTTCGCTCCCCATTAAGCCTTGGCACTCTCACCTTTGCCTTTAGCTTAGACTGAGATGGCTTCCTCCATAGCTTCTCAATATCAGTGTTGAGATGAAAAACGTAAAGTACCCAGCAGTGTGAATACTCTCCGAGACCCTCAAGAGACGCAGGAGGAACCAAAGCCGGATCAAAGTTCAAACAAGCTCTCGCAAGAGAAACAAGCAGTGGCTGCCTAGGTGTCCCGTTCCTGTCAAAGAACCCAAGAAGCAACCTCATGAAAAGCCAATATCTTTATAAATAGCATAGCAAATAGTATCATTATATACCTTGTGGAGAAGCAAGACTGTATAATGCCAATAGGTCGCATTGGGTATATAGTGTTATTGTGTAATTCATGCGACTCAGATTGTGCTAAAGCTTCCCGTAATGCCTACAGAGTTAACAAGAATACATATATTCACTTCATCTTCTTGATAATCAACTTCAATGACATTTGTAGCAGTTCGAAGAAAGACCTGTTGAGCCTTAACACGACCTCTTCTCTCAGAAGCACTTTTCTCAGTGGCGGATCCCAAAGACTTCTCGAGTTCATTAATCATATGCTCCAGATCTTCTCTTCGTCTCTTCCATCTATACACTTCTCAATACAAAAAAAAAAAGAAGAGTTTCACGACCTGAAAAAAAAAACAGGAAGAAATAGAGAGGTGGAGAAAGAGATTACGTGAGACGGTGGCGGATATAGACACTACGGTGAGTGTAAAGGCTAAAGCTGCCGTGGTATAACTCATGGATAAACGGTGCTTCGGTGCCGGGGAGTATAGAACGTGAAGACGGCGGCGGGAATGTTTGGAAGAGAACTGCTATCTAATTCTTATTAGGCCATATGAATGTTTGGGCTTAGTACAGCCCACGACTAAAAGCCCAGGAAAAATTTTCTGATCTTGCTTTTAGCTATTTTATTTTATTTTATTTTTAAGAGTTCTGTACTTTGTTGTGGGCCATGAAATCTTCACTAATTCTCGGTCACGACTCGATGGCCTTTGAATCAGATTGTCTGTAACTGGTTCGGCTTATTGAGAAAGAAGAAGAATGGCTGAGTTTGATGAATTCATTGATCTTCGTTCTAAGTTTATGTTCTGCTCCATTTCTTTTGTTTCACGTTCAAAGAACCTCCGAGCTGATCACCTTGCAAAAGGTGCTCAGTCTCGCGGCTTTTGCTTTTTTCATATTCACTCTGAGATCCCAACTTGGCTGGTGCTAGACACCATTTGGTTGGAATCATCTTAATAAAAGTATAGAGCTTTCGATGTCAAAAAAAAAAACACTAATGTTTAGATGTACCTAATCAATTTTATCTCTTGTTATAGGTTTTTAAAAAAATATATTGATATGGAAATTAGGTTTGGAGTAGTTTGTATTAAAAATATAAAGTAAATAAAATATGTGGAATCAATTTTTAGTGCACACATGCTAAGAGGGAGCGTTAGAGCTTAGTTCATGCAATGATCATGTGATACTAGAACTAGAAGATACAATGTCCAAAATAAAGTTAATGATTAATAAAGTATGAAAAGCAGTCAGAGTCTTTATCTTATTCCTATGATTGAATGCAATTCTCATGCATCCAATTCCTATCGGCCCACAAATACCATTGAAAACATAGAACTCGTGACTTCAGCACTAATATACACTAGTATCGGTGGAGAAACACAAGAAGACAAGTAGACAAATAAACTGTGCCACGTTCTCACGCTATGAGCTTTCAGTTTTTTCATAATACTGTTTACTTTTGTCAACTTTTTTTTTCTGAAATTTAACTTTTGTCAACTTTCTATAATTTATGTTATGTACTTATGTGTGCCCAAGAAAATACTTTTTTTGAAAATTTTGTTTTTTCATGAACCTTTTTTTTTGGGTCAAACGAGCCGTATGAACTTAGGAAAAGAAAAATCAACGGAAAATGAGTTATAATATTTATTTCTATATATATAAAAGCCTTAAAAAAGATTAACCACTTTTTCAAAATATTTTTATTCCCATTTTGTTTTCTATTTCGAATTTATTTTAAAGTAATTCTTTTCTCAAATTCCAATTTATTTTATTTATTCCAATTTATTTTCATTTCAAAATAGGACAAAAAGTAGGGTTATATCAAAAATAAATCATATTTACTATTTATTAGTTTTGTTATTTTATTTTTACTACAAAATAAAATACATTTAAAAAACTCAATTTATTTAATTATATTCTAGAGTTAAGAGTGACTCCTTGGAAGTGCTTTAAGTTCTTGCCAAACTTCAAGTTTCATATAGTTGGGCCCAATATAAGGCAATAGTTTTTTTTTTTTTTGCTTACAATTCTTTATTTTGATTATGGTGTTGTTTCTACAAAATCATTTGGGTTTATATATGATCCGGGTATTTATTTAGAAGATGCTAGATACCGTATATGTTCCCTTCCGAAAAATCAGTACATGCATATGATGGAGTTTCGAAGATGTTCCAAATTGGTGTTGGAAATATTACAATGGATAAGAGACGCATAGTTCAGAGATTGGTTTTATCGGCAAATGTTACAACTAAGATTGCAATGGAGGGTTTACTAATGAGTCACAATAATCTTGAAATATCCTGGTATAGAAGAGACTTAACTTACCTACGCTCCAGAGTTACGTCAAGAAGGTATTATTAGGTTTTAAGATATTCGTTTGTAAGAAGAAAGTTTAGCTATGAAATGCTGCATACAAATCACATTTTAAGAAGATGAAATATAAAGTTGGATAATAATCGATTTTGTGATTGATTAGCAAGTAAGACTAGTCCGTGGAAATCATCGTTAAGTCTCTTCTGTTGTTTAATCTTTTTATAATATGGCTCATACATTTGTGTATGTAAAAATTTGTCATTATGTAATTTTGTATATTCTTTGTGATCACCTTTTGCTATTATGGAATTATTTGCTGAAAAAATTAGAAATTGCATCCAATAACAAAAAAAAAAAGAAAACTAAAATTAACAAAATAACCAAAATCTCTTTTTTTTTCTCTCTTTTTCCCTATCTCTATATATCCTCTCTTTAAAAATTAATTTTGTTTTTGTTTTTGTTTTTGTTATTTCATGAATAATTCCTTCTTTGTTTTGAGAAACTATCAAAAGACAGAACAGCCACACAATACCACATCAGTGTCATGTAGCTAACAGAAAAAAGAAAGACATAATCAACTCTTGTTAAAAACAACAAGAAAGAAAAAAAAAACCTACTTTCTGAGCAGCTACACGTTTTTTGTCGGCCTACACGTTTTTTCCTCGTTTAAATGTAACTAATAAATTTGTCTCTTGTTATATTTTACCATATAAATTTGTTTGATATGAAAAATAGGTTTGGAATAGTTTGTATTAATTAGTTACAATAAAAATATGTGGAATCATTTGTAATATACGCCTAGGTATTAGCTAAAAGGGGAAATTGGAGCTATTTGTGTGAGTCTAATTAATTTTAAGTGAACAAATATGATTTTTAGTGAACAAGGATGATGGATAACTGAAAAAAATATTTTTTTTAAAAAATAGGAATAAATTATAATTATAAAATAAAAGTGAATAATTAAATATTTTTATTAAATGTGTAATTTTATTAAAAAAATAATTTAACTTATTTAATAATAACAATAATTTTCGCTGTTCATGAAAAATAGCTCTATAATTTAAAATAATAACTTTGAAGAAGGAAGAGAAAATAAAATATTTATGAATATTAAGATTAGATTTTATCATTAATGATGTAAAACTTAACAAACATCATATTTTCTCTAGTTCTTTTTCCTTTAAATAGGTCACTAAAATGAAGCTTATGCGTTATTCAAAGGTATAGAATGTCCCAAATAAAGTCATAATTAGAGAGAAGTGCAGGAGATGGAGATGGAGAAATACAAGCCAGCGATGACGTTAGTGCTGCTGCAGTTTACAGTGGCAGGAGTTACACTCTTCACCAAAACTGCTTTCATTGAAGGACTCAGTCCTGCCGTCTTCGTCGTTTACCGTCAAGCCATTGCTACGCTCTTCATCTGTCCCATCTCTTTCTTCTTTACTTGGTAAGTTTGTGCTTGATCTAATGATATGTAAGTAACTTATTGATTGCGAAGATAACAAGAATATCGACCAGTAAATGAAATAAACATCCATGTATACCTATTTCGAGATTTGCAAATAGACCAATTCTTACCAGTATATCATATAAGACCATCCCAATTTATTTTGTTATTTTACTTCAATAATAAGGGTATAACTAGATCTTAATCCGCGCAACCACACGGATGTTTGTTTTTATTTTATAAATGTATAACTAAACAATCTAAATATATAATTTATATTTTAGAGCTTTATATTATTTAATTTTATATTCTTATTGTTTTAATTTTTTTATTCGATACTATTAATATATAATGATTTGTTATATACATTAAACTTTTTTATTAATAGTTATTAAATACTAATATATTTTTGAGTTCAGTACAATAAATTCAATCTGAAATAATTAAACAGAGAATCACATACAAAATATACATTTTTTTTAATTTGGACGATTTGCCTAAATACATTTTTTAAATTTTTTAGTTATACTATGGAAATAATATTTGCTTAGAATAATTTATGTTTTCATATTGTATTTAAAATATAATTTAGCATCTATCATTTTAGTATATTTCATAATTTTATAAGTAAATGCATTATTATGTTTAAGTTGTTTAGTCCTAATATTTTAGTAAATTTTATGCATAACACATCATCTATGATATTATTTTTATAACTTGTTATCGATATAGGATGTTTTTTTATGTTATGTATTAAGTTTTTTTATTATTTTTTACTAAACAAAGATTTTAAAATTTTAATTATTTTAATTTTTTAGAATATTTTGTTTTTCGTGTTACATTTCAAAAAGTTATACTTTAGGACGTATCATTTTATCTTTTGTAGAATTTGGAATATATAGTTATATGTTTGGAATATTTATTTTTAAAATTTTATATTCCGTTAATGGATTTGAAAATTACATAAATATTTTTGAGTTTGGAAGATTATATGACTTTTAAATATTTTTGTTACTAAATTGATGCCTTATTTTATAAAAGGAATTTTTGAAATTTTGGTACTTTTTCATATTTTTAAAAAATGTTGTTATAATTGTAAATAAACAATAAATTTGCTAAATGATTTGTTATTAATATTTTTAATGAGTATTAAAATTTTAAAATTTTCGAAATTAGGTTACTTTACTAATATATATAATTTTGTTATTTTTATTTTATATAGCAGATCTAATTTAATTCAATATAGACTATAATAAATTTATTAAATATAGCATATAATTTTATTTTAATTAACATTAATTTATAAGAATATTATATTGCTAATCACGAAATTAGTTCATGTATTATTTATAAAAATATTTAAACTTTTTGGTAAGATCTTGTTAGATTTTCTCAACTGATTTTGTAGGCTTAAGTGTCATTAAAGTTATTAATATATGGAGTGTTATAGTAAGTCATAATATTAATATTATTAAAGAATAAATGTAACATAATTTTTTAGGAATAGGTTCATTTAAAAAAATTTACACATGAATCAAGTTGTGACTTATGTTTTAATATATAAGATATGCTGTAATGTATTTCTCTAAAATAGTAATCTCTAAATATATAGTAAAAATAGGGAAATATAATTTTTTACACTATAAATAGAAGAACAAATAACAATCTCTATTATAGAAGAAAAAATAGAAATAAGTTAGATCAATTTTACCTCTAAATACTATTATAGAGGTAAAAATAACAATTAGTCGGAGATGCTCTAAGCAAGTAGGGTTTGCCCTGAAATTCATGAAACCTGGAACAATTAGTAAACTAGCAATACATATATTTAATTTAATCAATTTAGGGGTCTAATACTATATATATATTAGCTGTTAATATTTTGGAGGACATAAGTGAATGTTTCATCTGGCTATGCTTAGGACAGACTAAACCAAGTATCATTATGTATCAATGTACATATCATCAAGACTTGCAATGGAAAGTTGAAAACCCACTTCGATGTGCATGTTTTTTTGAATGGTAAATATAGGAGGAAAGCAAGCAAACCTTCTCTAGGAGTAAGAGGCTTTTGGTGGGTGGCTTTCACAGCTATTCTTGGTGTGACTGTGAATCAGAACGCTTATTTTGCAGGGATTGACTTGTCTTCTTCATCCATGGCTTCTGCCACGACCAATCTTGTTCCTGCTGTCACCTTCATCATCTCCATCATTGTTGGGTGGGTGGGTTCATGTAATAGTTATATCAATATGAATGCATATATGGTTCTGATATTGGATGTATTTGTTTCAGATTTGAGAGGATAAACAAAAGTTTAAAAAGTGGCGCGAAGGTAATAGGAACATGTGTATGTGTGGGAGGAGCCATGGCAATGACTTTTCTAAGAGGACCTAAATTGCTCAACGCCCAGTTGAACCAAGACAACACAACCTGGTTACTAGGCTGCTTCTTTCTTCTCATTAGCACCTTCGCTTGGTCCTCCTGGTTGATCCTCCAGGTTAACATAGCCGTTCATTGTCCTGATCACTTGTACACTACCTCCTGGACTTGTTTCATGGCCACCATAGCCTCTTTCCTCATGGCTCTCGCCTTAGGCAACACAGACTTACATTCTTGGAAGCTTGATTCCTCAATGAAGCTATCGTGCTGTGTGTACTCTGGACTCCAGTTGGCTGTGTTTTTCTTTCTACAAGCTTGGTGCGTGTCGCGGAAAGGACCTCTTTTCTCTGCTCTCTTCAACCCCCTTTCTACGGTTATTGTCACTTTCTTTGGAACTCTGTATTTGAAAGAGAAGACGTACCTCGGAAGGTACACCATATCGGTCTCTTTTCTTACTGCCTTCTCTTTGTTCTCAAGCTCACTTCACAGCTTTTTATCCGCTTTGTTCGTTTTTTTTCAGCTTGCTGGGGGCTTTGGCTATCATCCTTGGCCTCTACATTGTTCTCTGGGGAAAATCCGAAGACTATCAAGAAGAAGAAACAGATATGAAGTTGCAAGATGAACATACCAATCTCTCCCAACTTTTGATTGGAGATAAGGCGTTTCGTAGTTCTGAGCTCTTAGAGCCTCTTCTCATGTAACTTCTATTACAAGTCAGTTTCTAGATGACAACAATAAAACTGAAAAATGAAATGGAACAAAAGCAAGTGCTGTCAGAACTCAGTTAGTAATATGTTGCATATTTAATGAGAGAAAATACATTGAAATGGAACCTTATACACATTGTCACACATAAGGGTCTAATACCCAGATGTGTTTCATGTTGTTACTGAAGGCGCAACAACCAACGGAGTAGACGATAATGAGGATAACAATGTTGACCTAAGCCACTTTTTTCCAGGCTTTTCTGAGGTTGTTGAGCAGACCGGCTTTGCAAGTTTGGTGGTTGTAGCATAGAGTTCCTAGTTTGTTGTCCCAGGCGTTACAATCCTCGTTTGTGTATGGACCAGTGGAAGTGAGATAAAACAAGAAAGAGGAAGAAGTTGAAAGTTTGTTTGCTACACTGAACCATCTTTGCTTGCTCTTTACGGAAGAGAACATTCTTTACGTTAAAACAGGTTAACAAGTAATTACTCTAAAGTAGCTTTTTGTCTCAAACGAAAATCATTTGCAAATCACACCCTCACACTGTTAGGATTGACAAAATTGACTCAAGAATTAAAAATGTTATTCCCGTGTCCAAGTTTGTCAGCTCTCTCAAAACTCGAAAATCATTATTTTATATATTAAAACAGAAGTCACAACCTTGATTCATGTGTGATTTTTTAAATGAGACATATTCCTAGAAAGTTATGTTACATTTATTTTCTAATCTTATCATTATTATTATGATTTACTATAGCATTACATATATTCATAGAAAATCTGTTGAGAAAATCTAACAAGATCTTACCAAAAAGTTTAAATATTTTTTATAAAATAATACATTAACTAATTTCGTGATTAACAATATAATATTGCTATAAATTAATGTTAATTAAAATAAAATCATATGCTATATTTTATTTAACAAAATTATAGTCTATATTGTATTAAATTAGATATGCTATATAAAATAAATATCACAAATTTATATATATTAGTAAAGTAACTTAATTTCTTTTTCTCATTTAAATAAATAAATATCATTCGCTGAAAACAAGTTAAAATTTGTAAATCATGTAATATTTTTAAAAAAGAAAAAAAAATCTTAACATAAATTTTTGTAACTCACAACAATATATTGTCTAATAATTATATATTCTTATTTTATTTATTTTAAAACTCCCAGCAATATATTTCAAAAAAAAAATTATATACATAATATAAATTTAATAACTAACCTTTAATTTATGTGCTATTTAAAAATATGCTATTAGAAAACTTTTTGAAATTTTAATACATTAAAAATATTAATAACAACTCAATTTAAAAAATTTATTTTTTATTTACTAGTATAACAATACTTTTTGAAAAATATGAAAAAATTACCGAAATTTCAAATATTGTTTTTATAAAATATGCATCAATTTAGTAAAAAAAATATTCAAAAGTCATATAATCTTCCAAACTCAAAAATAGTTATCTAATTTTCCAAATCTCTTGACTAAATATACATAATTATAATATTCCAAATTTTACAAATGATAAAATGATAAGCCATACAGATACAGTATAACTTTTTGAAATGCATCATGAAAAAACAAAATATTTTAAAAAATTAAAAAAGTATAATATTTTGAAATTTAATTTAATAAAAAATCAGAAAACTTACTATAACATCAAAAAACATCTTATATCGATAAAAGTTTATAAAAGTAATAGTATAGATGTTGCTATGCATATAATTTACTAAAATATTATGACTGAATAACTTAAACAAAATAATGTACCTACTTATGTAACTGTGCAATATACTAAAATGATAGATGCTGAATTATATTTTTAAATACAACATGAAAACATAAATTATTCTGAACATATATTATTTCAATAGTATAACCAAAAATAATTTACAATGTGTTTATGAAAACTGTCCAACTTATAAAAAAGCATATTTTGTATGTGATTCTCTGTTTGATTATTTCAGATTATTAATTTATTGTATTGGACTCAAAAATATATTAGTATTTAATAATATTAATAAAAATGTTTAATGTATATAACAATTGTTAAATATTAATAATGTCGAATAAAAAAATTAAAACAATAAGACTATAGAGTTATACAATATAAAGCACTAAAAACGTAAATATTATATTTAAAATATTTAGTTATATACATTTTATCCGCGCGGCTGCGCGGATCAAGATCTCCGCGCGGTTGGACGGATCAAGATCTCCGCGCGGATCAAGATCTAGTTTATTAATTAATCCCAATGAATATCTTCTTCCAATGTTTTATATTTGATCAACCAAAGAAACGCTCAAACAAAAGACAAGACAGTGTTAGATTTTAATGATCATCCACAAGACAGTTAATCAGAGAGGACCAGGGAAAGTTCCAGTCTCCCTCTGCTCATTCCACTTGTCAACCTGCAGGAAAAATAAGCTTATGGTGAAGAACTTGGGAAGAGAGAGATGATATATGACATAAAAGTAACGAACCCATTCTCCAGGGCAGAGAGCGCGGTAGTACTTAGTGAACCTCTCACATTCATTGGAGTCCTCACCCTTAGCAGGTGTACACCTGCAAAGATGTTGTTTAAAGTTAAGAATGAATGGAACAGTCAGCATCGCAATCAAACAAGAGTAAACTTAATGATGTATAACCTGTGGAACTCAATGTAACGGGTGAAGCAGTGCCTTGTTTGGTTCGTTGTAGGGAACCGGAAAATCAGCAGGAGCAGTTTTCAGTTCAATCTGATTCGATACAAGAAAACACACACAAAAGCAAGTAAGACACCGAACTACATTGTCTTTTTACCATATTGAAGCAAAACAAAACACATGAGCAACAAAGATTATACTGAATTCTTACAGATTTGAATCCTCAACCTCTCAAAAGACAAAAAAAGATATTCATGGTGGTTCTCTTATTAGGAGGCAATGAGCTAAAATCTCTATCTCTTCTGATAGATATCATATAGTCATTACCTCAGCAACACTATTCAATTCATAGTTTTTTTTCATAGTTATCAAAGCACATAACAAAACAAAAAGAACAAATGTTTATTCAGGAGGCTCCTCAAGGTCTTGAATATTCTCAGCTATGGAAACCAAAAAGAAAAAGAAAAAAACTGAATGCAGGAGGAGTAAAGTTTGTTAAAGCAGAGGAGCCACGAGTCTTGGTTCTGTGCTGAAACACAAACCATTCAAAGGTAGAAAAGCTTTCCTCGACATGCCAACTATTGATTGTTTACCTCTTACCTCATCCATAAAGCCAAGTTTCTCTCCTCCTTTAGCCTCAGTGTCATGTCAATACTTCAATGACAGAAAACTACTTCAATTCTCGTTAGATGTCTCTTGTTCTGTGGGTTTCTCTTCACCTAATGCCGACTGTCCATTTTCAGGCGTTTCTTTACTTTCTTGTACAGTGACTTCGTCATCCTCTGCAGCTTTCTTCTCTTCTTCGGCTCCACTCTTCTCCTCAGCGCTTTCTGTACCAGGTAACTCTTCTAAAGCCAGTGGTGCAGGTATAATATGTCCATTCTGAGGCTGTGCGGGTATGTCAGACGGATATGCACCTGCTACTGGCGATAACGGATATCCCTTCTGTGTTATTTCCGTCCCATTTGGTGATACCAGATAGCCGTTTGGTGACACTGGATACCCATGAGAAACCCATGGTTGACTCGGTATGAACTCAGCCGCATGAGGGTTCATTATTCTTGGGCCAATGAATTGATTAGCCTCGCCATTAGACTCAGGACTAATGGAGAAGCTTGGTTTGTTACGAGGAACCCTGTTTCCAGATCGGTTGTAACCACCACCTGAGAGCCTCGGCCCATAGGGAACCCGAGCTGTTACAGACTGATGAGGAGTTGACCTGCGGACATGGTTTACAGGAAGCATTGGTGGAATATTCGGTGGGGAGGGAAGGATACCCACATGGTCTTGGAATCCTGGAACTGTAATCGATCCAAAAATTGGAATGGTCGTCGGGGTATACGGCGGTGCAGAAGCAGAAAGCTTCTTGCTCATCTCCTTTTGTTCCTCGCATGCGTCTTGCTTTTCTCCATCTGCAACTACTGATGACTTTGGGCTTGAGTCTCCATTAGACTGGCCTTCAGTTTCACCATTTAATGCTTTTGCTTCGACATCCTTCTGTTGCTTCACTCCGATTACTGGCCCACTTCCATTTGAATCTTTTGCTGTTTGTACACTTCCAGATATTCCTTGACTTGCATCTGAAGTAGCTGTCTCTGCAGGAGATCCTTTTTCTGCTGACTTTTCAGCCTTGATATCCTCTGGTGAACTCATCAACTTTGATCCACCACCAGCAACCCCTCCTTGTTCATTGCTATCATCATTTTTCGCTTCCTTTCCTGTATCCACATGCTTATCCTCACTCTCAACCTCCTCGGCCTTAACTTTATCAAGACCATCTACTGCAACTTTTGCAGCGTCCAAAGTCTCTGGGACAGTCGTTTCTTCTGTCAACTGCTCGGCAACTATTTTCACAATTGTTCCAGGGGGTGCCAGTGCAACCTCCTTATAAGAAAACAGTTTTCCAGCTTGGACAGTCACTGGACTCACCATAAGAGTTGGCTTGTTGTTCTGTTCGGTGGCTGATTTATTGCTAACTGGTTTTTCTCCCACTATATTGGAACTGTTTTGCTTTTTATTCAAACTCGGGCTCTTCAAAGCCTTCTTCGCGTGCTGGGAAGTAGAACCAGCAGCAGATATTGAAAGCTCATTTGGACTAGTCTTTGGTGGCGCGAAATTGGTGTGTTTTCCTCTGCTTTTTGATGTCTGCTGGTTCACGTTCGTGAAATTTGTGTTCAGCTTTGCCAGGCTGGGACGGGTTCTACGGCCAGACGGATAACGATTTTTCGGGACAGCTTCTTGCCATCCTTCGTCAGAGGAGTCATCCTCTTGGGCCGTGGCCTCTACCTTAACCAGCGTCACCAAATCTTGAGGTTCCATATCACGTTTCTCAACCTTTGTTTCTTCAGGTTTTGCTTCGGATTTATTCTCTTTATCACTTGAACTTTCCCCAGTGATAGGAGTCGGAGTCAGAATTTCATCATCTTTCCGATTTTCTTCTGACGCAGGTGCTGGACTTTGTCCTGGTCTTCCCTTGACCTGAATCAACATTTCCATCAAAATATCTGTCACACAACTTATTAGTGAGAGCAGTTCAATAAAAACATGGACTAAGTCGGCGGAAAGCAAATGACCTTCAGGCGAGCTTTCCTTTGGGCATCCCTTGCTTTGAGATCAGTATCTGGGGTTATATAATCCAGCAGGTCTGATACACTGTTATTGGGAAGAAAGCGCATGGGTTACATACTCAGGACCAGAGTTTACACAAGATATAAATTTGCACTATGCATTTTAGATCTTCATATTTGGTAGTCCATTTCTACTTATATATTTTGGCCTCCATGCACCATTTGTAAGCAGTGCTAAAAACCTGTAAACGACAAATTATTAAAATACCTGAGATGGCCTTTGCTGGAAATAGAGGCGTCTGGCTTCGGAGTACCATTTCGTGCAGCTTCTTGCTGTTCCAGAGCTTTAGACTCAAAATACTCAAGCCACGCAGCCGCATCCTAACAGAGTTCTGTGAGTGTAAGAAACTTTTAAATTGAAACTCCTTATAAATCGTAACTAATTGAGAACCTGTGTCCGAAGATCCTCAAGGCCTAATTTTGCTTGTAGAATCTGTAGAGTGGTCTGCTCATGTTGGACGCTCAAGGAGTATGCTTCCATCAGAGAAAGAGCAATAGCAATGGCATGGTAGCTTGCAGCAGTCTGACAAAAACGTAAGATAAGTAAATTCTTAATTAAGCGCTTCATTTTGCTTCCACCGTCATATTTACTGATTAAGCTTAAGCCTTCATCGCATGGGAGGTCAGGATTTAACTATTGACTATTGATCCGGTCAGCCAACTATTTACTTATGTAGTATCCTTTTTTCCGTTGTTTATGGACGTCGGTTAGACAGAGGGCATTAAATTGCAACCAATCAAGTGCTTGCTTAAGAAAACCAACCTGGATATGATCAGCTCCAAGTAGTCGCTGGTTACATTTCAAAGCTTCATGAAGGTATCTTAAAGCCACATGGACATTTCCCAAACCTTCTTCCATCATCGCTACATTAATATAAGTGGCAGCAGTATTTGGATGTGATGGTCCACATGTTAGATGCAGAAGGTACAATGCACGGTTAACGTACCTACAACAAGAATAACATGTTAGCTAATCAGGGAAATGTAAATTTTTGGCTTTGGCTTTTGGAAAGGCAGAGACATACTTCAAAGCTAACTCCGTGTGCTGCAGACGATAATAGAAGACGGCCAGGTCGCCGTAGCTTTTCATTGTGTCTGGGTGATCAAGTCCAAGTTCCCTTTCATTTATGTCGAGTGCTTTCTGCTGATAAATGGTGGCCTGAAAAAAATGAAAACTGGTTAGATGAACTGAGCGATGCCTTGGAGACCATCCCGATTTCTTTCAAAGTAAATACCTGGTTAAAGTCCCCAGTATGATACAGCACAACAGCAAGAAGACTATATGCTCCGGCGGTCATTCTATGATATGGACCACAAACTGCTACAAGCTTCGCCAATGCCTATAAAGTCACCCTAGAATATCAACCATCTTAAACAGTTCGAACAAAGATGAGTACATATAATGACGAAAAGTTTCAGAAACAATATGGAGGGATAATTCTTTCAGTACAGAATCATCCTTTCCCGTTAAAACAGAACTCGTTGGTTCAATATTTACATGGTGCTAAAAATGTCTACTCAGTAAGTGTATGCTAGCATGCAAAGAAGGGAGCAGCGTAGTCAGACTAGTCAAGAGCTTCATTACATGGTTAGTATACAAAAGGAGGAGCGAGAAAGATATCGTTATACCTTGGTACCATAACTGACAGCATCCTCAAGTTTGCCTTTATCTAGGGAAGTTTTGGATGATTCCAACAAAGTGCGTCCATCGGCGGAAGAACATGCTACATGCTACACATAAAAGCAGTACTTTTTAGCCACTTAAGAATTACCTTTTCATGGCCTTTTACTAGAGTAAGATAGTTATGCACCTTATATACAGGAACCATACTGATGATATCCAACTTTTTAAATGGACTTGACGTGTCCATCTCATAGTCCTTAGGAACAAGCTCCAGTCCAACCTAAACCGATGAGTGAAGTAACATATGAGAATCAAAAGTTAGATTGTCGCAATTGAAAAAAAATATAACTGAGAGTGGCAAACCTTGTGTGATAGTCCTCTGAGAACGGAAAATTTCCTCAGTTCCTGGCAGCCTTCATGCTTCCAGTCCCATCCGAACCTCTTGGAAATGAACGTTTCTACCCAAGTCCATTTTATCTTCTCATCATATTCACTTTCAGTGTCAGACGGTGTTCCCAATAGAACATTTAAGCATGTTGCTATTGAGATGGCCACATCAGCAGTGTTTTCAACAGCTGCTATAACAGCCTGCAGTATATGCTTGTATGCCCGAATAATCATTTCATGAATACAAAGGGATTGCACATGAGGGAGCTTTTCAGCCAGCTCGACCTAAGATGGAAGGAGAGAAGAATTATTCCTGAAAGATGTGGGGCACTTTGTTTGAGGAATAGGTACCAAAGACTACGAAAAGAATGTTTACCACTCTCCCCAAGGACTGCATTTGTAAACCTCTGGTGTGCATAAAGTCTGTCAGAGTTCTCCCATCGACGGGTGAGAGTTCAAGAGATCCAAAGTCTGCAACCTGCAATGTATCAAGCCGAAGTTCATAAGGAGCTGAGGAATATTACTAAAGAGGAAAACAAAATTCCAAGGAACTCACCAGTTTCGGAAGAGCGGTGTCAGTGTAGTATTTGCGGGCCATTTCAATCAGCTCTCTGGGTGACTGCAGGGCAGGTTCATGGAGGGAGAGTACACAAGGTAAGATTCATAAAAGCAAACTAGGTTAAGTAGATACCAGAGATGTATAAGTCATAGCATACTGCTAGCCTCGAATATTATATGTTATCAGCTTGGGAAAACAAACAAACCTTGAGATGAAATCCGGTTTCTGATTCTTTAAGACGCTGATATGCAGCTTCTGACACCAGTTCTTTCCACATCTTTTCCTTTTCCTCATTTTGTTTCTCGAGTTCCTTCTGATCCTCAGTTTCTGATTTACTGTCATTGTCAACCGTGTTAGCAAGGGCATCCTTGCCCTGTTCAGTCTTGTTAGCTTTCACATCAATCTTCCTTTTTATCTCCTTTAGCAGTGCACCTTGCTTTCCAAGACCCTTAACAGGTGGTTCAGGCTTAGCATCTTCAGTGTTCTTAGACTCACTTTTACTTGAAGCTTCACTTTGCAGATGTTGCACCCAACATGCTCCTAATTCCCACCTTATAGGTTTGGTATTTCTTGAGAGTTCAGCTTCCAATTTCTGCAGACTATCCTCAAATACTTTCCTCACAAGGGATTTAGCCACACCTATTTGTTCTGAGTCTGCATTTGGTGATTTCTGCCCTATGCTCGAAGGTGTTGACGACTTATGCAATAGAGTTCTCAAGCTGAAAAGGATTTTCAGGAAAGACTTGCTAAATACTTTCTATTGCAAAATCAAAAAATCTTATGCCAAAATGTCAACCATGCCAAAAAGACATGTTAAGCAATGCAAAGATTTACCTATTTACATTCAGTGCATTTGCACCTCCATCTGATTGGTCTTCGATTTCTATATCATGTGGGATTTGGCCCCCTTCCAAGTTATGTTCAGCAGAAACCTTCACAATGGCTGTGAAACCACAATGTCTGACAACCACTACACCCAAGGTAGACGTATCCTATATGATTAGAAAAATTCTCAGATACAAATCCAACAAGAATAAGCTAAAAAAATAGGCCAAGCTATAACAAAATTACATGAACCGTCGCACTCTCATCAGCAGTGATCCCTTTAAGCAAATTCCTCTGTGCAAGTTCTTCCTGAGAGATCTCTAGAACCCGATTCCCATCACTCTTTCGATCAAGCTTGGCACTCGCATCAGGATCATCTCTAGCCACCCTTATTATCAAATCACCTACTCGTTCTTCATGGAAATCCAACGCAGCAGGATCCTTCAATAAGCGTTTATTACCCTCTACTACATTCTTTATTATTTCCACTGCTCTGGAAACTGAAACATCGACGAATAGGCTGTGTAGTAGAAAGGCCTTCCTATCTCGAACCTGTCTCTCTTCGGATGTTTTACAAGGCATTGCTGCCAAAACCGCAAATTCCTTGGCCCACTTTCTTCCGTCATACTTACCAGACCGTCCTGCTCCACCACCGTCTCCTCCCCACGTCCCATCCTCCACTGGAAGTGACGGAAAAGTAGAAGGGCTATCTGCAACAACCGGAGGAACTACCCAAGTGTTTGCCCGGAAACCATAAGGAAGGTTTGCAAACTGAAAAAGAACAAAAATATATCATATGCTGAAGACTCCTAAATCAACTTTATGCACATAACATACGGAACTAGCTATACGTACTCTATTGTGCTCAATGAAAGCTTTCATAAGAGCGTCATAAGCCTGCAGACACAATCATTACAATACCAACGGTCAGAAAACATAACTGAAGATAAAAGAAAAAAGGTTAAACCTTTACAATCGAACTCACCGCATCAAATGGCCTGCTTATCTGTTGCAGCAGCTCAACCAAAGAATGACACAGAAGCTGCTGTTTCCCAGCTGGGAAAAAACCTTTTCTTGAGGCAACAACAGTGATAGGCTTCCCACTTGAAACTTTAACCTGCAATTGATAACAATGATGTAACCAAAGTTTCTTAAACCTTCTCTCTACTTCATAACAATAAAGAAGAGTCCTTACATCGATTTGGAATAGATCATCTACTCCATTGTCTTCGATCAATGGACGAACAGACCTTCTGATATCTGGAAGAGTCAAGAGACAAGAGTTAACAACCTTCAGAAGGTGACGAATCAGCGAAGAGGAAACTCACATTGGATCGGTGGAGTGAGGTGGGAGAAGGAGATAAACTCGTAAAACTGCCCGAGACGAATCGGTGGAGACATGTTGATTTCGCCCTTGTCCCCGCCTTCCGCCGCCTGAGAAGCTTCACATCCGCCGCCGACGACGACGAGTTTCTTCTCCGATTCGTTGGGTTTAGGGCTGAGATTGGAAGCTGAATCGCCAGCATCCTCGTTCGAACCTGATTCCTTGGGAGATGCGCGAGACGCCGGCGGTTTCGACGAACCGAAGGCGGTGGTGCAAGCGACGATGTCGAGGAGCCGCCGTATGTGCGCGGTGGCTTGCTCCTCCGTATAATCCTCTGCGATTTCAAAAAAAATGAAGATAATCGTCTGTTGTGATTCTACGCTAAGTTAATGTAATTGGAGAGATGTAGGCCGTTGGATCACGAAAGATACCTTCGACGATGGTGAGGTGGCAGGGTTTGAGCGATACGATGTCAACGGAGTCCTTGAGTCTAGCGCCACGCACCTGCAGCAGAAAGAAACCCATCTGTTTTTTTTAGGCGGTAACTATAAACGTACCTGTTTGGGCCTACGCAATAACTTACTGGGCCCATTACTAAAAATGCTATCATATTTATATGTCAATTTTGCAAAAGGCAAAAAGATAGCAACGCCCATTAACCAAAATCATTATCGAAAATGGCGAGACAAAATCATATGCATGAAGAGACAATAGGTGTTTTGTTACCGTAAAAATATTCGGAGTCCGTTTGCTGTTGATTCGAAATAAAATTGATATGATATTTAAAAAACAAATTATTCTAATGTAATGGGTTTCAAACCAATTTTAATAAAACAATAAAATTAAGTGTTAAAGAAAAAAGACAAACCTGGTGAGAGAGAGAGAAGTTGGTGAAGTGGCATGTCTGAACATGGACTGCTAAGAGCTTCCTCACATCTAAGATTCTGTCCGTAGAGATTCCCTTCACAATAAATATCATTATTTTGAGAGAATTGTATTCATGGGGTTACTTTTTTGATACAAAATTTTATATGTTTTTTGAATCATATGTTGGTCAGTTAGTGTAAGCTTAAACCTTGAGAGTCACTTGGGATTCGTCTGGTGTTTCAACACTTATCTCGATAACAATAGGCAAAACTGCACAACCACATGATTTTTAATTGTTTTGTTAAAGAAAAAAAATAAGAGATAAGAAAGCAAAATTTGACTTGTCATTGTGAGTGAAGAAGGAACCAAAATGAAAGACAACCTTTCTCTTCCTTCTTCTTCTTATCTCCTTTACTCTTGTGTGGCTTTGCTTTCCCAGCTTTAGGAGCCATTGCCAATGGACACAAAACTTCTGACTGCAGTTACAAAACCTGGATTGAATTACATGTACCAAGAACTTTCCAGAGGAAGTAGAGATGATGGATGGATGATGAAGAAGAAGAAGAGAGAAGCTGTCAGTGTGTGTGTGATAAAAAATGACTTTGTGGTGGTAGTGACAATGAGGAAGGAAGTAAGAGGAGAAGGGTCAAATAGTGATTGGGGAAAAGATGATGGAGAGATTTAGAGAGAGAGAAGGAGAGGAGAGGATAGGATAAGGTGGTGCGAGCGAGCTCTTCTATATTCTTCCTTAAGAGTGTTTTGAGGCTAAGTAAATTTCAGGCCTCTCATTTTTTTTGTTTCCTTCTTTAACACCTCATCACCAACTTCATCTCAATAGCTTATCTCTTTTTTTTTGTCTTTAACCAATAAACATAGTGCTTCCACCGTATCATTATCTAACTGAGATTTTTCCTTCATAAATTTGATTTATCAAATTATTTTTACTTTTTTTTTTTGTTAAAGGGTTTTCATTAATATATAATAGAATTATCCTTTTACAAGGAGCAAACAAGCACAATAACAAGAAAATAAAAGAGAGGGAAGGAGGAACAGACTAGCTGAGAGCAAGAGAACCAGAAAAGAGAAAAGAGAGCTTCCAAGAAGAAAATCAGGGAGGATCATACCAAAACTGACCAAGAAGAAGCCCACGAGGATTACCCTGGACAGTCATTGATGAACATTTATCACGCAGACCAAATATGATAACTCTGAAGACCATCGCTGGGGGATAGGTGAGACCATCATGCATTCTCCTATTACGCTCCCGCCATATTTCATAAATTGATGCTTGCCAAGCCTGCAACAGACCTAGACGTTTCCAATTATCCTGATGAGCCGTAGACAACCAATGAAGAATATCCAGCCAAGTCCTTGGGTAGTTCTGAATATCCAATCTCACCATTATAGATCTCCAAATGGCAAAGGAGAAATTACATTGAAAGAATAAGTGGTCCCTGCTTTCAATATGGCTACCACATAGTAGACAACTTACCAGAGCATCCGGATCCCAGGAAGAGACACGGTCCAGTGTAGGATTTCTATTTAAAGTGAAGAGCCAAGTGGTAGTGGCATGTTTATGCACAGAAGCCTTATGCCAAACTAATGGAGCCCAAGATTGCAGTGGTCTGTGTACCCTGATAGCATTTGATACCGCTTTAGACGAGAAGGATTTGTATGTATTGTTTCCAATAGTCCAAGTTGGAAAATCACTCCCAGGTTGAAATACCATTGTTGACAAAAAGGCAAGAAGTTGGACCTGTTTTTCTGATCTTGCATTAGGCAATAACCAACCTTCATCACTTTTCAAATCTGCCACAGTAGAAGAAATAGGTATGCCCATAAAACCATCTGAGTCCAGAAACTCAGCCAAGGGACCAAATGGAGTCCACGGGTCCCACCAGAAGAAAGTTGAGTCACCGTTGCACACTTTAATTTTTAAGAATCGAAGAGCCTTTGGTCTCAAACTGAGAATCTTCCTGAAAATCCAGGAATAATTGTAGTTTCTTTCATTCAGCGCCCAGAAAGATGACGATGAGATGTATCTATTTCTGATCCACGCGACCCAAAAGGAACCAGATTTGAAGAAGATCATCCAGAGGAGCTTTAGAATACAAGTCTCGTTGCAAACCTTAAGGTCACGAAGACCCAGGCCTCCCTCATTCTTAGGTGTGGATAGATCCTCCCATGCTACTTTAGCCCCTGTAGAAATACCGATAGTCCCATGCCATAGAAACGAGCTACAAAGGCTGTTAATCTTACTCATCACTCCTTTAGGAAGAAGAAAAGCAGACATCCAAAAACCAGTGATACCAGAAATAACAGAAGAAATCAGCGTTAAACGGCCTGCCATTGTAAGAGTTTTCGACGTCCAGGATCCTAACTTTCTCTTGATCTGCAGCAGTAAAGGATCATAGTCCTTTATAGACAGCTTTTTGGAGCTCAGAGGAAGCCCTAGGTAGCGGATAGGTAACTTTGCTTGACTGAGCCCAAAATCTGTGTTAAACCTCAGAAGGTTGTCATCAGAGACTCCACAACTGAACATTGATGTCTTTGAAATATTCACTGAAAGTCCAGACATTTTCTCGAACTCAGATAAAACATGCAGCACCCCATTAAGAGAATTTTCAGTACCTTCAAGGAAGATCAGGAGGTCATCTGCGAAGCAGAGGTGCGTCAAAAGCATCTGCTCACAATCTTGATGATAGTTGAAGGAACCAGCAGCTGCCGCTCTGTTAAGCATTAATGACAACACATTCATCATCATAACGAAGAGAATTGGAGAAAGAGGGTCACCTTGCCTCAAACCTGTCTTGCTCTTAAAGTATCCAGAGGTAACCCCATTAATGCTTATAGAGAAGGATGGCGAACAGATACACGTTTTGATCCATGCGATAAACTCATGAGGAATATCATAGGCAGCAAGAACACTGAGGAGGAAATCCCATCTTACTGAATCGAAAGCTTTGGCTATGTCTACTTTCAGAGTGATTTTTGGTACACTGGAGCTTTTATGGTAACCTTGAACAACCTCAGAAGCCAATAACACATTCTCCACTAGCAACCTGTCAGCGACAAACGCTGTTTGGTTTGGGAGTATCACACCCGGCAATGTCATTTTCAGCCTCTTACTTAGAAGACGGGTTATCAGTTTGTACTGGGTATTTAGACATGCAATGGGACGATATTCTTGAATGGTATTAGCACCCGGTCTCTTTGCCAGCAGGATAAGCGAGGTTGCATTCAAAGCCGTTGGCATGAAGCTGCACAAAAAGAAATCCTTCACTGAAGCCAAGAATTCAACACCAATTATCGACCACGCACCTTTGAAGAATTCCACCGGAAACCCATCTGGCCCAGGAGTTTTATTCTTTGGCATTCTGAAGAGATTGTTTTGAATGTCCTCATCCGAGAAAGGAGACAGAAACGATGCCCTCTGAATAGAAGAGCATTTAGTGATAATCAGATCATCAAGATAGTCCGGCAAATTTGGGCAGAAGGAGCCTCTGATACTACACAAAACTGACTGGAAATGATCAGTAGCTAGGCGGTGAACCTCTTCAAGAGATATCGTTGAGGAACCATCTTGACGAATTAGAAACTTGATTGCATTACCAGCATTCCTCGTTGTTGTCACCCTATGATAGTAGGGTGTGTTGAGATCTCCTTCGCCATACCATCTGATACGGGACCTTTGATGGTAGAAACTATCAACTGCAGCTCTTAAGGTAAACCACAGCTCTCTAGCTAAAACTTCATTCTGGATATTTATTGACGAGGGGTGATCCAAGGCTAGAAGCTGCTTGAATGCAAGGTCCTCCTGAGCAGCAGCAACCCTTTTCTCTATGTCACTATAATTGTCTTTGTATAAAGACTTCAGAGGACGCTTCATCTGCTTCAATTTAAACCCAAAATCTTTCAGAGAAACAGTCTTAGGACCCGCCAAAGCCCATGCTTGATCCACAAAATCCAAAAACGATGGATGCTGAAGCAGAAGATTATAAAATTTGAAGGGGCGAGTACCAAACTTCGGAGGCCCTGAACATATCGAAATGAAACCAGGAGAGTGATCAGAGAAAAGAGGAGCCTCAAAGAGGCAGTGACTAGATGGGAACTTAAGAAGCCAATCACCATTTATCAAACACCTGTCAAGCTTTTTTCCCACAGGCCCCGCAGGCCTATTATTCTGCCAAGTGAATCTAGGACCACTCCATGGCATGTCAAACAGTCCTAGATCAGAAAGACAATCTCCGAAGCATCTCATAGGACGAGTAGTCCTAATAATATTTTCATTTGAGGTTTCATCTGGGTGGAGAATCTCATTAAAATCCCCATTGATTATCCAAGGCTTACCCTGAAGCCCAAAAGAGGCAGAAGTATCCCTGAGCGAAGTCCAAAGATCCAATCTCTGCACTTCATCATTTGAGGCATATATAGCTGTGTAAAAGAATTCAATGCCACCTTCCAAAACAATTTCACAAGTGATGGACTGCAAATCTACGAACAAAACTCTGACTTTCGTGGGCTCTTTGTATAAGATCCAGATTTTCCCCAAATCCGAGTGTAAATAATTATCAATCAGCTTCCAATCCCTCCCAATGGCTGACAAAATGTTGTGCTTGCTTGCTTCCTTAACGTGCGTTTCTAAAAGCGCCCCAAAAGTTACTGGCTTAGAATTTAACCAGCTAGATAGCGGGCTATGCTTTGATGGTTCGTTTAGACCTCTCACGTTCCAAAAAAATGTACTCGACATAGAAATTATATAGAGGGGTGAGTATCCTTCCACTCTAGTGGAAGTAACACATCACGGGGAGGAGAATTGCGCAGCTTACGCTTCTTCTGAATACGGTTAGTGAGAGCCAGAGTTGTTGGAGACACAGTCTTCTTAGCATCATACATCACGATCTCCTTGCTTTCAGTACTTTTCGACTCTAATGGAATCATCAACGTCTCATTGACCTCCAAGTTCTCCGGAACTTCCTGAAGAAGGTCATATGGGTTTGAAGTTATGATTGGAGGCTTAATGACCACAACCAGACTGGTGGAAGCCTTTTTTGCCAACTTAGAAGAAACATTGATAAAGGGTTTCTCCTGTAGCACAAGCTCATTTGAGGCGAGAGTAACCACTTCATCTTGCATCCTGACTTCATCTTGCCTCCTGGCTGAAGGAACAGCCATAGGCACAACCAAATTTGAGACCGAGAACGGTGGAGGGATACCGGAGTTTGAAGAAGAAGGTAAGTCTGAAAGTTTTGCAGTTACCGGAGGACCCGGAGGAGCAGAGCCTGCAAAATCACCAGAAACAGAGCAATCCTTGTTAGGGAGAGGACGCCATTCTGAGTTAAGGGATGAAACTTTTTTCTTCCCCGCAGCCTTGTTTGAATTAGTCTTTTGCTTCCCAGTTTTCTTTTCCGGTGAAGGAGCAGAAGGGCATAAAGAGGATTTATGACCAATTAGCTGACAAAGTGGACACTGTGGAGGAAGCCATGGGTACAGGATTGTGAGGAGTAGAACGTTGCCATCATCACATTCCACCTCCAACTCTGCCGGCAAGGGTTTCGTAAGATCCACAATAACTTTCACCTCGGCTGAAGAGACACTAATGAAAGGTTTCGAGTCGATAACCCGACCCAGAGGTTTGCAGACAGCACTGAGACCTTCAGGGGTGATGAGATCAAAAGGAATCCCCTTGATAGTTGCCCAGACCGGAGCCTTATCCAAAGATGGAGGATTCGTACAGAATTCAGACTTCCATTTAGTAACGAAGAACGGCGAGTCTCCCACTCTCCAGAGCTCGTGTTGTAAGATACGATTGCGCAGACTCGGAGAAGGGATATGAAACAAATAGGCGTTCCTTGCCAAATGATGAATTGTGACTCTACGGTCTTTACCCCATAAGTAGTTCAAGACACTCCAAATCTTCCCGTAAGAGGGGGCTTTCCCATAGAAAATACCCACAATATAGTCACTGTGAAGTTGGGCGCCACGCTCGAAAACAGCTTTGGGTACCTTAACTCTAGGTCTCCCTTCCGTGGAGAAAGAGACCGGGACGTTTGATACCGGAAAGCGGGAGGCAGAGTTAAGATTCTTTGCCCAGTTGAACTCTTCAGTGGTAGGAACCGATGAAGAAAAAGTGTTGGATCCCTGACCTAGAAGCGAAGGATTAGAATCCTCTTGATTAGAGGTTACCGGAGCAGAGCTTCCCGGAATGGCTAAATGAGGCACCGGAGCAGAAGCCACCGGCGTAACAGAGAGAGACACCGGAACAGAAGCCTCCGGCGTAACAGGGAGAGTCACCGGGGCCGAAGCCACCGGAGTAACAGCGGGAACACCTCCAACCGAGCCCGGCGCAGGAAGGGAAAGAGCTGGAGAGCCATAGATGGAAGGGGGAGAGGAACCAGTGGGAAGAGAGGGGTGATTAATCACCGGATCCGGCGGAAGAGGTGGTGGGGGGATGGGCGGAGCCATCGCGCAGATGACGGAGACGGCGGAATTAGGTTATAAAAGAGACGCACTTTATTTCGCTCACGAGAGGAGAGCTCCTTCTTTTTTTTCTTCCAAATTATTTTTACTTTTTATCTGATCTTTGAATAAACTAGAGAGGGGACTGGCTCAAATTTTATTATGGGTCCACGTGTAAAATAAATCTTGGTTTAATTTGGGCCTTTTTAAGCCACAAGATTATCAATCTTGATCTTCTGAATTTTTTAAGGAAACAAATGTCTAAACAAAAATTCAAAAGTTCGTTTTGTGTAGTTTCTTGTTATTTGGTTATGAAAAAAAAAACAAAATAATTCGTAAATTAATCTCATTTTGAATGTTTGCGTGAGTCCTTGGCTTTTTATTCTTCTTTTTTGTAAATTTAGTTTTCATTAGAGTGAAGTCTTCTAAAAGCATCTTTAGTGATAGATATCCATATATGTTTGTCAAAGATTAAATAAGTTATTATTTTAATATTATTAATCTATTTTTATTTTTGTAAAATCGCTTCAACCAATGATATAATATGATAAATTGTAAGTGAACCTCTCAAAATCAATATGAGAGACATTTCTTTCCTCTCTCTCTTCGAACTTGGCTTCATATATCTTCTTCAATTATTTTGATATTTCTAATTGATGAGAGACTTCTGTAAAGACTTCCATTATAAATGTTCTAAGATTGGAAACAAAAACTTGTTGACAGAAAGTAGACATGGGCTTGGGCAAAAGGAATATATACCAGATGTTCTTTTAGACAAAACCTAAAATGGCCTATGAAGCATTTGGGCACATATAGAATAATGGTTACTTCTGGCAGAATAAGGTCCATCGTATGTTTAAATCTTCCTAGCTTTTTGGATGACTAAATCCTGGGGGAACACCAAATCCAAAGAAACCATGTGATGTAGGTGTTAACATTCTCTTCATATTGCTTCAGTAATCTTACAGAAAAATAAATGGTTGTTATTTCTTTGTTATGTCTCAAGTGGGGAGCCTCACTCCACCATTCGCTTATACTGTTATACATTAAAAGGTTCCCAACGATCTTTGATATTTGTTATCTTGATCAGATACTCATTCATGTAACATTTTTTGGTATGCCACATCTATGCTATGAAATTTTCTCTTTATGCTCGAACAAACAAAGCCAAAATGGCTTAAACCAGACAGTTCATACAAGCCAGAGTTCTTCTTCTTAAGTAAATGTGGGCTTAAGACTTTTGAGCCTTGTTTCTTGTTTAATCAAACCATCTCCTTCTTTTGGAAGTGTCCATTAATTGCCGTAAACTTCCCCAGAGTGCACCTCTTGGAGAAACTCAAAGGCACATTCACAGATGTACAAAGATCTTAAATAAGACGCATATGTCAATATAACTCTCTGGATATATATGTGACGGTGCTAGCTTGTTTATTAAGTGCATATAAATGCCAGGAAAAAAAAAAGCTAAATGAACAGAATAGACATCTATATATGTAGCAAAATCAATGGCACACACACATACATATAAATGATGAACAATGATACTGATGTATGGAATGGGAGATCACAAAAACTGTCTCCATCCAAATGCTAATGAGCAAAACCCTAGACTAGAACCTAAAATGTTAAGTATGACCTTTTTCAAAAGAAGGGTTTCATGGGATAAGAAGATGAGCTTTGTAAAAACTGAGAACTATCCAAATCATCCCAAAGAGGACTCTCAGGACCCCATCCCGCTGTAACCGCATTGTACCACGCCTCAGCCATACCTTCCTCTAACCCACCATCACTCACCGCTACTTCCTTGCTCTCCAAGTTAACCTCGTTTGGCTGCATCGTTTCTGATTGTTTTTTATCCAACGAACTTGACTCACAAGTTGAATCTTGAAGCTCAACTTCCTTGTTCACAAAACGCTCCGGAAAGTTAAGTGTTGCGTTATGACCCCTCAATTTAAAAGCTTGACGGTCGTAGGCCATGGCAGCTTCTTCAGCTGTATCAAAGGTACCAAGCCAGAGACGTGCTCTGCTCTTTGGCTTACGTATCTCCGCGACCCATTTCCCCCACTGACGTTGTCTCACTCCTCTGTAAAGCTTGGTTGCGCTGTACGGCTGAACACTACTCTCTTGGTTCATCATCATCATTCTTCTTCCTCTAGGGCTAAGATTCAACGTGTCGCTCCAGTACTTGAACATATACTGCTGCTGCGGCTGTTGAGGACTAAACGAGATCATTTGCTTCTGGTCGTGTTGTTGGCTAACCGGAACGTACCCGAGTTGTGGATTTTGAAACGTTGGATCGATATGAAAAGGGAAAGCTGCCAGGGAGTTAGAGGAAGAAGAAGAAGAAAATGAGAAATAGGGTTTAGGTCGATGATCAAGATTTCTCATCTTCTTCATGGATCTTGGGGACGTTGTTGAAGAAGCTTCTCCACAAGAATGATCAATATCTTTACCTTTGGTGGTACAAAGATTAAGCTCCTCATCAAAGTCCATCTCTCTGATTCACAAGTGTCTTACACGTTTTACCACAACAGAGAGTAATGGAACAAAGAGAAAGAGAGAGCTAACGATAAACAAAGAATATTGAGACAGAGAGATACTCCTTGGGGTTTATATATGAGACCTTTGGGAGCCATAGCTTTTGTCTTTAGTTATAAATATCTCATCTTTTGGTTTGACTACTTCAAACATTATTACGTAGCTTTCACTCTAACCCATTCATTGTGTTGGAAACTTTTAAATTATGAAAAGAATATTGTATGAATTTTTCATAGTTTAAAGATATTATAATTAAACATTTATGTTTATAAACTAGTATTAGATTTAAATCGAAAATTTTAATTTATACTAGAGATGTTCTAAAATATTACTTTGCTTTCACTCTAATTTATTCCCCGGTCCAGACCAGACCATTGGTCTTTTTGTAAGCTAATATTCAGCATAATAAAAGAGAGACGTTGACACATAAAAACACAACACGGAGATACAAACATTATCTGTTATTTTTGGACGGTGGAAGATATTTATTTCGTGCTTGCTATATGGGACAAGTCATAATCTCAAAAGATAAGATTAGACTGTTAGAAAAATATTAATAGTTAAAGAGATTGGCAAGGTTAATGCAAATAAAATGGGATTAAATTTGATGATGGTATTGGTAATGGTCGGCTAGTTGCGGCTGAGGATTACGTCCCACAAGAATTACTAATTCTGATGACAACCTATTTAATTAGGAATATACTTATACAGTTTATTATTATATACGGTAATTGATTATGGTATTCAATTATACAGGTAGGTGATTGGTCAAACTCAGCTTTCAGTTTTTATGATATTTTTGTTTTTTTGTCTCTGCCGCTGAAAAAGACACTCGCAAAACCGACCAAGTTGTTGGTCCTTCCTTCTTTTTTCTTGCTTTTTGGTTTTAAAAACCGACCAAGCTAAGCTAGTTTGACAAACTATAGAATTTATTCTCATTTTCCTTCGTAACTAATCTCAACGTGTATTATATCACGTGCATATATGCAATGATGTTATTCTTCGAATCTTCTGTTTTATGTGAAAGGTCAGGTCAACTAATTCTTGAAATTCATAGCTATTATGAAAAAGTTTGAAAGACAAAAAAATTGGATATAACCAATGTTCGAAAAATTGTTGGTGATAGTTACGTGAGGATTAATGCTTAGATGAGCATATGGACCGAATTTTTAGACCAATTTTTGTAAAAAAATCAGTTTGAAAAAATTATTTTGTTTAGATTCAATATATCAATTAAACAGATGTCTACACCGCTTGCTTACATCAATTTTTAGGACACTGGTTACCTATATGGTGGTGGGATTATGGTAAAAGATCCAGATTTGATATCTGTGAAACAAGAGGCGCAGAGGGCCTTTGGGCCATCAACATGGCTTGTATCAAAAAAGTGTGCAAGTGCAACTCAACCGATTAACCCTTTTACAACAACAACAACAAAAAACAGTAATTTCTGATTGATCAAAAACAAATAAGTTGAACAAAAATCCGGAGCAAACATTGTGTTTCCTCTAAAATAAAACCTACATTTGAATCAAGATCCAACTACGAAATCCGCGGATTCTTTCAGAGTCTTTCTTGCACGCCAATACACACCATTGGCCGTCTCTGATGTTCCCATCTGCAACACTCGCAAGAAAAAAACATGGTCAGTTAACACTAAGTCAAAGTTTTGATATGCCCCAATGGTGTCCAGAATCTGTCGTACCTGTGTCTCCAATGAGTAATAATCTTTCCACAACTCAACATCTTGACTGTAACTTCCAACGGCAGAATCATAAAGCTTCCGGACATTTCTTAGACTATCTTTATCGCCTTGTGATGCAAGATTGGTCTCTATTTCAATGCAATCTTTGTATAGAACAAGACCCGGACGTGGAAGAGCCAAGAACCTGCAAATTTTAGGGAAACACCGATGAGAAAGAAAGTGGCATGTGTGTGTGACTCAAGTGAAAGGAGCAATGATTCACCTCTTGTATATCTCCCTTGCACTGTGGATCCCTTTCGTTTGAAGAACAAGTTTTACCACTACGGATGCGAGCGAAAACACAGGGTCGCCCCCGTTATTGCCTTTGGCTACCGATAGGATAGACATCTCAACAAGCTTGTCAAAATATTTTTTCTGATGAACAAAGATTTTAAATGCCTGTGATACAATAAGTTCTCATTAGTTTTGGTTTATATATCAACAAAATAAATTGTATATTAGTCACATACCATTAGCCACAAGCTCTCAGATTCTGCAATCGGTACTTTCTTCAAAGCGTTTGAAAGGAGCTCAAAGGTTGACAGCAAATCTGCCTTACTAAGAGTAGAATTACTTGAAAGTGATCCTGTTTCAATGGAAACTCTTGAAAGCCATAACTTAGCTGATCCCGCAAATTTTCCAGAGCAAAGGTTTTCTGCTAGCTTCAGAGCATCATCTGTCCTTCCCAGTTTCAAGTACAGGGAAACATAATCATTAGCAAGCTCCTCAGTCAAACACCCGGTTCCGTCGGCATTTTCAAACACGTTTATGAGATGTGAAATGAACTCCCCAGACGAAGGTGAAATTTCATCATCGTCGCCATTTGACCGTTCAATAGCCTCCATCAAAAACTTTATATACATCTCAAACATAGAGCTTGAAGTAACAGTTTGCAAGCCCTCTTCAAAAACCTGCATTCAGAAGACAAGCCATAAAGCTTATCAGATATCGTACTTTTTATTAGTAACTCTGAAAAAAATGCGCACGAGTAAGCTACGACAGCTTCAACATAATCAGTGTTCCTGCCATCCAAGTTCAAACAAGCAGACTTGAGCAGTTAATGAATATGTACCCCTAGTTACAAGCATACACATAAGTCGAGGAGAGCTTTACCTGAATCGCCTTTTGCATTTGAGGATTCGCAAACTCTACGCTAAGACAACCACTCATTTCAAGCCTTGCAAGCCAATTCCAGTATTCAGGGTCGCTGGAAAAATCACGCTTCAGGTCACTTAGAATCGTATTGCGAATATCATCAGAATGAGCCAAATCCGTGGCCTCTAGAATCTCCAGAAAACGCCTCCTCAAGTCAAAACTAGAAGGAAGAGCCTCGATGGCTCCACCATAAATAGCCTGAAGAACATTAGATCCTTTTTCTTTAAAGACATCAACTCTCTCATTCCCATCCTCCTCATCAACACCAGAGCCGTCCTCGTCCTTGTCCTTTTCTTCTTTATCATCTAGAGACATAAACAGCTCTCTATTATCAGCCTTCCATTGTTCATCCTCAACACTCTTCTTCTCACGAACCAAACTCCCTTCACCCTCACCGAGCGCAACTCTCCGAGCTTTCAGCTTGTTCAAGTAAGTGAGCTCCATTCTCAGATACTCCACCCACAAGTCTTCGGAGCTCGGACAAACTCTCAGACCATTCTGCATGAGAGCACGAGCTGCCGCAACATTCAAGTTCCGATCAAACTCCCAAGCCGCAGCATATATCCACACTTCAGCCACTTTAGGGTGAAACCTTATTACTTGAGCCAAGACCTACACATTGCATAAGATAAGATTCAGTCTAAAGCACCGATGAACCTCCTTGTTGATTATGATCTATATACATTTGTTATAGAAAAATGAAAATGAAATAATACTTCAAACACAAATAAAATTATTTATGAAAAAAAGATGTTTAAAATGAAAGGAAAAAACTTCAATTAAATTTGACGAAAAGGTTGACACTTTATAAACCCTAAAGTCCTAAACGATAAACCCTTTAACCCTCAGCAAAGTCCAAAACCCTAAACCCTAAACTAAACACTAATCAAAAAGCTCAAAACCATAAACCCTAATTCAGAACACTAAATACAAAAAAGTAGTAAAAAGATCATACCTTCTTCATTCTCCCATTCCTCTTCTGTCTACAGAACTCGAGATACTTAAACCAAAGACTGATATCCCCTTTGAACCTCCTCGTCGCGAGCCTATAAATCTCCACAATCTTAGCCACGCCGGCGTAATCCGAAACCGACTTCTTCTTCTTCTTCTTCTCGTCGCCAGACTGAAGCGACGACACCGCCTTCCTCCGCAACCTCCGGAGCTCGTCGAGCTGAGACTCGTACTCGATGTAAGCTAGAAAATCCTGTTTGAGCGGGCTCGGACGCTTGAGACGGTACTCGAACTTGCGTCGCTGCTTGACGATCTCAGAGATCTCGGCGCGGGTGAAGATTCCTCGGCGCTCTAGGTCGTCGAGCTCGTCGACCATCCGCTCGAGGCGGTACTGAACGACGTCCGCCATTGTTTAGGTTTTTGCTAACTGCTTGGTTCCGGCGGGTGGACTGTGAATCTTAGGGCAACAACGTTTTTTACTCGGGGACAGATGGTAAGGCAAAGGTTTAAATGCTTTTTAATGGGCCGTAGAGCAGAAAGCCTAATTGTATAGGCCCATTACGGCCGTAAGTATTAAAGTAGCCCATGTTTCAGACATTTTCAACTTACAGACAACAACATTAGGGCTTTGCAAGGACCATATATAAGGGGGTTACTTCTCCTTCTTTCACAGTATCTCTCTTTCGTCCGCTTCACATCTTTTTTTGTTACTGTGGTTTGTTTTAGATTACTGTTTTTGAGTTCCTATGTGGTTTTGTTAGTTGTTGGATTTGGGGGGAGGGAGAAATTGAAATTGATGTTTGTGTGTTTTGTGGGTTAATGCCTCACTCACCTTTAGCTTGTTTTCGAGAATACACCAACGAAAATAAATGCTAGTTATAGAGGCATATATTGAGTCGCGGTGTTTAAACGTGGAGGCATTCTTTTTATAGTTTCGCCTCTAAAATTATCCGCTAAACCCCCACTTGTTTGCTCATCTACTACCTGCTAGTTTCTGTTGATATTAAATATATCGGATAAGTCAGCTTTTTCAAGCAACACATCAATCATGATAATGAGGGCTTCCTTTTTGCTTGTAAAAGTTCACTAGTCCGATATATGTATCTCGGTTGGTTGCTGTTGACTATTAGTTAGTAAAGCTTGTTATTGCTAAAATGCCAGATTTAAAACCGAGCCTTGTTCCAATCTTTCACTGGGCGGACACTTGCAGAGAGTACCAAAACCTACATCTTGATGTGTGCACTAAGACAGTGTATCCCAACAAAACATTCTTACATGTTGTACAGTCCAAGCAAGCAAACAAAAAAATAAATTCGAATCCAAACGAATTTAAAATCACAATGAAGTCACCACAACAAACTCATTGATAACATCTGATCATTCATTCTTAAAACATCATAATCTTGCAAAATGTGAAATCACGATTCTTGCTTTCCAATTTAGCAACTCTTTTCGCAGCACCTGAACCTCGCGGGCTCTAGCCTGCTCTACCCCGATGCGTTCTTATCTGAGTCCTAACCTTGTCTATACGAGTCTCATCACTCACACCACCACTATACATATCAAGACTTGGGATCTCCCCTCTTCTTTGTTCTCAGGCAACGAACGTTTCCTTACATCTTTCACCGCCTTCTACGTTTTGATCATTTGACTACAGCTGCTACTGCTAGCCACAACTCTTCCTGGTTTCATTGGTTTCCTTGTCCGGATAATTTTTACTTTGTCCATAATGGACGATTGAATTAAGCTAAGCACATACGTTCCGATTTCATTCAAAGAAAAGTAAGGCCACAATGGGCCAAGGCCCAACATAGACCAGGAGTTAATATTTGGGCCTCTTAGACTTATTGCATTAATTATTCATTGGCATAGTCGACCTAACTCAATAATGACAATCACTAGAAGTTAATAATGACTTACTTCGTCTGGACCCATTTGATAACTATAGTTTGGAATCATTTGGAATTAAATATTTAATTGAGAATGAAAATCACTGTGGATAAAGTTGAATTAGTGGTAATCACAATCAAGATCTGAGAAGACTTTGATGAGAACTTGGAAGGTGAAAACAGAAAAGAGTGTTCTCGTAAACGAACCCTTGCTTTTGATCTTTTTGAACAAGTCTAGTATTCACATAGAGGGGACTACAACAAACAAACTATATACAGTTATCATCAGAGAATCCGACTCGTTTTGTCCGACAGCGGGTCCATGACCGAGTCAACGTCATCATTCGTGGATTGATGGATGGATGGAGTTAAAAATTAGCCTTGGCTCCAGCAGTTGAGGTACATGACCTGACGGAGAGATTCATCAGGAGCGGGAGAAGAGGTACGTCGTCTATCATCTGCAGGAACACCGTCAACAGAGATATCTGCGGCGGAGAGAGGGCGGAGATCGGAGGAAAGGCGGCGCTGAAGGCGGTGAGCAGAGCTGATACCGGTTTTCAACTTGACGCCGTGATCGGGATTTCCTTGAACAGCTACGAACGATGCTGCCATCCAAAGCTTGTTCAGATAAGCCATCTTTTTAGTTAAAAACTTTCTTTAAGATCTTGGAAGCTTTCAAGTGTTTGAGAAGCTCTGTGTAAAGGATGGAGATTAGAAGATTTTGTCGGAAGATGAAGGGAAGGTGAGGTATATACTTATAGCCAAAGGAGCACTGGATCGAGGGGTTAAAATGGTAAATTTGAAGTATTTAAAAATAATATTACAATGCAGATGTATCAGCGGGATCCAGGTGGTGGGCTTAGAGGGTCCTATCCTCAAGATGAGTCACACATACTTCTTGTCTCAATTATGGGACTCTTTATGTTGGGTCCCACCTTTTTTGTTTCTTAGCGATAAGTAACTTTGTTTTTATTTGAGTTTAAATTTTAATTTGTATCTTTATATGTTTTTGTTTCCTTTGCACGTGAAAGGATAACAAAAAATGAGATGATTCTTTGCATGGGGGCTTCCTAGAGCTGAATCCACGAGGAGTTTGATGGCGTGTAAGCTGGTTATTGGGTCGTCACGTGGTATCGAGTGCTTCTTGTCCCTTTGCTTCCGGTTATTTTAGTGAGTTTTGTTTTTCTCTATGTATTCTCTCAACTCTAACTAAACCAACCAATTAATTTTTATTGGGTTATATATTGCAGAAAGAGAATGTAATACGCTTTGAGATTGCGAAGTAAAAGGATGATTAGTTTAAAAAAAAAAAGCATCGTAATCCACTGACGTAAGTGAGAGGATTCCTAATCTAAAGAGAGATGTTTGATTAGTCGATGGAGAGAACTGAGAAAAAGAACACAAGAAGGAAAGACCGGTTCTTCTGCGAACCATGTATGTCTTGGGGCTATAATACAGCTTCTCACTTGGGCCTAACAACGTGTTCCAGCCCAACTCGTTTAACTTAGTTCCAGCTCAACTCGTTTAGCTCCTTTATTTGGCAAGGAATACTAAACCAGATGGAATTGAACCAACAATTGCTATCACAGCAACAAACTGTTCCGTTTGCAATAGCTATATTACTGATCCAGAAACACACATAAATTTACATCTGTACATGAAAACTTTGAATGCGAAACAAATTTAAACTGTAATGTTAATGACTTCATGGTTCATTCTCTTTATATCATTAAAATAAACATAGATTAGATCTACATGTGAAAGAAAAAAAGATTAGAATAATAAAAAACTCAATAATTTATACATTTATGTATGTGGTCTTCAAGGCCCAAAAAATTTAACAAGATTTATGTGTATTACTCTTCAGTCTTCATATAATAAAAGAAGAGTTTGAATATGATTAAAATAAACAGAGACAAGATCTATATTTTTTTTTGTCAATAAGACAAGATCTATATTTGGAAGAAAGATTATCAGGTGAAAAAACTATACAGGCCTTACTTATCACTAAAACAAGATCGCGTGTGTTTCATACAAGATATGGGCTTAAGTAGAATGTCCGAAGATAATAAAAGTTAGGTGGCGAATGTCGAAGAAATAAAAATATAAAGCACTCGAATTTAAAAATCGAGTAAAATTAGTTCATTTAATCTTTAATTTTAAAAAGTGGTGAAGCTTATCCATCCATACCCGAGACTACATAGGGGGACGAGCATCTCATTCTAAAAAAATTCGAATCTCCACACCTATACTAAAACTCACGACTCCATCTCAACCGTTCATCACCTCCCCCATCTCGTATCCGACGGTTAAATCCGAGGGTACACCTCTCTTCACGTGATTATTAAAATACGAGAATTAAAGTTCGCTTCAATTTCGGTTGTAATAACATCTTCTTTCTTCCTCAACCATCGGCTGCTCTGCAAACATCTCTTTGTCGTTTCTTCTCCGTTTCCCCGCCGATTCTGAATCCTAAGAGAGAGAGAGAGAGCTTTTAGTTCGCGTGATAATGTTGGCGATGATGGACTCGAGATCTTCTCTCCATCTTCATCGCTCTTTCCCTCGCGTTGACCTAATTTCCGGTGTGCGAATGAAACCAAGTCCTCCTCCTGCTCCGTGTACGCCTCGAATATGTGGAAATATATTCTGTTGATTCTGCTCTTCTCTACTCGTTAGTCTTCTTCTTCTTTTTTTTTTAAAAAAACTTCGCATCTGAATTTCGAGATCCGATCGTATTCGTGAAGATAATTGTGTGTTCTCGAAGTTTCTATTAGGGTTTGTTGGAGAATTGTGGATTTTTTTTAAAGGTTATTTGAGTCTTTTATAATGGCTGAGAAGAATGAATTAGGGTTACATAAGACTGTTGTTAGTTTGAAAGAGCAGTTAGCGAGAACTACTCTGAGGAACTTGAGGGCACAGGGTCACACGTACGTCGAGCTACGTGAGGATGGGAAGCGTTTCGTGTTCTTCTGCACTCTGTGTCTCGCTCCTTGCTACAGTGATACGATCTTGCTTGGACACTTGAACGGGAACCTTCACAAGGAGAGGTTGTCGTGTGCTAAGATCACACTTTTGGGAGAAAATCCGTGGCCTTTCGATGATGGGGTTCTTTTCTTCGATAGCTCAACGGGGGAAGAAGAAGAAGAAGAGGAGGAGAAAAGTTTGATCTCTGGTGGTGGTGAAGCTGGTCCTCTGCAGCGTTGCAGCAGCGATGGTGAGAGATTCGCTATTGTTGCTTATGATGAGAACAGAATGAGTCGAGATGATCAACAACCTGCTAGAGATGATGTGTTGATATCTGGTTTGCTGATCAAGGAGAGAACTCTTGATGTGGAAGCTAAGTTTATCGGCTTTGGCCGCGTAGCTGCTAGGTTGTTTGAAAAGAAAGGACGCTCGACTTGGATTGATAAGTTATGGTGCGAGTGGTTAGGAAAAGACGGTCCTTCCGATGAGGAGAAGGCTGTTGTCCCAGAGCATGACTTTGCTGTTGTCACGTTTTCCTACTTCTACAATTTGGGTAGGCTGGGTTTGCTCGACCAACCGAGCCGTCTTCTCACATCAGAGTCAGGGAACGGGGAAGATAACGGCAGGAAGAGAAAGAAGTCGTTTTCGGATCCAGAGGACACCAGTGAATCGCTGTGTAGTCAGGATGATTTTTCTGAGGAGGTTTCTTCGGCTCGTGGTTCAAGAGCTCTACTAGCTGACTATGATGATCACCTCGTGGACAGAAGAGTCATCAAGAACAGAACGGTGAGACGGGAGCTTAGGAAGCAGCAGAGGATATTTTCTGAAAGGATATGCGAAGTCTGTAAGCAAAAGATGCTTCCGGGGAAAGACGCTGCAGCAATACTAAACACCAAGACAGGAAAGCTTGTGTGCGGCAGCAGAAACCTCCTTGGTGCGTTCCACCTGTTTCACGTGTCTTGTGTCGTACACTGGTTCCTCTTCTGTGAGAGTGAAATAATTGGGAACAAGATGGTGAGTGGGAAAGGCAAAAAGAGATGCACAAAGCATCAGAGTGGTGTGAAGTGGAATGGGTTGGTAAGCGATGTGAGCTGGCAAATATTCTCAGTGTTCTGTCCTGAATGCCAAGGCACTGGGATAAACATTGAAGGAGAAGTGATCGAGAGAGACACGTTTCCGCTTTCTCAGGTATCTCTGTATGATTCACGTCTTTCCTCCTCGGGTTTAATTCTAACATATGTTTATGTATGTGATTTGGTAGACATGGAGGTTCGGGGTGAAAGTGAGTGAAGGCAGAAAAGCATGGGTGAAAAATCCGGAGAAGTTGGAGAATTGCTCGACAGGTTTTCATTTTCCGCAACAGGATGAAGAATCAGTCAAGGGTCAGGTAATACTACTAATTACACATATTCATCTTGGTTTTCTTGTAATAAATTTGTGGTAAATGATAAGACAAAAATGTGGAATGCAGGAGGAGAGAGTGCAGAACATGAAGCTAGTTCGATTCTACCGGGTAGAGTTGTAATGTAGGAAACAACAAGCTTTGACGCTCTGAGTCTGTTGTGTGTTTGTGTGTGTAAATAAGGCCTTGGTCTCGCATTTTACAGGGTCTCTCTGTAAATCCTATTACTTTTGATACTATCTGATCACTTTTGAGGCCCAATTCACTTTTCATATTGGTTACCAAAAATATAAATTAAAACGTTAAAATCAATCTTTTAAAATCTGTTAATGCCTTAATGGCAAATTAAATTACAACTTTTGAGGCTAAAAGAATGGATCCGATCCCATGAATGAGGAGGAGGTTGTCTCATGCGGACCCATAGATCATGGCAGGTTGCTGTATGCTTTTAATGAAACAGCTCACTCCATTTCAGTCACGGTACCATTTTGTTTACAACATTTTTAATGTCTAAAGAAATACCCGTACCAAGACCATAAATGTATTTAATTTAATGTTTCAACTTCTTCCATCTAACACCGTCTTGTTCACCAGTTATCAAATGAAACTTGGAACTGAAACGTAGGGCCCCTGTTTTATTTGAAACTTGGAAGTAAAGAAAACATCGTTATCCGACACAAGCAACACCGTTTGCGTCCCATTCTAGTGCCAATATCATCTTCTTCTTTTTTGGTACACAAGATCGATTGAGTTAAAGATAAGCCTCCTTTTTATCCATCATCACATATTATTATTAGTAAGCTCAAAATATACAACAGCCAATTTGGTGCAGTTTCTTGATTTTTTACTTTATTTTATCCTCATCATATACCATTTCAACATGCAATACTCTTCTTACACATACACATACACATACACATACATACTCATTCGAGTAAACTCATAACTAGAAGAGAAGTAAACACATAAACACAAAGCAAAGGAGGAACAAGTAGACTCTGCTTAGAGACTCCTCCGCCTGCATTGTCCGCCGCCTTAACCGGAGATTTGTGTAACGGTCTGTCCGGTACGGTGACACGTTGCTCGACGGCTCTCCAAATAGTCTCCGATATACCATCTCGCATACCACACCCATCACCGGATCAGGCATTCTATACATGTTCCGTTGACTGCTCACACCTTCGTCTAAACGTTGACCAACTCCTCTTACCTCATAAACCGGACCGGGTGGTCTGTTCGGTAGGGTTGAACCGGACTGAGAAGTTTTCTGTCCCCGGCCGTAGATAGGGACAAGCGTAGCGTCTGAGACATGGGTTTTGCAGACCGGACATTTTGGAGATTCCTTCTTATCGTACTGATCTATGCGTTGTCTTGATGTGTTGGTGGAGTATGTCCACTTGTAAATGCAAGGCCAACAAAACAAGTGGCCACAAAAAGTCACGACCGGATCTCGAACCTGATCCAAACATATGTTGCAGTCGAAGTCTCCTCCGGAGTCAACAAACGCTGCTGGGTTGTCTTCTTGGTTCTCTATCTCCATTTTACTGAAACGTACAACAAGACAAACCCCATTCACTTGACTGGTCATTGTTTATAAGTAGATCATTACAAACTTAGCAAAGTCATCTACACACCAATCATGATCTTGCTTAACTTTTTAAAAATTTAAAGAAAGAAAACGAGTCAGACAAAGGGGACCTAAAATTACGATATTTTGAGAGAGAGAAGAAGAAAAACAATAATTATAAACAAGACTTAAAAAAAACAAGACTTGACCTACTCACTTTAGGTTTTCACGCTTTGCTCTGTTTCCATAATCTCAAATCACGGTATTATTCATATACCATATACGAAAAAAAGAAAACTAAATCGCTAAAGAAATGGATCAAACAATCACAAGGAGTTTATTCGAATGGTCCAGAACCCACATAGTATATAAATATATATAAATAATCCAAGAGATTCTATCATGCGTAGTTACTCGAGAAACGGTGCAGATCTACTGATCCTACACCTTTAGATGCACACATACAGAGGCAGAGACATAAGATTTATATGAAGACCTATGGTTCCAGAAGATAAAAGAGACGTACTTTTGAAGAGCTGGTTAGATATATATGGATCTCTTCTGTCTTAAGTACTGCTTAAACCTTTTGATTTTGCTTGATGCGACAATGGCCAAAGAATAGAGGAGGGGAAGTATTTGGGTTTGGAGAGAGCAGAATGGGTAAGAAAAATAATAGATCGAGAGTGGTGCAGAAACACGAGAGCTTATGTTATACACATATACAGCTTTTTTTTTTCTCTAAATTATAAGGTGCAAAATTAAAATCCGAATAAGTTATGATTTTTAAATAAGAAACGTCTATCTAATTACTAAAACTTAGTTGATAAAGTAACGAAACGCCATTTTTCTTTTTTTTTTTTGCTTGGTATCTTTTTCTTTTATAACTTACTAGCTAATACATTTATATTCGCAACTTATGTTCTCTATATTTCACAGTATCACTTGTTTTAGTTTGAAAACATGAATATTAAAAAAAATATTATATTTATTAAAAGTATCATAATATATATAAACTAAATATAGCTCAAATAAAAAACTGTAAAATACAATTAGATGTACAACATATAATAAATATAATATTAATTTTTTAAATATAACTTATCTGATGATAGAACAACCTTAAATAGTAACAATGTCTAATAAATATAAAATTAAATAGAAATGTAAAATGACATATATTTTTAAAATGAAATAAATTAACATATATATTAAATTTTAAGACGTAATATTTAATATTTATAAAATAATAAATATTCACTTGTAGGACTTTGTTGACGAAAAAAACAGATATTAGAAATGCCATATTACATGACCTTAGACGAAAATGACATATAGAATATTAGAAAGCACATAAATATACCCATGACTTTGTCTGTTTATCCCTATATAATATTCATAAGATAAGAATTTGGCTCTGAAAAAAAAAAAGATAAGAAGTTGGCAGCTTCTGTTTCTGGCAACATCGTAGACACTCCCCCAAGTCTGACGACGTGGAACTTCACGGCTGCACCGTTACACCATTATTTACCCTTTTAACAAAATTCCTAGAAGGCTAGAATGGTTTTCACTTTCACTAGATTATTTGAAAAGTTCTGTTTATTATTTTTCTTTTTTGTAAAATAGAGTTCTGTTTATTCACTATTTTACTTCTTTGTATTATTTCAGAATTTGTAACTATTAGGTGTTGAGTGGTGAGTTGAACGCAGAAAAGGTGTCGAGTGAATAACAATGTCAATTTGGTGAGTTTCGTGATTAAACAAGAATAATAATAATAATAATAATAATAATAATAATAATAATAATAATAATAATAATAATAATAATAATAATAATAATAATAATAATAATAATAATATTTCATTAAAGCCTTGATTGAAGGGTTTATCTACCAATAGTCAGTCATACAGTTTAACCCACACAAGATGATTAGGCTACAAGTCACCGAAGGTGTTCACCATCCCCATGTATGTTACGATATGTATGACCGGCTTTGCGTTCAGTCGGATTAACATCTTCAAAATTTTAAAGAATTATTATATATATGTCGAATGATCTCTAAATTGTCGATTTTTTTAAAAGTTAAGACATAAAAATGCTTATAACCCTTTAAATCTCAGGTTCGACACCGGGGATATGAGAGATATATGGACACTACGTTAAGAGACCCCATTAATTATTTTGTGTAAATCATAGGTGAAATTTCGATTTTGTTTAGGCTGGCCAACGTTTCAGTAATATGCAGATCAACAATACTAGCTAGTAGCATCCATTACGCTACACATCCGAGTCCTCGTGAAAATTTCGTTACACATCACAATACTAGTGTGTCATAACATGTTGTGTGGATCATGACAATATTTTGGTAGCTAATATGGTTAGTTAATCTCCAAGGCACATGAATCTCGTATACCATGACATGTCATAACATGTTGTGTTACACTTTAACCCAAAGTTACTATAAAACAAAAAATGCTTTAACATTAAAATCAATAATTGTTGTTTTTTAAATCGTAGAAGCTATATTAAACTTTGTCAAATCAGAAGAATGCTTTGGTTATCGGTGAGCAGTAACAAGCGTCTCAATGAATCTTAACCCATCAAACCTTGGTGCAAACTTTTCATCGCCCCCTTCTTCAGAACCCTTCTTCTTCTTCCTCTGTTTCTCCTTTGAATCCTAATCAAAACCAGTCAAATAAAATATATAATTATTATTTACACATCTGAATCCATTAAAACATATCTAATGTGGTAAAAAAACTACTGTGGTATTTTGATAAGTTTGACATTCTTTGTTGTTTATGGCATGTTTATAGAGTGTGTGGGTATTTCAAACATAGCAAAAACAGAGAAACTTAGTGCTATTGAGAGCCCCACACAAAAAAAGAGGGCCAGGAGCATGCTTCTTTTTTACCTGACGGGAAACGTTAGATTCCGGCAAAGACAAGGATACGGTGGTGTTCGTGGTGGCCGAGATGGCGGTGGTGGCAGAAGCTGCCGCAGAGATGGAAGCTGCAAGGATTCCAGATTTCTTCATGCCCTTTTCTTTCTTTGCTAAATAAATAAAATACAATTTGCAACCCTGAGGTATTTGGCAGATAACTGACGGCTTATATATGCAACGGGAGAAGTTTTTTTTTTTTTTTTTGAGCAACCGGGAAAAGTTTAATTATGTTATTTGGCAAACAAAAAAAATTATGATAATTTGACCATTTTATAACGTATATATATAAAAATATTCTCCGTTTTACCCTCTTCTCAGACTTTCTTGAGCCCTGTTAAATCAAATGTGTGGGGGGAATAAATGCAAAAGAAAAAGGGCTATTTGGTCAAAGAATAACCAAAAAAAGAAGTGGACTTTGAACCTTGGAGTTAGAACCACACAATTAGGTACACATACATGATTGTCTGATTGGTTGATCTTTAATGGGAATGTGTGCATCATTGGTTGCTAAGCGACCCACGTGTTAGGACATTGCTGCTTTTGTTAGTTGGTGTCTGTTGATCATGCAAATCAACTTCTCTATTTGTGGATAGTCTAAGATAAGTTTTTATTTTTCTTAGCAAAAAAGATAAGTTTTTATTTGGATATACGATACGATAAGGTCAGGATAGAAGTGACGGGGGAACAATGGCGTTGAACAAGTGGATCTGATTATTTTGCTTTGTGAGTAAATCCCAAATGCAAATTGATAAACTGATTTGTGGCAAAAGACCTTAAACACATCCAACTCCATATGGTTTTCTCATTTCTGGAGAGATTTCTCTTACGTCAAATCTAATGTTAGCACAATTACTCTTTGATAAAGACAATACAATCTCGTTAGATTTTCAATACTCTTCTCAATATTTTACTTCGAATCATATTCGGTCATTTTCTTGTTTAAAAAACAAAGGAATCCTAGTCCTTAAATATTTAATTAAGCATGGTCAACGACATTCCCATTAATCATGCTCTAAAGCACCTTACGATGACGTATATGATCCTTGTCAATGTTTTATTATTAAAGCTTTTGACTGAAGATGTATGGATACAAATCAAAGCAGAAACTTTGCGGCTAATTGCGTCCACATGTCTTTACTTTTCACCGGCCAAAAACGTATTCGGTCATCCATATCTTAACGTGGATCATTCATTGATCATGTCGAAAACCAAGAAGCCAACTACTTAGTTTACGATCTTGAATGTAAAAACACTTTACCACCAAAGTGATTGTGGAATATCTCTTCCAAAGAGTTTCACAACGACTTCGAAAGGTTTGATAAAATCTTACAAAGACTTGAAGAGAAGGATCTGAAGCAACTTTTTAACCAAAAATGTATATTATAAAGCAGCTCAGTGTGGTATATGTTGGAGTCCTTGTTACTTTGTTAGTAACCCAATAAAATATAGGCAGTATAAAGAATCTGTTTAATACTTTAATCACAACTCCAGCACAATTTTCAAAAAAAAAAATTGAACCGTAGCAGATCAATGAGAGAAATCTATGACAGTAGTTTTCTTCACTTAGTTAGTGTAGGAGATAGAAGAGTTCTTTGATCACAACCTTAACCAATCGCTAAATAATCAAGCTGCAGTGTTAAATCAATAACAATCATTAAACCAAAATAAATCAGAAAATACACTTGTATAATCGCTAATAACAAATACTTTTTAGAAGAACTTGTCCCAACTATCTCGAACCAGTTCAATACCACCATGACAAATGTGCAAATGCGACAACTAAAAAATGTTCTTCAAAAAAAGTTTATCTAACAATCGTAACTATAAATCCCAAACAACCACCACCGATAGTCAATGCTTAGGAAGATGCTGAGTGATCGGACAAAAGCAATAAAATGCTAAGAATCCACAAAGACAAAGATCAAAGCTCTTCCAACCCTTTATTCTTTGAGTGTAGACTGATTACTGATCAAAGAAGTATCTTTATAAACACCTTATGGAAGAACAATATCCATGTCGAGAAGCTGCTTACCTCTCTAACAATGGATCGAAGAGCACTTACTTTCAGTGATATGACCAGAGAGGAGACCCCAAACTCCAAAGCACGCAACCAAAATCTATTTTTTTTTCTCTATACATCAAACCAACCAAAAGGACCAAATACTCTGGATTCTAACTCGTTACGCTCCGTGTCCTGAAGAAGCTGCCAATACTACACCACTATTAAAAAGACCGTCGTTCAAAATTACAAAAGGTTGTAAAATTAACTAAACCAAACAAACGGGTCAAACAAATAATAATTAAAAATCTCTGGGGATGAAGACTCAAATATTATTACAAAAACAAGAAAGAAAGTCGTCTACGCTGTTTTCTTTTTCTTTTTTCATTTCATCTTTATCAATAGAAAACGTTTTCCTCCTGCTTCTTCTCATCTTATGCTTACGTTCTCTCAAAGGTACTTTGAAGAAAACGAGAACACCAGCTTTGCTTTGCCCCCAAGACTACTAACAGTAACCGAAGCAATTTTTCCTCGTTTTTTTTTATTCTTCTATCACAAATCGATCTCAGTGTTCGGATCCATGGCTTCCGGATCGTCAGGTCGAGTCAACGCGGGATCGAAGGGATTCGATTTCGGGTCCGATGATATCCTCTGCTCTTACGACGACTTCACCAACCACGACTCCTCTAATGGCTCCAACTCCGATCCTACGATTGGTGCTTCCAACTCCAATAAGGTGAGCACACAGATTCTGCTCGATCGCCGAATTTTTATTAATATTTGGGGGATTCTAAGGTTTCGATTTGGTTTTAAATTTGAATTAAGTTAGATGATGCGTTTCTTATGTTCAGCTTTATTCGTCGTGCCCTCGATAATGATCCTTCTGAGCTACTCTTGTTGCAGGAATTTCACAAGACGAGGATGGCGAGATCTTCGGTTTTGCCTACGAGCTCTCACGGTCCACCTGAGGACTCTTTGAGTGAAGAGCTTGCTGCTACTGTCGAGAGAAGCATGAAGAAGTATTCAGACAACATGATGCGGTTTCTCGAAGGCTTAAGCTCACGCTTGTCTCAGTTAGAGCTGTATTGCTACAACCTTGATAAGACGATTGGAGAAATGAGATCGGATTTGAGTCGTGATAACGAGGAGGCTGATGTGAAGCTTAGGTCTTTGGATAAACATCTTCAAGAAGTGTGTTATGCTAAAGTCCTTTTTTTTTATTTTGTAAAAGTTATGATTCTGCAAATGGGTGGTGTTGAGATGATTTGTATGTTTTTGATGTAGGTGAATAGGTCAGTTCGAGTTCTCAGAGACAAACAAGAGATAGCTGATGCTCAGAAGGAGCTGGGGAGGCTTCAACTTGTGCAGAAAGATTCATCTTCCTCGTCTCATTCCCAACACGGTGAGGAGCGGGTGGCGACTCCTGTTCCAGAGCATAAGAGGAGTGAGAACACCTCAGATGCACCCAACCTACAGCTTGCACTTGCTTTGCCTCACCAAATAGCACCACAGCCACCAGCGCAGCCACATCAGCAGCAGCAGTATTACATGCCTCCTACAACACAGCTTCAAAACGCACCTGCACCTGCACCAGTGCATGTTTCTGCTCCACCATCTCAACCTCAAGCACCACCAGCGCAGGCTCAGTTCATGCCTCCACCTCCTGCTCCGTCTCACTCCAGCTCGGTTCAAACTCATTCGTTCCCGCAATACCAGCAAAACTGGCCTCCGCAGCCACAGGCGAGGCCACAGTCCAGTGGAGGCTACCAGCCATACACGCCTGCACCACCAAGCAACCAATCTCCAGTAGAACCGTTGCCAATCAGCATGAAGATGCAGATGCAGTCACCGTACCCTGGATCTCCTCAACAGTCGATGCAAGCTTACGGATACGGTGCACCACCACCACAGGCTCCACAGCAGACAAAGATGTCTTATAATTCCCATACAGGCGATGGGTATCTACCCTCAGGACCTCCTCCTCCCGGGTACTCCAATACCATGTATGAAGATGGGCGGATGCAATACCCACCACCTCAGCCTCAGCAGCAGCAACAACAAGGCCATTACATGCAAGGTCCACCAGGTGGTGGCTACGCTCCTCACCAGCAGCATCAGGCAGGTGGTGGTAACACTGGGACAACATCTCCTGTCTTGAGATCAAAATACGGTGAGCTAATAGAGAAGCTAGTGAGCATGGGTTTCAGAGGAGACCACGTGATGGCCGTGATACAGAGGATGGAGGAGAGTGGGCAAACTATCGATTTTAACACCCTCCTTGACAGATTGAGTGTGCAGTCCTCAGGAGGGCCTCCCAGAGGATGGTGAGAAGCTCCTCCACTTGTATGCTTGGTGTGGTTTCACAATTAAAAAACTGCATCCTCCCTTTACTAGACTCGATGTCTCTTGTAACGTCTCTAATAGGCCATCGTTTTACTGGGCCCAATAGATTGTGTTTTCGTAATGGGATGTTTTCAATTAAAGCCTATTTATTTGTGTGTTTACTGTTTACTTCCTCTTGGAAATGAAATCTCTAATCTTGAATTATCTTTCTCTTGCGTAATCTTGAGCCTAGAAAAGAGAGGATGGAATCTTGTTCATAGAAAATCATATATATACCATGTTTGGGAATGCGTAACGCTGGTCTGGACCTAGCGAGTTGAGAAAAAATCGGAGATTAATCGTGGATTACTCGGGATTAATTTTAAGGGTTTGTGTATATATACTACTAGGTGATTTTTCCGTGTTCATGCACGGGTATATATATTTATAAGTAAATACATATTATAATAATTGATTGTTATTTACTTTTAATTTAAATTAATTTATAGTTTTATGCATAATTTATATTAATAATTTATATTACTTTAATTAGACATATAATTTTAGATATGTTATATCTAGTCGGTTTTATTGTTTTTACAATTGGTTTAATTACCATTTAGATATATTAGGTTGCATATATTTCTCTGAATTCAATTATAAAATTTTTTATTCAAAATATATTAAAATTTTGATTAATTAAATTATTTGTATTAGGTTGGTTTTTTTCTTAGATATGTAAATATATTTTAGGAAGATTATCTATAAGTTAAGATATATTGTGCTTAGAATGAAATAAAAAAACAAACTAAAGTGTTTGGTTCCAAATTACGTAAATTAATATAACGATAATATTCTGCAATCTCATGCATATATATATATATATATATATATAAATTTTACAAAAGAACTAAATTAAAACAGTTGCTTAGTATTTTATTTTCATTTCTTAAGATTTTTAGAGTCATCTTATAATTTATATTTATAAAATAAATTATTATTATTATAAAATTATATTTTCTTATTTTAGTTAAATATATGATTTTAGATATAAATTGGATTAGTCGAGTCACTCATGTTGTGAGTATCTTAAATTACATATATTCTTTCAAATTCAAACTGAGGTATAATTATTATTATTATAATTAAATCACGTCAAATTAATTTTATTTATCGTTTAAATATGCATGTATTTTCATAAATATATATATATATCAAATTAAATGTTGATTTGAAAAAAAATATAGAAAATAAAACGATGATCTATAGAAAGTTATATTAAGTAATTGATATGTTTTTGGAAGCTCATGAACACATATCGATATTTACAATAACTAAAGTATTTTTATAAATTATAAATGATTTTATGCCTTTTGGTTATGATTATATTAAGTTCCACAAACATAAAAACATAAAAATTAAAAGCAAATTTAATATTAAGCAAACATATAATTTTAATAATGAAAAATATAATATATCTACCTCATTAAAGTGTATAGTGTGTTTTTAAAATATTTCGTCATTTGATCAAAAGATTTTTATTGTTAAAATTTATTTTTCGTTTTTTAATATCACTTAAAAATAAGCAGTAAAAAATTGTGATTGTATTTGAGAAATCTTATTATACAAGTAAAAAAAATTTATATATATTTTTTGTTGTAACTGAAAGATATTATGGTCAAATAAATATAAAAAACTACAAATAACATTTCAATAATACTAATTATAAAATATTTTAGTCAATAAAACATCAGTTTATGTTACTTAATTATTTTATGTAATTTTCTAAAAAATAGATAAATATATTAAAAATATTTCTGTTATTGTGAAAATACATATTGTTGTACTGTTTAAAATTATGTTTTAAAAGAAATAATATTTCTTCTTCTACTATCAAGACTATCTGTGAAAATATAAATATAAAGAAACTATATTAGTATATTTTATGTTATTTAAAAATATTTTTAAATGGAATATTACTATTTTGTGAACTTTTCTTTTTAATGAAATCATATTATTTATACATATATTTTCGTTTTTAAATTCCCTTTATAAACTATATAATATTTCTTTTTTATTATATATGTTATTTGGAAAATATTAAAATAATTAAAATAAAAAATTAATAATAGTGTTTAACTATAATATTTTAATTGATTAAGGGTATCATCGTAATCAATGACTGTGAGAGTTAACGTCAGTGCGACACGTAGAAAACTGACTTCTCAAATAATATTATAGAGATTATTCATATAGAACGACAGTTAGTGTAGCGTAATCTGGTGGTTAGTGTGTTTAGCTAAGCCTACGAGGTCTCGGGTTCGAGCTGAAAAATGCTTTCAAAAATACCTTTTTCATCATCTTCCCTCAAAATACGTGTTTTTTTTTCATTTTTGTCTTTTATGAGTTTTTAATTACAAAAATACACTCTTCATCATCTTCTCTAATTTCGACATGCAAACCCTAAATTTCGCGTCTCACCATTTTTTTTTCATGATTCACTGTGATTTCAATTTCTTTTCTCATGCTTTTGTTCAAGTATAATGGAATTTCAACCATAACTATGATTATAACCTCAAAATGTTTTTTTTTATTTTATGAAAAATCCGAATTTTAGAGCGAATTAGTCCAAATCGCAACGGTGCACAGCCGAGCAATGTTTAAGCGCTGATTAAACAGCCGATTTATCCGCATTTTTGAACAAGATATATAAATTTATAATTTACTTTTACATTTAAGAAGCATACTGTATTTAATAAAATATAAGAAAAAGAAATAAAAACATTATAAGAAAATGGTCATGACTAGAATCCCGCGCTTATGGGAAGACGCGCGTGTGTACAAAAACCAAAATAAAAAGCGCGGAAGCAAAAATGAAGAGGCGCCAAATTATTTTATTTCAAGAAGCTCGCGCGGCAGAGTCTGGCGGCAACAACCGCACCCGCCAAAACCGAGTCAATATAATCACATCTCTAACCACCAATCTCCATCACACATCCTCCTCCTCTACTCGATTAAACCTCCCCAAACGACAAAATGATGACGCCTCTGAAGAAAAGCTCCGCCATCAGGCCTGTAGAGTTCTACGGAAACGGCCTTCCCCGTCCTCGTTTCTTCGATAACCCGAAGTTCAACTCTCACCGCGTCGATCCTCCCCTCTCCGTGCTCGATCCTCTCCTCTCATGGGCCAGAGAGGCCCACTGGTCCATGGGTGGTCTCAACTTCACGCGCCTCCGTCTCCAGGGCCGGATCGAAGGAAACGTCGACAAGCTCCGCGCTCAACTCGAGAAATCTACTCCGACGAAACTCGAATCTGGAAATTACGACGAGAAGAAGAAGAAGAAGAGAAGATCTGATTACGATTCCGATTCAGATTCTCCCCCCGCGGCTCCTGTTGCTGTGAAACGGAGAAGGTACTTAGATCTGAACGATGATGGTGGCGATGAGGAGGAGGTCGGATCGGAAGATGAAGGTGTGGTGGCTAGGATCAGGAGAAAGCTCTCTGATGATTTTGATAGAGTCGCGGGAGAGAGCAAGATCAAAGTTGTTAAATCGAGTGAGAAATCAATTGAATCGGGTTCAGAGGGGAAGAGATCGAAGGAGAAGAAGACACAAAATGTTGAGGAGACGAGTTCAACGAGGACATCTCCAAGATTGGCCAAGCGTAGATCGTCGAATTAGTTTTTTTTTTTTTTCAGTTTACATCTATCTCTGTAGTGGTGTATATAGTTCATGGATGGGACTTAGTTTTTGGATTTCTTATGTGCTTATTAATATGAATCTTCTCTGTATCCTCTATGAACTCATCAAATTAGAATCATATTCTATGACATTGTTCAATCATCAATCAAATTGTTTCTAGAGAACCATAGTATCAAAGTTAGTGTTTGGTCTTTCACAGAGATTATTAAACCGCGAAATGAGCTGACGTAGAATTATGGCTGAGTAATTTTTTTTTTTTCATCTGTGGCAATATGGCAGCAGAGGTGATGCAAGTACTGACCCAGTTGCTCTCCTTCTTAGGATAGTTGGTTAAGTAAATGTTGGTTAAGTAATTACTCGGTTTACTTGTGAATACCGGTCATGTATATAAACATGTAAATGACGTTGTACAGTTAACATTAATGGGAATAACAAACTTTCATCTTTCAATCTCTTCTCTCTCAGCTCATCTTCATCATCTTGAATCTAGCTTGAATCGAATCTTAATACTCCTCTCTATGGCTGAGTAAATCTAAAAGATTACTTATCCTAAAACAAGACTAATCCAAAAATATATATAACATTTTCACTAACCTAAGTTTTCCATTGATTGACTATAACCAGTGGGGTTTAGATGGTTATATAATAAGTGCAATCGGGTCCAAAACACGTATTATTACTCAAAAGCTGTAACACAGACATAAAACAGAGTGACCGAAAAAAAAAAAGAAATCCCGACCAACCTCAGCCTGTGACATTCCAGTAACCGAACTTTCTTAGTTTTTCACCATGGATAGATGAAGAAACAAAACAGAAACAGAGCTTTCTGATTCAGATGCAAATCAAAAAGAAACAACCACGAACCAAAGAGAAACGAACAACAAACTACGAAAGTTACGATCTGACTTCGAAACAGATGAACCACTCAACTTCGATAAAGGAACGAACTGCAAATATGCAGAGAAAAGAAGTTGCGTATATTCATTGAGGAAGAAGAGAATATACTGTTACAATGAAAGCCCAAAAGAGTAGAAAAAGGCAATATACAGTAAAAGGAAATACAAACAGAATATGAAACAATACTATTTCACAATAGATATACATCAAAATCCAACAAGAGAACCAAAATCTTGTTAAACTAAGGACAAGAGGAGGAACAGTAAGAGTTGAAGAAGACAGAGTAAACAAGAAGAGCACAGAGAAGAGCCACAAAATTTCCTTTAAGTAGAGCCTTAAACACAATCACAAGGATCTCTCTCGTCAGTTTCCTTCCTTCGGCTTCAACCACCACTCTCCTACTCGATTTCCCTGTCAACACCATCAAAACCACCATTGATATACATATCACAACGCTGGCCCGCACAGCTATGAAAAGCTCCGCCGCCATCGACAGAACTCCGAACACTGCTCCAAGAAGCACAGAAGCGAAAACTGCAGGACAACCAGATGATGTCTTGTGGTTCCCTCCGTACCAGTCAACAATCGAGTTCAGCCAGTTCCCCGGAGAAGACAAGAGGGTTGCGTAGGCAACAAGAAACAGACATACCCATGTTCTTCTCTTGCTTATTGCTTCCCAAAATAGCTTGTACGAGGAGTTCATCGTCTCGTCTCCTTTCCTTCCTTGCCTGCCACTTTACACTAGATGTGATGATTCTCTCTGCTGGTAAGAGTTGTGGTGAATAGGTAGTAAAGATCCTCGTCTACCTAGTCTTCTTATCTCTGACTCCTTTTTTTTTATAGGGCGAGTCTTTGCGGGAAGAAACGAGATAAAAGGAAAGTGCCTGGCTGAACGTTCTTTTGTTTTCACTTGAGCCCTTGTTACGTGAAAGACACGCTATTTCTGTTGAGCTCAGCGATTGGGCAGTGTTTGTCACGTGCCTCTGTTTTCCATTTTTTATTTCTTTTTAACAGTTTGGAAAGCTCTGTTTTCCATTTTTTTTAATTCCCTTATTGGATTTTTGACTCATCTACCAAAAAATGCACATTTTCTTGAACAGAGTGGCTATGCATGGAATGTTTTACTATATAGTTTGAACATACATATTGAAGTAAATATGACATGAGACCTACCACGAGGTAATTAGTAGTTACTCCATACTATTAGGGCACTGATGTGATCTCGGAATTAATACTAGGATGCTTACATTAAACGAATAAGTTGACCAATGTGCAATATGTTGAAAGAATCGAATGGAAAAATCTGAAGAAGATGACTGTTTGACTTTTACAGGCTGACTTATAAGCGAAATTTCCATCAGTACTTTCCGTTGGGAAGTAAGTGGGCCTTGATCTGAGTCACTCTCTAATTGAATAACAGATAGAGACAAGTATTGACCCTGTCTCTTCTATAGAGGTTGCTACAGTCTTTTGATGAAATAGATTACCATTTACCAATAAAAAAAAGTCAGCCATACAAATTCAAATCCGTTGTATCAAATTTCTAGAGCTTTGTGAAATACTGATGACAAGAGCTTTGTGAACTATTTTAGAACACCGAACAAAAACAAAAGAGAACCAAAGAGTTGATTCCTCAAATAACAAACACAAAAAAAAAAGAAATACTTACATCTTAGTGATACATGTCTCCATCTAATACGAAGATGAAGTTTGAACAGTGGAACATAATTGGTTTTTGGTTTGGAAAGTGTTGTTTCGTAGATTTTTTTGTCTACCTGCTTTGACCAAAATGCTGACTTGTTCGAAAAAATGTTTTGATTGGATGATTAAATTTTTCCACTAATTGACATGTTATGTCGAATTTGAAAATGCAGAGGTGCCATCATCTGAAAAGACTCTTGTTTAATTATAGTGTTGATTTTCATGGACCAAGTGGCTACATGGATTGTTTTACTATACAGTTTGAACATACATATTGAAGTAAATATGACATGAGACCTACCAAGAATTGTAATTAGTAGTTACTACATACTATTAAGACATTGATGTGATCTCAGAATTAATACTAGGATGCTTACATTAACTGAATAAGTTGAGTAATATGCAAAATGTTGAAAGAATCGAATGGAAAAATCTGAAGAAGATGAATGTTTTGACTTTTACATGCTGGCTTATTTGACCAATAAGATCAACATATCCCATAAATGTGAAGAAGATGAATGTTTTGAGAGAGGCATAAACGAAATTTCCACCATACTTGCCGTTGGGAAGTAATTGGGCCTTGAGTCACACTCTCTAATTGAATAGCAGATAGAGAGACATATAGAGCTGGGAATTTTACTCAAATTCCGTGGTCTTGCCCTGTTTGACCCGCTGTAAGATGGATGCAAAATCGAGCGATTTCAAAAATTTAAATTACGAATACAGGTGTGGGTTAAACTTATTTTAAACGGAGTGAGTGTGGATCAGAATATGAGTCGTGGATGTCTGATAACCTGTAACTATAAAAGAAAAATTCGGAAAATATAAAATATTATAAATATTTATATAATTTAACTATAAATATATTATTTTAGTGTTATTTTTAAAAATAATTATTCTACAATCAAAATAATTATTTTAAAAATCATTAATATTACTTGCTAGTTTAGCTTGTAATCCACACGTTTTGGAGAAACAGATGCAAGTATAATTTTTTTCGTTTGCAGACTATGCGTATCAAATTTTGAATAAAAAATGATTTAATCCACGATGGGGCGGATTAACCCGCAAACCCAACAGATATTGACCCTATAATTTTACTTATCAGGAGAATACTACAAAACAATTTTTAGAGATTTGTCAATGAAATAAACCTGAACAATAGAGAAAAGGTAATATCAGTAACTTTACAATTAATAGAGCATCGTATCTTTGTTTCTGAGAGAAAAATTGTTGTGACTGACTGGTAAAGATCAGGCCTCAACGCCAGTTTTCAGTAACTTTGAATTGCGTAAGAACTACATAGATGGTATAGATGGAGAACCAACAATTTATTTTTATCACTCAAATCCGTAACATCTTTAGTCTTGAAGGAAGTGGTGCAGCCGTGTAGAGACACTTACGGCCATCATAAACAGGCTTCTTCTAGGCCAAAATTGTCACCTGGTCTTTCTTCACCTTCTTCAACATAACCATTTGACTGATTAAAACTCGTTAGCAAACATTAAAACAAATATCAACCCGACAAGTCGCATCGGTGAAGCAACAACAACACTATGAGACAAAATAAGTCAGAAATGCAAATACCAAAAAAAAAAAAAAACAGATTGATTGTGTCCCTTTTACGACTACGGAGACCATGAAAAATAAAGCTAGCTAAAATTATAGATAGTGTCACCACAGAATTCGAAGATGCTAAGGTGTCATCACATGGATAGATAATTGTAGTGTTGATTTTCAATTTTTTTTTCTTAATTTAACCTTTAAAAATAATTAGACTAATAGTAATATCTGGCAGCAATGACGCACACCGGATATTATTAGACCACTTGCAACGGGGGTCCGTGAGGGGTTCGAAGCCCGAATCCGTCCCTTTTTTTTTAATTAAATAATGGGTTTTGGGCCGATTGAGCGAAGGAGCAGTACGGACAAGTCCGTGAATAAGGGCTTGACGGATCGGGTCCGTGGTGCACGTGGCGGCTTTCTCAAACGAGAATCTATTTTCCTTCGGAGAGGAAAAAAATCATTTGCGATTAAACCCAAAAAAAAAACGAGAGCTCGAGACGAAACGCGATTCGTCTCCGTCGTCGATCCTCCTCTTCCGTCCGATTGAGAGGTAAATTCGATTCTTCTCTGGTAGATTTAAGGTTAGGATAGGTTGTTCATCTCGTCTCCCTCTATGATTCGTTTTATCGTTGCTTCAATTTGGGAATTTTTTAGATTTAGAGTTTCTAAAAATTTGGGGTTTCGAATTCGTTTTCATTTTGTTTTCAATTGTGGATATTTTGGTTTGTAGTATTTGAATTTGTTTTCGTTTTCAATTTCTTCGATTTAGGGTTTCTTACATTAGGGGTTTTCGTTTTTCAATTTCTTCGATTTAGGGTAACTTCGTAGTTCTCGTCTCCCTCTATGATTCAGATATTTTGGTTTGTAGTATTTGTTTTCGTTTTCGTTTGCGGTTTTTGTTTTCTCTGATTCGTTTTTGTTAAACAATTTCGAAAAGGATCTAACTTGGATACTCTAGTTTATCTTCTTCGATTTGATAAACTTGGATACTTGGTTTTTCAATTTCTTATATTTCTGTTCCTTGATTGATTGATTTCAGGTTAAGCTTCAATGGGACAACTTTATTCCTACACACAGCCTTCTTCTTCATCATCATCACTTGACATGACGTCTCTTCTCGAAGCCGAAGCTCAACTCTACAAGGATGAAGGTGTGAGTACATACACGCCTGAAGTGCACGTGGTTGAAGGTGATGATGGAATGCCGACGAGCTGCTACTGGGATGTTGCCGATACGGAGGAGCTTGGTGACTTTCAGAGACAGCTAAGGATGGTGAAGGAGCAAGTATTCGAGCTTGACCAGAAGCTGGTGCAACTTCAGAAGATCGTCTGTAAGAAGAATGCAGAGAATGCAGCGGTTGGTGATGGCTTTGGAAAGGTCGTGATGTTTGTTGTCTCTGCATTACTGTTTGTTGGTTGGGCGGTAATGTTTCATGCTGGTAAGTTCTATATTGTGCTTGTGGTTGGGGCTTATTGTAATTTGTAAAACGTTTGACTGTTTGATCTTATCTTTTTGCAGGCAGAGCTTCGAAGTAATAACACGGAGGGTCTCTAACCACTTACGTAGATGTATAATTAAGGTAACTTAGCTTCGTCTCTTTTTGTTTGAATTTAGAGAACCTGGTTTGATATGTTAGGTTGATTGGTTAGAGATTGGTTTGGTTTGATTGTTACTTTGCTTAGTTTGATTAGAACGGGCTTTGATTTGGTCGAATAGCAATGTTAAATGCTAGTTTGCTTTTTACCTTCCTTGTACCTCTGATTTGATGGTTTTAAATGGTTGAGAACGTATTAAATGTTTTTTGTACCTTCCTAACTGCACGGATTAAATGTTCTTTAGGTAAACCTTCTACTTAAGGCTCTCTGTGTTGCTATTAGAGCGACACAGAACATTCAGAAAACAATGGCTAATCAAAACTACCATACCAATCTCTTGTTTAGTCAGTCTCAAATTCCAGTGGACCTTGAGTCACCCGAAACTTTTTGGTTCGGTACCCAAGGTCCTAGTCCCACTGAGCCAGTAGTCGAGTCTAGTGGGGTGTCTAGTGGGGTGTCTAGTGGTAGGAGGATGTGGTCTCCGAAGGAGGATAAGATCCTTATTGGTGCTTGGCTTAACACCAGTAAGGATCCAGTCGTATGCAATGAGCAGAAAGCTACTGCTTTCTGGAAGCGGATTGTAGATTACTACAATGCAAGCCCTCTGCTCGTTGGGACAGTACCGAGAGAGCTGACCTCTTGCAAGCAGAGGTGGGGTAGGATCAACACTGACGTCTCCAAGTTCGCTGGATGCTATGACGCGGCTCTGAGGGAGCAGAGAAGTGGCCAGAACGAAGATGATGTTCTGAAAGCTGCCATAGATATCTTCATCGCTCGTTACGATTTTAAGTTCTCCATGGATCACTGCTGGAGGGAGCTGAGGTATGACCAGAAATGGTGCTCTATGTATATTTTTAAAAAAATATATTATTTTATTGTTAAGGACTCCGTCTTCGGGATCACCGTTGGACGAGTTTTTAAGGATCGAATCCTTCACTATTCAAAAAAAAAAAAGATATTATAAAACTCTCAAGGATTCCATGGTGAGGTTCACCATTACAAATGCTCTTATGACGTACTTTGTCGCCGTTTTGTTCATTCAACGTTCAAATTCTCGTTTACGTGTAATCATTCAAATTTAATATTATTTTGACTTTGGCTTTTCCTCTAAAATGGAATCGTCGAGTTGTAGACAAATTATTTGAATTATTGGTGTTCTTTGACGACAATAATCAAACACAAATCTCTTTTTGAGTTCTGACCAGACAACTTCAACTTCAACTTCCTCATCATTCCACGCAACATCTCTCTCTCGCTCTCTGATCCAGATCCTGCAACCATGTTCTCCAAAGCCTCCATCTTTCTATTTTTCGCCACATCCCAATTACTATTCCGACCAATCTCATGCATCGATTTCGTCTACAACTCCAACTTCACCACCACCAACACACTCCTCGTCGGCTCCGCCACCGTCGTCTCCCCGCCGTCGATCTTGACCCTCACCAACGAAACCACTTCCACCATCGGACGCGGTCTCTACCCTTCAAGAATCCCCGCCTCTTCCTCCTCCTCCTCCTCACCTCTCCCTTTCGCCACGTCGTTCATCTTCTCCATGTCTCCCTACAGAAACAGACTCCCCGGCCACGGCTTCGCCTTCGTCTTCCTCCCTTCCTCCGACACATCCGCCGCGGAGTCAGCTCAGCACCTCGGCCTCCTCAACCTGACCAACAACGGCGACCCGAGCAACCGCATCTTCGGAGTCGAGTTCGACGTCTTCTCCAACCAAGAGTTCACCGACATCAACGACAACCACGTCGGCGTCGACGTCAACTCCTTAACTTCAGTCTCATCTTCAGTCGCCGGTTTCTACAGAGACGGTAGTCAGTTCACGGAGTTACGGCTCAACAGTGGAGATAACTACCAGGCCTGGATCGAGTTTAACGGCTCGGCGATCAACGTCACGATGGCTAGAGCCGGCTCCTTGAAACCCGTGAGACCTCTCATAAGCGTTCCTCTGAACCTCACTGGAGTTTTACTCGGTGACATGTTCGTGGGGTTCACTGCAGCCACGGGACTACTAGTGCAGAGTCATAGGATCCTCTCGTGGAGCTTCAGCAACTCTAACTTCTCCTTAGCCGATGGTTTAGTCACTAGGAACCTTCCTTCGTTTAAATTACGAGACGACTCTGTTTTGAGCTCCAAAGGGTTCATCGCTGGGGTCTCTGTTGGTGCCGTTGTGCTACTAGTTTGCGTTATTGGGGTTGTTTTCTATGCTGTGAGGCGGAGAAGACGACTGAGACTAGAGGAAGATGATGTTGAAGATTGGGAGACAGAGTATTGGCCGCATAGAGTGCAATACAGAAACGTTTTGGAAGCGACGAAAGGGTTCGCGGAAGAGAATATGATCGGATACGGAGGGAACTCGAAGGTGTATAGAGGAGTGTTGGAAGGCAAAGAAGTGGCGGTGAAGAGGATTACGATAAGCCCTCGAGAGGGCGTGGCTGGGACGAGCGAGTTCTTGGCCGAGGTCTCGAGCTTAGGGAGGTTAAGACATAAGAATATAGTGGGACTAAGAGGTTGGTGTAAGAAAGGAGGCGAGTGTCTTGTATTGGTGTATGAGTATATGGAGAACGGGAGTGTAGATAAGAGGTTGTTTGATTGCGATGTGATGTTGGACTGGGAGGAGAGGATGAGAGTGATAAGAGACGTAGCCTCGGGGATGTTGTATCTACACGAAGGGTGGGAGTCAAAGGTGTTGCATAGAGATATTAAGACGAGTAACGTGTTGCTTGACAAGGATATGAACGCTAGGGTAGGTGATTTCGGGTTGGCTAAGTTGCAGAACACTAACAAAGAGATGGTTAGTACCACGCACGTGGTTGGAACAGCGGGTTACATGGCGCCTGAGTTGGTTAAGACAGGGAGAGCATCTGTGGAGACGGATGTGTACAGCTTTGGAGTGTTTGTGTTGGAGGTGGTGTGTGGAAGGAAGCCAATAGAGGAAGGAAGGGAAGGGATAGTGGAGTGGATGTGGGGACTGATGGAGAGAGACCAAGTGGTTGATGGTTTGGACGAGAGGTTGAAGGTAAGAGGAAGGTTTGAGATTAAGGAAGTAGAGATGGTTTTGAGAATAGGACTCTTGTGTGTGCATCCTGATCCGAGGGTGAGGCCGAAGATGAGACAAGTTGTGCATATATTGGAACAAGGGAGGTTGAGTGATGATGAGAGGGAGAGGGAAGGCATGGAAGTGAGCTTGTTGGAGAGGATGAAGAGTTCTTATTTGTTGGGAACTAGTGATGGAAGACAACAACAACATCCCACGTTCTTGGATGTATGGAACTCGTCTTCTCATTCTAATTCCTTTAGGAGTTCTAGTTCTATTTTTCTAGGAAGGTGAAAATCTAGTGTGAGAGTTGCTATATTGTATAGTATTTCTTTACTATAGAGTATATATATATACAGGTTGTGTGATTTGTCTGTGTATAAGATTTGGATGAATTTCAACTATATCTGAAGTAAATTTATTTAGAAACTTTTTAACATTCTTACCCAAAATAAAAAACTATTTAGAAACTTCCATAAACTGTCATTTAATGTGTGTAGTTACAAGGATATTGCGTTTTGCTTGATCAACGAAGCACCAGTGGTCTAGTGGTAGAATAGTACCCTGCCACGGTACAGACCCGGGTTCGATTCCCGGCTGGTGCATATTTTTAACTTTTTATTTTCTTTCAAAATATTTCCTCTTTGGGCCATCGGCGTCTTTGAAATAAGTGGAGATGGTGCAATTGCTAAAATGGTATAGAGAGTGATAATCTCTAATAAGTGGTGCATATTTTTAACTTTTTATCCTATTTATTTTCTTTCAAAATATTTCCTCTCTGGGCCATCGGCGTCTTTGAATTAAGTGGAGATGGTGCAATTGCTAAAATGGTATAGAGAGTGATAATCTCTAATAAGGAAGGAAAAACATAGAAAATGTTCAAACGTAAAATGGCACATTAATATATAAATTCAATTCAATTAATTAATAGTCTCACCAATCAGTCACAACATTATAAACTCCTAGACCATGGAACTTATGACAACCCCGAGAACCAATCCTAAAGAAACCATCTCAGGACCAACCAAACCTGCTGAGTTGCGTGCTTTCGCGGGTCCTGAGTCGGAAAGAGCCACTCCCGGAGAAGGCGCTGGAGATGACAAAGCGACAGGAGACAGAGCCGGTGACGGTGAGGGAGATGACTGACGAGGACTGTGGCTGTGGTGGGCGGTGGACATGACCTTGACGGCTAGCTTCTGGCCTTTGACACAGTTTTCCGAGTTGCCACTGACGAAAAAGAACGGACCAGAGCGGCTAAGCACAAAGAGAGAATCTCCGTCTGAGAGGGAAGTTATGGGGTGAGTCGTGTTGCATTTGTTGTATTCTTCTCCACTCACCTCCAACACTGAATCTTTTCCCTCTGTGTACTTAAAATCTTGCAGATGCACCAGTTGATAATATTATATATCGTACCTTATAATGGGATTATGATACATTAATGTGTATTATATCTAGTAGAGTTGAGCGAGAGGGAGACTTACAAAGAGTGTCGTTGACTTGAAACCGGTTTCGGTGAGACCAATGAGAATAATCCTCGGAAGGAGTAAGAACCCAACCATCCTTCCCACCTACATAGAACTTGTAACCATTTGATAATCCTAATGCAAACACCAAACCACTTAACATCACAGTCATCAAGTAAGCACCAAAGCTTTTGACCAAACCCATCTTTCCAAATCTTTTAACTAAACCTCAAGTATTCGCTCTCTTGAACTCTGTGTTTGCTCTTGCCTCTTGGGTGCTTGCATGTATGTGTATTTATGGTGGAAGTAGAGAAGTAATAGCCGTTAGGTGAAGCGTTTGGCTGCATGGATTCTCTAGAGAATGTGCAAACTAATTTGAAGCGTTTTGGTTTTGCTTCTCTTCTTTTTTACACGTTTCGACATGCAATGGACTTAACGGCTATCTTCTTTTCACTTTCTTTTATATACTCCCTAGCAAAGCACAAACAGCCTTTTTTTTTCACCTGATGCTCCGATTTATTAGTCATTTAACTAAATACTGAAATTTATTTTTCTAAACTTGTTTTTATGTGGAAGCTCTTTAGTGCAATTATTTTATTAAAAGTTCATTAATGTTTTTAACTGTATATTTGATTCAATACAAAATATTATTTTATTTATAATTATGCAGATTTATAGATATTTCAATAACATTTTAATATAGTCCATATAAATCTATGTATATTCACCTAAATAACTTTTTTTTGTAACACTCACCTAAATAACTTAAAGTAAAATTACCGGTTGTATATGATAGCTTTCATAATTTCTAGTAGGATCGATACTGAATCAGATATTAAAAAACTTATTATCATATTTTTACACACACAGAGAAACCTTAAGTACTAATCCTCCACAGAAAAATGTACTACAAGCTAGCTAAAAGGAGTTCAATAAAATAAATTAAAAATTGGATCGACAAACTATCTTCTTATGTAACTACCGTATAGCATATTAGATGTCTCTCAAATTATAATCTTGTTCTCTATATCTCCGAAACAATAGTTTTAGATTTACTTCTCATAATTTTAAAGTTTAAAATCTAAAAACCCATATATAAACCATGATCAATTGGTTTATTATCTTTAAATTAAATTATAAACTATTTTACATTGACATTTAACCAAATTAAAATCCAGAATTAGATTTATTTATGAGTCTAATTCAGATCATTTTCATTCAGAAACTTTTTTTATAGATTTAATCTGGTCTTAATTTTAGTTAAATGTTAATTTAAAATGGTTTACATAAAAAATAATTATAATTATGGTTTACGAGTTTTTAGATTCCAAACTTTAAAACATGAAGATATAAGTTTCAAACTATAGAAAATTAAAATATGAACTATTATTTTATTTGTTTTGCGGATATATATAGAACGATGTAATAGTTCAGAAAATATCTAATACTATATTAGTTTTTGTGGGGAAATAGCTGGACCGGAAAATTTTAGTTGGATTAAGTTTTAGTTGGATTTTTCAGATGGATCAAGTAATGTTATAAGAAAAGCTTTACACAATTTTCTCCTCTACATCTAAAGCCCAGATAGTTGAACAAAACTTAAATAAGTTTGATTTTCTACAAGTAGATATGCGTTCTGTATTAGGCCTAGTTCCTATAATAGGAAAAGCTTAATCAGGCTCAGATTAATACAAACTTTATGGTCGGTTGTTAAATGTGAAATCGAGTTACCATTTCTAGGCATGTTTTAACTTAAAACATAAGCAACATTAATCTTCGTCAACTAAAAATGTTTATGGGGGAAATAACAAGTTTCTAAGGCGTAAGAAAGACCTGAATGCGAGATTTCAACAAAGAAAAAGAAAACAAAAATTAAATTAATTAAAAAACTTATAGAGAAGAGTTGATTGCGTTAGCCTCTCCCTTATCCTCTCGAAACTCTCTTCTTCAACTTACGACCGCAAATCTTTGTATCTCCGGTGACCGGCGCGTGGCGGCTCTGTTAGCGCCACCGTCGGTCCCGTTAGTTTCCTTTTCCTTGTCTTGTGTAGATCTCTTGTGTAATTTCTCTTAGGGCTTGTTTCTGGTTAAGCGGAAGAAGTTGTATCGAGGAGCTCGTGTAGGGTCATGGTCTCTGTGGAGGTCGTGTGGCTAGTTGGTCAAATCAACCGCCGGTGAAGCTTGGTGGTTCCCTTTCGAGTTGTCTCTCTGGTCCCTTCCTTTTGTGGATTGAAGATACGAGTGGTCTTTACCGTTTTGTTTTAGTGGCAATGTTGGGTTTGTTTGTTGATGTAGGTCTTTATGGTTGTTGTCGTATGTCTAGCATCAGTTTGCTTGTGGTGGGTTAAGCTTGGTTTTCGATGTCTCTATTCTTGGGGTTAACAATTGACTTAGCAGTTTGTGTTTCAAGTGGTGCTGGGTACAGTGAGTGCTTCTCTTCGTTTCTTTTGCCGTGAGTGAGTGACTCAGGAGAGTTCCGATGGGCAAGGCTTCAGTTTCGTGTGGTTTTAGCAGGACTTCTATTCAGGGTAAGTGGGCGCTAGTGAGTGCGTCGCATCCGTATCCGAAGGTGGTGTGGACCGTGTAACGGTCTTTCTTGTCGGGTTATGAAGTCTTGAAGTTCTTGGACGTTATCGTGTGACAGGCTGGTGCTGCAACGATAGGTCGCGGTGTATTGGGTTCTAGAGGTGGAGGTTATCGGGTGGCAATCTTTGGTATGCAGCGATAATTCCCGTTCATTGGCATCCGCTAAGTTTTTAAATCTGCTGAGTCGATTGCTTAATATCCTAGTGTAGTTGTTAATCGCTTTCCTTTGCTTAGTTGTAGATCAAGTTTTTATGTCATATTTATGTAAGTCACCCCTGCGTGGGTTCTAGCTGCCGCCTCCTGTGGGCTCTTGTTTCTGGGGAATGTTCGATTTTCCCCCAGCTCTTGTACTACAACTAGTATTTTCCTATGGAATGAATTTCAATTTGAGAAAAAAAAAAAAAAGAAGAGTTGATTGCGAGGCTTCAACGACCGCAGAACAAATTGGCAGATACAAAATCTTCAATCTCGTCTCCTTTACCTTCTTCTCATACCATCTTCTTCTTCCTTCCTTCAGTTTCGATTGACTTCACTCGAATCAAAAAACCCTCTTCTCCTATGTTGGATTGTGTTCATCAGTGACGTGGGTTCGGAGAATTAGCCTCGAATCAACTCTGGGTATTGTTTTAGAATTAGGGGTTGGATCATAAAAATCGGAGCTTGGGGGCTGTGATATGAAGAAGCGTCAACATTTGGGGGTTTTGGGATTAGGGTTCGTCGAATTTCAGATCATCTTCTGCTTATCGATTTGGTTGGCGTTTCCGCAGCAAGCGGCGGGGCTTAGACCCATCAGGGAGAAAGCTCGAACATGGAGCGACGAGGTTTGTGTACTCGAAAGTTTCTTCCTTTCGATGTTTCCCTGGAAAAAAGTTTGATGCTTTATGTCGCTGTATAGCTTAATGATCTGTCCTAGCTACAAATCTATACCAGTGTGAGATTGTATTTGCTTATAATGATAGAGATGTTGGGATGATCGGGTTCTAATGATTATTGCAAGGTTGACCATTTTGAAATGAAAATCTAGGAGTAGAGTAGCTTTGTTCTGACTTTCATCTTTTGATTGAGAAAAATCTGAGATGGTTTAAAACTATCTAGTGTAGCTTGATTGAGCTTGTCATCAGTATGCAAGCTTTCTTCACCCTCTGAATACTCTGAAATGGAGGAGAATAATTCTGTATTTAACGTGGTGTGATGCTACTAGCTAGTTTTTGCAGAAGTAGTAGTACTCATGGTAGTTGAGCATCTTGGATAAGATTTGCGGTTTGAGTTTGTATTGCTAGAGGATTTTAGCAGAATGTGTAATAGTGACGTTAGATTAACCAGGCGATGTCTGTGGTTAATGGTTTGATTCGTGAGATTTTGGTGATCTTGTAGTGGCTCTTTGGTAAAAAACAAGTATCTGAAGCTGGACGGTTTTCCGCATGGAACATAACAGGAACATATAGAGGTTTGTGGCATGTCTTTCTTCGTTTTTCCTATTTCTTGCCACTTCAGGATTTTCTATGACATGCTCATGTAGAGATTGTCCTGAACCCCTCTTATGCGTTGTGGGTACTGCTTTATGTTTTGGACTACTTATCAAATATCATTTTACAGGAAATTGGAAGTTTCTGGATTCGTTAAATAGCTCTTCGAAGTTTCAAGATTTCCAGAAATCGAATGGTAATTCTGTGATTGAGTTAGTGGCTGTTCCAACAAAGATCACCGGTGTGCACTATGTTCAGGTGAAAATTTAAGCTTATAAAGTATGTATTGTAGGATCATCCTTGATTATAGCATGCAACATTTGACTTGTAAAAATGGTGATTGGAACAGGGTGTAGTTGTTTTCCATGACGTATTTGACAATGAACAAAATTTGGGGGGTGCCCAAATAAGTCTGGAAGGTGTATATATATGGCCCTTTAGACAACTCCGCCTCGTGGCTAACAGGTATTAACGTTTGATTTACCTAATAGCTTTTAATGTTTTCTTGTTATTGTTGAATCTTTAACTCCAAGGTCGTGGCATTACTTGAACCTAAACAGTGGCAAGGAGAGTGATTCAGGGCAAGATGAGAATAATCTTCTCTCAAATCCGTATCATCTGGTAATGTTTAAGACTCTTCTTGTTTGACCCGCTTTGGCAATGATAGTGCTTTGATCTGGTGGTGGCTCGTTTGTTGAGATAAAATGTTCGAAGAGCTTACTAAGGTCACTGTTGTACAGCTCGGAATATTTTCCTCTCAAGTGTTTCAAGAATCTGCCAGAGACAGAATACTGCAACGGAAGATTTGTAAGCAGTAGCTGAACTCTTTTCCTTACAGTTTACTTTTTTCCAGCGACCCTGATCTTCAATTCTCTTTGTACTTCAGCGCCAAGAAATGAGATGGATAAGCACTGTAACATTGAGATAGCAGCTCAGATATCCCGTGTGGCTTCTAGTGAAAGCAGTATGCATTCTAACTTTAAAACATTGAGGTTGTCATGGCGTAGTCTTTGTCTCTTTAGTCACATTTAAACGTACTTTGATTAGATGGAGACAAAAACTATTATCACATGGAAGGATTGATGGAAAGTCCTGGGGTAGGCGATGACGGAGATTGTTTCTCGCCTTTGTTCCTGAACGCGACTTCTTTGAATGTCGAAGTCTACTATAACAAAGCTGTGAACTATACACTGATGGTCACTTTTGTATCCTTTGCTCAAAAGTCGTAATAGAATATGCTGAGAACTTGTGCAGTTTTAGCGTGTTCCTTAACTTTTCTGTTGCACTTAGGTCTCTTTCCTTCAGGTTCTTCTGTTGATCCGGCAAATGGAGCACGGTAACACACAATCTGTAAGATACTGCCTAGATGGTCGAATATGGTTATTAGTGCGTAGAATGAGTAAAAAATGCTAACTTATGGAAGTTCTCGTATGGAAGGGTGCTGCCAAGGTATCTATTGTAATGATCGGACATCAAGCAATCATGGATGCTTATTTATGCCTTATACATCTCACTGCCGGGATATTAGTTGGTATGTAACATGATTGATCCTTGCTACATGACATTGACATGACATTGCAATGTTTTCTCAAACTTTATTGCAACTTTCTCCTCATGCAGAATCTCTATTTAATGCATTTGCAACCGCTGCGTTCTTCAAATTCGTAGTCTTCTCGATTTTTGAGATGAGATATCTTCTGGCCATATGGAAAGCAACCAGGCCTTCCAACAGCGGAGAAGGTTGGGAAACAATGAGGCGTGAGCTCTCCTTTCTCTACAGCCGTTTCTGTGAGTATTTAGTTCTTTGGTGTTTTGTTTATCCGATTCAAGCTTCAAACTCTTTTCCTACTGTTCTTTTATGATATTAATCATATGGCTGCTTGATTACATTCACTTAACAGATGGGATCCTTCTTGGAGGCATATTGATAATGTACGAGTTCCACAACCACATGCGGCCGATTCTTCTTCTCATGTACTCCTTTTGGATACCACAGATAGTCACCAATGTCATCCGAGATTCGAGAAAGCCTCTGCACCCGTACTACATCTTGGGGATGACTGCTACACGTTTAGCTATACCGTTATATGTTTTTGGATGCCCACACAACTTCATGCGTGTGGGGCCTAGCAAGGTCTGGTGCGTGTGCTTGTGCACATTCATGGGGTTGCAAGCTGTCATTCTTCTTCTTCAGCATTACTTTGGTTCACGCTGCTTTGTTCCCCGCCAGGTTTGTTCTCTTACATTCAGTCTTGTAAATTGAACACTAATCTATTTGTTCATCGCATTCACTTATGTGCAGATGCTACCGGAGAAATACAACTACCACAGAAGATTCAATCAGGACGTTAACCGCAACACTGATTGCGTCATCTGCATGACAGCTATCAATCTCAGACAGCGTACCAGTGATTTCATGGTAATAGCTGTTTCTTCACACAGAAACCAACTCTTTAACTTTATTTTCCATCAGTAGAGAGAATCATCATGAGTGTTGCTTGTTGTGAAAACAGGTAACTCCATGTGAACATATCTTCCACACGGGATGCTTACAGAGATGGATGGATATAAAGATGGAATGCCCTACTTGTCGGCGTTCCCTTCCTCCAGCTTAGATGGATGTTTTTCGGTTTGTTAGGATGTACAGACTTCACTCGAGTTTAATTTGCGGGTAACAACTCAAATCGAACTTCCTAAGCTTAAACTTTTCCTTGGAAGTTTTTTTGTTTTGCCTAATAGGTATAATAAGTAGGGTTTTGGCTCTGTCAATTGGCTTGACTTTTGATTTGAGTGTTATGTCAACCGTTTTTTTCTCAGGTCTGTCTGGAATAGTTGTGGGGGTGTTTCACAAAATACGAAGTTAACTGTTGCAAAGTTTCTGAGACAGGTGGGGCTGGGCTCTTTGGTTTTATGTCCTGGGAGATGAAAGCAGAAGAGCAAACACGGAATCTGTAACCGCTAGAAATTGGGAATAGACATTGTGTTCTGTATAAACTGTTTTAGTGTTTACAATCTTAGTGCATATTCTTTCACCCCACAGCTCGATCTTTTAGCACATTTCTTGTTCTTCCATTTTCTTTTGCCGCATAACTAGTAAAAATCCTTATGCTTAAGCTGGACCGGGAGAGGACCTACTAAGAGGCTCTCGCTTAGGTTGAGCTCATAGAGTAACGAGGAAAGATACCGCAGAAACAATTGCTCAAGTAGTGGCATAAGTTCAAAGGAACATGACTCAACTCCTTGTAGCTGTCTGAAGTGGTTAAGTGGAGATCTGACGCTGACACTTGAAGATCAAACCTTAGGTTAAACTTGAACATAACTAACAGTGTTTATCCCAGTGGTTTTCTTGGTATTTTATTATTTGTTGGGAAGAAGTCACCTAACCAACTCAAAGGCTACTACTACTACTACCTCGTCACATCAAAAGAGAGAAAACACAACTTTCACAGAGTACATTCGATAAAACCACACAGATTTATTCACTCGTACACCTCTGAGGACGTTTCTTTCACCATCATTTAGCCACTACCAGAGCCGTACTTCTTGCCGAACACAAGGAGCTGGAGCTTGTCATAACCAGCGAGCACACCAGCCCCTGCAACAGCACGGAGGATGTTGGCACCTGCACCTTTGAAAAGCGACTTGGCCCCTTCTTTCTTGACGATCTGATTAAAGGCCTGAAGAGAGCTCGTATACTTCACTGCTTCGCCTGACGTCATCATCATTCTTCTACGCACCGTGTCTATAGGGTACGACGCCAGCCCAGCCCCAATGGTGATTCCCCATCCCAGCAAGAAACTCGCCAAGAAGTTATCCTATATAAAAACCGACTGTGTAAAGAGTACTAACAAAGAACTCTCAATGTGTTGAAATGAAAAGTTTTAACCTCAAGACCATCGACAAGAACCACAGGCTTCAAGGAATCATACAATCCAAAGTAGAGTCCACGGTACACGATGATTCCAACGCACGAGATGTTGAAACCGCGGTATAGTCCTACAACGCCATCAGAGGCTATAGTCTTCTTGTACACGTCAACTATGCCATTGAACTGCCTCTGACCACCCTTCTTGGCCGCTTTGGCATCGTTGGCTAAACGGGTTCGTGCGTAATCCAAAGAGTAGACAAAAAGAAGAGACGATGCACCAGCTGCACCACCAGAAGCCAAGTTCCCTGCAAACCACTTCCAGTATCCATCTTTGTCTTTCTTGAAGTTGAACAGACGCTTGAAGTAATCTTTGAACGCAAAGTTCAATGCCTGCAGAAACAGAAAGAAACCTTTGCCTAACTCAGTCACAGGGCCATAAATATTTTAAGGTTAATTTTAATTAAAAAAAATTCGACAATATGAAGTCATGCCGCTTATGTATAATAGTTTCGGCTGTAATAGCCTATAGCCCCCAAAATTTTAAGAATAATTTACATAAAAGTTCCCAAATTTCAAATTTTTTTTATTAAAATCTTGTTAAATTGTTTATAGCTTTCAAAATCTCAGGAAGGCCACTCAGCACAACCATCTAAACATGTATATACAAGAACCAAACTTAAGAAGCTTAACCTGAGTGGGGAAGTATCTGAGAACATTTGCTGTGTTGCCTCTCCAAAGAGCAAGCACGCCTTCATCTTTGACTGTCCGGGTAAAACAGTCAGTAATTCCTTTGTACGGTTCAGAGAGACGCCCGGCTCTGATCATTTCATCTTGGTTCTGAATCAAGAGCTTCACACGCTCTATTGGAGCTGCTGCTGTCTTTGAAACAGCAGCCGAGACTCCTCCCATGAGGAAATCGATCAAGAAACCAGTGCTGGTTTTCTCCGTAGGTGCTTGAGCGAGCACGGGAATTGAACCACGCGGTAAAATAGAAGTGTCATGATTAGTTGATTGCAGTAGACTCTGCAAACCTCCGTTGACATAAGCACCAGAGACGCTGTGATTACGAGTTTGCACACTCGGAGAGAGTCTACTAGTGAAGAAGGATTGTCCATGAAGCTTCTGAAACACCGATGGATGCCTTTGTTCATTCATAGTTTCCATGCAAAAGATGATCTGCAACATATAAGATCGGGAACACACTTAGAAACCTACATGCAAGCTCCTCAAACGAGATGATTCTTGGCCAATATCAAGAAACGGGCCGAAAAGAATTCAAGAGCAGCAAGAACAATCATAGAGAGAAAAGAATTGAAGTAAGAGAAGTGTGAATGATAAAGCTAAGAACATAGGTGGAGAGCCTAGAGGAATCCGTGGAAGCTTACCGAAGATTTCTTTCTCTACGAAGCGGCAAATGCTAACTGCTTTCCTTTGACTCGTGTCCTTCTGGGCCCATTTTAAAGCCCTCAACGTTATTTTATATTATCTCATCCTTTTTATTGTTTATCTTAGGTTTTATTGAATTGAGATATGGTTTAGTCAAAAGAACGATGACATAACCAAACGTATATATATAGGCCAAACATATCTGAAGCGAATAGCGATTACATGAACACAGAAACAACAAAACACCTGAAACAAACAACGAGAAAACAGAACACAAACTAATAAAACGCTAATTAAATAGAACGCAACCATTAGCTAGTATAAGTTTGATAATCATTACATTAAATATCTTCAAGGATTGGGAATCTGTTGTGTCTCCTCGTATTACTTCTAATTTACTTGAGCCACCAGAACACAAGACTCATGTAAACTTCATTATTCATTGATATGAGATTAATGACATTGTCAAAACTGATGTCTCTAAATATTTTGATGTTGTAGTTGTGACTTGTGAGAGATAAAACCCACGATCAAGATTTTGCAGATTAATTGTTAGGTTTAGGAAAACTGTAAAAAAAATGATCGATGTGAATAGATTTCTAGTAGATAGTTTGTTCCAACTACATTTATGATTGAAAATGAATATGAAAATTATATTTAAAAAAACAATGTCAAAAGATAATACAATTCAAAAAGTGTCTTAACTTTTCTTTAGTGAAATCATAGTGTTTATGACTTTAGTGAAATCATAGTTTAAATTTTGTCAAATTATTTCATGTCGAATAAATTTTTACTAAGTTACAAAAAAAAGAATAAATTTTTACTGGACCAAAATGTTGTGTTTATTGATAATAAATCAAACTCTACCGTGGATATGTAATGAAAATGTGATAGAAAAACATCAAACCAGAACACGACACATGGCAACCTCACTATACCGTAAAGCAGGTGATTAACACACTCGTCCGTTTTGAGAGAGAGAGAGTGATTAAAGAGCATCATCGTCTTCCTTTATAAACCTTACCATTAGGGTTAGTGAGATTCTGTAAACCTCAGAGAGCGATGGCGACTACAGGAAACGCATCCGTTGCAACGGGAACGTCGTCGTCGACGAAGAGGAAACCGGTGTTTGTGAAAGTGGAACAGCTAAAGCCTGGAACGACCGGTCACACATTGACTGTCAAGGTCGTTGACGCGAATCCGGTGGTTCCGGTTACCCGGAAGGCTCGTCCTGGGACTTCTATGATGAGTCGTCCGTCTCAGCCTAGTCGAATCGCTGAGTGTCTCATTGGAGACGAGACCGGATGTATTCTCTTCACTGCTCGTAACGACCAAGGTAAGTTAGTTAAACTCAAATTATTTTCTTTTTGCTGTAGAAATGCTATCGTCATGTTATTAAAGTCTGATCCTTTATATGTTCTGTTCTCAGACAATAAACTGGTTATGTGTCTATCTATGTACATGATCTGGAACGGTTACAAAAAGTTTTGTCTTGTCTGAAAATGGAGATTGAACACTGTGGAAACCTGCTTGTTCAGTAATATATTTGTCCCATTTGGTGGACTTGGAGTTTGTATAAATATCTTTCCTGCAAAATTTGGGTGGAGTTTGTATACTGTATACTACATCAGTCCATCTTGCCATTTGTAATGGTGAAACGTGCTTACTCACACTCTTTCTGTTGCTCTAATATGTAGAAATTGTAGAAATTGAATCATTTTGTTGATAAAGTCTGATCCTTTGTATGGTCTATTGTTATATCTCCGAAAAGTTCTGTTATCAGACAATAAAAGAGATAATGTGTCTATGTTATGTTCTGGAACATGTTAGAATAAGCTATATTGTCTGAAATGGAAATATAGTTACTGTGGAAAACCTGCTTATTCAAATAATGTATACCTCACATGTTACCATTGGTAATGCTTAAACTTGCTTGGTCAGTTGTTGAGTTCTATGTTGAGTTAAATGTAATCTCTTCACTGCTCTTAAGCTGTTGAAATGGTAGCCTCATGTTGATAAGGAGAGTTTGTTACATCTCCGTCAATTTATATTGACAGACACTAAACTTGTCAATGTGTCTATGTCTTGTTCTGGAGAAGCTATCTTGTCTGAAAATGGAAATGGAGTTACTGTGGAAATCTACTGTCTGTGCAATTTAGTGGACTTGAAGTTTGTATAATATCTTTCCTGTAAAATTTGAGTGGAGTTGTTTAAAGTATACTTCATCTTCTCACTGGTAATGGTGAAACTTGCTTGGTCAGCTGTTAAGCTATATGTTGAGTTAAATGTTCTACATAGTATTGCAATCGCTCTGGCTAGTGATTGGATTGATTTGTTTATTTTTTGTTGTTGTTGGTGTGTGCATAGTTGATCTTATGAAGCCAGGGGAAACGGTGATACTGCGCAATTCGAGGATAGACATGTACAAGGGTACAATGAGGCTAGGGGTTGATAAATGGGGGCGCATCGAAGCAACTGAACCAGCGTCTTTCACTGTCAAAGAGGATAACAATCTGTCTCTGGTTGAATACGAACTGATTAACGTTAACGATCAGTGATCTTTTTTTAGTATGTTTATGGAAAGTTAACCCCTGAGAGTGTGTTTGGTTCTGATTCTTGTACGGTGAAGGTCGTTGTTTTAGATGATGAAGATTTGTGAGTGGTTCTTGTAGAATTTCCCTAAAACATGAAACATGAGTATTAATGCAACTGCTCCTTTTAATCTTTTAATCTACCTCTTTGTATGGTAGATTTCCCTGCTGGGCCCTCCATTGTATGGAAAGATTCACAGATCGATCATAAGTTGAAAGGATATAGCTTGCTTAGAATTCTACTCAACCTAATGTGTTTAAGCTATTAACTGAACATGGTGCATCAATCAAGTAAACACCATATAGTTTCAGAATGTCTTTGGTTCCTTTTCCAGGGGCCATTTTCTCATGGTTTTAAACATGGACAAAACAAGTGCGGGTGATACTAACCTACATACATAGAAGCTGGAGGATTCCTTTGGGATAGTTTGGGCTTTGCAAATATCTTAAGAACATAGTCAAAGATGAGGTTGCAGACAAACCCTGGAATTAGTTCTAGGAAATGATGGAGACGATATGGGCCCATAACAATATCATCTTTAAATGGGATCAACCTAACTACCTAAGTTTTATGGGTCGTATACATAGCATAAATTCTATAAACTAATGTTTGTTAAATTAATATCTCAGTTAATAAAATATTTGGATTTAGAATTATTAATTTAAACTAAATAATTTTTGTAAATATTATTTTATCAAATGATTTATCATGGATTTAACTTTATTAATTTACAGAGGTTTTACTGTATAATATTTACAAATATTACATATTTTTTAACTAGAATTGTTTTCACCATTTTAATGTAAAAATAACTCGTTTAATGAATTTATTTATTTAAAAATAGTGAATAATATTAAAGTCAAGAACTAATATGTTCAATTTTAGCATTCTTTGATTTACCGGCAAGAAGTTCATTTTTTAAAAATTGTTATACAAAAATAAAAATAAAATAGCTTTGAAAAAATCTTTGCGGCGTCGGACTTTTACTAGTTTGGTGTTGATTTGCGTAGTTGATCAACATTTGGTAGCAGTAGTAGCACAAGCAGGTCCCTTGGACAAGTCAAACTCTCACGTTTTGAAATATCAAGCTTTCTTTAAATCAACAGTCTTAGATGCACACACTTTCTAAGAGAGTGAAATTAAAAATAACACTCTTTGAATATCTATATATATATGCTTATGTGACTCCATGCAAACCACATGAGATTACAGTATTTTAAACATGAAAACCACCTACCAAACACTTCTTTGTTTATCTGTATCCGTGTACAATCTCACTAAACTAACTACTATACCTAATTGCACAATGCAAACGTAATTTTATCTCAAACTTCCACCTACTTACATCGGCAGTGTGCTGTTTTTTCAATCCCCCCCCCCCAACCTAAACCGGTAAGAGAGTTATTTCGGTAAAACTGCGAATCAGTCCTCTTGCGGTACTATGATTTGTCAAATCGTGACTTACGCGTTGGGTTTCAAAACTCAAACATTGACTTTTCAGAACAAAAGTAAACTACTTTGTGCTTTCTTTTGTGATATAAATGTGCAAAATCATCGGCATTGAAATGCTTTGATGGTATGTAATTTGTTTATAAACTTGAAAACATATAATAGTATTTAGATGATCTATAGTATAAAATCACAATTGCTCAAAAATAAAATAAAAGTTTGTATTTGTCTCCTTATAAAAGAAACAAAAACTTAACTAAAAGCATGTGTATAATGTATGTGATGATAATTGCATGTTAGATGTTAGCTTTGATAACTGGTTTTACAGATTAATAGCCGCGTAAAATAAACCCCTATGTTTTAAACAAAATGAATGATACAAGTGTGGGTTATAAGCGTAATTTCATACTTCTTAAAAGTGTTGTAGAGCGACCGGTTCAAGTCAGAATAATTGGTCAACACGCCAACTCGTGAGATGGCGCCAAGAAAATCCGACCAAAGTGATGAACTCTTGAGACATGACCAGTTCCTCGTAACTGAGTGTCTATATATTACACATAGTCCCTCTCCATTACCCATCATAACCATAACTCCTAATTTTCTTTCTTAACACAACGCAAGAAAATAACTTTCTTTCCCGGAAATAATAATCTATTACCTGATTATTTCGAAGCTCTTGTTTCTCTTGTTGTCGGTGCAACATAAAATGAGGAGGGCTAGTTGGTCTACAATTTTGATCATGGTGGTCGTGGCGTTGTTGGTGGTAGAACACGGGGTGGTTCCAGCCGCGGCGGGGAGAGTATTAACGGAGAAGTTAGGAGGCGGAAGAGCGACGATGATGAGGGTGGAGATGATGAAATCGACGGTGGATTTTTGGTTTCAGCGTTTGGCTTCGGGTCCGAGTCCAAGAGGCCGCGGCCATTAAATAACTCAAGCTCCCTTTATTCCGAGTGAAAGGAGATTTAATTTTTGTTATATATGCATACCAAAACAAACGGTCAATAACTGTATTCCATTCATTTATTTGTTTGTTTTCTTTTTTTTTTGGGTCATTTGTTTGTTTTCTATTAAGCAAATCAATATATACATTGCTTTGCTTTAATTTCAATAAGATTTCATCCTCTTGCTTTTAGCAGAAAATTATTTTGTGGTTAAGATAATACAACTACAAAAATGTTGTAAACGAGTGAGTCGTGCAGGCCATAAAATGTTAAGAAGAGTTCAAAAACAATTATTCTTAATACTGTTCTTCGTGTTGAATTCAAAAAGAACTATTCTTAACCTTCTTAACATTTTATTTTGAATTATTTTTGCCAAATCCCTGAAGACAACGAAGAGCCTTTGCATGTCACACTTCGAAATTGGAGTGCGAACAAAGCATGAAACTGAAGTTGCTGGGCGGTAATCTAAAAGCCAACAGCTTATCTTTTTTGTTTTTATCTATTGAGGAAAAAAGTAGAGCGAGTTCAATTTGAGAAGCAGGTTAATTCTTTTTTTTTTTTATCAACTATAGAATGATAAAGTGCGTAATAAGCGGTTTAGCAAAAGGAATTAGTCAACTAAACCATTTTCTATTCTATTGTGCACATGGAACCATATAAGCTGTTCCTGAGAGTATCCAAATGCTTCGGAACTTCAATCTTCGGATTCACTCTTCTCTGTAGTCTGGATTCTTTTTCAATATGACGAAACCTTCTAGTATGGGAGACAATGGAATGTACCTGTGAATCCCAAAAACAGAGGAGTATTTAGATTCCACAATATGCGTAACAAAGTTTTATTTCGAGTAGAAAAAAACAAACGTACTTGTCGGTTGCGAGTTCGGCTCTCTCCCCAGCAGCAAGTAGAACAGGTGTTTCATATGTTTGGAACCCAGTGATTGTCTTGGGCCGACCTGCCTGTCCAACCACGTCAACCGCTTGTCCTACCCTCACTGGCACCGAGATGGGTTTCAGGTTCTCGTCCACCGTCATCATCATCCTTGGCTACACCCACTCAAACCAGTATCGTATTAGTAGATAAAATATCAAATAATCCATTTGTCAAAAAAGTAATGTACACGGATAGAACATTGCACTTACCTGCATCGCCAAAGCGAGGAAGTAGAGCACAAAATGGTATTTCCCAAGTATGATGGATTTAATGTCAAGGCATGCATGCAACAATGTCACTATACCAGCAAGTGCGGTTCTGCGTACCAAAAAATATAAACAATCATGCTTAGGATTCACAAGGTGGAGCTCTCAAAGGCAAGTGTTCAAAAAATAAATGTGAAGAAAAAACTTACGGGGATAGCAAGAGCCGGTCGGAGTGATAGGGGTTGAGAGTTAAGAGACCCTTTCCCATATGCAACAGTCCTTGAGCAATACGCACCTGCATTGCGACTCAACACAATGAGAACTAGCCTATAAGAGAAGAGAAGGAAAACATAAAATTTAACACATTACACAGAAGAGAAGGCTGGCATCCTTGTCATAAAAGCTGGAAAGGTTTCTAAGCATGCCAGCAATCCTAGCATTGTTGGTTCCAGCGCCGATCAAACCAAGTGAAATAATTGCTGCCTGTAGGAGTCGGATGAATAATCAGAGTCGTCATCCAACGATGCAAATCAAGTCAATGAAAATAAGTACTACACCCTCAACCGTGTGGGTGGCCAAAAGAGAAACTCACCATGGCAACTTCTGAATCTGTGTCATGGCTAAGCCGGCTCAATGTATCCATAACATTCATCTGGAATTATAGAAAAAATCAGAGAGTAACAGGAGAGTATTATAAGCAGAAAAGTAAATAAGTTTGTTTTCTCTATATCGAAAAAGTATATTCACCTTTGGGTTTGATATGCATAGGAGACCAAGGGCCAACGGCACTGCACGTCGAATGTTTTGTTCTCCATACTGAAGAACGTGTTCCAGAGAACGGATCGCCATATCACGACCCAATTCTTCAGACATAGCAACCATCGCTAATCCAAGCACAGCTGGACCCTGGTGGATATTGCCTTCCTCCAGATGCTCTCCACACTGAGCCAGAAGCTCTTGTACCTGAACAATGAATTAAAGTGTCAGCAACTAATTAACTAGAAAGCAATTAACAACCAGTAAACTTTGAGGAGATACCTTAAGTACATTCCCAGTGCCAGCATACGCACAGGAAACAAGTGTCATATCGCAATACTTTCTGATTTTCTCACACATCGCCTTTGAAGCCTCTGCGGTAGCCTCAACACTTTCCTGCTCGATATTGGAACAAGTTGACACTTGATAAGCGAGGGAGATAACGTTTTGGGTGGACAAAACAAGAAATGAATCAATCTAAGTACCTGTTTGCCAAGGTACAAAAGTCCAAGACCAAGAGGCAAGAAACGAGCGAGGGCTTCACCTAGTTCTGCCGAATTCCGATCCATCAAAGCAAATGTAATAGATTGTGCAACCTCATCGTTACACGAACCAACATAAACCATCCCCAAACTAAGTGCAGCAAATGCAACCACATCGAGAGGTGCGTTTTTATCATTCAGTATTGGAGACAAGCTGCTTCTTATCTGTCCAAAAAATGATGAGCATGTTATTATCTCTCTCGTCAGCAGAACATTTAGCATAGCACTCTAGGTAAAGTAGATAAACATATCTTCTTCTTCACCTGATCATTTTGGGAACCCGCATGAGAAATCCCGATACCCATAATAGCACAAATTCTGACAGCTGAATCCATGTTATCAATATATTCTTCAAGAATAGCCAATGCCTGAGAAAGAAAGGTCCAAGTTAAGTAAGAAGAGTATATAACGAGCACAGAGTTTCCCACAAAAAAAAAACGAAAAAGATATCAACTCACAGGATCACAATCACTCTTAATTCCACAATTAACAATCCCAATACCCAGCAGCGCTCCAGCACTCACAGGTTTATCACTGCTAGTGTAATATTTGTCGAGTTCATCAAGTGCTTCCACATCCCACAAGTAAATCATACCCTAAGCATTGGAAACAACGAACTCGTGTTACTATTTGTACTTCCAAGATATGAACACTCCTCCTAGTCAATCTATCACGTAAGAAGAGGCATACCAGACTAGCAGCTGCACTGGTCTTGCCATGGTCCTTATTTCTGAAGATCCAGTTTCCATCAGATACTGTCATTAATTTGTCCTGCAATAAGTAAATTAATCAAACCGGGTAGCCGAGCTTTTGCTTCTCATTTTTCCCAGCAATAAGAATCTGTAATCGTACATGGCCGAAACCAGCATTGACAAATGCATTCACAAAAGTCGCAGCCAGATTTTTTCTAGCAGAATCCACAACTGTGCCAGATCTAACCCTAAGCAAGTGAGCCTGCAAAATTTCATCGAACCAATAAGAGACACTGACAAAAACAGATCCTGTAACCAAACAAAACGGCAACTGACATACCTTGTAGATGTCTTCAGGCCTCTTGGCCTCCATAACCTCAATATCCCTTGCAAGCGTCAGGTATCCTTCATTCAAATTAGTGTTGTTAACAATTTCCTGTAACATATATCTGTCAACCTCATCTGCAACCATCTCAGGGTCAAGGTTAAAGGTGATGCCCTGCATGGGGGGGATAACAAGTGAAAAAGAGAATCATCAGGTACTGAAGCTGTATAGTGATGTTAATCATTAAGCAACTTACATGACGCGAAATCATGTAGCAGTACTGTTTCTTTCTTAGCAGATTAGTGCATGAGGTAAACACTTGCTTTACATACTGCAATACGGAAAGTGTATATCATGTAAGAAAAATACATGTGTATTTACTTAGAGGATATTAAGTTCTGTATGAAGATTACAACCCAGACCTGCATGTTATCAAGCAATAGTGCAATTTGCAGAGCGTTTGGATATGCTTTAAACTTCATGTAGATCATGTAAGCAATGTCTAAAGCCAGCATGTCATCCGGCCAGGGACGATACCTGAAAAAAACAAAAACATACAATGTCAAAGCAAAGCTCATGAGAGCTTTTCTCATAAGAAAATCACAGTACGAGTGATCAAAAACCACAAATGAGTGTGAAACACCAGTCATATTTAAATTACTTTGCTGCACTAGTGAGATAGTTGCACGTCCTCCTGAAATTCGTGCGGCCTACATGGTCAAGTAAGAGATCAAGATCCTCAACTTCCATTAAGAGGTCAACAGCTTCAGTTTCTGCATTATGCTGCAATGAACAAAACGGAATCCTTCAGACATAGCCAGATAGGAAAGCACAAGAGGTTCAAGTCTCAAGCCTATAAATGAAAGTTTGTTAATATAGATATATAACTGCACCCTTTTCTATAACAAGGGGCCAACGAACCAAGAAAAGTAAGCATGAGAAGGATCTCACCTTCATGTGAAAAGCCACAATTTGCCGCACAAGATCCATTAAGTCCACAATAGAGGACCCCTGAACCTGGTTTAACGAGAAAAAAGGAACAAGCATATAATAACCTTATTGCAGATACAAATCTAAACCAAATAGAAAATTTGTTTTGTTTGAGGAGAAAAAATTTGTAACCTGGCGTATCGTATACTCTAATGCAACCTCACCGGCCAAATTCCTGACATACTCGTGACCCCACGATCCGATGTCACCTCCTGATCCAGCCAACCTATATCGTAAGCTTTCCTGGAAGACAACAAATAACAAATATTTTCAGGCATAACACACAGAAAACAAAAAGGAAACTTTAATAGGAAATTTCTACTGTTATAGCAAGAAAGCATACCCTTTCACCCTCAGCAGACATGGTCAGTGCGAGAACAGACAGTATATCAGCCAGGAATTTCTGCAAATATATGAAATTCCATCTTTAATCTATACACAGCAGAGAGAGTAAGGAGGTGGAAGTTTCTTAGAATGTCAGAACACTGCCTTGAGATCAGACTCCGCCATTTTTTTATGACAATCCTTAAGAGTTCCATAATGAGGACGGAGAAACTTGAGGGGTTTGGGAACTGACGTCATAGAGCTTGTTGACGCACGGATTTCCTGACTACAGACCAAATAAAGATTAAGACTTTTCGAAAATCATGAACACATTACTTAAAAGCAGAACTACAAGATCAGTTAAAGAGGTACAAGAACTACCTCATGCTTTCAAGAGCGGCCTTCTGCAACTCAGGATTAGGATCCTGAACCCTCTCAACGTAAAGCTCAAGATTCTGCTTTAGTTCCAAGTCCTCTTCAGACTACAACATCACATCAGATGCAAAACTGAGTCATCTTGTTAATCAAACTTTGACGAATCTTTTCAAAATCAGTGAAAAGCTTATCAACTAAACACTAATATCTCCGAAACGAAGCCTACATTAATGCGAAACCTACAGCTTATATCGTGATTCTTCATTCTGATCACCTTCGATGCTAAACAGTTCTAACTAACTCTCTCTCTGCAGCGAATCAAAATCTCAAAGAGAATGCGAAATAGAACGTACCAGATCTTCCTCCTTCTTCTTCGGAGGAGCCTTAACCTTCGTCGTAGCTTCATCTCGCTTCGCACCACCACCAGTACCACCAACGCTATTCGGATCCGGAACTGGAGCCATCGGAATCAGACTACCACCCCATCAAGCCGAAGAAATCCAAACAAACGGCGATGAATCGAGCAATTCTTGAAAGTGGACGTTAGAGAGCAAGTACCCGCTTTCTTCTTTGAACTGAGAGGTAAAGAAGAAAACTGTTGAAAAATGAAAAAAAAAAACTGGGAAAACAAATGCAAGTATATATACAGAGAAGATTACCCCTCGATCAAGCATAACATTATGGGCTCGGCCCATTAACAAATCGGGCTAATCACTGGCCCAGACTTCTTTCCCATGGTCCGTATCCAATATTATTATTATTTATTTTCTAACGGAAAATCCACGTCATAACGGAAAATAAAAAGAAACTTAGACCAGGATCTTCGAACCAGAGACCTTGGGGTGGTTTTAAAGAGCGTTAGTTTTGCGAGTCAAAAGTCGCGGGCTCGAATCCGGCAGGTCCAAAAAAAGAGAGCCAAGAGGGTAAACTTCCCACCGTCAGCCGAACGTAGAGATGGCGATCGGGTAGAGATTGTAGGAACATAGAACGAAGAAGAGTCTCCTTTTTGATTAGAACACTAATCGGTGAAAGAGTTGAAGATAGAAGCTAAAGACAGAAGAAGGAGGTGAGATGGGTTTGGATTACTACAAGGCTTTACAGGTTGATAGAAGCGCCAGCGACGACGACCTTAAGAAAGCTTACAGAAAACTCGCCATGAAATGGCATCCCGACAAGAACCCCGACAACAAAAAAGACGCTGAAGCTAAGTTCAAACAGATCTCCGAAGCCTACGATGTATGTTTCTCACTGTGACTCAGTCTAAAAGATGATTCCTTTATTGCTTTCGTCCCCGATTTGAGATACAATTCGTCGACTTTCACGACCAGTGGTTGCTGATGTTTTGGCTTGTGGGGTTGCTCAGATTTTGTGTCTTTAGTAATTAGAATCATAGTATAAAGTAAAAGATGGTTGCTTTATACATTACAACTAGTGAGAACCTCTGAGGCATCTCTATGCATTGCAATTAGTGAATTTATGTAACTTTAGGCTTTTATGTGTGCTGATATTGGTCTTGTGTGTGAGTTGTTTAGGTTCTTAGTGATCCTCAAAAGAGAGCGGTATATGATCAATACGGTGAGGAAGGGTTAAAGGGGAACGTGCCACCTCCTAGTGCTGCTGGTGGAGCCTCCTTCTTCTCAACAGGAGATGGACCTTCACCTTTCAGATTCAACCCGAGGAGTGCGGATGATTTATTCGCTGAGATTTTCGGGTTTTCAAACCCGTTTGGTGGAGGAGGAGGTGCTGGTGGGAGTGGAGGGCAGAGATTCTCTAGCCGCATGTTTGGTGATGATATGTATTCCTCGTTTGGTGAAGGAGGTGGTGTTGGTGGTGGATCTATGCATCATCATCATCATGTTGCAGCTAGGAAAGTGGCTCCAATCGAGAACAAGCTGCCTTGTAGCCTTGAGGATCTTTACAAAGGAACCACCAAGAAGATGAAGATCTCCAGGGAGATTGTAGATGTCAGCGGGTAAGCAATCAAACTCACACCATTATTATCTACTATTAGTAGTAGTCCCACATAATGAATGGTATCTTAAAGGTATGAACGTTTCTGTGTCTTGCAATGAAAGGCATTGATCAGTTCGATTTGAGCAGGCTCTAGTTGTAGTCTTGAGAAGACCTAACCTCTGTGTTTTTTTTTTTTTTTCCAAATGCAGCAAAGTAATGCAAACAGAAGAGATTCTAACGATTGGAGTGAAACCAGGATGGAAGAAAGGCACCAAGATCACATACCCTGAGAAAGGCAATGAGCATCCCGGAGTGATTCCAGCTGATCTTGTCTTCATCATCGAAGAGAAACCCCATCCTGTGTTCACACGCGAGGGTAACGACCTGATCGTCACACAGAAGATTTCACTAGCTGATGCCCTGACTGGGTACACAGTAATCCTAACGACCCTTGATGGTCGGACACTTACGATCCCAGTGACAAACGTGATCCATCCAGAGTATGGAGAGGTGGTGCCTAAAGAGGGGATGCCACTTCAGAAAGATCAGACAAAGAAAGGGAACTTGATCCTCAAGTTCAACATCAAGTTCCCAGCGAGATTATCTGCAGAACAGAAGGCTGGGTTTAAGAAGCTTCTTGGGTGATGAATCAAAGCTTTGCTTCTGTCTTTTGATGTTTAGATTGGTAATATACGGTTTCTGGGGAAGTTTTTGTTAGTTAAAGCAACTCGCTCAAGGTTTGGTTCATGTCCTCAAAAAAAAAACAAGAACTGAAGATGTACAAAAGCTTTTGTCCTTATACTGTTTCCTATCTAGAGCTATGAGATTGTTCTTTAGTTAGGGGAGAACCAATGCCATGACAGCGTGTGGGGATTGAACATGGAGATTGCAAAGAAGACGAGCATAGAGCATGAAGTCAAGGAACTTGAGCTTATACTTTTCCTTACTAGTGTTACAAACAGATTGATGTTTACTGCATTTGCAAGATCACTTACAAAGATTTGTTTACTGAAAATCATAAAATTATTCCGCAAATGACATTTTCCTTGCTAGATGTTGCCGTTAACTCCAAATGATGCAAGTCTTAATACTTTTTTTTTAGATCTCTCCGAAACGACAAGGTTATTTATTACACTTGACTCATTAAGCAAAGACAATATCTTCTTCTTCTTTTTTTTTCTGATGGGAGAAGGCTATAACCTTGGGATAATGAGATCCCAAGAACAACTTATAAAGTATATAACAATCCAAAGATTTCATCTTTTGTTCCAGAGGATGCAAGAGGAATTGAAAGGACGACACAACCCACATGTGAGTTTACTTAAGAAGCCTCTCTAGTTCTTTGGATTCACATCCAGATTCATCGCCTGTAGGTTAAGCAAGAGATCATCAGAGCTCAGGTACACCTTGTTGGCCGAGTGTGCTATGGTTTGAGCAATCTCTCTTGCCGCCTCGATCTTCCTGAGCGTTATGAACGCTTGGTTGTTTGCAATTGCTTGACCTATGAGCTGAGCACTCTTGGCTTCTCCCTATACAAAAGGTATGAGAACGTTTGTCACACAGTCTCAGAACCTAGGAAATTGGAGAATGTATAGAACTTCTCTTTACCTGAGCGCGGATAACTGCACTTTTCTTGTCTTGTTCAGCCTTCTCAACGATGAACTTAGCCCTCTCAGCTTCTTGAGCCGCCACCTGCTTTGCTTCAATGGCAGCAGTGAACTCTTTCCCAAATGTCAGGGTCGTGATGGACACATCGTCAAGCGCAATGTTGAAGTTAGTTGCTCGTTGAGTCAGAATCTTCCTGATCTCCCTGCTGACCGCCTAAGAGCAGCCCAAAAAACATTTTCGATAAGAAAGTGATATGTATATATTTACACAAGACACTTGTAAGCATTACCTCTCTCTGAGTGATAAGCTGGCTTGCATTGTACTGAGCAACAACAGCTTTCAAAGTCTCGTGGATTATGGAAGGCAGAACTCTCTCGCTGTAGTTCTCACCAAGGGTTCTGTAGATCTCAGGTAACTGATCTGCCATGGGACGCGTGAGAACCCTGAGCCCAATCTTCACCTGGAAGTTTCAAAAGCCAAGAAAACTTATGAAGTTGTTTGTTTACATTACACCACAAGTAACATATCCGAAAAGTTAAGAATTCACATTTCTCCAATCCAAAGGAAAAAAAGTTACCATCTGGAGATCACGGCTTCCGGATGTACTCTCAACAAGGTAAGGTCGTGCACGAACGTCGTAAATGACCGGCCTTTCGAACCAAGGAACCATAAGGTGTGTGCCCTCAGGGTAAACCTGCGTAATAACAAGATAACTTTACTAACTGCATACATGATGAGATTGTGGATTAAGAATACTATTCAGAACGGATAACCAAAGATAGAACATCATCAGGGATTGATAAACCCAAAAAATAACAAGATTTCGTATCACAAACGATAACCAAACTCCACAAAGATAACTTTCATCCAGATGTCACAAACCGCATGAGATCTCCTTGGGAACATTAAAAGGGAGGAACTTTCATCCACTAGAAGCTCAAAAAGACCCGGTTTGAAGAAGAGAACACTGACTAACCTTATCTTTAACACCGACTAAACGGTTGAACATGATAGCTCGATGACCTCCGTCGACATTGTAGAGACTCTGTGTGGCAGCGTAGAGACCGAGCCCACCAATAATCCCAACCTTAAGCAACGCAGATACAGCACCACCACCTGGCACCTTCGGAACTTTGACGTTGTTGAGATTCATCTGAACAACCCAATAATAATAATCAAAAGAAGCATTCAAAGTTCAGACTCAGATCTAAGTCACTTTATATGCAGACCAAAGTCAAAGTTCATCAAAATGAAGTCATCAAAGACAGAAACTTTGAGGATGACCCATCTTAGGCAACGCATTAGATTGCTAACTAAACAGTCAAAATCGCATCTTTGGCACAGTAGGCAACGATTAGTTTGAGGAATTTGTTGCAGAAAAAAGTCTCGAATTTTACTTTTCATTTGGAATTTCGGTAGGAAGACTTGACCGATACAGACCCATTACAGAGAAGACGTAAGGAAACTATTGGGGAGAAGTGTACCTTGGTAACTTTTGCTGATGTCGCCGGAGAAGAGGAAGGGGAGATCGTGAGAAAGGGGTTTAAGGGTTTAAGCTCTGCTCAGCTTTCTACTCGAGCGTATAGGACGGTCTCGAATTTAGGCGGTTGGAAAGGAACTTTGGGCCCACGTTATTATTATCCAAGCCAAGTTACTCAAGGATCAAAAGCCCAATATCAAACTCGATAAATCTGATAGAGGTCCGCTAAACTCTTTGTTTTGGAAACGGGATTGACAAGTAACAATTATATACACTCAGATTAGGCACGGGCACAAAACCAAACTGAACCGGATCTTATATATATTCAGATTAGACATGGATACATTTATCCGGAACCAAAAAAATCAAATCGGACCGAACCGAAAACAAAACTCGATTCAAAGTTTATATCCTATTAATTATCTGAGCAGATAATATATCTGTAAAACCAAAAAAACCAAAATCGAATTGGAAATGAATACATAAATTTCTATAATATAATTTATATACTTATAATATTAACTATATGTAATTTAAAATAATCAAATAATTAAAAAGTATTATTTATAATCTAAAATACCTAAAAAGTTATCAAAATACTTTTTATCCAACATATTTAAAATTATTCAAATTTTAATTTGAAAACTTAAAAAAATTTCTGATACTTAATAAAAATATCAAATTTTTTGATATTTCAACCAAAATTAATAGATAAACCAAAACTAATCAGAACCAAATGGAATTTGAAATTATTTCAGATATTAACCGGTTTTCGAATTGTTTATCTGAACCAAATCAAAAATCGAAATAACCGAACGAAATCAAATCAAATTTATAAATATCTGAACATATCCTAAATTTTTAGAACCGAAAAAACCGAAAAAATCAAATCAGAACTGAATCGAGAACCGAATGTCAAGAACTCATCTATGGACAAATATGTTATTAAAAGTGGAAGTAAAAATTTCACAAATGTGTTTTCTAATGAACACTTCATTACTTCACTAATGTTTTTCTACTAAGAAGTTTGAAATTTATGTTCTCAAGACTGCAACTTATGATCAAGTACGATGAATGGCAAAAAATTGTATATAATTTTTTCTGTGGTATAAATAAAATTATTTTATTTAAAATGGTTTAGATTAGTGTGTTGAAAATATAATTTTGGATAAATCTTCATAAAGTAAAGAAAATTATTGATTATAAAAGCTAATAATGAAATAATTTTCATGTTATAATTGGAAAACAAACTAATTTTAAAGAAAAACTATTATTAAAAATAGTCCAGTTGCTAGCTTTTGTTACTCTACCCTCCGAAAGACAAATACTCAATTCATTTTTGTATGAGCTTGACTGAGCTTATGGTTTCGACAAATCCATGGACAAATGTCATCACGACTAAACATGCAACGGAACAGTTGTCGAGTCAAGTCTCAGAAGATACAAACGGATCAAACCCTCCCAGTGTTGCCGCATCTATCAAGGTGTCACCTTCTTGGCTTCTTGCTCTCGGTTTCTCATTCTTATTAATTACATACTCTTTGAACAAAAAAATAATAATTAATTACAAACTCTTTTCTTTGATTTGTAAAACCAGATTTGGCTGTATCCTGTAAATTATTCAATCGCAACGCCAGTTATTTTATCTAATCCTGTAGTGTTAATTTCTCCTTTTATTATCGTCTTAAATTCATTTAATCATAGTAATTGACTTTAAACCGGATAGGATAATCTACTACTTTTGATTTCATATGTTCCTAGATCTTGTAACTCTCGAGCAGACTTCTTGGCGAAAAACGCTGTGTTACTTGAATTTCCAATCTTTTTTAATGGTAAATGTTTGTTGTTAAGAAAAAAAGACGATAATCTACTACTTGCTGCTCTATTAAGCTTTTAATAATAATCAGATGACAAAAAAAAGGAGAAACTAATATAACTGAGTTCCGGATAACGTGAACCTAAAATTGAAATAGATACATTTGAATTTGTCGTGTTTTGGCATATGCGGAGATAGAGCTAGGCGCATGAACATAATGAGACGTACACTTGCTTGAGTACAGAGTGACGTGTAAAAAACATAGACACACGACTTCATGCAAACACAAACCTTCATGCTCACTCCACAATATATAAACTCCCACTAAGTCACCTGTTTTCTTCATCCATCTCTTCCAACACATAAAAATGATTAAGCTTGATCATCTCCTCGTCGCAACGTTCGGGGTTCTCCTGGCGCTTAACGGCTGTCTCGCAAGGCAGTCGCTAGGGGTTCCTCCTCAGCTTCGAAACGAGTGTAACCTCGATAACTTAGACGTTCTCCAGGCCACCGAAACTATCAAGAGTGAGGCTGGTCAGCTCGAATACTGGGATCACAACCACCCTCAGATCCGATGTGCTGGTGTCTCTATCGCTCGTCTTGTAATCGAACAAGGCGGTCTTTACCTTCCTACCTTTTTCAGCTCCCCGAAAATTTCCTACGTCGTTCAAGGTCCATATCTATTTACAGTTACACACACATGATAACATTTTCCTATCAAATTAGTATATATCACGTTATATTGACCTATTTCCCTTTCTCTCAATCTATAAAATTTATAGGAATGGGTATTAGCGGAAGAGTTATCCCTGGATGTGCCGAGACCTTCATGGACTCGCAGCCTATGCAACAACAACAAGGACAGGGACAGCAAGGGCAACAGGGACAACAGGGACAGCAAGGGCAACAAGGACAGCAGGGACAACAAGGACAGCAAGGGCAACAGGGACAACAAGGACAGCAGCAGCAAGGACAACAAGGGTTCCCTGACATGTACCAGAAGGTGGAACATGTTCGTCATGGAGACGTCATTGCCATCACTCCAGGCTCTGCCCATTGGATCTACAACACCGGAGACCAGCCACTTGTCATAATCTCCCTTCTCGACATTGCCAACTACCAAAACCAACTTGACCGCAACCCTAGAGTATATATGCACAAACAATTCACTTTTGTAATGTCTACCATATCAATTTACCTAACATACATAATACATACATGTTTTGCATTTGTAATTTTGTACCATAGGTGTTCCGTTTGGCCGGAAACAACCCACAAGGCGGTTTTGGTGGTCCTCAGCAACAACAACCACAACAGAACATGCTGAGCGGATTTGACCCTCAGGTCCTAGCTCAGGCATTGAAGATCGACGTTAGGTTGGCTCAGGAGCTTCAGAACCAACAAGACAACAGAGGAAACATCGTTCGTGTTAGGGGACCTTTCCAGGTTGCTAGGCCGCCTCTAAGACAGTCCTACGAGAGCGAGAAGTGGAGGCACCCACGTGGCCCACCACAAAGCCCACAAGACAACGGCCTGGAGGAGACTATCTGCAGCATGAGGACACACGAGAACATTGACGACCCAGCCCGTGCTGATGTGTACAAGCCCAACCTCGGTCGTGTGACCAGCGTTAACAGCTTGACCTTGCCCATCTTGCAGTATGTCAGACTCAGCGCCACCCGTGGCATTATCCAGGGTGTAAGTACTTAAACTATTAATAATTTAATATAGACTTTTGACAGAAAAAAAACTATTATTATAGATAGATCCCACATATTAAGAGTCATATTAAATATATTATTTAAAAAATAAATTAAAATACATTTAATGTATATATACTATCTAAAATAAGCATACAGATTATATGTCAACTTATATAATATTTGCTGCTTCTTTTTTTGTCAACATATATATAATATTTGCTATCCAGTTCATATTCATATCTCAATTTTTATTTAGAAAAAAACATATAGAAATTGGAAGTTAGCTATATGTATGTGACAATGAAAGGCATGGTCACTATTTCAGAATGCAATGGTGCTTCCGAAATACAACATGAACGCGAACGAGATCTTGTACTGCACTAGAGGACAAGCAAGGATCCAAGTGGTGAACGACAACGGACAAAACGTGTTGGACCAGCAGGTACAAAAGGGACAGCTTGTGGTCATCCCACAAGGATTCGCATACGTTGTCCAGTCTCGAAACAATTTCGAATGGATTTCTTTCAAGACAAACGCTAACGCGATGATCAGTACTTTGGCTGGTCGAACATCGGCTTTGAGGGCATTGCCACTAGAGGTTATAACCAATGCTTACCAGATCTCCCTCGAGGAAGCTAGAAGGATTAAGTTCAACACGCTTGAGACCACTTTGACTCATGCGCGCAGTGGGCAACAACAGTTGATCGATCAGATAGTCGAGGCTTAAGTTAAAAGTTAAAACGTTTTTGTTTTTAGTAAAATAATAAAGTAGTGTGGCATGGTTACTATTGTAATGGTCAGATTGTAATCATGCCCACTCTTATAATGTATGTGTAAAATATGCGTCTAATGAACACACCGGCACGTCACTTGTATGAAACCCTTTCTTCTCATAAATAAAAGGGGAGGTTCGAGATACATCTCTGGTGATGACATTTGTAGATTCCTCTCGTCTTTTTTTATTGTGATTTTTTTTGCTCCTGCTCTAACCATATTTGCATTAGATTATTACTGCCCTAAGGTTTTTTTTTTACTAGATTTTTTTTTATCAAAAATAATACTATTTTAATCGGAGAGTTTTGATTAGAAACTCATATATAGGCTTTGAAAATTTCTCTTATTTAAATATTATTTTACTGAATTTTTTATTTATTTGGAAGACCTCCCCTACGGATATCCTTAGATTATATTTAATTTAATTTTTTTTAAAACAGAAAACATAAGAAAGGGAGAAAATCTTCTTTAAACAGAAAGCACAAAATAAGAACAAAAGGAATGGGGGAATATGATAAGGAGAAACGATCATAGATTTATCACACTATTATTACATATTATCATTATAAAAAAATTCATTTAAATAAAATATTTGCATGTTTTGCGAATCAACAAATCGGCGAATATATGCAAAACCCCTTGTGTAGTATGTTTCAATGGAAAGAGAGGGGATTGTCGGTCTCAAAACTCAAGCCGCCACATTCCATGCGAGGATCAGAGACCATACCAGCATCGGATGATGACCCCATACATATCTTATCATGATCCAAACTAGTTGAGTCTGATGACAACAATATCTTCTCGTAGCTCTGAATGTACTGATCATCAGTGACTTTGATATCGTTGTTATTGTCGGCGTAAAGCAAATTTAGCAAGGACTCGTGATCTTGGCCACGTGTCGACGATGATGACATCGAACCAATCATCATCTGCTCCCAGCCACATGCTATGGTTTGATGTTTACAATGGTGATGATAGGGATGGTCAGTAGTCCTTGAAGGCTGCTTCATTAGCTGCCCCCACTGATCAAGATGATGCAGAGGGTCGAAGGTGGTCGAGGGAGAGGATGATAGTAAAGGGTGCGACTGATTGTTGTAGTTAGGAGCGTAATTAAGATCCGGAGCGTCATTAACCGCAAACCTTTGCGTCAGGTGATCATTGTTATTTTGTAGGTCTCTGCCTTTGTTGAAGACTCTGCACAAGACCCAGTCTTCCTGTGTCCACAGACCGACAAAACGAGAGGACATAGTTTAGGAAAAACATATGTTTATAAAAATGCATTACTTTACGTGCAGTCTCGTGCAAGCAAATGACCAAACACGTACTAAAGCCACTTTTGTCACTTTCTTCAATTATTTTGTTTTATTTGCACTAATTCGTCCTTGTTTGTATTTACTGCCATCTAATCATGCCTCCTCCCCCACAATCCATGCATACATATATACGAGTATTTATATTATATAAATTTAATTAAATAAACAATGAGAAATATGTACATATAAAAAAATATATGTACATATACATAATCTCATATCTAAAATGAGAAGAGATCAACGTAAACGCTGAGATTTTGATTACTTCACTTATTTACCAATTAATTTTAAGTTTAAGATTTCTCATATGGTATAGAATCCAGAAAATGCAAAGGGTATAACCGTAAAAAAATCGAGATTAATAAACCAAAAAGCTTTCAGCTTAAATGAATTGTTCAGAATTTCGCGTAGGGCTCAGAAGAAATCAGCAGGTATGTAATATAACAGTGAGCTGATTAACTTATTTCTCACAGCGTCTATGTATATCTTATGACCGGATCTCATAGGTCGTAGACTAATGTCTTGAGGTACATGAATATTATATTGGACTAGTAGAATCTGACGATTTATGATTATTATTTTAAGAAATTAAAAGGACTTATCATTCATATCCTTGTGGGTTAACTTATTATGATTTTCCACTCATATAGAAAACTCAAAAATACACTACTATCTCCTTTTTCAATTTGGTTTTGGCTACAAAAAAAAAAAACCCAATACGCTGATACTAAATTTGGTATCTATATAGTGCATTGGACATCCATGAGTAGACATATTTTGTGAGTTTAGCTAAGTTACAAGTTATCCTTACTTAATAATTATTGTGAAATGATCATTACTAATAATGGATAGTAGTATGAAAGAGAGAATGGATTATTGTTGGGGAATAATCATACCTTGGGTAGCATGTTAGGACACTCAAGACGGAACTCGTGCATGATCCAAGTAGTTTTGATCCCATGCGGTGCTCGGTTTCTGTAGAACACCAGTGTTTTCCTCATCCCTACCAATTGCCTTGTTCGTGGATCAATTACAGTTCGATCTTTGCCTGTTGCTTTCCAGTATCCACTAAGTGTCGCTCTGTTTGTACGATAACCAGTGCAATACTTTCGATCGCGGAAACTGAAGAAGTACCATTCTTTGGCGTTCAGCTTTGCCACATCTTGATTTACACAACATACATGATTTTATAAATCATTAGTAAATCGACAAATTTGTACAAAGTAAAATAAAATTATAAATATTATATATTGTGTAAAGTAAAGAATAAGACACAAGAGATTGTCAAATTATTATTTATATTTAAAGTTTATAAAATTTTATTTTAGTTCTGTTAACAAAATGATTAAATGTATATGTTTAGGTAACGGTATACAAATTGACAAAAATTAAAGTATTTTCATTAATAAGAAACATTCAGAATATACTAGTTAAAAATTTGAATAATGGAAGCACAAACAATAATTAGTACCGGTGAAAATTATGATATTTTGCCATTTAACACATCCAAAATAACCGACCGTTATTGAAAACATAGTGAAAATATTTAAACTCTGGTATCTTGCCAGCGAATTTTTTAATCATTGGATCACGGTGAATTATTGTTTGAATTGGATTGATGCATGTGTAAAAGGTTTATGTGATGAAATAGAACTTGTAAGGTATAGACAAGACGGAGGATGTGAGACACTGTATTCAGTTTTGACAAAATATAATTACGATTTTGACTTCAGCTAAGAAAATTATTGCTCTCTCAAACATTCCTATCAGTTTCACATTAATTTGATCCTTGCAGAAGATGATCAAGAAGATGTCTGACTACATAAATAAAGGTTCCTTTATTTTGCCTTAATTGAGAAGAAAAATAGACCACAATTTCTCCGTTAGCATAATTATAATCAATCATATCCTAAATAATATATATATATACGTATATATAGTTTATGAATTGTAATCTATATACATATATTCGACTAATTAACTACAACATGGTGATGCTGGTCATGAAAGTAATTAAGGTTTCTTGTGATATGGAGCAAAAAGGGTCTTCATGTTTCCACACAATTACACAAAGCCTAACTTTGTTTATCCCTTACTGCATTTTTAATAAATGTTCTTTAATGCAACAAATTAACTTACTTTTTTGATAATTCAAATTACCTAACTTTCAATTTTATAATCTAAAGTTTTCTTTTTAACAAAGTCTCTAAAAGACAAAACAAGCCAACTGAAAAAATGCAACAAGATTCTCGGTCCCCTTTTAAAACTCTAGTATATATCTACGTTTAATAGCTAATCACAAGCTAATAAATGTAATTCAAAATTAGGAAAGTTAAATCAGTGTAATACCAGGGAGCTGCCATGGCTCGCAAATATGCAAGTCAATCTCCACAAGATCAGTAGCATCCTTCAAGGCTTCATCAACGTCGTCATCCTCAACATTACAGTGGAGAGATTTTTCCCTAATCTTGTTGCAGAGATAATGACAAACCAACTCTTCATCGCTTGGGTGAAACCGGAACCCCGGTGGCAATGTGGACCCAATATCTTTCAAACCCATTATGTGAATAAATCTGTAGCTTACTATGTATATTTAAATGTAAAAACGTTTTACCACGAGGACATGTAAAGGTTCAAAGAAAAGCTTAATAGAGGAGGAAGGGGGAGAGGGGTGTCTCTAGGTTCAATTATGTATATATTTATAGCTAGGGGAAAATTAGCATATTTGATGTATTGAAATAGAATATTATATATCATGCATGTAGCTAAGGTTGGAAGATGACAACTTAGAGTCTTACAATATTGTAAGATTAATTGGGTCCATGCTTGTGCAATGTTCGTAATTAGTTATGGTGGGAAGTTTCAAGAAGAAAAAACAAAGTTTTTTATTTACTTTTTTTTGTAAGAAGGCTTGAGAAAAAAAAACAAAGTTACAAGAAATCTTAGTTGTAAGATGTCTCATGGGACACTACTATCAAATATTCTCTTTTGGTTTTATTTTTATCCACTTAGGGAAAACAAACCTAACTTTTCCCTTTTTTTTCCTTGTTCTAGTAACCGTTTTCATTTAGATAATTTTAGTTTTATGTAAAATTCGGTAAAATCCGAATGTATATATACTAGTGTGGCATATATATGTGATTTTTTATAAAACGTTAAAGAGACAATATACGTACAATATGTAAGTATGTATGCGTACCAACTACCAAGTATCAACCAATAATTACCAGGTCAACTCTATATATAGTTTATTCTCAAAAAAAAAACTCTATCTATAGTATTGCCCGGTTACAATATATACGTCACTATTATAAAATAGTTCGAACTGGTATGTACTCCTGATAGGAGTAATGCGTCCACCAATCAACATGAAACTGAAGAAAGTAAACTTTGATTAAAGCTCACTTGGTGATGGTTCGGAAGATCTTGGATTTATTTCAAGGACTCCTGCAATAATTGAGGTATATAGACAAAACTCAATTTTGTCTTTACGTTCCTTATATTTCTCCTAATTATTACTTTTTCCGTTTCATTTTTATTGTCATTTTAGTTTTATACACACAAATTAAAAAATATTTAATTTTCTATTTCCAAAATAAAAAACATCATTACGTATACATTTAACCATATTTCAACCAATAGAAAAAAAGTTGAAAATATTTTAAAAAAAATTTTGCATTGAAACTTTAAAACGAAGCTTACTTTAAAACTAAAACTTTACTATACAATGACAACTAAATTGAAACGGAGAGAATATGAGAATATGTACATAAATGCACACACTAACACACATAAAGACTTCACCACAACTTTTGTTTGTCGATCAATTTGATAAAATTGTATCACTTTTAAGATCATCTCTAATAGTACTCTATAATTTTTTATATTCCACATTAAAATAGAATAACTCAATTATGGAGTTAGATGTATTTCATTCTAAAATAGAATAACTCAATTATAGAATTAGATTTGTTATAGTAGTTTACTCTATAATAGAATAAAATATAGAAAAATGTTATCTTTTTACTCTATTAAAAAACTATATTTCTCTATATTCCATTCTATTGTAGAATAATTCTATTATAGAATAACCCATTAAAATAAATATAACTCTATAACAGAATTAATTTATTTTAGATTAGAATATAGATAAAATTATAGAATACTATTGGAAATGTCCTGACGCACTTAAACTATATAGGTGCAAGACATCCTACACAAGGCAAGATGATTAAATTTATCGAAGAGTAAAAAAAACCTCAAATAATAATTATGATGCTGGAGTTATTTTAAAAAAGAATGTAAAACTTCTCTATTTTTCTTCTCATCCGTATTGGAATTTCTCTCTAGCATTACAGAATAATATAATTTGGGACAACACCACATTTTTAACTTTGTTTTTCAGGTGACTTAAAAGAGATTTTTGGATGGTTAAACTGTATCTATAAAATTTATGTGGTAGATAATTGATTATAGCTGTAAATTTATTTTATATTTTTTTTAGAGATATTTGATGTAGTTTAATTAGTTGTATTGGTAAATTTTGACTATAAATATTTTAGAATAAAACATATGAGATATATCTTGTATATTAATAAAAAATTAATTATCAAAGTTCACTATTATTTATTATAATATGTAATTATCATTTAGGGTATTAAAAAGATTTATAAATTTACTCAAAAGGAAATAAAAATTTCAGTAGTTTTAAAAAAAATTATATTAAACTTTCATATCTAATAAATAATAATTTTTACCTATAATTATCTAATTTATTTAATTTACAGATGATTTTTTGTTTCACATATTCAACCTCCTAAATAATAAAGATGTAATCTTTTGTCTGATATACATAAATTTTTTTTCTTTTTGTTGTTTTAGAAATAAAACTAAATTATGATTGATGAAAATTGTATAATTGATTTGGTCTTAATTTTTTTTCAAAATAATAGTTTTCTTTCTTTTCTCTAAGATTTCCACATATACTGTTGGCTTCACTTATCCACCGTCGGCACATTCGCAGACGGTGTGAAAGAGGATCTTTTCCATTTTTGTCTTCGTCTTAGTGGTGGTTGCAGTTCATTTCAGAGGTTCGCTTTCTTTCCCAAATGTGTGCAGTGAGGATGAACTGAGAAGTTGTGACGGCATGAGTCATAAGGTCCTGGAGGCATAATCCAGATCAGCTGCGCTCTCATCTGTAAATATCGGTCAAGGACTGCAAGCAGTGGCGAAGCCTGTGCAGCAATTAAGGTGACACGTGCACCCATAGTTTGTAGAAGCACAACGCCATAATAAATCAGCAACAAAGGATGGTTCTAGTGCTCTTGTGCACCCCTAAATGTCTTGGGTCCCTACAATTTCTTTTTCTTTTTATTTAATATCAGATGTGCACCAATTAAAATATCTGTCTGCATTCGCCCCTGACTGCAAGTAAAATGGACAGAGTTAGTAGATATTTGTCTTTTTCTTTTTTTCGTCGGTATTACTTTCTCATGGTTTTATTAGAATGGTTCTGTGGGAATATACAGAGTGTCAAGCTTTGTTCGTGGCGGTCGTTTCCGCGACAATCTCCATGACTTCGTCGACATCCACTAGGGGCATTATAGGTTGTGCTTCCCAACACTCAGAATGGTTATTGACTGGAGAAAGCTCAAGCTATATATTACTCTATTGATGATGGTGAGAAGTTTCTCGAAATCACAAAGAATTAGGGTCGTTCAAGGCCCATGTAGCATTAGGATTTTTTTCGAAACTGGTTTAGTCTGATTTCTCCGATTTATATTAGTCTCTTAATTCAATTTTACTGTAACCATTAAATCATTATTTGGTTTACAATAATTAATATAATTTAATTTTTTAAAAATTAGTAGAGTTTGGATGTAGGATTTAATTTTAAAGATAAATCTAGATCATAATTGATAAGACAATGATTTTAAAAATAAATAAAGTTAGGAAGTGAGATAAAATCTAACAGATCATCCACATATATAATATATTTTCAAAACCCCATATTTTTTTTGTCTTGCTTAGTAGAATTAATTATTGTATGGAATTTGGATTATCCCAATTGATTAATCATACTTTACAAAATAGTATTGCTAAGTCTTGTCCTGTACGGCTGTACTCTTTTTATTTTTCAAATGAGACCATCATTTAATTTAGATAGAACAAATATATAAACTGTTATTGATATATATGTATGATTCAGAATAAACCGGTTGTGTGATACAGTTGATTGATTACGTTATATGATTTGTATATATTGTAGTTATTTAATTGATTACTTGGATTCTGAGATCCAAATGGTTATAAGCTAGTAGACAAATCATTATACCAACTAATGTAATTTCGTTGAATAAACAGGGAATACATAAACAATGTCGAAGCATATTGGCAGTATGTATATAAACCTCGACCACTCATTATATAACGTCTAAATAAGAATCAAAAGTATATATGCTCTCGATAAATGCACATGGCATGCCGTTACTATTTCTGCAGACAATATATCCTAATATCATTATGATGCATTTTATACCATTTGTTGATACTCTCGTGAGTCGTGCTTACAGCATAAAAATAAAGGCAAGTGCCTCAAGCCCACTTCACATAGTGCCCCTATTTTCATGTTCTAGACTTTAGCTAACTGAACAAAGAAATTATGTGCCTTTTTCATTAGTTGTTACTTGTTGGTAATTTGGTATACGGTGGTTAAGCGGCGAAAAGTTGAATCCAACCTCTGATATGGTGACGGTGAGGTGAAGCACGGCTAAGAGGAGGCGAAACGCCTGAGACTACCTCTGTTCAGATGAGGTACCAGGGTAAGCAAAGAGAGCTTGGGCTCGGGACAGAGTCAACTTGAAATATACATGCAGCAGAGTCAACATCACATACGTCAACACGTAAACATATTTCTGCGATTTGGGATCATACGTCAACACGTAAACATACATATTGATAATTAATGAATAAAATTCGCATTCGTTTAATCTTTACTTGATGGATACCGCCACATTTCAGGGAGCAGTGAGGGCCAACAGATGAATTTATGCGGATAATAAATTAACCGACGAATATTAAATATTTTATCGATTTAACAAAAAAAACATTTTACTGTAAAATCCAACAACATTCTGACTCGCATATAAAAACGTGGGTTTATTATTTAATTTCATAAAATAAATATATATCTATTTTCAGTTTGTTTGTATTTTGTAGTTAGATTTTATTTTTATGATATTGTTTGAGAAATAATTAGATTTTAAAGTTATTAAGAGACTTTTATTGCTTTTCCATTTATCGTAAATAGAAAATTGTAAATAATATCTTATTTAATTTAATTTTTTAATCCGTTCTGTAAATTTCGCTTGAATTATTAATAAAATAAATAGTTTTAATCCATATTAGCAATATGATTATTTGTATAATTTGATTTGAACAATTATGTGATATATGACTTTGATAAACTTTGATAAAATTTTAATTATAAATTTATGTGACATTAACTCTACTACTTTATTCCATATGGTATTTTAAATTGATATAGTGATATATGATTTATTTTATTAACATAAATTCTTTTATTTGAACAACTATGTGAGACATATGTTAATAAACCTGGTAGTAATTAACTTATTTAATGTCACTCATCCTATTACATATAATTTTTTATTTCATTTTAAATAATATTTTAGTTTAAATGAATGTAATTCCATATATTCAAAAATAAAAATAGGCTAATTCGACCATTTACTTTACTTTTATTCAAATAAAATATTTTATAGTATTTAATCTCCTGAAACTGGTTATATATATTTTGAATTTGTTTCTTCATACATTATTCTAGTATATTTAATCAGTTATTGTATTTGTCATACAGTTTTTAGAGTTAATAGTTAAAATTTTGAAATGTGGAACCTAATATTTACAGATTATTTAGAAACATGTTTAATTATATTATTATAACTATGTTTAGTTATGTATTATTTTAAAATATGTTTAGTAGTATAGTGTTGTTTCTATAATTACTCTAATGAATTTTAGTCTTCTTATAAATTATCAGTGATATTTTCTGTAAATCACACATCAACAAAAAGTTAACTAATATAACATTTTTATTTTAATTAGACAGATTACAGAAACATAAAATATATATAACAATTTTTTATTTTCTTATGCAAGTCAAACTGTGAAAGAATAGCTAAGAGATCCGATTCTGAATTTATGCCCACTAACACAAATTTGTATTTCTTGGACTGGGTTTAATAAATTTGAAAAATAATAGAGTTATGAGTTTTAATTAAATTCATAAAATATTTTGTATTGGAAAATCCGCAAAAAGTTATTTTGTTTAGGTTTGAAGTTCAAAAATTACATGGATATATGCTGAGAGATATTTGGATATGTTTCAAATAATTTGATTATCTAGTTTATTATTTATTTAAATATTTATATTAATTAGTTAGAATTATTTTAAAGATTTTTATTAGTTTATAGATTATTTGGTTTTCATATAAATATGTTTTTTTTTCTAGAGTTGTATTTAATTTTGATAATTTAATAAAAAGTGATTTCTAAACTTGGTTTATAGCATGGAAAAGAGTATTTCCAAACCAAAAGCTTTTGTTAAAACACTGAAAAGAGTATTTTTAAATCCTAGTTTCCATATATTTTTAGAATCAACGGATTTAGTTCTATCTCTTGTAGATTCAGCTACATTAATATCTAAGATTTTTTTTTAAAGAAATATTCATGATATTTTGAAAATAATGTCGTATAAAGTTATAAACAATTTATACCCCACATTAACATGTAGGGTTTATCTAATAGTACGATTAAAAAGTAATTCATAACAATGAAAAGAAAATGACACACTTATTTGGAGGTATATATGCACGAGACAAGATTTAATCCATAAGGCTTTATGTCAATTTCGCATATTATTAGATTCAAATAAATAAATTACTTGAAAAACAAAGACGAGAATACATATGAAAAAAAATTGTATACTTGACACCAAAAGATTCGGAGTGATGTTAACTCATATGGGAAATTGTTATCTGCAAGTTATAAGCATCTTATATCCTCGATTGTAATTGGCACATATACCAATCAATCTCGTAATGCACTGAAACCTATAGTTTTTTTTTAATTACTAATAGTTTACATATTTCCTTATAAGAAGATAATATAACTAAACTAAGTAATGAAACCAACATAAAAAATGATTGTTTCCATGATATATAAAGAAAATTGTCCATTTATTTTTCTATATATCTTTTGATGTTAATTTATTCGACTCAATTTTTTAAATGTGACGTGTCCAACCCTAAAACAAGTTATCTAAGTTTTTAGGAACAATCACTTATTAGTAAACCATATGGATTTGGGTCCAGAGCTGGTTCCATGTTGTTACAGTTTTTTTCTCTCTCCATATGGAATGGACCACAGCTTGGAAGACAACCTTAGAAGAAACAGAGTTGTTTATTCCAGTTAGTGTCCATCAACATGAGTAGAATATCACTCCATATAGCCGTGTATCTATTACCAAAGAGCTAATAAGCTAATCATCACCAAATTCTTTATGAGAAAGGACATCCAAAGAAAAGATGATATCTGATTCCAATTGGTTCAATGCATAGAATACAATGTGTTTCAGCTTGTGCATTCCACCGTAATAGTCGTTCTCTAGTTGTTAATCTATCTCGCGTTGCCATCCATAACATAACCAAAAATTTAGGGATTGATTGGCAAGAACTGTAGATGCCATAGAAAACTATTTTCTCTCTAAAACTATTTTTGTAAAGCAATTATGCTTTAAATTTAAAAAATATATCTACAACAAAAAAAAATTAAAAAGGAAAATATGTTAGCTTTAAAAATCAAATTTTCTACAGCTTTCATAATGCTTTCAGTTGTCTTTGAAAATAAATTTACAGCAAAAAGAATTAAAACCACAGCAAAAAAAATTTACAGCCTAATTTCTAAAGCAAAAAACATAAAGCTACAGTTCTTACCAACCAACCCCTTAAATGCGCAGCCGGAAACCAAATGCTTTGATACCAATTAACTTTTGGATGCACCACTCTCGTAATGCTCCAGGTCTGTCTAGTACTAAAAGTGGTTTAAACCGTCAGCCAAACTCTTCCACAACCTCACATCATTATTCTGGATCAGACCCTAAATTATTCAAACTAGATTAAACTGCTGGTTTCTCCTCATCCAATATTGTTCAATACAAGGAACACTGAGATTTGCGAGGAAAACCAATTCTTCACAAATCGATACTCACAAAAAAATTTCATTTGTAATTCTCTCACAAATTTATAAAAGAAAAAAAAAATTCTCGAAAATTTTCAAGGAATTTAATCTCTCACAAATTTGCGAGGGATTTGCGTGAGAATGATTTAATTTTATCACAATTGTGGCATAAATTTTCAAGAAAATTACATAGCAAAACTGCGAAATATTCGCGAGAGAATTTTTAAAATACTTCATAAATTCCTTGCAAATTTGCTAGGAAATTTTGAGGAATATAGATAATAATTTTATAAATATTAATTAACTTTAATAATAAATAATTTTAATAAAAAAATTGAAGTTCCTTACAAAACATTAATTAACATAAGTTTAAAATAAAATAAACTTCTTTTGAATCATCTTTGGAATAGTTGTCTGGGGCTTAAGAGTTCTTTGGCGGCATGGTAGGGTTCTGAAAAATGGTCGGCACGGTTGAATCTTTTGTGTACTTAGATAATCACAAATAGCGCTCAACTTCCTGATATGAGCATTCTGGTTCATGAGCTCTTTTTTTTTCTCCTCTATTGAATGAGCTTGTTCCTTGTTAATCATTTTCAAATAGTTATCTCCAGAACCGCTACAAGAAAACGTGGTGGGAGTGGATGCTAAAATTTACCTATAAAATACACTCAGTACATACGTCCCTTCCTATGGGAGCGAGCTACATAATTCCCTCGTAGAAACAGTTTCTGCTCTCACAATTCCCTCGTAGATTCACCGCAAAATTGCGAGAAAAATTTTCCATAACAAATTGACAGTTTTTTTTGTAGTGGTTATACCCATCTCCACAGTTGCATTAATATGAAACTCAAAATCAATGTAATTACGAGAACCCGCTAGATCAAAAAGCTTTATCAATAGTGACCAAAAATCGAACCAAAAAGAAGTCGATGATACACTTCTGATATCCACCCGCGTTAATGGTTGCACAATATCTCTATTTTCTCTATATTACTTGACAATACATTGTTAAATTAATGAAAAAAATTAATACCTACATGTCAATGACCTGGAAAATACTCTTATGAGTCTAGACATTCAGTTTAGTCAAAAAGAGTGTAGACATTTAAATTTTGTCTCGATATTATAGTTTTTAATATGTTTCCCCAAGGAAAATTCAGTTATTATTTCGCCAAACAGCAGCAATTAAAATCAGTGATAATGTTTTTTTTTTTGATAAATTGTGTGCTTCGTCAGATGGTGATTATGTAATAAATAATACTTTGTAGGAGAGATGTTATAGTATTAAGTTTGGGAAAAAAAACAAGATGCCCCATATGTATAATAATATACATATGCATTGTTCGTATTTCGTATATATCAATCATTAGTGATGATTATTATATAATTGACGTGCAACTTGGAATACTTCTAGTTTCGCGACACCTACGTCCATCTGATTCATGCACATAAAATATGTCTTTGTAATTAATGTAAGTTTCATTTCATATGTTTTGTATATAAAATATATTGGCCAATAATCATTCTATATTTTCCGCCGCAAAGCTATTGGACTTTTTCATAGTTGCCTTTACGATAACAATAAAAACGATATATTATATATAAATATATTGTGGTCAGCTTTCATTTACGGGTTTTCATAATCATATGAACATATTGTTTGTTCTTGATCTCATTTCAGTTTATTTATTTTAGCCAAAATATTGCCATATGTATATCATACATCCTCTTATATATATCCACAAATTTAACATTAACTATAATTAAATTAATAATAAAGATAACAGCGGAATCGATTTTAAACCCCTCCCCCTCCAAAGTTGATATTCCGTGTGTGCTTCGTCAGATGTGATTATGTAACAAATAATACTTCGTAGGAGAGATAAATATCTTAGGTTAGACTACCATCATTCTGATACCAAATTTACAAACACATAGTAAGTACAATCACAAAGAAGATACTAAAATCAAACTAGAGTTTAACCCGCACATTCGTAGGGATATTTTTCATTTTATTAATATATAATTTTGATATTATCATAGAAGTTTTAAATATATGACTAACATATAGTGTTATATATTGTATAACTCTATAATCTTATTTAATTTCTTATTCATCATTATTAATATATAATAATTGTTTTTTGTCATATAATGATTTGTTTTATACATTTCATATTCTTATTGATTGTTATTACATATTAATATATTTTTGAGTTCGATACATAAATTATAATCTGAAATAATCAAATATACAATCTCCTTTAATATAGTTTTTCAATTTTTACAATTTGCATACAATACATTTTAAAATTTATTTAGTTATACAGTAGATGGATATTTGCTTATGATAATTTATATTTCCATGTTGTGTTTAAAAATAATACTTCAACATTATCGCTATAGTATTGTGTGAGATTTTATAAGTAAATACATTATTATGTTTAAATAATATAGCTCTATTATTCTATTAAATTGTATACAAAGTAGTATCTATCATATTATTTTATTAAATTTAATCAATATACGATATTTTTTGGATATTATGATATTAAGTTTTCTATTTTTATTATTAAATTAAGATTTCAAAATATTATATTACTTTTAATTTTACAACATAATTTATTTTTTGTATTTTAAAAAATATTTTAGCATCTATGATTGTCTTTTATAAAATTTGGAATATTATCATTTTGATTTTTTAATATTTATTTTTAAAATTTTAAACTTGGTCAAAAGAAATTTAGCAAATTACAGAATTATTTTTTTTTTAAATTGGAAGGTTATATGTTTTTTTAATTTTTGTTACTAAACTAATTCAGTATTTTATAAAAATATATATGAATTTTTGGTAAGATTTTTTTATATTTTTCTCAACAGATTTTTTTATAACTAAAATAAACATTAAATTTATAAGTGAAAATTATTTGTCGTTAATATTTAATCAATTATTAAAAATTCAAATTTTTCTAGTAACAAATTTTGTAAAATAATATATGAACTAAAGGTTATTATATAATATTATATTTTATACATAATTATTCATAAATAATTTATTTCTATTAGTTTCATAATAAATAAAACTATAATATATAGTTGTAGACATAGAAGTTTAACATATGTTAATAGTTTTAGTTTTTGTATAAAATATTACATTGTTTACAAATTTCAACCCTTTTTGACGATGAATGATAATTTATTTAAATGAGACCTTTTTCTAAAAAATATGTTAAGCTATCAATTTAATATAATTTTTCATAATTAATTTATAGAGTACGTTTATTTTTATATAATATATTTTATAATTATGAATTTATAAAATAGCATAGAATTTTTATTTTCTTTTCTTTTATGATGAAATTGTATTTTTTATTAATTTATAATAAGATTACATTACTAATTACAAAATTGTAATGGATTAGTTTACAGAAAATATTAAAAAATTTGTTAGGATTTTCTTAGATTTGTCTCAATAGATTTTGTTATAACTAAAAAATTCAAATTTCTAACTAAAATTGATTTATTATTGATATCTTTATTGATTATTAAGATTTAATGTAAATAATCATATATGTCACATTAAGTAGTTAATTAAATGGTTCTACTATGACATGTCAAATAGATAAAATATAGGATTCTAAATTAATATATTAGAAGTATGATGGTAAGATGTTTGAGGGAAACAACGGACTCGAGAGACTCTTTAGAACACTTTCAATGGGGATTCTACCTATTGGAGTTCTAAAAATACACATATATATATATATATATGTAGATATTAGTATTATTATTTAATTGTGGAGTCTTTAATTTTGTGGAAAATCCAATCTAAAATTTCTTAAATCAATGTTTTATGAAAAAGGAGATCTTTATTTCATTAAGAAACAACGGACTCGAGAGACTCTTTAGAGCATTTTTAATAGGTTTTAACCTATTGGAGCTGTAAAAATACATATATATATATTATGTATATGTAGATATTAACATTATTATTTAATTATAAGGTCTTTAATTTTATTGAAAACTCAACCTAAAGTTTCTTAAATCATTTTTTTAAGAAACTTTAGGTTGGGTTTCACGTAAAACTAAAGATCCCACAATTAAATAATAATATTAATATCTACATACATATATATGTAGAACTCCAATGCCCCCTACCCTCCATGGAAATGTTCTTAGGACTCAACTCACTCAATTCACTTGGTTTAGATCACAATACACCTCAAGTCTCCTTATTTATAGTACAAGGTCTAAAGAATATTTTCTAGAATATTCCTTAGATATTTAATACATACTACACATGTCATGTCTTACATTACACATCACATATAGTTGGTGTTGACTCTTTTGGCTAATATATGCCATACCTAATTGCCAGACCTAATGATATTGGCATAGATAATATTGACGAGCTTATATGGACGCATGCCGCATGCCGCATGCCAAAATATTGAACGTACTATATGCATGCAATAATTGAAACTAATATCCTTAATGTTAATTACTAGTTAGCTAGATATGCTAAAATATAGAAAATTAGATGGGTAATGAAGTAATATTTGTAGAGTATATGAATAAACTTATCTATTTTAACTTTGTTTCGAATTAAGAAAACTCGTGATCTATACAACAAACTACTATAAAATATGTTTGAAATTCACACAAAGCAAATTAATATATATGAAACGATTTCAACAATCTAATAACCAGTAATGTGTATCGATTGTAGACATCATCCAATCATCTGCGAACAAACAAACGTATCGAAGTTGGTTATATGATATGAGATAGTTACTCTTATAATCACTGTTTCAAAGTATTTAATATATATATATATATTTACGATTTATTGGTTGAATTTTTTTTTTTGAACATTTTGATTGAAATTTTCACTCTCGGACTTCAAATACTTTGTAAATTAGACAAGTTTCCACGCACCAAACTTTAAAAGATAATAGTATGATATATACATTTGATCTTGTGTATTCTGGTAAATATCTTATATATCTAGAGTTTCATGTATTCAATCAACGTTTCTACTAAACATGTAGGCTCATGTTTGTAGACAGTCCATATCAATAATTAGCTCATGTGTTGTCTGGTGTTCCAACCATAAAAATAAAAGATAAAATTCATATTGATTATCTAAAGAGAGAAATGATACTACGGGCAGTCCATGCATCAGTAAGCATCTATATAAGTACTTGAGCTAGCCCTAGCTATAAGATTATATACACGACGCCCACTTAATATATATAATATGTCTTATTTATAATTTATGTATGTATTTTTTAGGGGAAATATATATATGATCATGTATATTAATTTGTGGGTCCTTCGCGTAAGCCTGTAGCATTTGAAGCAACTTACAACAAATTATATTACATATAAAACATAAACATCCAACTTTAAAACTCCAGAGAACAGTATACATAAACAACAATGTTAACAATTAAATATATATATATATATAATCAAATTTAAAACATAAGGTTTTTGAATTTTCCATATAAATTTATTTTTAATTTATATAAAAGAAAAATATCTGCGTAGATTCGCTGATGATGACAGTTGAAACTATAAGACCAACCGAAAAGAGATGTAAAGGAGAAGAAGAAATCTACTATTAAAAGAAGAAAAAGAGACATCAATTCGTAAGTCTCTTTTTTTTTTGAATCACTATCAATTCGTAAGTCTATTTCAGCTTCTCCAACTTCAACCTCATGGGACCGCTAAAGAATCTTTTGTTTTTTTTTTTTTTTTTTTGCTAAGAATGTTAATTTCATTAAAGATAAAAGGTTTTTCTACAAAGAGATGAACCTAAACAAGAGATACCCTGGCAAAAAAGAAAGTGAAAAAACAGGGTATCAATCAACTAAGCATAGAATAACTCCAAGAACAGACTCATGGAGAGATTAGAAAAATAGATAATGGATCATAACTTCATATGAGCCAAAGTGCCATAAGGGAGCTGAATTTTCTTCGCTTCCTTGCTGTATAGATTGAATCAATGATGTGTCTATTAATTCCTTTGAAAGCCACCAATGGAGGGAGCAGGGTCTGGTTGTGAAGCATATTATTTCTCTGTTGCCAGATGGTGTAAGTTAGGGCTTGAACCACCATCATACGCAGCACTGATGGCGTCAAGGAAGTGGACGACGAAGCCCACTGGATGAGGTGCGACCAGTTTGAGAATGGTGGTACCGGGTCTCTGATCCTACGATTAATTTCAGTCCATAAGACCCCAGCATAAGGGCAAGAGAGCATCAAGTGGTCCCTGGTTTCCTGTTGTGTCGAGCAGATGCAGCAGTCAGTTTGGATCTGTAAACCCCAAGAAGCAAGGCGGCATCTTGTAGGTAACCTGTTCAGATTTGTAACCCATAAATGGAAAGCATGCTTAGGTGTAGCTCCACTGAACCATATGTGTTTTGCAGTGGCCTGGGTTGGAGCTCTAGGTCTCAGCACTTCCCATGTCCTTGAGGAAGAGAAAACCGGGTGCGATTGTCCCTCTGTTGACCAACTAAAGATGTCGGGACCTCTGTCTAGCGATGGTGTAGGAAAGGTAGTGAGAAAGGAGTGAAGCGCAACTTCCGTATCTGATCTTGGATGCGGCAGCCTCCATCCTTGCTCATTATAAGCATCAGCCACGGATGCATCTATATGAATCCTTAGGTTGCGGGTGCCAGTCCTACCGAAGACTTTGATTAGAGGCCCCATGGGGGTCCAGTTATCGTACCAGAAACTTGTATTGCATCCGTTGTGGACATCACTGGTGAGAAATCTTGATATCAAGTCTCTAAGCCGAAGTATGCATCGCCAATTCCAGGACATAAACGGTGATTCCGATGATGTCGGGGTTACTGTTGATTCCGATGATGTCGGGGTTACTGTTGTAAATCTTGGTGTAAGTTTATGTTGTTTTTAGTTTTTAGAAATGTACTCAATCTCTTGGAGTCGGGGTTACTTTTAGCAATATATACAATGATATTTTATGACTTTTTTTTTTTTTTATGACTTGTAGTCTGAAGCATTTAAAATCAGTGGAATCAAATCCAATGTACCGACACCTTTTCAGTTCGTTTTATCCAAAACGTAACCCTTATTTTTTTTCAAAATTCCTAAAAATTCATTATTCATATTGTTCGCAGAATTCAAGAAAAAAACAATAAATTTTAGACTGACTTAAATCTCATTGCACCAATAAAAAATTTCATCAAATATTCTTGTTTTTCATATTTAATTCCCGTTTGTTATATATATATATATATTATTCAAGTCTCCAAAAATCTTTATTATAAGAAGAACAGAACAGTAAGTAATGAGTCTTAACTATTAAAATACAAGTACAACATACTTAATTTGCTTAACTACAAACCAACAGAATAACACACGCATCTTAAGCACACAAGGAAACACAATAAACTAAACACAATAATAGTTTTATAAGATGATTATGACATAACCGCGTCCGGATCCATCTGAAACACCCCACAAAAAAAAATTAATAAACTTGCGAGCAAGTGGTTACTAAACTAGGTTATTCTATATATACGACGATCAAGGAGAAAAAAAGAAACAAAGATCTCGAAAATAAAGCATATTCCTTGTCTGTAAGTTATAAAGATACCATTACAAACTTTAAAGTTTTTGTACATAAAAAAATAATGAGTAAGTTACAACTTACAAGTTTAGTTCACAGAAAAGAAAAATCATAATCTAGACGCTTCGGTTTATGGACTACGTGACCTGCCAGTGACGCTTCTTCATGACTTCATCCCCCACGAATAATAGCATTCTCGAGACGCGTTGATGTGTGCATTCAGCAGAGGGGATATCCTCTACACAATTCGAAAATATTCCACGTCAAAGTGGGCTCGATACACTTGTCTCAGGCCCAATGATTCAAACCTCGATTCTATGATAATGACAAGACAACATATGATGAGAGACAAACATGAACTATACATCAAGATTAGCGTTTAAGATTGGTTTCAGTATCGAATCTCGAAAGCTACATCTCTAGTCAATGTAATACGAAGTTTTTTTTTTTTTTTTGGACAAATGTAATACGAAGTTCTTGACCCGAAATAATGGGCTAGTTATTTTCCTAGCTCAAAAATAAGGCCTGTTATTATTAAGCACAACTAAAAAGTAGTAAATAATTTGGTGAATTGATATTCATGAAAAAAAAAAAAATTGGTGAACTGATAAGTCCTCGTATATATCACCCACTTTTTGATAAGCAAGCAATAGCCCACGTAAGCCTGAAAGGTTTTAATAGACCACGTGACTTCGCACATGTCAAACCCACAAGAAGATAAGGCCCAATACAAAATTAGAACCCACTTAATATTTAAAAGGCTTAAGGCCCATCTTTCTCGACATTTACTACAAGTTTACTGGGTCACCTTTAATTTTGGGAATACGACAAAAATCCAGTTTTGTCGGTTTTCTAAGACTTTCTGTCTGAATCATCATTACATCTTCCTCCGGCGATTCAACTCTTCTTCCACGGCATTGGATGGTTTCTTTCTCTCTGACGCAGGCAAGCAAGAAAGGTGATTGTTTTGGATCTCAGATGAGGATTTGATGCAGCAGAAGCTGGTTTCTCAATTAGGGTGGTTTTGTTTGAAAAAAGCTATTAGGGTTCTTGAATGGACTTGAAAATGGATAACGTAATCGGTGGCAAGTTTAAGCTTGGTCGTAAGATCGGCGGTGGTTCTTTCGGAGAGCTTTTTCTAGGTAAAAGAGATTGCCTTTATGATTCAGACAATGTTTTCAATCTGTGTTGATTGCCTTTGAATCAAATCTGATTGTTGAATATTGTCAGGTGTAAGTGTGCAAACCGAAGAAGAAGTCGCTGTAAAGCTGGTATCTTTATTCAAATCTGCATCATCTCTGTATTGATATAACATGTGATGTGATGTAACATCTATTGTATACTTAAAACGTTGTGTAAAACTTTGAAGGAGCCTGCGAAAACTAAGCATCCACAACTTCATTATGAGTCCAAGATATACATGCTTCTACAAGGGGGAAGTAAGTTTACAAGTATGAGTTTGCTGGTTCATATTGTGTATTAGATGATTGATTCAACATGTGGAAACTAGCTGATTAATTTGTTTTATTTTTCTGTGGTTGAAGCTGGCATCCCTAGCCTCAAGTGGTTTGGGGTTGTGGGAGACTACAATGCGATGGTTATTGATCTGCTTGGGCCGAGTTTGGAGGATTTGTTCAACTACTGTAATAGGAAACTCACTTTGAAGGCAGTTTTGATGCTTGCGGATCAACTGGTGAGTCTCTTCTCAAAGGCTGCGTTTAACTTTGTCGGATTGAGGTTCCAACTTAAAAATGTATGTTCACCATTGTAGATTAGCAGAGTTGAGTATATGCATTCAAGGGGGTTTCTTCACCGTGACATCAAACCAGACAATTTCTTGATGGGACTTGGTCGCAAAGCAAACCAGGTACGCATTAAACTAATGATTCTCATAGAGAAAGTTATGTTAGATTTCATCTTTGGGTAATGTTGGTATGTATATGTAGGTGTATATCATTGATTTTGGCCTTGCAAAGAAGTATAGGGATCTGCAAACACATAGACACATCCCCTACAGGTGATTTTTTATGGAGCTTTCATGTGTATGTCTGCATGCTTCTTTTATTTTGTCTTACATATACTCAATACTGTTTTCATTAACAGAGAGAACAAGAACCTTACGGGCACAGCTCGGTATGCTAGCGTCAACACTCACCTTGGAGTTGGTAAGCAGCTCATAAAGCGATTCTTGATCTACTCCAAAGTTGTTGTATAGACCATTTGTAAAGAAGTGTGCCTGTTTTGGCAGAGCAAAGTCGGAGGGATGATCTAGAGTCCCTTGGTTACGTGCTCATGTATTTCCTCAGAGGAAGGTTGTGCATTCAGATCCTCTTTTTGTTTGATTAAAACCTTTACGCTTGCTTGTTTCTGGACCTTCTGGTCTGATCTCTCTGTGATTTTCTGTGTTCAGCCTCCCATGGCAGGGACTAAAAGCTGGCACAAAGAAGCAGAAGTACGACAGAATCAGCGAGAAGAAAGTTTCAACTCCTATAGAGGTATGGTGAGAACATAATATGGCTGAGCTCATTGTCACATAAGTCAGAGGTTAACAATGTTTATTCTTGTAACAACAGGTCTTGTGCAAGTCATATCCACCCGAGTTCGTATCATACTTTCAATACTGCAGGTCTTTGCGATTCGAAGACAAACCAGACTACTCATATCTAAGGAGGCTATTCCGAGATCTGTTTATCCGTGAAGGTCTGCGTTTTTCAGAGACTAAACTTCTCATTCTTTCGAATTGAGTTTTTATGAATAACAAATATGAACCACAGGTTATCTGTTTGACTATGTATTCGACTGGACTGCGTTGAAACACCCTCAGAGTAGTTCCAGTGCCCGTTCCAGCTCCCACGGAAGGGTGAGTTAAACACTTGTCCCTTAAAGTTATCTCTCTAAGGAGTGTTTTCCCTCACATACTCTTTCTTTCTCTCTTCAGCATCGTACAGGTAAACCAGCGGTGGCTGCAGGACCGTCTGCTGAAAAACCTGAAAGGGTTTCAGGTATTTCTTTTTACAGAGGTAGTAGTCACATGTATGTAACTAACTACAAAGTGGTTTGGATCTGATTCTATTCTTTTACAGTTGGGAAGGAGATCCGCGACAGATTCTCAGGTGCGGTTGAAGCATTCGCGAGAAGGAACGCTACTGGAGCTGGTCCACATGAAAACCATACCAGACAAAATCATACCAGACATCGAACTCTTGACGATGTCCCTTCACCAATGAAACCTGCTCTGGTAAAATATGTATATATGATCATCCGTTTCTCAATATGTAAACTTTTTTTGAGTAGAATGTGCATGAGTTATATAATGAACTGATGCAACACATTTCATGGCATCAAACTAGGCCTGCGGGTTCGGTTATTTCGGGTTATTTGGGTCAGGTAGTTTGGTTTTGGGTTAGTTTGGTTCAACATAAAAACTTACCGAAGTCTCTGAAAGGTTCGGTATTCAGTTAGTTCAGTTTTTTAATGTCTTATGAAAGTTTTTGATTTTGGTTAGATTTCGGTTTAGTTTTGTTAAAATTTTGGATAAATTCGGTTAATTTCAGTTAGTTTGTTTTGAAATTTGGTTAGCATGATTTTCGGTTAGTTTGGTTCACATAAAACTTGCCATTTTCAAAGTCTTTGTAAGGTTCGGTATTCGGTTAGTTCTGTTGTTTTGAAAATCTTAGCGAAGTTTTTGATTTCGGTTAGATTTTGGTTTAATTTTTTTATAAGTTTTGATAAATTCGGTTGGATTTCACTTAGTTCGGTTGAAAATTTGGTTAGTATAGTTTGGTCGGTTTGGGTTTTTGGTATTGTTTGGATATAATTTTTTTCTAAAAAAAAAACTGAATAACCGATTGCCGAACCAGACACTTAAATTCTTTTAGAACCTAACGAATTAAACAGTAACCAAAATTTTGGTTCAACTGGTTCGGTTCGGTTCAAAATCCCAACTATGTTGATGTAATAGATGACTTCTTGTTCTCTCTCGCTATTGATATGTTTTGTTTCTTTGTGTGGTCAGAATATGGCATCTGAGAAAGTAAGAAACACTTCCAGATACGGCAGTGCTTCAAGGAGAGCAGTAGCTTCTGGAAGTAGACCAAGCTCATCAGGCGAACAAGGAGATAGCCGCAGCTCGAGCCGTGTGGCCTCAAGCGGAGGAGGAGGTGGCAGACCATCCGTCTTTCAAAGAACACAAGCGCCTGCTGCTGGTGTGACCGGATACGAGTCAAAGACAGCCTCTGCCTTTAACCGCAACAGAGTGACCACTTCGAGGACTGCACGTGATGAAGCTCTGAGAAGCTTCGAGCTTCTCTCCATCCGCAAATGAGAAACTCTGTTCTGTACATTTGATTCTTCTTTTACACGTGTGTTGTTTTGGTCCTAAGTTTCCACGAAACTCCCGAAGCTTTTTTTATTCATTTTTACGCCCGTACAATTATTGTAATGACAGACAAAGTTGTTAAGCTTATGTCTGCAAGAACCAAATTCGTTTTTGTCATTTTGTGTTTTTTCTTTTTTATTACACTAGTAAACTAAACACAAGTTGGTTAAGTTGGACATTAGTTTAGTCCACGTGTAACTAAAGTAGTAACGCGTTTTCCAACAGGCAGCAGCCATTGTTTGAAAACGTCAAGCTTAACAGCTGCTCATGACGGCGATCGTGTCGTGAGTCAAGTCGTCTTCCCCGCTACAACATTTGTTTTATTTCAGAAAGTGAAAAAGCGTGGATGATTTGTTGTGGTGGAGTTATGTGGAAATTAGGAGGAGAAGACTTGCAAGGTTTCTATCCAGTTAGATCAGAATGTCAAGCAGATGTTCCAAGAACACGATTCAAATCAAGGGTTTGGTCTTCTTCTTTTTCCTCTTTCATTCTCTTACCATCATCCATGTTCTTGATTCAATAACTTGGGATCTTATCAGGCTGGCAAAACACTAAGTGCTAGAAGATGGCACGCAGCGTTTACTGAAGATGGTCATTTGGATATGGAGAGAGTTCTTCGTCGTATACAGCGAGGGGTGAGTCTATATTTGCATCTCAATCTCTTTTTTTTTTGGTGTATAGTCTTTGTTGTTCACTTTGATACTTCTCCCCAGGGGATTCATCCGTCGATCAAAGGAGAGGTTTGGGAGTTTTTGTTAGGTGGTTACAATCCAGCCAGCACGTTTGAAGACAGAACCAAGCTAAGGAACCACAGAAGGTACTTCTGTCTTCTATTAGATGCTAACTAGTTTGGTAGATCCATATCATGGTTTTTGTAGACTTTTAACCATGAAATAGGTTCGGTTTCAAAGTCTTTTTGGTGAGTCATTGTCGGTCGACACCATGTCAAAAGATAGAGTCCGACTTGATGTTTTCAGCTGCAATACTCATTAGGTTCTAAAATGATCCAAAAGCTTCAATTTTGTCCAAAACGTACATGAACCTACAATGACTCGAAATGATTCGAAAAATACCAAAAATGTTGGAGTAAGCTTGAGATAAACTTGAGGAAGAAGCAATCTTGTTTATTTGATTTTATGATTTCTAGATAATGATCGTTTGAGGATTATCATGATTTATGTTTTTCTATTAATAATAGGAGAATTGATGTCCTATAAATAGATATGTCTTTGTCGACATATGCATTGAGTTGGTGATTGAGTTTGTTATTGTGGCTGAAGAAGTTTGAGTGATTGAATAAAAGGATTTCTTCTTGATATCGTGCTTGTGATCTCTCTATTACTTTAAGGTTGTGATTCTATATTTGGTATCAGAGCATTCCATCCTTGAGACCCTGAACACAATCATGGCGGACGTAAAAGGCGGAGATGACATAAAGATCAAAGATGTGGGATCTTCATCTATCAAGTTTCCAATGTTATCATCCACCAACTATACCGTGTGGGCTATGAAGATGAAGATTGCACTTAAGGTAAACAAAGTTTGGGAAGCTATTGAACCTGGAATCAAATCGGATGAGAAGAACAATCTAGCTATCGCACTCCTGTTTCAATCTATACCAGAGGCGTTAACCTTGCAAGTAGGGGAACTTGATACAGCGAAAGCTGTTTGGGATGCTATCAAGGCACGTCACGTCGGAGCTGAAAGAGTACGAGAGGCTAGGTTACAGACACTGATGGCGGAATTTGATCGTCTTAAGATGAAGGATAGTGATACAATTGATATATTTGTTGGAAAGCTTTCAGAGATATCGTCAAAATCTGCATCCCTAGGAGAGACCATTGAAGAAGTAAAACTTGTTAAGAAGTTCCTTAAAAGCCTGCCGAGAAGAAAATACATCCATATGGTCGCTTCCTTGGAGCAAGTATTAGACCTTAATACAACAAGCTTCGAGGATATTGTGGGGGAGGTTGAAAGCCTATGAAGAAAGAGTTGCTGAAGATGAAGAAGTGAATCTTGATGATCAAGAAAAATTGATGTATGCGGATCAAGACAGCGGAGGCTATGGCAGAGGAAGAGGACGAGGTGGTCGCGTAAATTGGAGAGGAAGAGGACGCGGCCGCACTGGATCGTTTCAAAGTCAGAGAGAGGCTTACAGACAGAGACGACCTCGAGATATCTCACATATCACATGCTTTCAATGCGATAAGCAGGGGCACTACGCAACTGATTGTCCTGATAAATTGTTAAAGGTGCAAGAAACTACTGAGAAGAAAGATGAGGACACACAGGAAGCAGACAACTTAATGATGCACGAGGTTGTATACCTAAACGAAGGGAAAGTGAATCCTAAGGCACTTGAAGCAGAAAATGATACAAACAATGTTTGGTATCTTGATAATGGAGCAAGTAACCACATGAGTGGTAATCGCTTGTTCTTTTACAAGATTGATGAAACAGTTACAGGAGTAGTACGCTTCGGTGACGACTCAAGAATTGATATAAAAGGCAAAGGTGCAGTTCGTTTTGTTCTTAAGGATGGCGCAAAGAAGACTCTCAACAATGTTTATTACATACCTGGATTGAAAAGCAACATTGTGAGCCTAGGTCAGGCCACTGAAGCCGGGTGTACAGTACTGATGAAAGATGACATACTCTCGATGTTTGACCGCTTTGGAGCTCTAATAGTTAAAACAACAAGATCATGTAATCGTCTGTACAAGGTGAACTTACAAGTCGATCTTATACATTGCCTACAACTAAGATCGACAACCGAAACGTTAAGGTGGCATGCACGGTTGGGTCATATCAACAACAAATCGATGAATATGATGGTCAATAAGGAACTTGTTGTGGGTATTCCTAAGCTTGAGATGAGTAAGGAGACGTGTGAAGCCTGCTTGCGTGGTAAGCAAACGAGACAACCGTTTCCAAAGAAGACGACATACAGAGCTACAAATCTACTTGAGCTTGTTCATGGCGACTTGTGTGGGCCTATTACACCATCAACACCGGGGCGTAAGAAGTACATATTTGTGCTGATTGATGATGCTTCTCGTTACATGTGGTCAATATTGCTAGAAGATAAGAGTGAAGCTTTTGAAAAATTCAAATGCTTTAAGGAGCTTGCAGAACAAGAAACAAAGAAAGCAATACAGACGTTTCGGACAGATAGAGGAGGTGAATTTACCTCTCATGAGTTCCAATCTTACTGCGACAAGTATGGTATTAAGAGACACTTGACAGCACCCTACTCGCCTGAACAGAATGGTGTTGTCGAGAGACGTAATCGAAGACTTTTAGAGATGACAAGGAGTCTGTTGAAACACATGAATATGCCGAATGATTTTTGGGGGAAGCAATAAGGCATGCCACTTACATCATCAATCGAGTTGCAACAAGGTCTCTTGAGGGAAAAACTCCATATGAAGCTTTGAGAAATAGAAAACCAAGCTTGTCACATCTGAGGGTATTTGGATGTGTATGTTATGCAAAAACTGATACTGCAGGACGAAGAAAACTTGATGACAGGAGCAGAGTGCTGGTTCACCTAGGAACAGAGCCTGGGAGCAAGGCTTATCGACTTGTTGACCCATCTACGAAGCGAGTTGTGGTGAGTCGTGATGTGTTATTTGATGAAGATAAAGAGTGGAGCTGAAAGCATTCGAGTAAAGCAATAATGAGTAATGATCCCGGTGAATTTATAGTTACCACCAGTGCTTTGAGTGATGGATCAGTGGATACTATGATAGAAGCTGGTGACACCATAAATGGAGAACATAATGTTGAAGAAAATGAGCAAAGTGACAGTGAAGAAGAAACAGAGGATGTTCAGCCTAGGAGGTCGTCTCGTGTGACCACAAAGCCATCATACCTTGACGATTATGTTCTTATAGCCGAAGTCGAGTGTGAACGTTTGCTAGTTATGATCAATGATGAGCCATGGGACTTCAACGAGGCTAAAGGTTTGAAGGTGTGGATTAACGCATGTGAAGATGAACTGTTTTCCATTGAAAAGAATAATACTTGGGATCTCGTGGAGTTACCTGAGGGAGTAAAACCTATTGGTCTCAAGTGGGTTTTTAAGATAAAACGAAACGCCGATGGAACCATAAGCAAATACAAAGCTCGGCTAGTGGCTAAGGGTTATGTTCAACGACATGGTGTGGATTTTGAAGAAGTATTCGCTCCTGTGGCTCGTATGGAGACAATTCGACTTGTCATTGCACTTGCTGCCTCGAATGGGTGGGAGATACACCACCTTGACGTGAAGACTGCGTTCCTCCACGGGGATCTGAAAGAAGAAGTATACGTGAGTCAACCTGAGGGCTTTGTTGTTAAAGGAAAGGAAAACAGAGTATATAAGCTTAAGAAAGCTCTGTACGGCTTACGTCAGGCACCAAGGGCCTGGAACATCAAGTTAAATCAGATACTACGCGGACTCAACTTTGAGAGATGCTCGAAGGAGCCGTCACTCTATCACAAGAAAGTAAAAACAGAGCTTCTTATCGTAGTAGTTTACGTTGATGACTTACTTGTCACTGGTTCTTCGTTGAAGCTGATAAAAGAATTTAAGTTAGAGATGTCGACCAAGTTTGAGATGAGTGATCTTGGAAAGTTGACTTACTACCTGGGCATAGAAGTTCATCAATATGAAGGTGGCATCATACTTAAACAAGATTGCTATGCTCAGAGGATACTTGAAGAAACTGGTATGAATACTTGCAATGCAACACATGTGCCGATGGAGATGAATGCCAAGTTCTCGAAATCACCTACTGAGAAAGGCGTTGACGAGAGAGAATATCGCAGGAGCATTGGGTGTCTTAGATACCTGCTCCATACTCGTCCCGACTTGTCCTTCTTTGTTGGTGTACTCAGTAGGTATATGCAAGAACCGAAGGAGTCTCATAGTGCAGGGTTAAAACAAGTTCTGAGGTACTTGCGGGGAACGTGTTCTCTCGGTCTTCATTTTGGTCGTAACACAGGAGTAGAACTGATGGGCTTTAGCGACAGCTCTCATAACGTGGATTGTGATGATGGGAAGAGTACAACCGGCCACATATTTTACCTTGGAGAGAGTCCTATCACGTGGTGTTCAACTAAGCAAGAGATAGTTGCTCTATCCTCTTGTGAGGCGGAGTTTATGGCAGCGACTGAGGCGGCAAAACAAGCTGTGTGGCTTCAAGAACTGTTGAGTGAAACCATTGGAGAAGAAAGCAAGCGTGTGACTATTAGAGTTGATAACAAATCGGCGATTGCATTGACTAAGAACCCGGTATTCCATGGACGCAGCAAACATATACATCGGAGGTTTCATTTTATTAGAGAGTGTGTGGAGAAAGAACAAGTTGAAGTGGAACATGTATCCGGCAATGAGCAACGAGCAGATATACTGACTAAGTCACTTGGTAGAACCAAGTTCAAGGAGATGAGAAGCTTGATTGGAGTTGAAGATGTGAATGAAGTTGGGTTCAAGCTTAAGGGAGGCAATGTTGGAGTAAGCTTGAGATAAACTTGAGGAAGAAGCAATCTTGTTTATTTGATTTTATGATTTCTAGATAATGATCGTTTGAGGATTATCATGATTTATGTTTTTCTATTAATAATAGGAGAATTGATGTCCTATAAATAGATATGTCTTTGTCGACATATGCATTGAGTTGGTGATTGAGTTTGTTATTGTGGCTGAAGAAGTTTGAGTGATTGAATAAAAGGACTTCTTCTTGATATCGTGCTTGTGATCTTTCTATTACTTTAAGGTTGTGATTCTATAAAAAAGACTCTAAAACCGGACTTATATTAAAAAAACATGGTATATCCTTTTGGAACTTCATGGCTCAAACCTCTATAATATCTAAGGGAACAGTACTATGCTTGGAAAGAAGAATGTCAGAAGATGGTTCCTCTCGTTGGTAGTGGCAAGTTTTTAACAATGGCAATTGTTGCTGAAGATGGTCAGCCATTAGAAGAATCTTCAGTAGAGAATCAAGAATGGCTAGTGAAAACCGCTGTCACGGACAAGCGTGTGCTCCAGTGGATGCTAGTGCTGAGTCAAATTGGTATGGTTGTTTACTCATACTATGTCATTCAATATCTGCTTATGATATGGTGAAATGCAGGTCTTGATGTTATTAGAACGGATCGTTATCTCTGCTTTTATGAGAGTGAGCGTAACCAGGCAAGACTTTGGGATGTTCTTGCCATATACACATGGTTGAATCCTGATATTGGTTATGTTCAAGGTAAAGTCCATCTTGGTGCCTAATGATGAAACTGCTGTATGGTTATACTAATCATATACTTTATTTAGGAATGAATGATATATGTTCTCCGATGATAATCCTGATAGAAGATGAAGCTGATGCTTTCTGGTGCTTTGAGCGTGCAATGAGAAGACTAGTAAGAACCTAAAACGTTACTTGTTCTGTGTGGTTATATTGTTTTAATGGGTCTTATAGTTTTCTTGAATTTTAAGAGAGAAAACTTCAGGACAACCTCGACATCAATGGGGGTACAGACTCAGCTTGGTATGCTCTCACAGGTCATTCAAACCGTTGATCCTAGGCTACACCAACATCTAGGTACCTCACTCCTTACTTTTGTGTCCTTCTTTTGAGCTCTTTTATGTCATGATGGTAAGTTAAGACAGTGTACTCTTCTTTACAAAACAGAGGATCTAGACGGTGGAGAGTATCTGTTTGCTATAAGGATGTTGATGGTTTTGTTCAGGAGAGAGTTCTCTTTCCTTGATGCCTTGTACCTTTGGGAGGTAACAAGACTCATGGTCACTTTGTTGTGGGCAACATCTCCATTTGTTCTTCTTGTCTTTTGAACTGATGATGATAATAGAAATGTGGATACAGATGATGTGGGCTATGGAGTACAATCCAAACAAGTTTGCATCATATGAAAAACCAGAGAACGGAACCAAACAGGATCCGAGGTTACTGAAGCAGTATGGAAAATTTGAGAGAAAGTATATAAAGAGTGGTCAGAACGAGCAACACGACAACACGCTTGCTGTTTTCGTTGTGGCGAGTGTTCTTGAAACAAAGAACAAACGTCTCTTGAAAGAAGCTAAAGGCCTAGACGACGTTGTCCAGGTTTCTCTCTCTCTCTCTCTCTCTCTCTGCATGCCAAGAAACCTCATCAGAACTTCAACTCTTTAGCTAGTGTGTGTTTTGGTTGCAGATATTGGGTGGTATTGCGGGTAATTTGGACGCAAGAAAAGCGTGTAAAGAAGCGTTGAAGATTCATGAAAAGTTTTTGAGAAAGGTGACTACTCTTCTACTAATCATCAGCTTACTTCCTTTTTAACGTTCTGAGAGTACTGATGGATACATAACATGTTATTTCAGGCTAATAAGCAATAGGCATATTGCTTAACCGTCAACCATGCATATTTTCCCGGTTTTGTTAAACCGAATTTGGTATGAACTTGGCCTGGAATGGTTACCGTTGGACGCTGCTAAGTTTGCGGGAGGGATCCATGAGAACGTTTCTAGCTCTTTTGTTCTTTCATGTTGATTATGATGTGTGCTAGAGAAACTATGCCTACGTGTGCCGTTGCTTGTTTAAAAGAAGGAACTTCGTGACGTTTTTATTTTTTCATATTCTGCGGAAAAGGATGCAAGTGTAATCAACTAACTAATCACTCTGAAATTCGACATATTTGTTTTTCTTTTGTTATATAATAAAATGTTCAAAACATAATTACAATCATAGAAAGTTTGAAGAAACATACGCAATCAAGTCATACATTTTCCTTACATATGATTCTTATACCTTTTTTTTTTGAAGAAAAAGTCATACATTTGCATGCGACTGTGAAAATCAGGTTTGCAAGTTGCTCTTGAACGTTTCAGACAGTCTGGTTCTACGTATACATATCTTCGAAATGATCACAAGCTACACAATCGCTCACAAGCTACACAATCGCTCACCGCTGCCTTCTCTCCGCATAGCTTCCAAGTGTCATAAACACTAATGTCAGATGATTTCTACATGACGATAGTGTCAGATATTAAGAGAATTATTTTAAATATGATTTTGTTAGTTTAGATATTAGAATAATTCTTTAACAAAAAAGATATTAGAAATTACGACGAAATATTACAATAACAATAAATAAATAATGGGATAGTTTAGTCCCTTTACTTAGAGAAAGTGTATTTTTCAAAAAAAAAATAATAAACAAAAGGTATTTCTCAAAATAAAATCTCATCTCTATAACACTCATATGTTTAATTACATAAAAGGGTGTTTCTCAGAATAAAATATAATCTCTATAATATTATTTGAGAAGTCACTTTATATTTTTCGCAATCACATTAACACTCATGATTTTTAATTACATAATTATCCTTGATGAACTAAAAATGTTATTTTTGATTGGAATAACAATTATTTTTGTTTCTTTTTTCTTAATAAAATTATGATTGACTTTTTTTAATTTTACTTTTTACTAAAGCACATAAATAAAAAATGAAATATTTATAAAATATAAACATAGGTTTATAAAAACGAATTTAAGTTTTAGTAAATTTATGTTTTCTAAAACAACAAAAATAAAAATATCTATGAATGTTAATATTAATATATAAATAATTGACTCATACATATAAACATATCTGCACAAAAAATTGAAAATAAAATAAGTTAGACATTATTTTCTAAAAGATAATAATATTTTTCTTATAAAAATATTTTTGAACAAATAATTAATAAGAAAATAATTTTAAACAACATAAATAATTATTTAATATCTTATTTTTTTAAAAAAATATTATATCTTATAATTGTTTTAAACCCAAATAGATATTTTAAATTTTGAGGCTGAAACAAGATCAATAATATTTCTTATGATCTATATATTTTAAATTAATTATTAGAATTTTTATTAAAAAATATCAACACTTCAATTTTTTTAATTGTATCGAAAACAATATACACAAAATTATACATAATCTTACAAAGTATATTTATTTTTTTTGAAAAATACACTTTCTCTAAGTAAAGTGACTAAGATAAAAGTTAACAAAATCTAATTAACAAAATGTTCTTATTTTAGTCTAGTTGTAACCAAAAATGTATTTCAATTTTTTAAATGATACCATACAATATACTAAAATATGAATAACCAACCATTTTGACTATGAACAATCAATTAACTATTTATTAATATTTAGTGTGTATGAATTTTCAAAATATTACAAGTTATGCTTATTAATGAATTTTCAAAATATTACCGAACTAGATAAATTTAAGAAAATAATAATCCAATTTTAACATAATAAAAATCATTGTTTAATTTAAAATAATAGATGTAATCCAACATATCAAAAATAAATATTTGAAATAATACAAAATATTATATGTGAGATCACATATTTACTTAAAAACTTATAAACAAACACTTCTTATCAATTGTTATAAATCAATTATTACGTAAATGTTTGTACCTGTGCATGAGCATGGTAGAATCACCTAGTATAAAAGTATTTATCCAATTTTTCTCTAAACTAATATGAATGGGTGAAATTTAAATATTTTAAAATTTAAGGATTGAATAATAAATAAAAATAATATACTTGGAATATTCATTTTTAGAGTAGAAAATAGAATTCACCATGGGAGCAAATGAAAATACTCCTCTATTTGTAGAATATTTTATATTTAGAGTAAAAATAGAGTCAACATTAGAATGGTCTAATTTCTTAAACCAAAATGGAATAATATATTAGATAAATGTTAACTTTTTATTCTTCTTGATCTTTACTCAGATTTGTTTCAATTTTCTAGATCCTTCCTTTGTCTTCGTGTTTCCATAAAACTAATATAAGTAAAATATTAAATCTTTTATTAAATTAAATTTTTATTACATTTCAAATTTGCACCACCATAAAAAACCAAGACTATTTAAAAACATCAATTAGATTTTTTTACTTTTTATTTTGTTTTTGTAAATGGGTTTATGATACTCTCATCATTAAGAATATTGTTCCGTTTATTTCCTTAATGACAAAATTACATATATAAATACTGGAAGAGAGTGTAAAGTTAACTTGTCCTTTTCTTCTCATCAAATGTTTTTATCAAATTGTAAAATATTTCAGTTTCCTTAGGGTGTATCTTACACCCTATATATCCTTTATATAATTCTAGACCTAGAACACGTAACATAAAACAAGTTCTGTGTTGAAGGCATTCACTAAACAGAAATCTGCAAGGAACGATATGAGTAGTGCTGGTCAATATGCTGTAGCCATCGTCGTTGTCATCGTCGTCATATTGTTGGCTCTTTTAGCATGCTTCTACAAAAAATTTTTAAAGTGTCTACAAAATTAAATAATCAAAGATGACGTCGTTGTTTAATGTGGCCACAACTTCGCAGGGTTAAGGTAATAATATTTTAGGTTTCTTTTGATAAAGGCTAATACGTATCAAATATAATATCTCTATAATCAATTAATCACCTTTTTCATTTTTAGGGTTCAGAGTTGCCGAGACAATGAGTTTGGAGATACAAAAGAAGAGTCTAGCGATGATCTGTTGATTATTTTCTTGCATCCTTCTTCTTCTTTTTAGCGTTTTAATAGTTATCTATTTTATGATATGTGATATAAAATAGTATATGGATTTTATTTAATATGATCTTGAAAGATAGACATCAAAAATCAATACTTGGGAGTTCTTTATTGCATAGAACATAGATACAAAAATGTTACAATCATTACAATCAAATATGTCCGGAGCTTTTAATGATATAGACTCCCTAGATACGTATTCAAAAACAAAGACTCTAGATACATATACCACTTTGTAATCCAATATGAATTCATCGACTTCGTGTCAAAATCTTTGATCCATGTCAACAGAACGTTAACCTCTGACTTCTTACATAAATTTTATCTCTTCACCAGCGACTATATATGTCCAACACATTTAAGCCCTCTCGATAATGATATCTCTTCTTTTTTTTTTTTTTTCGAATGAATGTAAAATTTATTCAAAAGAAAAAAAACAGTGTTACATCAGGTGCTTCAGTTTTTGAATTCTATATGATTCAGATAAAAAGTCTAATTAATCAATAGAATCTATGTAGCTTCATGTATGGTCCCGTGTCCCAAACCAAACGACTAGAGCTTCTTCAAGGTACTTATGGCCTAATCCTTTTACTGAAAGTAACCTGATACGGATGGTCTTGTCCACAAATTTGATTACGCTGTCCTCTTGTTGTGGTTGTTCACCATGGCGACGAGAGTTACGTTCCCTCCAAATGCTATGTAGCGTTGCTTGGAAGGTATATCTGAGAAGATAAGTTTTTGTTGATTTATCACTTGCCTTTGATAAGATATCCACAAGTTCACTCCAATTGGTTGTGAATTCTGCAAGCAAGATTCCTCCCACGAGAGCTTTCCAGATTTTTGCTGAGTAGGGACAGCTAAAGAACAAGTGTTGACAAGTCTCTTGAACTGTTTGACATAGCACACAGCTTGTATTAATGCCTGCTCCCCATAATTGCATCCGATCACCTGTTTGCAGTCTGTTTCGTAGAGCAACCCATAGTAGAAAAGAATACTTTGGTGTTGCCTGTGGAAACCAAACTGCTTTACTCCACGGACATGTTTCATGTGCGTTACGAAGAAGAAGCCAAGTTTTTGCTGTTGAGAACTTGCTTGCAAATTTATGTACCGCCTGTTTCCACAAAGGAATGTCTTCATCCAGTGTTACTCTACTTCGTATGAGATCTATCTCATCCTCCACCTCGTTCAACTGCCTTACTCGGTGTCTTCGTCTTCTACGGTTAACAAGAATGTCTGCAACCATAGCAGTATCAGCAATGCCAAGATCTATTACACCTCTATCTCCCAACTTATCTTTTAAGCATCCAAGCCCAGACCATGTATCATACCAAAATGAAGTGTTCTTCCCATTTCTAATCTCCATTTTATGAAAATTCCTTGCAATATCTCTGACCTTTAGGAGTTTCTTCCACATCCAAGAACCAGTACTTGTGCTTCTCTTTACCGACCAGAATGAGCCTTTTCTGATTAGATAACACTTGATCCATTGTACCCATAACGAGTTAGAAGATGAAACAAGTCTCCATATCAACTTTAAGCTATGCACCATGTTGATTTCTTTCAAAGGTCTTAACCCCAGCCCACCTTCCTTCTTTGGCAAGCAGACATCTTTCCAGCAAACCTTAGCCTTACTTGTTTTCAGCTCTGTCCCAGACCAAAGAAAAGCAGAGCAGAGACTCTCAATTTCCTTCAAGCAACTGCTCGGGAGTCGGAAAGCAGATAACCAGAAATTAGCCATACTAGTAATAACTGAATTTATTAATTGTAACCGTCCTGCAAAGGATAAAAACCGACCAGTCCAAGACCTCATTCTTCTTCTCACTTTCTCGACTAGAGGCATATAATCAGTGATCGTCATTCTCTTAGTTAGAAGAGGGAGTCCCAAATATCTGACTGGTAATGATATCTCTTCACCAGCGACTATATAATGACATCGGGTTTTATTAGATACTTTTGTTTCTCTTTCTTAATTTTCCTTAATTATTTATTTTCTTTTATTGTTAGGAAACCCAAAATATTCTTCCATTGGACATGGTCTTACATTTTATAAAAAGTGTCATCTTGATATCACACAAGATAAAAAAATGATTGATATGCATTTATATTCTTATTAATTACACCTATTTGACACACATATTTTATCTCTTCACCGACTATATATGTCCAAGACTTTTGACCTTTTCAATTTTAAAACCTAATAACATACTTCCTCCGTTTCATAAATAGTATTAATTGACAATTTTCACACAAACTAAAGAAAAATGATTGAACTGCGTTTATATTTTTTTAGTTATATATATTTAACCAATAGTATTAAAAATAAATAAAATTATTTATAAAATAAATGCAGTTTGCAATTAATACTAAACTGAACCATTGGGATTGGACTAGTGGCACTTAAGGGATAATCCCTATACGGGGAATCCGTAATTCGATTTTCGTTAGCCACGCGAATATGAACTATTGCTTTCAGCCCATTTGAATATCCGGAAAATGGTCTATATGTGGACTATACCCCCCACTCAGTGGTTAGGTCTAGTTCTTTAATATACCTGGATTTATTTATTTATTTTACAAAAAAACAAGACTAAACTGAAAATAAATATATATATACTACATTGATATTGTAAAATAATACTTTTATAAATCAAAAAAATTAAATTGACATTTTTTATAAAAAAGAGGAAATATGGAAGTTGAAGCAAGAGCTCGAATCACTCGTTCTACTCCTACATATACTGGACAGTTAGCTACTCGTTCCCGTTACAAAGTCACAAGACAGGGTTTTTGTGGTAGCATTGTCGACCCTCGAAGGTCTCTTTGCTTTATACTCCCTATGTTTTTGAAAGAAAGTAACTTTAACATTGGTTCTTATTAAAAAAGTGTCATTTTAGAACTCAAAATGCAACTTTTAGTTTAATACTAATTACAAACTCACTGATTTTATAAATATTTTTACTTTTCTCAAATACTATTGGTTAAATATGTGTAATTAATAGAAAGATTAATGCATTCCGATCATTTTTTTAATCTATGTGAAAAATGTCAAAATAACATTTTAATGGAGAGAGTATACATTAGAGATGCTCAATCATCTTGAAGTTTGATGTTTCCTCGGAGACCTCGTTGCTTTATGTTAGTGCCAAAAAAAGAAGAAGAAACTATTTTAAAAAGTTTGATGTTTCAAACTTGGTTTATAGTTTTTTTTTCTTGAAAATTTTTGGCTCTTGGAGAATTATCATCTTAATAACAAACACCACTCTCATACAAGTCAAAGGTTATAGGATACACGCACTGAAAAAACAGAAAGATGGGTAGTAAAACCCCATTACCTGGGAGTTGGGAATTTAATATTTTGCATATAACACAATAAACAAATATGTCCAAAGAGACGACTTTGGTAACACAATTCAACAAAAACTTGTGATTTCTATCCCAAAAACCAAAAATTTACCTCTCCACCAGACACCTGCTAGTTCCATAAGCTAAACAAGATAACGTTGAAATAATAAGCTCGAGTAACTCCTGCTTGATCTCTTCTTCCGAACATAGCATATGTTAAGTCTCAAACATCTTTCCTACACTTACCTTTTAGTACTCTACTCGTTTGCATTGCAAACTAGCAATACGGGGTGGCGTTAGCCTTGTCTATCCAGTATCCACGAAGGTCTCTTTGCTTTATAGTAGAAATGCGCAATCATCTGAACCAATTCATCCGCCGTACGAGCCTCTGCATATAGGGGTGGACATGGATCGAATATTACCATATTTTTCAGTATTTGTGATTTGCTTCGGATTTCACGGATATCTGATTTTCCGATTTGCTTTGCTTCGGAAAAATACGGATATTCGGTTTTACGGATATCCGGAAAATTTATACATATTTGCGAATATTCACGGATATTTACGGATACCTTTTCCACTATGTTTAATACAAGTAAATCTAAAATATTATACAAATTTGTTCTTATAAAAAATAAAGTAAAACATTAATGAAACTGTTTATTTATAAACTCTTAAAAATTCATAAAAAATTTTTTATAAATTAAATGTTTTAAGAAGAATTGTAGGTTTTATAAAGATCTTATAATTCTTTTCTTCATATTATATTTTTATAAGTAATTTTATAAATAAAATTATATAAGATTATACATTAAAAACTCTATTTAACTATAGATATATAACTATTTATATAAAACTCAGAGCGGACCGGATATTAGTCTCTAATTTTTTTAGATTTGCGATTTGCTTCATTTTTAACGGATAATGATTTTTAATATTTGCTTTGCTTCGAAAACTTACGGATATTCGGATTTTTCGGATCGATCAAATTTAACTTAAAATGCCCAGCCCTATCTGCATATACATTGCAAAAAAAAACAGCATTTAATGATACTCTCCTCATTAAGAATTAAAGTATAATTTTGTTACTTATGTGATTTTTATTTTTAATTATTTGTTTTACTTTTTTTTTATAAACCGGTTTATGATACTCTCCCCATTAAGAATATTCTTCCATTTATTTCCTTAATGACAAAATTACATATATAAACACCGGAGGAAAGTGTAGTGTAAAGTTAACTTTTCCTTTCCTTTTCATAAAATGTTAAGTAAGCTTTTATCAAAATGTAAAATATTTCTGTTTCCTTAGAAATGTATCCGGTATCCCTTATATAAATTCTAGACGAAGAATACTTAGCATAAAATAAGTTCTGTATTGAAGGCATTCGCTAAACAAAAAAAACTGAACACACTTTTTGTTTGGAAGGAACGATGAGTAATAGTCCTGGCCATTATGCCGTAGCCGGCGTCGTTGTCTTCTTCGTCATCTTGTTGACTGTTTTAGCATGCTTCTACCAACGGGTTCTGAAGTGTCTAAAAATCAAAGATGACGTCGATGTTAATGTGGCCACAACTTCGCAGGGTTAAGGTAATATATTAGGTTTCTTTTGATAAAGGCTAATACATATCAAATATAATATCTTTATAATCAATTAATCACACCTTTTTCGTTTTTTTAGGGTTCAGAGTTACCGAGACAATGAGTTTGAAGATACACAAGAAGAGCCTAGCTATGATCTGATGATTATTGTCTTGCATGCTTTTTTTCTTCTTTTTAGCGTTTTAATAATTCTCTATTTTGGTTAATCAAAAAAAATTATCTATTTTATGGTATGTGTTATATAAAATAATATATTGGTTTTATTTCTTTAAATCCGAGTTGAAACCCTAGCTATAGGAGAAGCACACTAAATATATTCTCTTAGGAAGTATGATCTTGAAGAATAACAAACGCTAGAGATCGGTTTCAAATTATTCGTTCAATTAAGTCTATCTTAGAGATGAAAGATAGACATCAAAAACAAATACTTGGGAGTTCTTTATTGCATAGAACATACAACAACGTTATAATCATTACAATAAAATTCTGTCCGGAGCTTTAGATGATACAGACTCTCTAGAAACATGTACCACTTTGTAATCCAATATGAATTCATCAACTTCGTGTCAAAATCTTTCTAACATCTTGATAACACACCATTGGATTCAAATCACTCTCATACAAGTCAAATCTTATATAGGATACAAGCACTAAGAAAACAGAAAGATGGGCAGTAAAACCCCATTACTTGGGAACTTTACATTTGCATATAACACACAATAAACACATATGTCCAAAGCTTATACGCCCTCTAGAACAACAGAGACGACTTTGGTAACACAATTCAACAAAAACCAAAAATTTACCTCTTCACCAGACACCTGCTAGTTCCATAAGCTAAACAAGATAATGTTGAAATAATAAGGTCGAGTAACTCCTCTGCTTGATCTCTTCTTTCTTCCCAACATAGCCATATGTTAGGTCTCAAACATCTTTCCTACACTGACCTTTTAGTACTCTACTCGTTTGCATTGCAAACTAGCAATACGGGGTGACGTTAGCCTTGTCTATCCACGAAGGTCTCCTTGCTTTATAGTAGAAATGTGCAATCATTTGAACCAACTCATCCGACGTGCGAAAATCTGCATCAAAGTTCAAACACTCTATTTTGATGATCCATTGCTCATATACATTGTTAAAAAAACAGCATGTAACCACACATCATATTACCTTTCTCCCTGTACAAAATCCGGTTTCCCCGTAAAAACAGAATCTGTGGGCATTCCTTGGCTTTAAGAGCATACGCCAAATCTGTCTCGATGTTCAAGTCAATCTTAACCGCCTGTTTCATCAAACATGGTGATCCTTGTTAACAGGGAGCAAAGAGTTATATCAACTTGTAATCACATCAGGAGAGTGACAATGAAGACATAGAGTGTAATGTGCAAGTCTTAGATATAAACTGCATAGTATAGAGAAGGCTTCTGACATACCCGTGGAGGTAACCGATCTTTAGCATCCCAGTACACTTTGATCGCTTTCTCAAGCTCCTTCAATGTCTTCCAGTTATCACTTGCCCTGTAAAACGCCAAGCAACATCGTTCCTCAAAAAAAAATGATTCCTTTTTCATTACACTTTGATGATTACCGACTCTTATTCGTAAAAGGGTCCGTTCCATACGCAATGAAAATCTCAAAAAACGGAAAAAGACAAAAGCTTTTCATAGTTTTAATACTTTTCTCCTATGCACACAAGGTGTTCGTGAAAATGCGTCAAAGAAGGAACAAAGCTTCTCACCTCTTGTAACGCTCGAACACGAGGACGACGAGAGGGCTAGGATGAAAGGCAAAGCTTTCCCACTCCAAACAATTGATCTCTTTCACCCAGCTGTCATCAATCTCGCCTTCCCAGTCGATCACACTCCCGTCTTCTCCCACCACGTTCTTGATGGGATGCGTATCGAAGTACTCCGAAGCTTTGATCCCCCATCCGACGTCAGTATCCACCGGCCAATCAGGATCTTCCTCTTCCACCACCATCTCTTCCTCTCCTTCGATTTCATCGTCGTCTTCTTCGTCGGCTCTGTCCTTGATGAAGCTCGCCTTCTCCTTGTTCTCGAAAACTTCCGGATTCTGCTCTCGTATGGTGGAGAACGTCTTCTCGAGGGAGCTTCTCACGAAATCCTCCACGGCGTCCGCCTCGCTCCGTCGTCCGCGCTTCGGTTTACGCGGGACCTTCGTCGGAAAGTTCTCGCTCTCAGCAGCTTCCTTCTCCGGTTTGAGATTGGATTCAGGGTCGGGTACGGCAGCGAGAGGTTTCACGTTCCGGGATGATATACGTATACTCGCCGGGAAAAGCGGTATTGAACTGCGGTTCGTGTCGGAAGAGCTCGATCTCAAGCCGGTGTGAAGCATAGAAGATCTTGGTGCTAAGCAAGCTACTACTGGAAGATTCATCTTCTTCCTCTCTCTCTCTCTCTCACTCTCTGAGTTTTGAATCTTTTGATCTTTAACGAGATAAAATAATGAAACGACATCGCTTCTACTCTATTAACTACGACAAATATTTTCGAACAGATCCAAATGAAAGCCCAGTAAAATAAAGCTGAAACGATGAAAACCCATTAATACAAAACTAACTCAAGTAAACGATAAAAATTTTAAATTTACCTTTTCAAACTACCATATGATTTTTTTATTTATCTCAAGAAAAATGTTAACATAAATATAGCAAGTAAAATACTATTATCCAAAATGCCGTCGTCTAAATATCACCATTTCCTTTTTTTTGTGAACGCATATACATATTTCCATAGTTAAAGAAGTAAATCTTATTACATAAGACCCGGAAATGTAAAACTCACATTTTTTTGTCTTTACCTCAAAATGTTAAAGGAAGCTCGAGACTCTCTATCTATATATTTTGTGCGCAAGAAGAATGAAAGCTAACACAATTATAGAGATAATAATAACTTGATAAGGTATACGAAGACGATATGGACAAGTTCGGTTTGTTATCCATCATCTTTGGTTCAGCTTTCTGCGTCGTGTGTGTTATAAAGGTATTAGGTTATCTTTGGGGAAGATGTTCGAATCACCTCGAAACTGATCGATCAGTTAAGACTAGCGATTTAGTTTGAGGTATTGTTATTTTCCTTTCAGTCCCTTGTTTCGAGATGTTACATGTATTTTCATCAAAGTGGTATAACTTATATATGTTTCATGTTTGGTATCATGACATTCTTGATGTCACAATCGCGTTGGACCAGTCAGGAAACAAGAGAGTGGTGCAATGGCTGGGTACCGTAAAACAAAAAGAACAACTTTTTTTTTTACAATGTTGTTTCTTATCTTAAACGTTTATGTTTTTTTTTTTGAACTGTTAAACGTTTATGTTACAGAGCAATAAAAGTAGTTGTGGTTGTTTGTAACGAATCTACCCATAGAAACTCTTCACAATCCTTGGTGATGTTTTGATTGTTTGCCATCTGCATGAATAAAGATATATCGGCATGATGAGATTAACTGATAAGACAATAAGCATACATTGAATTTCAAATTTTGAACCCGTTTTACGATATCTCTAGCTACCTTATTATAGTGTCTCAAGTCCTCAGCTACGCACTGGTCTCTAGACACTGACTCTCATATCGGTCTACTGAAGAAAATATATCATACAACAGTATGGTAGACGATTTTCATTACGTTCTCTGTCTGCCATTTTAAAATTGCTTTGGCGGCACTATTTACGGTTGCAAATCATTGGCACTCCACAATCAGGAAACACATACTGTAACACTCCACCATTAAATGATATAACAAATACCAAACTATGTGATGGATCTAGTTATCCTAACCAAATTCATAAATATATAGTAGGTATAACCCACACAAAAAATATTTAGACTCAAAAATATATTTGTAAGATGTTTAAAAAAAAAAAAATGGCTGAAACTAAAGGCATGAATATTGGGATACGTTTTGTATCCACAAGCTAAAAAGGCTGGACGTTGCATGTACGACAAGAAACAAATAGATGCTGAACCTATTGATAGGTTGTTTTTTTCCAGAGTGGAGAAGTAAAAAGCTTAACGAGGAGTGATACTATTTTTTTTTTTAACATGTGATACTATTAATGTAGAACAAGGAATAGACTTGCTGTTAGGATGACAGAGATCCAATCCATGGAATAATGTGTTCGATTCAGGTATGTTCCTAAAGAACAATCCAGGTGATAGAGGAACATGAGAAGTAACGGAGTTACTGGTGATAATCATGAAGATTAAAATCCATCCTTGTCATAGTATTCATCTGCCAAATTTATAAGCTCTTAGTAAAAGGAGGCGACAACTTAGCTCACATATGTAACCAAATTGCATTTGTTGTTAAGGAAGACATAAGACCCATTGCATTTGTTGTTGTCCTAAGAAGGAAGCTCTGAAACATTGAAATGAAACCCCCGGGGTTTTCGTTTTATTTTGATTATTGTTTTGTCTTTATTTTGTTCAAACATATGTTTTGTATTTATATTTATATAGTGAATATGTGATATAAATATATACGTCATCAGGCAATTGTGAAATTATCTCAATGTATTCGTTGTTTCTACCTTGGAAATTTTAATTAAAAAAAACTTGTTATATTTTTTTATTAAAATTATATGAGTCACAAAAAAAGATAAAACGGAAGAAAAAAACGCTGACAAAATGTCAACTTGAAGAATGCGATTTTGCCCATAATTAAATAGAAAGAAATGTGGACATTTTAAAGAAAAAATCCCAAAAAGTGGACATTTTAAAGAAAAAAGGGAAAATCCAAATATAAAAGGCAATAATAAGCAAAAAAAGGAAGGAAATAATAATTAAAAAATATAAAAAGGTAGGAATTAATACAATAAACACATGTCACATCTCGTGGTACAAAGTCCAAAGCTTTGGATCATTCCATCTGCTGTTGTTATTATTCGCCTCCTGCATCATTCTCTTCTTCACGCCGTCTCTTTTTGTTTTATTATTATTATATCTTTTGTCTTTAGTTTATTACTTCTACTAAACAACCAACAAACAGAGAGGCAGCAGAGAGAGTCACTCACATCAAGCAAAAGGCAGAGATAGAGTAAAAAGATGAGATTTTTCCTTTCCAATTGCTTCCTTATCATCTCGGAAAATCAAAGGTATCTTCTTCTTTTTTTTTGTCGTCACATTGTTTTCTCATTTTCGTTATATAAAGTTTCGACCTTTTCGATACTGAACTGAGTTAGAATCGTGTTTGCATTTAATGTGATTGTTTTGGTTTTCACGTGTCTGATCTAATACGTGTTCTTCTTAAAACATTAAAACTTGTTTGAGAAGCTATGCAGGATAAAGTGTTTGTGTTCTGGTGAACAAATGAGACTTATAGAGGAGCAAGACAGCAAGCGAACAGACCTTGGTGTAAGCTCAGCTCTATCAGCTGCTGAGAAGCTTGATAATGTGAACATTGACGAAGTAGAGTTATCTCTGCGTGAGACTAGTAGCTCACTGAACTACGAGGTTCGGTTTTTTCTTCACACCTGTGAGAGCTCTCAAAGAACAGCTGTTGTATTGTATCATTACTTGTGTTGGTTGTTGTTTCAGGAGGGTAGCGCACTTTTGGGGAGAATTGAGTATCAGAAAGGGAACATAGAGGCGGCATTGCGAGTCTTTGAAGGGATTGATATCAACGGGATCACAATAAAGATGAAAACAGCTTTAACGTTTAGACAAGAACCAAAACATAGAGGACGGTCCAAAACCAGCTTTGCTCCTCCTCCTCCTACTTCAATGTCTAAACATGCTGTTAGTTTGCTCTTCGAAGCTATTTTCCTCAAAGCCAAGTCTCTCCAGCGTCTTGGAAGGTTCCAAGGTTAGGTTGACTACAAGTCACAATCATTTTCTTTTTGATTCTCTATTTGTTTGCTAAACAAAAGTCACTCTTCTTCTTTTTTGCAGAAGCTGCGCAGTCTTGCGGAGTTATTCTTGATATAGTGGAGGCTTCTTTGTCTGAAGCTGATGTAAAGTTGAAGGAGACGCTAAACAAAGCAGTTGAGCTGCTTCCTCAGCTCTGGAAGCTCGCTGACTCGCCACGTGATGCTATCTTGTCTTATAGAAGAGCGCTTCTCAATCACTGGAACCTTGATCCTGAAACCACAGCGAGGATACAGAAACAGTACGCCGTGTTTCTTCTCTACTCCGGTGAAGAAGCTGTGCCGCCTAACCTGCGCTCTCAGAGTGAAGGGTCTTTCATTCCGAGGAACAATGTGGAGGAAGCTATTCTTCTTCTCATGTTACTTCTCAGGAAAGTTAGCCAGAAGAGAATCACCTGGGATGCAGCTATCTTGGACCATCTCACGTTCGCTCTTACGGTGGCGGGGGATCTAACTGCTCTTGCTAAGCAACTTGAAGAGCTTAGCCCTGAGATCTTGGACCAGAGGGAGCTTTATCACACATTGTCTCTGTGTTATCATGGTGCAGGAGAAGATCTTGTCGCGCTTGGTTTACTGAGGAATCTGTTTTCAGAACGGGAGGATCCAAACCGGGTATCTGGTTTGCTGATGGCTTCCAAGATATGTGGTGAGAGACCTGGTCTCGCTGAGGAAGGCTTAGACTATGCGAGGAGTGCTATGGGAAGCTTAGGCAACGTATGCGTTCAGTTAGACGGTGCAGCGCGTCTTGTTTTAGGCGTTGCACTCACTGAAAGCTCGAGAGCATCGGCTACTGAGACCGAGCGGGTAGCTAGGCTATCTGAGGGGATGCAGGCTCTGGAGTCTGCGGATATGACAGACCCTAGAGTCCTGCACCGCCTTGCGTTGGAGAATGCAGAGGAGAGGAAGCTGGATTCAGCGTTAGCATACGCTAAACATGCGTTGAAGCTTGGAGCAGAGTCTGATCTGGAAGTATGGTTGCTTCTGGCTCGGATTTTATCTGCGCAGAAGCGGTTTTCAGACGCGGAGAGCATCGTGGATGCAGCGCTTGACGAGACAGGGAAGTGGGAACAAGGGAAGCTGTTGCGTCTGAAGGCAAAGCTTCGTGTAGCTAAAGGAGAAGCGAAGGATGCTATTGAGACTTACACACAACTTCTCGCACTCCTTCAAGTTCAAAGCAAAAGCTTCAGCTCTGGAAAGAAGATGCCAATGGGGTATGTAGAGGGTCTGAGGAGTCTGGAGCTTGGGACGTGGCATGATCTTGCTCATATCTATATAAACCTCTCGCAATGGCATGACGCAGAGACATGTCTCTCGAGATCAAGACTCATCTCGCCTTACTCTCCTGTTCGATACCACACTCAAGGTACTGCCTTCTTCTTCCAAATGAGATTTTTGAAACATTCAAGGTGTTGATGTTAATAGCTTATTCATACATACTGGCAGGTGTACTGTACAAGAGACAAGGCCAACTAGAAGAAGCCATGGAGGCGTTCACAACTGCACTAGACATCGATCCAATGCACGTCCCGAGCTTAATATCCAAGGCTGAGATTCTACTGGAGCTTGGGAACGGATCAAGCATAGCAGTTGTAAGAAGCTTTTTAATGGAGGCTCTCAGGATTGATAGGCTGAACCAGTCTGCTTGGTGCAATCTTGGGAAGATGTTCAAAGCTGAAGAATCTGTCTCGTCGTTGCAAGAAGCTGTGGAGTGTTTTCAAGCCGCTGTTACACTGGAGGAAACGATGCCAGTGGAGCCTTTCAGATGACTTTCATCTGTTTGTTTTTTTGATAGATGAATGTAAGATATAAAGATGCATGTGTGAGCATATCATTTGATGTGAAGTTTATAAACATTATGTAATACACAGATGAAAAACATTAAAACATAGAATCTGTATCCTTACACTAATGATGAGTTAAATCATTTAGATTACATTCAAATGATGAAGATTCTCCCAAACTAAACACTGATTTTGTTTTTGGTTTCTTCTTTGGGGATCTGTAGTTTGTCTACACAGCAGAGTTGAGAGAGTCTTCCAGCAAAAAATAGTTGAAACAGTAGAGAGAGGAGTCTTGAAGATCTTCAAAGAGAGCTCTCTCTCTAACTGTTAAACTCAGGAACGATCCAGCACAACACCAGTTCCTGTAAAGAGACTCTTTCAATTGTCTGTTTTGACGCGCTTTGGCTGTGGAGACTCTGGCTCTTGGCATTTCCTGGTCTCCTCTGGTGCGAGCTCCTCTGAGTCAGCTGGTTTCTTGTCTTCTTGGTCAGATTCGGGTGGTGAATCTGATGTTGAGGCTGTCCCTTTGCCGAGACCCGAGTTTTGTTTCTCGAACATCATTTGCAGGTACTTGCCTTGTTCTTCTATCCGGAGCTGCAGGTTTCTTTGAATCTACAGCAACATGGAAAGAAAAACACTTTGATCCGAACTCATAATCTTTAGAATCCATAGCTCATAAAAAACCCAAGCTATAAACAATGTCTTTTTGAATATAGATAAGACATACCTCGAGCTGCTCATGGAGTTGCTTCTGCACTTCCATCTGAAGTCGTAGAGCCTCTGTAATACCCATTCCTCTGTAGTATAAATATCGTAACAAGGTGAGAATGTGTTCAAGATGGTGCACCACTTGATACGTTACCAGACATTAAAAATCATACCCTTTCAAGTCAAGAGCTGTTATATGTTCAAGCGGTGTCAACTTTTTCTCTGGCGTGCCTGTAACGCTCACAATAAACTGATTTTCAGTGGAAAAAAAGTCATCAAGGGAATAAGGACAGGAAAGACAATGGTAGCTACCACTTTCTGATGGTTCTGGCCCATATCTAGCCGTCCTATACTTCTGCAGTTCATAAAGAAAACACAATCCTTCATCAAAGAAGACGAATAGTATACATTTTTAGCACAGAGGAGAAAACTATAAGAACCTGCAAATGGCTTTTGACATGATATATAGTCACGCCTTCAACTTTCATCATCTTCAGCACACCCTTAGGAGTCGCTCCTGCGATATGAGGAAAAGGTTATTATCTTTCCATAAAGTAAATGGAAATCAAAGAGAAATAAATGCTCACTGTCACTGCCACCAAGACTGTTGACAGCCTCGACAAAAGCCTCGTGAAGCTCTGGCGTCCAACGCATACGTGCCTTGTTATTACTGTTTGAAGATGTTGTGCTGACAGGTCGCAGTTCCACGGACGGAGACGGAGAAGGTTGCTGCTGAACAGTCTGGGGTTGCTGTGGGATTTGCAGAGACTTCTGGTCCTAAAACAGGTGCTCAATTAGGGAATCAAGTATAGACTTTGGAGTAGGAACTCTAACAAACCTTTGTGTCTAAATTAGAACTGGTGTCAAGCAAGATATCATTCCAGTTAGTCGATAGTAAAGGATCTTCATCGGTGATCAAGTGGTCAGCCCATTCTTGCCAATCATTTGGTTTCTGAATGTCATCATCAAACGCCGCGCCAATGCCAATGCAACCGTCCTCAATCTGGCCGTTGTTGTGAACGGCCTGGTGGTCTTCAGGGAAGTCAAGAAACCCTCCATGGCACCAAGAACTATCATTGCTCGATGCTGCTGCGTAGTGTTTCTCTTGCGACACCATAGATGAGTAATGGAGATTGGTTGAGAAACCAGATGATGAGGAAGAGCATATATGTCCAACTGATCCACCGTTACTGGAAGAAAGCAAGTGATAGGTTTGTTGTCCTAAGGGCTTGTGGTCTGATCTCATGAAAGCATCTTCTACTACTGCTAGAGGGTTTGGTGTAGATGGGACTGAAGAAGTCCGAGTGAGGTTACTGAGCTCCCTAGAACCTGATCTCTGAACCGGTCGAGCCTCCATTGTTGTCCTGCCAAAACAAAAATCACACAAATGAATTCTCCAAAATTGCAGAGGAAGCTGTTAAATAGTAAACACCAAACTTCTGAGAAGGAAACGACATGAGAAGTTCAAGAAACGCTACTGAAACAATAAAAACAAATCTAATTGTAGAAAAGGACAACACAAGCATCGAGAACAATCATCGACAAAAGCAAAACACAATATCCAACCAAACATCAAGTTCTCCGGAAAGGAAAAAAAACAATCGTGAACATGTTCTCTCGAGAAAGCCAACATATATCTTCAATTATGCTTTGACAAATCGAAAATTCTCACCTAGCAGCAACTCATGGAGACGAACGAATCGAATCTAGATGATGATTAAACGCCTGAAGAAAATCATCGGAGAAATCGCCTGGTCCGCAAGCGAAAGTTGACGACGAAGACGACGACGGTGACCTCTTTTGTAATTTCGAGGTGGTGGCTGTCTTCTTGACAAGGGGGATCAGTCGTTCGTGCACTTACGCGCGGTGTCATAGCGCGTGATATTATTTCGCTTGTTAGAAACAACTAAAAGTCCCACGTGGGGACTGTTTATTGGATAAGATGAATCATTAATTTAGGCTTGGTCTTTTTCGGGGGTTTTTTATTGTTATCTTATTATTTTTCTGGGTTTTCTGATATTTGTGGGCTTTAACTCCCTTATAAGCCCACCAGGCTACTACGATCCAAAGTGGTCTCTGTTGATATTTTTGCTAAATAACTCGTATTTCGTCGTCTAATAAACAAACCAAACAACAAGCCAACCCGAACCAAACTCAAACTAAACCCGAATTTAAAGTGAAATGTTCACCCCTAGAAAGGACAATTCATTTTGGGTTCGATTTAGATTTTGCAGATTCGAACCGTAGTTCGAATTGATTCTGCAGAAAATTATCTAACCAAGTCTGGTTTGGATAAAAAAATTTAAACTAAAAATTTCGCGTTAGCAGCGTCTAGTCCGATATTTTAGTATTAAAAATCCTTAATTATTTTATAACTCATATGGTATCATTAAAAAGCTACAGTGACAGAGAGATTTTAACGTATTGTTGATGGATATATCTTTATCTGAACTGTTAATCAATATCTAATTAGAGCTCTATGCATATATGTAGTTTTTTTTTTTGACAAAGGCATATACGTATATATGTAATATTAACTCTAAAAATACTTTTTGTTGCCGAAATTCTATATAGCTTACTAATAAATTAAGAGGTAATGTTATATGCATATGATGTTCAAAAAAAGTGAGAGGTAATATTACATATATGCATAGATGTTTCTTTCAAACGACTTGTTGATTTCATGATATAGGTTTAAGCAAATTATATAAATCCTATAGATATAAATAAATATTTTGAATTTGAGCTGATAATTGTCTCGTATAAAATGAAACAGGCATATGGATACATTTCTTATTAGGAGTCGACTTGGATATCGGAGGACCATATTGAGTTTTCTAATGGTCCATAATAAAAGACATTGTGATTTTTTTTCTTGCAATATGGTATATATATGGTTTAACACCATCTCCCTCGTGGTCGAGATACATTTCAAGTTTACATTTTTTGGTTTTTCTTTATCTATAATCAATTATCATCGCTAAAAAACGGGACCATTCTTCTCCCGGTCGACTAATATAACAAATATTAGTTTGACTTTAAAAGTCGTCTGGATTGTTTAATGAGATATTTAAAATTTCTGAAAATATGTTGGGTTCATTTAACAACAGGTGTAACGAATGTATTAAGATGAATAAAATATAGCTGACTTTAAGCTTCTGTTGTTTAGTTTATCATCTATACTTTGAATATATACATAGAAACATGAATCATTGAATATTATTGAGAGTCAAAACTACAACATTGTGGGAGCTAAGAAATAAGAAAAAATTGGACTATACAAAAATAATACAATCATGGGTTGGACTATTTCTATTATTGGTACTGCAAGTTCTTATGCATGCCTTTATCTTCACCGTGATTCAAAAAATTATTTGAAATTATATGTTAGTTTTATAAGCTGTTTGCAGCATGAATTCATGCATGATTCTAATCACAAGTGATAAATTTAAAGTACATGGTGTTTGATATTATATATCTTTCACTTTGCTCTCATGACTTTAATAACACATTTTAAAACAGGAAAAAACGAGGTAAATTTGTTACTTAACTTTCTATTTATGCCGTTCAAAAAAGTTCCTATTTATGGAAATTACTTTTTCACATGTCCAAACGTTAGTCACATGGACTATAACTGACCCTTAATGTCCAAATTACTTTTTCACATGTCCAAATTACTATTTATAGTCAAATGGACTTTAACTGACCTTCGGTTGAATCAAATTATAGAAAGATTTAATACTATATTTTTTTTAGCTATGGACGGTCTCTAGTCTACTCTACTGATAAACTCCGTACGTTATGTGCGGAACGTATATTATACGAACTACGAAGAATACGCATGTGACACTTAGCTTGATTAAAGCCACAAACCAATTTAATTTTTTTCTAATACAATTAAAACTGATAAAATGAGGATTAATGTCCCTACCGCATCTGAAGGGTTGATCGAAAAGTGAAAGGACGTGGCTCTTCATGAATGTCCATGCATTGTATATCTTTGGACGTCGATAATTTCTTTGACACTCCAAGTTAAACTTCATCTAGATTCAAATAGTTCCTTAATTAAATTTTAAAGAGTTTTCAGTTTAATTAGTTCCACCATATTCGTCCACTCTTGTTAGTTTTACGTATGTTCTTGGACAATTATAAAGCCAATGCATAATCAATGTATGAGAATATTCCTTTCTTAGTAATTATTTCTAGAGCCGGAACAATATCTTCATAAAAAATCATTTTGAATGATGATAAGTCTCTCATTTTTGTATAATACTAAACTTTTTTCAAAATTATATGTGTACTTCGTAGGGAAAATTGGATGAATGGCGGCTGGTCCGACCAAGTGGTATAAACCTTGAATAATTATTCTACCTGCTTAAACTCTACGATATAATATTCGTACTGGTTTCAATAATTAATCAGTTGGTTGTAATAGTCATGTTTATGTAGTCAAAAATATTCTTACATGTAAAAAAATAAAAACTTAAATAGTTTTTGAGAAAACGTATTAACTAGCTCCTAGTGATGACTAAATTACTAAACATATTTAGTAAATTAGAAATGATTTCATATTTATTAGTTGCTTACCCTAATGTAGGAGTCAAATAACATGGTTGATACCCATATGACCACATTATTTATATCATAATTCATAATAGTGTAAATATGAGCGCATAATGTATATATGTGCGCGCAGCATGTGGGTATAAGTCATGTACCATGCAAGAAAACTCTTCCATTCCATGGACCTGAAGTTAATCACGATCCACCACGTTTCATTAAGTCTAACCACATGCATGTTTCGTTATTTTAAATAATCTCTTATACAAATACATAATCAAACTACTTCTTATCTTTCTTGGAGTTTGTATAGCACAATTAGAGTAAATGGATAAGGTGAAAAACATTTTCAGCTGGTTTGCATTTATTTTAACCAATCAGGTAACCATTCCTTCTCAGGTGCTTCGACTAGGACCAGAGAATAAAAAGGAATATATCATTGGCCACTTTCATCGTTGCTCTCTTCCTCCTGGAGGTTTAATCCATGCTGTGGTGAATAGGTTGTGGGGTAGAACCTGTAGAATAGGTTGCCGTAAGCTGAGTGACTCTTCTTACATGTTTCATATTCCTCATGATTCAACTCGACAATGGGTAATTCAAAGAGGTGTTTGGCATGTTGATGACTGTTTGTTATTTGTCTCACCTTGGAAACCAGTTAACTCATTTAAAGTCCCTGAGGTATCAACAATCCCAGTGTGGGTAAATCTTAAAAATGTTCCGGATAGTTGCTACTCAAGATTGGGTCTCAGCCACGTCGCGTCCGGACTTGGTGAGCCTATGCAAACACATAAACCTCGACTTGATCCGACCTGTTTGGGAGAAGCAAAGTTGTTGGTTGAAGTAGAACTTGATAAACCTTTTCCAAAGCAAATTGCCTTGGATGACAAACAAGGTAATATTTTCTTGGTGGATGTTGAGTATACATGGATTCCAAGTGTTTGTGGTAGGTGTGGACATTTGGGACATAAGGAGAAAAGATGTCTCCTACCGACTATCCAATTGAATGTGGAAACATGTCCCACACAAGAAGATTTATCTGCCGAAGAGCCTCAGGTTGAAATGGAAAAAGTACTAGAGCAGTCTACTGTTGCATCCGATCACTTGATGTTACCAGCTGATAATTCAGAGACAAGTTTGGTCTCAGCTGAAGAAGCACGAGATGAACTTACGGAACAGACTTTGGAATCTACTAAAGAAAGTGGTATTGAACTCAGTGATGAGCGGAAGGATTTCTCTACTCCAGTAAACAATCTCACTTATTCTAAGGTACATTTAGCCACTGGCTTCAACTCTTTTTTGACTTCATCACCATTAGCAGACACTCAATCTGCTCCAACTAAAACTACTATTATGGAAGAAATTCCATCTCCTGTTATTGTCTTTGAGGCCAACTCGGTTTCACCGGACAATCCATTGGTCCCTTCATACTCTCCTGTACATGGCAGTCCTCATGTCACTCAAATTGCTTGTAATGAGCAAGATGATGAAAGAGGATATATGAGTGATGCTACGGCAAACCTCAACATGTCAAGAGGTGGAAGACCAATTAAACCTGTCCAAAAGTTTCAAGATATGGAATGGAAAACAGTAAGAGGAAGGGGTAGAAGGGGTCGTCGAGGCCGCGGAAACTACCCTCCATCCTCCTAGTAGTTTCATCTCTCTCTTGTTTCATTAAGCTTATGAATCATAAGTCTTCTTTTATGTAAGCTAATGCTTGGTTGAATATGAGGCTTGTCTCATCGTACTTTTTCAAACTTTATGGTTGTTACAACCATACATCATTTGTATGTTTTTAGTATTTTAATTCGAAAGCCTTTTTACAAAAAAAAAAAAAAAAAGATAATAAATGAGGAAATCATTTCTGCCAATTTACTTTTAAAATGAGAATAAAGTAAAATAAAACTTCTTTCCATTTGAAGGAAGTGAAAAAGTTTACTCCAACGATATTACTTTTCTTTCGGTTCATTTCACTTTTCTTTTCTATCTTTTTACTCTATTATATAAGGAGAAATTTCACTTTTATTTTTCTATTGACAAAATCACACCTTTGGTTTGACATAAAAATTCAGAATAGTTTTGAGATATTATATGACATACCTCTCCACAATTAACATTCATGGAGGTAAATAAAAAACACTCTAATATATTCACGACTTTTTAATTTAAATTATAAGCTTTTGGAAGTCATATGAAACCGATGTTAACCCGTTGCTATATCTTCGTTTTTCTGTTCTAAATTAGAAAAAAAAAAACTATAACAATTTAAATAAAGATATGAACTACAATTTGCAAGTGCAAAAGGTTAATGTTTTGCACTCTTCATATGAGAAGGTATCTAATAATTAGACGATACATTTAATTCATCTCTTGAATTAAATGAATTAAAAATGAAGTAATAACCAATGACTTTGGTCCAGCTCTAGTTCTCAAAAAAAAACTTTTTGGTCCAGATCTCGGTTTAACTAGTTTCCGGTTTATAGGTAAATATAATAAAAACTGGGACCACAAATCCTTGAAATTAGAGTTTATTGGTTTATCTGTCTATTGGGCGGTACCTAGTTTCAAGTTTTTTTACGAGTTGATTACTCAAAAGGACATTTTTTTCTCTTTTTTTACTCCATAAGACACATTCCACTTGTGAGACATTTCTTCCTTCTTTCCCCCTATGTATTAATACTCTATTGCCCTTTTGCTCTAGTTAACGAAAGGAAGAGATGAGTTAGTTTCGATTTTAATAAAAAAAAATTATTTATTAAATCTGCCAGCTTTTCTCCACTCTCTCACTTTCTTCTCTTCTTCTTTATGTTTTTTTTGAGCCATTAGATATAAAGAGTACAAATAGATCGTATGGTCAGAGTTACTTGAACTGTTCTCATACTACTTTATTAATCGCATCTATTTCTTTATGTGATTATTTTAATATATTTAAAATATATAAATAAATAAATTTGTTATCATAAATTATGTCTTTTTGTTCTCTACATTTTAAGATCCATTTTGGTATATTTTTGCAATTTGAATATGAAAAAAATTGTGGACATGGACACCGTAAATGTATACAAAAATTGTACATGACTTAGTGTTGATTTGAGAAATATGGTTTCATATTAACTATATTAACTAAGATCGTATTTTGAGTCTTTGAACCTTGACAAAAGACAATATGTCTATGAGTTACTGTGTTGAAGCGAGTCTCTCTGATATGCATATGTGTATACGTGTTTGTGGATGTTGAAAATGGTTGTTGTTTGTGGATGTGGACGAAAGTTCACTGTTGCCATTTGTGGATGTGGATAACTGATAGAATATCAAGAAACTATAGTCGTCAAGTTAAGAATTGACATATCCAACTAATAGAAAGTCCACAAACTGTTTAATTGTGTCAAAAATTCTAAATCCAATCAACCAAACAAAATATTCAATAAACAGATGAGGCCAATTTTATTAATCATGAGGAAGGGTTTATAGTCACAGTCACAAACAAGAGTTTACATCATCCTTATAAATCTCTAATAGACACACCACAAAACATAATCACTAAATATAATAGACACGAGAGCTTGTTGCGTCTTTTCCACAACGGAGGTCGGATCTGCTCGTCGTCACGTCCTCTCTAAACCAGATAGAAAAAAAGAGTTGTGGACAGACAAAGTGTGGACGTCAAATTTGTCGAAAAATAAAAACAGAGAGATTGTGGATGTGGATGATCGTGATCAAGAAGAACAAATCTGAAAAGGCTTGGCAAGAACAGTAGATAGCTCCAACAAAAAAAAATTGACCTTTTAAAATAAAGATACATCAAGAAGAACAAATCTTAAAAACCAATTATGAGAATATCAAAACCCTGAAAACAAAAAAAAAGACAAGTTTTTATAATAATAGTAAGAAACAGAGATAATTAAAATAGCTGTGAGAGAGAAAGAGAGAACAAACCATGTATGTAGCAATGATTTGCTTGGTTATCTTAGAGAGATTGAGGTTGACGAGATCTGAGCAGAGACATGGCTTCATCGGAGAGAAGATACAGTTTTTCTCTCCCTAAGTATTTAAGGAAGATGGTGGATGGATGAAGTCTGGGTCTCTTGATTTGATGTGCTCGACCCAACGCCATAACTGGTCTGATCCGTGAAGAGCAAAGCGAACGAAAGCGAGTTCTGACTGCGTAGATAATCACCGGCGGGATTGCGTTGATGATGGGGAGCTTGGTCGCGGTGATGCTGAGGCAGTGGCGGAGCTGGGTGTTTGGAAGGTTTTTTTATTTGTGTTTTTGAAAAGTAGATCTGTGTTTTCGATTGTTTCAAAAGGAAAAAAAAAATGTGTTTTCGAAGAGAAGAAAGATGTTTTTTAAATTAAAAGGGGTGAACCATGGTTAGTTTTGAAATGGTTAGGAGAGTCTTGGGTTGTCTAAAACGAGGGTAAGGGAGACATTCCACAAGCAAATTGTGTTCCCCAAGTGGGAAGTGACTAAACGTGTAATTCACAAGACAAAATGTGTCTTGGAGTGTAAAAAAATCTTTTTTTACTCAGCAAAAATATTGAATATACCATTTAAATGTTGGAAGTTGTTAGATTAGTTATGTTGAACCCAAATCCTAGTAAAGCCGACGTGGATTGCCACATGAAAAGCCTACGGTTGCGCCAGCTGCAACCCTGTCGCGGTTATTAATTTTTTATGATTACATAACGTTAATTTATCGTATGTGTCTTCGATATAAGAAACATAAATCTTCGTCTTAAAACATATCGATCAATATGGGTATGGACATTTGTTCTTTAATCAATATAAAAATGAAAATTTGTGTACATTGTGGTTCTGATTTCTTGATCGTCGACGTAGGCAAGAATCTTTTTCATTTGTTTTGGTTATATAAGAGTGTAATAATTGGCATGACAAATAGTTTGTATAACTATTAGTCAAAAAAAAAACTATTACGATTTTCTTAATTAAATTAATTAAAATTCATACTCTAAAGCATGTGACCACTTCGATGGTATTGGTATGACGCACACCATATCTTGAATCTTCTACCCAATAAGTCGATATTCAGTTAGTTTTACTCTTTTGTTATAAAATTGTTTCAACTACTTTGATCATCCTATAAAAGATTACATGTCGATTATGTACATATATATCATTGGCGATAGTTATAAGTTATAACCTATATATTTATCATAAATATTATAGTTAGTATAATGTCTACATAACAAATCGTAAACGTTATAATTTTGGTATAAAAACAAAAAACAAAAAAAAACAAAATATGCATCTTCACCTATAAATAAAAATTCATATAGTTAAATAATATCAATTGTTTCCCAAATTTTGATTTAACTATTAGCTTTGCAACTTTATATAATTAACAAAAATCAGTCGTCAGACATGCTATAGGATACACAGGTTAAGAAAACAAAACACCCAAGTTATCTATACAAAAGAATCATATCATCATCTCCCATGTTCTGTTTCATATGAACACCTACAAGTTCAAAAGATTTGTATGATCAAACATCCATATATATGTTCCAGCCGTTAGAAACTATTTTCTTTTCTTTGTGAAAATAGTATATATTTTTTTCTTCTGGTTAGTTTGGTTGGTATCTGATTTGCCCATCATAAAATCTATCATATCGGTTAGACCATAAACAAGAGAGTTTTCTAACATAAATATCATTTATAATCTTTTACAGTTCACTATGATCAAAACTTTCAGACCAGTTAAGCTGTCAAATGTTTCAAGAACGATCCCCTCTTGAGATATGCCCCTTCTACTTGACACATAATATGTAGAGTATACACAATTAAAATTGGGAAAACGTTGTACCAATTGGATTTATTAAATACGTTTTGTTGTAATGCTCTAATTTTTCTTGTCTTGATAAAAACAAAATCCCTTATTTGCTAAGGTCTTGGTGCCTATAATCTTTATGAAGATTTTATGTCTTGAAACTCTCTCAATAATAATCCATAGTAATGTGAAAAACATCAATATATTTATTACGATCTACAGAAAGATCCAAAACAAAGCGACCGTATATATTCGATATTGAAGTTTATGCAGGTTTGTTCCATTATTGATACCACTAATTGTAGTGTATACTATATATTAATATATGCATGTTAGGTATAGTGATAGTCGGATCGGAGTAATGTATGGGACGAGTTAGTTTCACAAGATCTTGGGAAATCTAGGGAGTTGTAATTTGCCAATCATTTACATATAAATGAATGTAATAAAATGAATTTTTTTATTTGGCTTCTATAGATTCTTCAACATCTTTTATTCTCTCTATGATTATTTTCACATTCATTCGAAGGTTTCATTTGTTATTTTTTCTCTTTCAGTTTTAGTTATTCTTTTTTTTTTTGCAAGAGCAGGTTTGGTTATTCTTATTTTTATACTTTTTCTTACACCAACTTGTATAGTAATTATTTTGTATTAATCAACAAAGAAAATGATATTATTTTGGTAACTAAATGATATTATTCTTATAAAACAGTATATCATTGCCTTTTATCATCATATGCAGAATGAATTTATATGTTCTAAAAATGCAATCTTGCTAAATTTATAAAATTTCTATTCTTCCTAATAGTGTATACATTATGTACGTGTTAAACTGATTTATACATATTAAATTTTATCATCTCACTATATATTATTATCTTTTTGTTATTTCTACTTAAATTTCCGGAATAAACTAAATAAAAAAACATCATGACTGTAAAATCTTATCATTACAACAACTCATGAAATATCAAAATTCTCAGTTTTTGTATACTACACTTTACATATACAGTAAAAATTCTATAAATTAATAATGTTGAAACTTCGATATTTTATTAATTATAGAGTTATTAATTTACAGAAGATTTTCTTTTTTAGATTTTTATATATTTTTAATTGATTTTATATATACATATGAAGAATACTTAATTTTACGGTATATGTATTGTTTAAATTTTATCGACAGAAGTTTTTTATTTTTTTCTATTTGGTTATTTTATGTATATGGTAAATATGAATGTATTTTAAGTGTAAAATAACAAAATAATATTAATATATTTAGAGAAATTAAGAAATAATAAAGATAAATTTCACTATAAATGAAAAAATAAACTATGCAATATATTGATTATACTAATATAAACATTATAAACATTAATTATTACTTTATGTTTATATCGAGAACATATATTTACATAAGATTATTTAAAAAATTATTATTTTATTATTTTATGGAATTGTGTCAAATTTTATAATTATTCAATTTGAAACCGGTGAAATTTATTAATTTATAGTGTTTATTAATTTACATAGTATTAATTTATAGAATTTCTTCTGTTCGATCAATCAAAATCGTCTGAAATATTATTCCGTTGACAATTCCAAAGAACTTGCTTAATGCGGTTTAATGAACAGATAGTTGCTAATTTCTATGATTGATTGATCAAATGTAAAAAGATAAATACTCCCTCTGTTTCCAAAAGATCCATATTCTAGAAAAAAATTTTGTTTTAAAAAGATCAATATTTTACATTTTCAATGCATATAATAATGATAATTAGTAAATTTCAAGAAAATTAATTGTGTTTATTGAATTTTGATTGGTTACTACTTATGAAAAATTGTTCAACACAAAAAATAATGTGTTTTTTTCAAAATTCAAGATGTTTTCTTAATATGTGTGATTTTTCTAAAACATGTATCTTATTTGAATAGATGGAGTATGAAATAATAAACAAAAGAGCTTTTTTCGTTCTTTCTCTAACAGAGTACTTTTTATCATTGCATAAATCATTTGTTAAATCAGGAAAAGCTATTCTAATCTCGGGAATGGCACTCCTTTACAATCATGCTCTGAGCGTAATCCCAACATTCTTTTCTGCATTGGTAATAATATACACCTTGTTCTTAAAATATACATGTATTTAAAATCAGTAGAAATATTCTTATAGTTGTTGACAAGAACCAGTTTGGAAAAGATGACATACAGAGTGACAAATTAACTAAAACTCCATTCACTGAGAACTATTTCTATTCGTATGAAATTTCAACTAAAAAACTAGTTACTAGTTATCCGATCGAAACTTTTACGTTAAAAATCAATTTTATGATATTGTTTACTTTGTTGTCCAAAAAAGAATGATATTGTTTACTTTGTTACTCAATTTTACAAATTAAAAAATATGCACTTTTCTAAATCATAGTAAAATAACTAATTTATATATTCAATTCCATAAGCAAAGCAAACATAACTAATATATTTATATGAGTATTTTGGAATTTCTCTTTCTTATATATTTTGTCCTCCAAATTAACTTAAACATAGAAAAAATACTGAAGTATATTTATGAATAGTAAAAATATTTAGTTTTGATTATCGATTAAATTGCAAGTACTAGTTTACAAATAACAATTAATAAAACAAGATAAGTAATTTGTTAGTTTATCATTTTTAAGAAGTACTTAAAAGTGTAAGTACCTTTTTAACATATTAAATACAAATCAAAATTTATTTCTCGTAAAAATGAAGTCGAATACCAAGTATATCAAAAATACTAAGTACTCAGCCTTATGCACACTCCAAACACAGATGACTACAAAATCACAGTGATTAAAGTATTTAACATCATGATTTTCTATTAGTTATGATAGCTACTGGCTACTTTTATGCAATTGAAACTCGAATAATAACACAATATAATAATATAAAACATTAAACAACATACTGTTGAGATACTATGTTACTAATTAACTCATCAAGCTCTCAAACATTGCAATGTAGGTGATGATTGTTTTGTGTGTGTGTGATGTTATAATTTAGCTTATAGCTGTAAAATGTGTGAATGCATTTATATATGCAATAAACCAGTGGTGTATGTCCATCTTCCTACGATAATATAAAAATATTTAAATTTAATAAAAACTGTCTCAGATGGATTATAGAGTTAACAAAAAACAAATGTCATTTTAATTTTTGTCATGCATGAAAATATGATTGTAAAATTTGATCATATGATACTTTTTATTAAAGTAAAGTATCAATGTTGTTATAAATATATAATCAACATGAATTAAAGACGACTCCACAAACCAAAAGAAGATCAAAATACTTTTTAAAGGGAGTCAGGGATAACTAATACGTACCAACAGTAAAAGGTTATACCATTATATGATAATAATTTGAGATAGAAGTGCACCGCCATTTGTAGGAAGCAATAAGTCATGTATATACTTATATAATGGTTATATAGAATTTATAATTAAAGATAATAATTAAGTAAACTAAAAACTTTCTGCGGCGAATGAGCTGCAAATTTCACTTTACGCCTAATTGTGATGAAGCGATTCGTATACGTATCTAATGATATCATCTTCCTCCTTTCTCTCTTACGCGTGATAATTGACCATCGTTTTCCTATTTGTTTACTTTAGAACTTTGATATATTGATCATTAGTTTGCTTCAGTTTTTAATTTATGTTTAACCTTATAAAGCCATGAAATTGGCATAGAAAAGAAAAAGAGAAAGATATAATTGGCATATGAAACCAAAATAATTAAGGTTTTCTGAATATATGGCTAATATCGAATATACCACACTAGTAATATTGTAACTCATTATAAAATAGAGTTTGGTACCGTTTATCATGATCAGAAACCAACAAAAAAGTTATTAACTAAGTGGCCGTGACTCACGCACGATGATAATACATTGATTCATACCTAATAAGCTTTTCTCGCAAACCATATTTCCAGTGCTTTAATAGAAAAGGTGAATGTATTGTTTAAAACCGTGAAAGTACTACGTATCCTTTCGGACCAAACGATCAGGATGAGTTTAACGAGAGTGATTCGATCCGATCGCTAACGATGAATAACACTCTTAACCGGCTTGAAGCCAATAAGTTTAAAATGAGTGCATGCATATATATATATATATATACTGGTCATGAGTTTGTATATGTGTATGTATATCTAGATATGCCAAACTCAAAGCTTCCAAAATGTTGTGGCATGAAAAGAAGAGAAAACTCCATGGAAACCAAGGTTCTATGCACATGGCTTTACATCTTTGCTTTTAGGTTTCTTCTTTCAACAATCCCATTTAGTGGGTATTTTTGTGGGATCCTATAATTTTTTTAGTTTCTATAAGTATATAAAAAAACATTTGACAAACTAAAAAAACTTAACTCATATCCACTATTATGAGTACCTTTTTCTTGTGTACTTTGAAAAATGCACTTTACAATTGTAATTTCAAGTACCAATGAAGAGAAAAAGATCTTATCATTGTAGCTTAGTTAGTCACCATCACCTGGCTAGCATAAGTTATATCGTGTTATTCATACTTTATTAAAGTTAATAGAGCCTTCCTTAATCACATATACCTATCACATATTTTATTCTGATGGATTATATTGCCTAATTTACTTTCATATGAACAAATCTTAGAAAAGTTTGGAGGTGGCGACATTTATTTAGGTTGATTTTAGGAGTACGTGTTATTCATGCTTGGAAGGCTGCTCAGACATATGTCGAAAAGCCTTCTTTACCACTCCCTGTGGTTCCACATTTCTCGGCTCCTTCTGCTTACTCTGTTAACTCATTCACTTGGTCATGTTTTTCTGATGCAGCTTAGGATTCTTCGTCGGGTAATTGTAGTTTGGGCTGGTAACTCCGAAATTTCTTGGATGTGTGCGCAGAACAATCTTCCTTTCACCGGCACTTCGTTTCTTCAGCTCTTGTGGCAGAGGTATTAGCGGTTAAAACTGTTATTACAGCAGTAGTTTCTTCTCAAGTCCGTAGGATTCGCGTCTGTTCGGATTCAAAGTCTCTCATCAAGCTCTTGAATTCTAGGATCAACATGTTAGTTTGAAAGGCGTTCTCCATGATATTTATGTCTTGGTTCGCACTTTTAAATCTATCTATTTTTGTTTTGTACCGTGTTTAGCAAACTGTGTTGCTGATTTCTTAGCGAAAACAACCTTGTATTCTCTGCAATCCTCTGTTGTTGAAACAGAGTAATCTTCTTCGTTTTAATCTAAGTAATTTTCGTTCAAAAAAAAATTTTAAAAAATCTTAAAAATCTTATATTTATTTGGATAGTAAAAACAAATTAGGAGGTTACAATGAGTTTTATGCATTTTATGATGAAAATATTTTAATAAATATATGCTAATTAGCTACATATATCATCACTCTTTTCTAAGACCCACATAAAACTTTAACAATTTCATTTTTGAGTTAGCATCAACTGGTTGACAAAAAAAAAGTTAGCATCAACTTATATGGGTTAGCTCAGTTTTACGGAAATTTATATGAGTTTAACTCAGTTTACGAAAACTCGTTTGTGTTGCATAGTTTTAGTTTGAAAAACAAATAAATAAAATCTCTAGTCGTTTGGAATTTTTATACTAAAATCATAGAATGTATATGATTTATAAATCGCAATTTCCGTATATATATATATATATATATATATATATCATACTTACTGCAAATATCAGTATAATAGCTGTTTTCAAATATATATTTTTAAATTAGAAGTTTTATATTTTAATGTAAAAATGAAAAATGTGGAGATGGCGGGACCAAGAAATTAATAATAGTGGAGGAGCTTAATTAATGGAAGAGAATGGGTTTGATGTGGTTTTATTCATTTGGTTCCACATACATCACAGCTTGGCTCATCATCTTCTCCACGTGGCTTCAAATTCCACGTCATCATCTACTTCCCACGTGGCTTCATCTTGTGGGTCCCACATTCTCTCCAAGAAATACGCGTCACCGTCGTTGCTCCTTAATTCCATCAATTTTTTAAAAAAAAAATTCTAACCTTAAATATTGATTAATGGTGTTTTCAAATATGTTACAAACAATTTATATTTTTTTTATTTTACTCCTGACTAATTTTTTTTTTTTTATGATTATCAAATTTTTTTCAACTTTGTTTATAAAGCTTCGTAGGCTAAACGAAAGTACAAATATAAGATTTAAAAGACCCACGTATGGCTATATGATTATCAATTAATAAACTAAAAATACATATGAATATATGATATCAAAAATAACACTTATAAAATAATATTTTGAAGTCTAGAATATAATACAACATAAAATGGGCGAATTATTATGTCATTTATTTGAGTGGTATCGTTATTGTTAGTCCTCTATAATTAACAAATGTAATAAGTTATACACAAAATGGTCGGTAGAAAATCGTATTTCCCAATACCAACAACATATTACTTCATCCTCAAGCACTATCTCTGTTTATTACAAGTGCTCAACCGTCACAAAACCATTAGCTAATTTTATATAGAACCCTTTTATATAAATAAATCCAACTCTAAGCAATCATACTCACAAGTAGTCTGTTATTATTAACCAAAATAAATATCAGCAGCTCATGATCATATATTAGACAGATATATCAAATATCATCTCCTGGAAGAAAAAAAAAAATATTGAACGCCACATGGGATGATCTTCCCTCTATATAAACATCACAACCTCCAAACACTTTCTTCATTCCAAATTCAAAACCATCTCCTCTCTCTCTCTCTCTACAAATCTTCAACTTCTCTCTCTAAAAATTGGACAATATGTTTCGTTTGATGGATCAAGAAGTAACAACTAACCGGTGTATTTGGGTCAACGGACCGGTCATCGTCGGAGCAGGACCGTCCGGTTTAGCCACCGCCGCTTGTCTCCGGGAACAGAACGTTCCTTTCGTCGTCCTCGAGAGAGCGGACTGCATTGCTTCCCTGTGGCAGAACAGAACATACGACCGCCTCAAGCTCCACCTCCCCAAGAAGTTCTGCCAATTACCGAAAATGCCCTTCCCGGAGAGCTTCCCGGAGTACCCGACGAAGCGTCAGTTCATCGACTACCTCGAGTCCTACGCCTCCCGGTTCGAGATAAACCCGAAGTTCAACGAGTGTGTGCAGACCTCCCGGTTCGACGAGACGAGCGGGTTGTGGCGAGTCAAGACCGTGTCGAACGCCGAGTCGACTCGGACGGAGGTTGAGTATATCTGCCGGTGGCTCGTGGTGGCTACGGGAGAGAATGCGGAGAGAGTGGTCCCGGAGATCGACGGGCTTAAGGAGTTCACCGGAGAGGTTATCCACGCTTGTGATTACAAGTCCGGCGAGAAGTTCGCCGGGAAGAAAGTACTAGTCGTCGGTTGTGGAAACTCCGGCATGGAGGTTTCTCTCGACCTCGCTAATCACTTTGCTAAGCCTTCCATGGTCGTTAGAAGCTCGGTAAGTCATTAAAGATTTCAAACTTTAACGTTTCAAGAATCAAGAATCAAGAATCTGATCAAAGTTTCGATCTTTTTTTTTGTTCAGGTTCATGTGATGCCGAGAGAAGTAATGGGGAAGTCAACGTTTGAGATCGCGATGAAGATGCTGGCATGGCTTCCTTTATGGCTCGTGGATAAGATACTGTTGGTTTTGTGTTGGCTTGTGCTTGGGAACATCGAGAAGTACGGTTTGAAACGACCCGAGATGGGTCCGATGGAGTTGAAGAGCGTGAAAGGGAAGACGCCGGTGCTTGACATCGGAGCTATGGAGAAGATCCGGTCGGGAAAGATTGATGTGGTTCCAGGGATCAAAAGGTTCGATGGAAACAGAGTCGAGCTCGTTAATGGAGAACAGCTCGAGGTCGACTCGGTTGTACTCGCTACTGGTTACCGTAGCAACGTCCCATATTGGCTACAGGTGAGAAAACAAAACCAAGAAGTTTAAAAACTTTGATAACCGGATCCGGTTTAACCGAACCGGGTTTGTTCTTTTTGGTCATGTGTACTGACTGAGTTATGTGTTTGTTTTTAATAGGAGAGCGAGTTCTTTGCAAAGAATGGGTTCCCCAAAGCAGCGAACAGCGGTTGGAAAGGAAGGACTGGTTTGTATGCGGTCGGGTTTACGAGGAGAGGGCTCTCAGGTGTGTCTATGGACGCGGTTAAGATCGCACAAGACATAGGTTCTGTTTGGAAACTCGAAACAAAACAACCCACAATACGGTCGAGGGCTTATCATCGAAGATGTATCTCCCAACAGTTCTAAGTTTAGCAGGAAGATTTAGAGTTTTAGGACAGAGATAGATGACATCTTAGAGATGCAAAGAAGAAGAGCCCTCTCCTGAAGAAGACCCATCACAGGGTGTTGTGTGTGTTTGTTTTTTTGTTACCTCCTCCCCTTGTTGGTTTGGGAGAGCAGAGGATGATGCGGCCTTTTGTTTTATATTCTTTTAGGGGCTCTTTGATTTTTTTTTTGTACAAGTTTTTTCCTCTCATAATTTTGCATAGTTTTAACATCTATATTGTATACGGGTCTCTAATATTTCTAAAGTAGAATATGTTTGAATTCATTTTATCATCTTTTCTATTGTTTTGTTTAAGCTCCCTTGGTTTTCACTTGTCACAAGGTTTTTTAGTCCTTCTTTTATTCGGTACTGAACAAACTCCCTAATGATGATATTTTGAAATTTTTATGAACTCTGATATTATTGTTCATTCTCGAAGTCAAGGATTCGAATCTTAATTACTATCAGACATTAGAAATACACTAATCGACTTCTATAAGATTCATTCAAAGTTCGAATTCTTGAATTTTCGATATTAGGATCATTCTCAAACTTGATTTATGAATTTTATTTGGGAGTTAGGAGCTTGAATGAATCTGTTAAAAAACCAAAAACAATAAATGACCCTGCCCGAAATTGGTTTGGTCCTGTTGAAATATCAGAAAGTGTTTCTTAGATAAAAATTATATATACGTGCCATTTTAATCCTATGCCAAAATTCAAACTAATTGGGATTATGAAAATCTTGATTTTCTCTCTATTTAAAAATTCTATAAATGGCTAGCTTAACCATAATTATAATATTGCAATGGGCATACTCCATCCCGGATTTTGATATGTATCAAATGGTTTAATTAGAGTTTATTCAATTTCAATTTCACTCTGAGCTGATTAAGAAAAACTTGACCTAGTTTAATAAAGTGATCTCCATTTTAAGCTATAGTTCGACTTAGGCTGTTTCTTTCTCTTTAATATGGATGGACCGAAATTTATTCCTAGTTGACACGTCTATGACTAGTTAATATGTATGGACCGAAATTTATTGCAACTTAAGAACCAACACAACCGTTTCATTATTTCATATACCATGCAGGACTTCACGTCAAATTTGAAGACCCCGAATTGATAATCATTTTAAAATGGAATTTACCAATGACCCCGACTTCAGAATTTATAGTCTATGAACGAATGAAATGGTGCTACTGAACAGTTAAAATAATAATAATGCTACTGGAAAAAAATGAAACATTATGAGTCGAAATACTTAGTATATGCATATTTTGTTGCCAGAAGGCAGAGGTCATCACTTCATTTCATATACACAACACAGCACAGATCCCTCGATCAGGAAAAGCAATTTTCAAACTAGTTAATAAGCACTTTGGAGCTAAATCCTTTCAAAAAGAATTAGTTGTTAATGATTCTCAAACATGTGTTAACTAGATGTTTTATGCAGGCTGAAATTAGAAAAATAGCTTTATAATCATAATCCCACTTTACATTCAGTTCGAGTCATTATATGCAATTATGAAAGTCTTGGTTCCTAATAGACTCTTAGAGTTAAAGATGCTCTAAAGACCCATTTTTTACTTTTATTTAGTTTAGTGGAAGAATGGTTTTCTTACGTTTCATCTCTTTCATTATAAACCTACAATCCTAAGAAACATGCAGTCATTCACTTTTTTTTTTTTTGAACACCAACATGCAGTCATTCACTTATTCACCATTTTTTCAGTTTTTTTTCAATGGTTTACATAATTTTCATAAATCTACAAAAATACATCTGATTTTAAACAAAAGCAAAGGCATAAGTTTTAAAACATTTTCCGAGTTCTTGGCCAAGTTGACCTAAATCGCGAAGGTCTTTTATCGTGTTTTTACGAGATATCCAAAACTCAGGCGAGGTTAAAATGGTACGCTTTCCCGAGTTCTCCTATTTAATCGTGTTTTCGAACAAGGGTCATGAGAAATCCCCACGGGACCAGATTAAAATGGTATGCTTTCGAATTAGTCTATTCAATAGTATTAAATGCATTTTTATTGAGACCGATTGGATAGCCAATACATTTAATAAAGAAAAAACAACTCGAAAGCAAGGAACTCACGTATTCTAAAATAATCAATTTATAGGGACAAACAAAACGAGAAAAGTGAATAATTTTTTTTGATAACATTAAAAAAAGCACGTGTGTTGGGTCCAGTTTTCATCTATATACATTAATAAAAGAGATCTTACAGTGTCACATCAATGTTGATTGGCATACGTCCAACGTCAAAGGATAAAGCCAGCAGTTCAAAACCAATGTCGACCACAGCATTCATCCATTTACATTAATATATTAGAAATATTATTGATAGGCAGTTTATAATAATTTTGAGTTCCAAACTTGTATATATTTTCTTGCTTTTATATGTTATCTATTTTTATTGTATGAAAACATTATCCTCTCTGATAGAAAATGGATTGTTATCATATTCCATTTAACATTTCTATTAAAAAATCCTCTCGATGTTATCATAGAGTTACCAAAAAATCGAATAACTAAGTATATAGTATAAATTTTGATGCTACGAAGATTATTGCATCGATTTCTGAAATTTAGCATACATAAATTATTGATAAATGTTACATAGGTACTGGTTCATATAGACATTAGGATGTCTTCTAGCGGACGTCACAATCAGATTTTGACAGTCTATTGAAAAAAATAGCTCAAGCCTTTGTTCAAAAAAAAAAAACTTGTACCATAAATAATAAAATTAAAGTTCCACCAAAAATGCTTGATCTGGATATGTTCACCATAATATCTTGGAAGCAGAATTCTGGTGATTGTGACAATATACATTATCATATATAATGCATGAATCTAGCCTCATGTACCGTCGCCTCATATTACCTATTTAAGAACTACAAGGAAATCTTGACAAATTCTATACAGAGAGTAAAAGGGTAACACATGGGATTGGTCGTCCATCGTACAAATTACCAAAGTCTGCAAAAACTAGGGTTTGTTCGTTTCACATGCCATGTTTTTTTTAACTACCTCTTGTGAAAGAAATAAAAACATTCCTCTACAGTCTACACTAAACATTCGAAAGAAGAAAGCAACAAGCACTTAACTTACTAGACGCAATGTTTAAAAGTTTACTTTAGACTCACTTTTACAAGTCCATCGCTCACTTTAGCAAAAAAAAAAAAAAGTCCATCGCTCAAGGTATATACCGAAATAAATTTATAGTAATGTATGTTATACGAGTAGGAACTACTTCTCCAACAAGTACCCAAGACCCCCAAGGTATTTTTTCTTAATATATGTTTACGTATATATAATTTTCAAATTCTAGTTCTTTACTAAAAAAAGGTACGTAAAGAGTAATAATTCAAACGTACTGGATTTAATCATTGGGATGGGTAAACTTTCAAAAGAAACATTATTGCACCCATGTCTCTGTATCACCTTTATGTACCTACAAGGCTACAACCCCCACAAGTACATGTATTATGCATATTGTTTCTTTCTGTGGGGATTTTAGTTCCGGAACCGGCTCAAGATTCATTTTGGTTCTTTCCAAATTTCTTGATATGTAGAGGTTACAGAAGTGATAGGTATGTACATAGGCTAAATTATTATCTTTGGGGTTTGATTATTCAAACTCCACCTAAAATTTATATTAAATATCATAAGCTATAATTTTATAAAAAAATTATTATCTCTCTTGGTATTTTAGAAATTTGCTTCTTCTGTGTAAAGTCAAATTTTATTTTTAATAGAATGATACATGCCAATATTTAGTGTACGTAATACATATACACACATGGATGGACACGGACAACACAAGGAACTTGAACAAGTGAGAGTAATTGCCAATTATTTTGGTCAGAATTATAATATCATTGTTTATAGTTTAAGGGGATTATTTGTATGTGCGCAAATATATAATATTTAATATATCATGTACATATCAAATATGTTATATATATATATGTGTGTGTGTGTATGATGTATGTCAATAGAGCAAAGATTTGGATTATAAATGAATGAAGGAACTGTTGGTGGGATGGTGACAAAGCCAAATTGGGAAACAATGAAATAATTCGAACCCATGACGTTACAACTGGTTAAAAGTCCCCACATGATCTTATCAAGGTAGGTCCATAGATGAGTTGTTTCTCACGATTTTTGCTATGGCCTCTTAGTGTAGCACGTACTTTTTGCTAAATAGATTTCTGCAGATTTCACCAGATATATAAAGTGAACAGAATTTACCACACAGTGATATGAACATGGGGTTATACCATTATGCCACACCACGAGCGGATTAAAACGACAAACTTGGCCAAATTTTTTTTAGTAAAACTGAATAATGTAAAGTTTATCATAATTAGTCGTTGGAAAGAATAATAATCCAAGCCAAAACATCACCATAATATTTAACAAAAACATCCAAATGTTCTACATTTTTCTAGGATAAAAATCCAATAGAATATAACATGCAAAGACAAAAAAGGTAATAATATAATTTTATTTTATTTTTTATATAAAAATAATATAAAATTTTATTTAAGTTTGCGTCTAGCAAATGTCTGTTGTTCGCAGGTATGATTTGTTTGCAATTTCTATAAAGCCTATTATTATGAGACCCTTATAGAAGCAATAATTAAACAAAGATTTTGTAGAGAGGAAAAGCCCATTAATAGTAGTAAAGGCCCATTAAGGTTGGTCCGCGGAAATTTCAGCCTCTTTTTAGAAAACAAAAAAAAATGGAAAAGAGGACAAGTCACGAGACAAGAAGTACAACGCAAAGAAGATCCAAGAATCTGTCGACTTTCTGAGAATCCATGGCAGTCACAGCATTCAACATATTGAAACTTGCATCGCCGTCTCTGGATTCTATTCCTTCAATGTCTTATTCTACTTCTTGTTCGTTATCTCTAATTTTTTTTTTCTCAAGAGATGTCTAAAGCAGACATGCTATGTCCGAGCCATGTCTTATTCTTCTTCGGCTGCTTTGTTGATTCAAAGCCTTCAAAGTGATCCACAAGTTACAACAATAACAATAACAAGAACAGAGATTTGTAAATTTCATATTAGTTTACCTTGAAAAAGTAATGAAACTTTTTGATTGTTAAGTAAGTTATGTTTTCTCTGTTTATGCTTTCAGTGCTGATGCTAGAATCCGTAGTTAGGTTCTGTTACCGTAGTAAGAATCTTTTGACATAAAGAGTAAACCATGAGTTGAAAAAATCGAGTTTGTAAGTGTTCTTCAGTTGTTTATCTTCTTGTCACAGTTGGTTAGATGAGACAAGAACCTTGCTGATGTTGCTAATAAAATTTGAAACCGGTTTAAACTGAATCTTGCATCGGTATGACTAGAGAGTAGAGAGGATATAAAAATTTAGAAATGGAAGAAATAATGGTAAATGTTTTGGTACATACGGTTCTGGTCAAGTTACAAACAGATAAGACCGGTATGAAGATTAAACCAAATACACACACTTCTTTTTAGGTCTCCCTCATTTAAGCTTTAACTTCTTCGATCTCGTCCAATGCATAGTTGTTGGTCGATATGTTCGCGTAGTTCACTTTCGCGAACCGGACCACAACAGGGTACCGGGTCTTCGGATCCTGCACATTTGTAACCCCGGTCAAAAAAATTCGACAACCCCTGCCTAATGATATGCATAAGTGACTCTTAGATCGTTACAGACCTACCTAATTATATGCATAAGTGACTCAGAGATCGTTAATTAGAGACTAAAAATGTTTACCTGATCAACTGCCACAACCGATCCAGTGCTCTTGAACCAGTAGGATTCTCTCCTTAGAATCTTGACCTACGAACCGCAACAGTTTATGATATTAATATAAGATGAAAATTTGTTATGAGAGATGGACTAATCTAATAACTATATTAAAAAAACGTAGACTAATTTATTAAATACTAATTGATTTCACTATGAAGCCCATAAAATTTCATAGAATGTGTTAACATTTTTCCCCTATTGAATTATGAAGTCACTCAAATAAAATCGTTCATAGACATATACAAACGAATCGATCGATTGATATGTAAACTTTGGTGTATGCATGCGTATGTGTATACAAGATTGTTTAGATTAGCTGACCTTGGCCCCTCTCTTCGGGCCAATAGGAGGCGGTTTGGGTTTGGCGGCAGGAGCTTCAGCCGGCTTCGCTACAGCTGCTGGAGCACCTTCGGGGGCAGGTGTTTCTGGAGCCGCCTCATCGGCTGCTCTGACTACGAGCCTAGAACCGGCGTTTCTCATAGGTAAGAAAGACACGGAGTTCCTGGACGATGAAGCACCGGCGGCTGCCGTGACGTTAGCCGGCAAAAGAAACACCGAAGATGCTGACATCATCGCCATCTGTAGAGTTTAGTTGTTGCTTCTTGTTGTTTCTTCCGACACGAAAGAGTGAGTTCTTGATTCGTATTATGTTGGAAAGAGGCTAAGAAAAGAGGGAGTGGTGGTGGTGTTTTGGATTAAGCGAATCGTTTTCCTCCACTTGATATCAGCCACGTGTCGTTACATATCGGTTCTTAAGGATAATGTGATGACATGTAATTTTGTATCTTGTAAACGTTTGTCCTGTAAATATTACTAAACACACAAATATCTCATGCACTTGTTTGCTGTACGTTATCTTCTGATTATTTTTATAAGAATTGAAAGGAATAGAAACGCTTAGAAGATTATTTAAACTCTGACTTCGTTGTTTAGAAAAAGATGGACGTTTTTAGAGATAAAAACAGATTTTTTAAAAGAAAAAATCTCTTTTACTAAAATAAAAACATACAATATTTTTCATGTATTATTTACTTTATTTGATATTATAAATATTCAATTCACTAAATATATTAATGATAATTCAATTTTATTAATAAATTAAATTTTGTTTATAGAACAAAATCTATTGAAAAATATAATTTTTTTTAAAAAAACTTTTGTTATATAAAAGAAAATATTTATTATTCGTAAATGTAATATAGTATTATTATAAATAGATATTAATTAAAATTTTGTTAAAACGAAAAGATAAAAATTATATGCTACTTTTTATATTTTTGATAATTATAGTGTATTATATTGAAATAGAAGTATTATATAAGTCGAAAAGAAGTATTATATAAAACAAAATACGGGAAATTATAATCTATTTTATTATTAAAAATATATTTTTCAGCAAGATATGAGCTCGACTATATATTTGACTGGACTATAATAAAGTATCAGCATGCACAGCAAACTAGAAATCAGTCTCAGGTATAGTTTTTATCAATGTAGTTTTCTCTCTCTGAAATGTATGCATTATTATTTTCTTGTTCATCTCAGGAGAAGGTTTTTTGACAAAAAAAATATGTCACTTATGTTCAAGGCAGTTCCCGGGTCAAGCAGTATTCGTGCAACGCCAATGGACACAAGCAAAATCATTCATCGGGGTTAGCTCTAGTTAATGGCTTGTTTGATTCCTTGTAACTTATTTCAAAATCTCTGTTTTCTTGATGCTCTGTTTTGCAGGAGGACCAATTATTTCTTATGAAGCCGAGGTATCTGAACGCGTCAGATCAGCAAATGCCATAGGTCCAGTCCTACAGATAAACTGTCTGCATGTGCCTCTTCCAGAACAACTGTTGTATTATGCAACTCACCTTATCTGTTAGCATCTCATGCCTGCAGTTTAATTTGCAGGTGAACATGCCATCAATTTCATCATCTTCTGCTGGTATCTCAAAAAGAATGAAGGAAACTTCACATTCTGGGAATAGAACCGGCGGCTGGACTTCATAATTCATGTCTCCTGGGAAATGATGACGAGAAAATGTGCAGTTTTTCTCTGTTCTGAAATGGTTAGGGAGATTATGCGCTATATATTAGTGTGAGTCATGCCCCTTGGGATTGGGAGATACATAGGTGTCAGTGACACCAAGTTCTGCTTTTTGCTGTAGTTGCAGAGGGAAAATTTGCAATGGTTTCTTCTGTATATTATCTGAGATGCGCGTGACAAGAAGGCGTTCCTGGCATCCATGAACACATTGTGTGTTACTGCACACAGAAAGGCATGAAGTGTATGTTTGCTTTACATTAAAGATTTTTCTCCAACATGTGTATACTTCTTACACCGGATATGTAATCTTGTTATGTATCCTAAGTTGGGCATGACTTTGTTAACGGATAACAACATTCTTTGCAGAAGTGCAGACCCAAGCTTGAGCTGGGAGATGTCTTCAAAGGCTAAGGAGACATGCTAAAAACATGGGGTTCTTAAACTCAGAGATTAAGACTGAGCAGTTTAATCTGGAAAAGAACAAATGTTAGTAGTCATGAAGCCAGTCTAAGGGCCTGTGCTCGGTCAGTTGTATTCTTTAGTCAAATCATCCAAGAGGTTAGGGTGTAGTTGTATCTGCAGCTTCAACGAAACAATATCATTGTTGTTTTATACCAGAATAGAGTATTATGGGAGTTTAAGATTAGAAGAACTTGATACTTATCTCTCATAGAAGTTCACCTCAGCCTTACTTCAACTTTACATATTTCTTTTTCTCTATGAATCAGTCCATATTGTACCTAATACACTTATTATATATAGTTTAAGCTTGATTATATTCTATCATATCCCTAGATTCAGTTTAATAATGTATAGAAAATTGCCTGTCCATTTCATAAACGTCATAAAGTTGGACCGTATGATATGATGCAATGACTTCGTTTCTACGTAGCAACAATCTTTGGCCTCATTTACCTATTTCTTCTTAATTTATGTTCTTTGCTTTTTCAATATATTAGTTAAAGAAATTGTGGATAAATGACGTTTGTAGATGGAATTCCAGATCAGTACTTAATTATACAACCAACATATAAATATAACCTGTTATCTTATAGGATTTTTAGATGAAATATTAAAATCATGCACTATTAAAAAGGTTACCCTATGGTGTTGCACTCAAGGCATCCCAGGTTCTATACTCTTGTTTCAAAGTTAAAAAGATGTTCAAGTGAAAAGTAAAGGTGTTCCATTTAATTATATGGACTATTACTCTTTTAGAAAGCATATTGTGTGTATACGTCTATTTTAAATTTAGTGGCATAATTTTATTTATAAATATATGAAGACAAAATCAAAGGAGTTAGACTCCTACACCAAATACCTATGAATAAATAAACAAATCTGTGTATCATAAATCGATTGGTGATATATAATATTGTCGTTGGACATTCGAAAAAGAAATTAAATTTGAGATTAGGCTTCATATTATGGATGGGGACTTTTAAGTAAGTGACAAACTAAATGCTTATTTATAACCTAGACTAGATTCAGTGTTTATTTTCATTTAATTTATTAAAATGAGTTCTTTTATTGCTAATCAAATTTGCAAATGTAGTGTTTGTTAGAATAACATTATTAGCAGTTAGTTGACCTACTAATATAGATTATGCATTCAAATACACGAGTTAGTATAATGTTAGTCTAAACAAAAGAACACAACTATCAAGAGAAAAACCCAAGGGTAGTTCATAAATAGACAGAGTGTATTGCTGATTATATGAATATGATGTAGTCGTTGACAGAAAGTATAACTAAGTTGATGCAGTCATAATAATATAATTTAAATGAGCGTGGCTGCTTCTTAACCAGGTTAGCTGACTTGTTCCATGTAATGAAAAACATTATCTTTTATAAAAATCAAGACATTAATATATATAATTTTTGTCTAAAGACACTAATATATCATAAGTTATTACTTTTTATATATAAATCTATCTTCTTTTTGTTGATAAAATGTTGAATTTATATAAATCCATCTATCTATTTTTTTTTCACAAAATCTATCTATCTTATTTACACAAATCAACTTCTTTTGATCTAACCAACATGTGTAACGATATTTGTTTGTATAGAACATAAAGTAAATAACAAGGCTGTAAGAAAAATTATAATTTTTTAAGAAAAACAAATAAACTAAACATTAAAGTGTTGGTATGTTGTATTAATTTGAGTCCTTTTTTCTCTGTTAGCAAACCATTGAGCGGTTTTCCTAGCGATCGGCAGCCACAAACGCCGTCGTCTTTCCTCCGTCTCAGACGCAGTCGCTGCGGTTGAACCGCTGAAATCGCCATGAACCGCAATACTGAGTCTAGGAACCGTTGTGATCTCAGAGACCGATCTTCTTCCTGTCTCGGTCATAACGCTTCTTGATTTCGAACCAGAGTCTTTGCTTTCGGACAACAACAGAGTTTTCATCGAACTCAGCTTGTTCTCCATCTCTTCCTTGATTCGCAAGTTACCTATTTGATCCTCTTCATCGCTTCTCTTGAATGAGAATCTCTCGCTGGAGATCGAACTAACCATCTCCGAATTCAAAAACATCAAATCCGATGAACTCACGTTGCTCCAACGATTCTTGAACACAACATCAGACACAACAACCCTATGATTGAGCCTATGCATCACCTTGTTCTCGTCTTTATCGTTTCCTTGTTGATCAAGTAAGGGTTTCTCTTTATGACCTAATTTAAGAATCTTCCTGAAACTCCCTCCGATGCTGAATCTCGATGAGCTACCAACTTCCTCTCGCTGTCTTCTTCTTCTCTCCTCTTCCTCTTCTCTCTCTATGTAAATCTCCAAGCTCGAATCTTCTCTTCTCCCAGACTCATTCAAGAACCGAAAACTGTTTACACAAACAGAGGATTCTTCTTCGATTGAGACTCTGTTTCGGCAGAGAGGACACGTCGCGTGCTGCTCAAGCCACTGGTCGATGCATCCGATGTGGAAAGCGTGACGACATTTAGGCAACAACCTAAGAATCTCGACGCTTTCGAATTTAGACAAACAGACAGAACACTCAAGCCCTTGTTTTGATCCTTTCAGAGCAGAGAACCTAAACGTAGGAAGCGACTCGATTGCTGTCTTGTCTAAACCGGAGAATCGAGCTGAGGAGTTACTTGACCGGTTGAAGAACATCAGACGATCTTGCCGCCTTCCGTCCCCGGAACCTGATAGGAAATCGATGTAGCAGCACTTAGCGTAGACGAGGAGGAAGAAAGTGAGTGCGAACATGATGGCGAGAACTCCGGTGATGATGGCTAAACTCGGCTCGAATTTCGCGACGAGTTCGCCGTTGCTGAGCGGAGGAGCAGGAAGCTGAGCAGAGACATAGTAATAACTGTTGAAGGTTGTGAGGAAGAAGAAGAAGATTTGATACATCGGAAGAAGAAGAAGAATAGAGAAAACCTTTTGCTTTTCTTGATTTTTGTGAGAAAATAATTTACTAAAATACGTATGAAAAAGCCACTAACTGATAAGTTATATAACCAAGAACATTTTATATTCTTATTAATAATAATTTACAAATGATAGTTGTTGAGAGATTAAATGGTATATATATATATATATAATGTTGTTGCTGCACTCGCGGGAGTTGTATAAGTCAACGACCAGATGCATAAAATTCGGGTGCGTGTGTGATTACTCTGGGATGCATTTGAGCTCACAAAAACAATCACTAGTTCCATTTCTTTATCATTAGAGGGCTCTAAGATCATGTATTGTTGTGTTAAGACCAAATCACAGGCTTGCAAAACTACTTATGATACTAGTAGTAAACACAAAAACGGAAGAGACAAAAGTGAAATGAGGAAAAAAATAAGCATACAGTCATAGAGAGAGTGATGATACAATAACTAAAGATGGCCTAATGATCGATCTTCATATCAATAGCTGGTTAAGCTTTGATTTCATACACCTTTTATGGAATCTTGCCATAAGCCCGACTAAGATTATGTTCACATACCTACGATTCACACCTCTTCTTCTTCTTCACATAGCTCCGCCGGTGACCCCAGCAGTCACGTATGTCATCCAAAAGCTATATATATATGGCAATACGTCTAAATGTTTGTGCTAGAATATTTTGAATTAGCTAATCTTTCAGAACAACAAGTCGCTTTGGCCGAGTGGTTAAGGCGTGTGCCTGCTAAGTACATGGGATTTTCCCGCGAGAGTTCGAATCTCTCAGGCGACGTTTCATTTTTGTCGGATAGCTATTTTTTTAATATCTAAAATACGCACATTTTAAAGGCTTTTTGGATATTTTAATCGGACGGTAGAAAGACTAAAGCTTATATGAATTCAAACCGTTGGATCAGCGCATTTGACAAGATCCGTACGATCAGATTGCCACGCAAATCTAACCGTCGAATATAATCCAGAAAAAAATGAAAATTCAAAAACATGTTAGAGAGAGAGAGATGCTGTGGAAGAAGAAGAGGAAGAACAAAACCGAAAGTGTTTGCCCATAATCTTCTTTTTTTCAGCTGTTTAAAACTTTTAATCTTCTTCTTCTTCTTCTTCAAGAGCTAAAACCCAATAGAACCCTAATTAATCCCTTCTCTCTCTCTCAAAGGTAACACCTTTATCAAATTCAAAGTCTCTCGTCTGAGCTCTTTTAACAGCCGAAGCGGTTCTAGTGTTTTTTTTTTCGCTCTCCGTCGCGGGATATACGGATCTGGGTTTTCTCTGTGTGTTTCCTCTGATTTATGATTTTTATTCTCAAGGGAAAATTTAAAAAAGGAAAATTTTTGGGTTCCTTTTGAAAATTTGAGATTTGAATTTTTTCTTTCAGATGGGTGAGGGCGGCGGCGGAGGAGATTTCCCGCCAAAAAAGGACGGTTTTTCTGATGAATCTGGTTTCCTGGAGAAGAAGCCAGCGAGGCAACTAGACTTCACTGGTGGTTCCGACGAACATTCACTGTCTAAACCGGCTTCTTCCGTCGTCACTCACTCGGTTCCTTCACCGGTAACGACAACGTCGCGGCTTCACCCGGTTGCACGACCGATGCTACCAGTGGTGACGTCACAATCGCAAATCAAACTTCAGTAAGTTCTATCAATTGATGATCCCTTTGCCTCCTTCTTTTAAGTCTCTACGTTAAGTGTTGACTTGACGAAAAATTCAAACTTTTAAGTTTGATTTTGGGATGATGAAAATGGTTTAAATATATTAAACCTTTTAAACTATCTGGTGAAACTCGTTTTGATTGTTTCTGTCCAAAGACTAAAAGCTTTCTTACAACTCTTATTCGTATTAATATTACCACAAAGTGTGTTTTTGAAGTTTTCAACCTTTTATTCTTTGGTTTTATTTGGCAGAGGGCAGCCGGAATCTCCAAAATCTAGAGCAAGGCCTGTTGTGGGAGGTAGAGATGTAACCACCCCTCAGAAGAAGAAGCACTGCAACTGTAAACACTCTCGCTGCTTGAAACTGTAATGAGTCTTTCCCACTCATGTTGCTTCTTAGTTTCTAGAGACATGTTGGGATATGAGATTATGGATTATGCATGTTCGTAAACTTTGACTCTGCCATGTCGTGTCAGATATTGTGAATGCTTTGCATCCGGTACATACTGTGATGGTTGTAACTGTGTCAACTGTTTCAACAATGTTGATAACGAACCCGCAAGACGAGATGCTGTCGAAGCAACTCTGGACCGGAATCCAAATGCATTCAGGCCCAAAATCGCTACCAGTCCAAGGGATAAAAGGGTACGCTGTGCAAAAACAATTACATTTTTTCAGTTGTTAGAAGACTTAACCTGTTGAGATTTGTATTTTGCAGGAAGAGATTGGTGAAGCTGTGTTGTTGTTAGGGAAACATAACAAAGGATGCCACTGCAAGAAATCAGGATGCCTTAAGAAGTATTGTGAGTGTTTTCAAGCAAACGTACTTTGTTCCGAGAACTGCGGATGCTTAGATTGCAAAAACTTTGACGGAAGTGAGGAGAGACGAGCTTTGTTTCACGGTGAACATGCCAACCACATGGCTTATCTCCAACTAGCAGCAAACGCAGCCATTGCTGGAGCTGTTGGTTCTTCCGCCTTTGCTCCTTTCCCAGCACCTAAGAGAAGGAAAGGTCAAGATATTTCGTTCAACCAAGCAGCCAAAGATTCATCTACCTATCGTCTTGGCCAGTTTCAACAGGTTCACAATTTCCCGGTTTAGTCTGTAATGGATTTTGGTATCCATTGCTTGGTGAAATTGAATTCTGGTTAATGGTAATTAGGCAAGTAATGGAAGAACTAGTGGCCCAACCTCAGGTACATCTCCGGCAACTGTTACTAGGGCTGGTGGCAATTCATCAACTCCATCAAAGTTTGTATATAGGTGAAGTTTCTGGTCTTTATATAGTTGATCCAAAGAGCTTGATAAAACTGAGTTATATGTTGTATTGTTTTGTAGGTCTCTCTTAGCAGAGATAATCCAACCACAGGATGTGAAAGCGCTTTGCTCAGTTTTGGTAGCTATAGCCGGAGAAACAACAAAAACATTAACAGGTGAAACTTTGAGTGATAAAAATTCTTTGTTGCTGAGGGCTTAGCTCTATGTGTATTTTTCATTGAACCCTTGTTAGATAAAAGAAATGAAACAGAGCAACGGGTTGAAGATCAAACACAAACATCTTTAGCTTCTTACAACTCACAAGGCAATAAAGATGCCGGTGATGTCAATATGGTTGCAACTGATGGCAATAAAGATGATGGTTCTAAAGGAAAGCCACTATCTCCAGCAACTTTGTCTTTGATGTGTGATGAACAAGACACCATCTTCATGGTAGCAGCAGCTGAACCTAATGGTTCAGTGGACCCTGGTGGCTGCAGAACAAACTCACAGGGGCAGTCAGAGATTTGCGCAGAGCAGGAGAGAGTGGTGTTAACCAAGTTCAGAGATTGCCTTACTCGACTTATCTCTTACGCAGAATTCAAAGGTACAGTTAAGTTTCTCGTGCTTCACAACAGAACGCATTGAAGAAGCTTTCTTCTCTAAAGCTAGTTAAGTTTGTTGGTTTTGCAGAATCAAAGTGTTCGTATTTAGCAAGAAGCCATATACAGTCACACTCAACAGCTCCAACCGTGACTGTGAAAACGGAGAATGGGATTCAGCAAATACCACCAGTTGTGAATGGAGCTTCACAAGCCACTACTCAACCTGCACTCAACAAACCGCAGCAGCCGATGTACACAACAAATACCTCAAGCAATCATCATAAACCTCCAGCTGTAGAGGAGAAGAGAGACCTCTGAGTCAAATAAAGTATACTCTACGTAGGACAACAATTAGTTACCAGAGAGAACATAAACAACATGGTGAAATCCGCCGCACCAACATTGGCATGTGAATTGGAGAGTAATAGACACTCGTTTTCTTTCTTTCTTTTCTTCTAAAAGTCAACTCACCAAAGCCCCTCTGGCTGGTGTACATTTTGCATAGCTTTGTTTCTTTACTACACAGAATTAACATATTAAGAGTTAGTATCATGTGTTCTTTGTTGCTTCATTCTGTTGTTTATGTTTATGATGTTTTCTTTCTACTTTTGTAGAATTTGAGAGTAACATATAATAAGTTAATAACAGTAGTTTCTAATTTTACAAAAAAAAATGTAAATGTGTCCAGATTTTCTATGACAAGAACAAGTAAAACATATCTGAGAATGATGTCCCTCTACAAACATTTTATTAAGAACATGAAAAATGAGTTCTTCAAGTGTTCAAAACAAACTTCTTCGAAACAACAAGAGACTGGTTTGTTCTCATTTAGTGGTGACTAACACTTTCGCCTCTCCTGCATAAACATGTTCCAACCCATCTTTCACTTTTTTGTGCATTCACAGTCGAGATCTCGACGATTTAGGTTCACTCTGCAGCAAAAAAAAACCCAGAGATTTCATCATAAACTACAATGCAAAAGACTAGAAATGAATAATAGACTGATGCATTCATAAGCTTAGAAACATTTATTTCATAGCTTCTCTTAGCAGGCGTCTAAATTATTTGTTCTAGCCAAACTACAAGAACAATCCTACAGCCCAATGGAAGTCTCATATTATTTATATCTCTAGCTATGATTGGCGATTGGTCTATTCTCATATCGTTAATAGATTTGTCTATAGGTTGGGACTGTGTTCTATTGCCACATCATAAACTGAAAAGAAAGTTGAGAGACTTTACCAGAAGCATTCCTTTCATTGCCCTTTCCTCCAGATACCTAGATGGTTTGAAAAAGCTGCCATAAGTCTCCGACAATCTCTTGAGCCTTTCATATATGTACTTTGGTCCAACCGTGTCCGCCCAGAAAAGAAGTCCTCCACTGCAACAAGGTAAGATACAAAATGTTGACCATAAGGTCCATAAGAAATGATCATCACCATGTTCCTTTAGTGTGATGACAAGAAGAGACTCAGCGAGATGCTTTTTACAATCCTCACCGGTAAGAAGGGAAACTCATTCCAAGGACAGAAGCAACGTCCAAGTCTGAGGCTCGGATCACAACTCCTTCATCCAGGACGCGGCACGCCTCATTAACCACAGGGAACAAGATCATCTCAACAATCTCTTTATCAGTTACTGATATAGGCTGAAAAAGAAAGACTAGGCTGCATTATATAGAAAGAGGACCAACGTGCATGAAGTTAAAGAAGGACAAAGGCTTCCTTACCTTCCCACCGGGCATGATATTAGTAAGTTTCCTCGATTCCTCAACAACAGAAAGCACTGATGAATCAGGTTTTGGTTTGCTTCCCTTTTCGTAGATATAGTATCCTCTCCCGTTGATCTTCCCTGAAAGCAGAGCAAACGTTAAAAGTTGAGCAGATGAGAAATCTTCAAAAGGCAAAGAGCAATGTCATACCATTTCTCCCGGTCTTAAGCAGAAGCTCTGTCAATGGAGAGACGAACATTCGGTCACCGTATGCCTTGGCGTATATATCCTTAACTGCCATTCCAATCCCGTGTCCAGCCAAATCACCTAGCCTGAGAAGTCAAAAGCTTTCTTCAGTTGCTGACATACACCGTGTATGAAGTTAACGAGACAAGGAAGGAGAGAGTTACTGGAAAGGGCCTAATGGCAAGCCGAAAGAGGTGATAACACTGTCTACTCTGAACAAATCAACACCAAGATTGACCAACATGTGAGCAGCTTGTGTATACGGAAAGAATGTCTTATTCACTGCAAAGCCTATGCAGTTTCCAACCACTACGGGGACTTTCTTTATGGCCTTTCCGAGCGCCATGAGATCAAGAATCACCTGAGCAGATGTATTCTCTATACGAACTATCTCCAGAAGGGTCATCAGATGTGCCGGGCTATAAGAAGACACAAATCTTTTGATTACATTAAAAATTACAAAAAAAAAAAGTATAAAAACTCTTCCTGACATTGAAGAATGACCTGAAGAAATGTGCACCAACAATACGATCTTTTGAGTTAGTTTTTTCTCCAATTACGTTGAGGTCGATAGTAGATGTATTGCTCGCCAAAATGCAGGTTGCTGGACAGACCTCTTCGATTTCTTTGAATATCTTTTGTTTCAACTGAATATTTTCAATCACTGCCTGAAAATTGATACCAGGAGCTACGCTTTAAAGTCAGAGAAACATCTATACACTAGTTGACCCTCTCTTAGAACTAACTAGATTTGGATATACAGACCTCTATGACCATGTCCACGTCTTTGAATTCTGTGTAATCGAGTACTCCCTTGAGCAAAGAGAAGGCCTTGCCTGCTTTATCTTGTGTCAGTTTTCCCCTAGAAACCAATCCTTTGAGATTTGCTGTCACAAGAAAAAAAAAACAAACTTAATTGCATCTATTATGACCAAGATAGATACTTCTAGCAAGTAGTAACTGGATATGTTATGGATAGAGATAAGAACCTTCAACTGATTTTATTCCCTTGAGAAGGTATTCTGAATTTATTTCTTTGAGGACGACTCTTATATTGCTTAGAAGCAGAGCAGTAGCAATGCCAGAACCCATCAGACCTCCACCAATCACTGCAACTTTTTTCACCGGTCTCGGTTTCAATCCAACGTCAGTTACCTTAGGCACCTGAAGAAGTGCTTTAAAAGATGCTAAGGATAAAGGTTGAATGTGGAAGCTATAATTACTAAGGAAACTACAACTTTCGGAGATTAAAAGCTTTGGGCCACTCTCACCTTTGATGTTGCACGCTGCGCAAAGAAGACATGAACAAGAGCCTTTGCCGTGTCTGACAGTACTAATTGCCTGAAAACTTCTGCTTCCTGCATAGTGAATCAAGGAGTTTAGATAAATACCAAACTAGGAAACTACCCGAATTAAGCAGTCTTTCTTTTCTAGTTAGTAGAGAGTAAGATGTCCAATGTGTACAAACAGGAGAGATACTTAAGAAAAATTTACCTTGAGAACACCACTATATCCTCCATGAATGATTCCATCTTCAATCACCTCAATGCAAGCAAGGTGCTGGGGCATGTTTGGGGCTATCCTCTTGGCAAGTCGTCTTGCATTCATCAATATAGCGCGAGCTTCAGATAAAGAACCAATTTTGTCTGTCCTATGCAGTGACCGCAAAAAGGGTTTACGTCCAGCTGCAATGTCTAAAGCCCACTTCCTGGACGTGCTCAACAAATCTCCATGCGGCACCAAAGCATCAATAAGACCAAGTTTCTGCCCCTCCTCTGAGGATATGGACTTTGAAAGCTACAAAAGTAACAAAGTTCTCAGAAAATCAAACCAGATGTAATGAAACTGTTGTAACTGCAGAAAACGCCAAGGCTTACCAGTATCATATCAGTTCCTTTTTCTAGGCCTACTAATCTTGGAAGACGTTGGGTTCCTTCACAGACACAATTAGCTTTTGATTATTTACCACGCACTTTTGAATGGTATCCCTTGATACACAATTATCTCGTCTATTTAAAAGAAGACCAAGCAAATCAATACCTCCAAAACCAGGAATAACTCCAAGTGTAAGCTCTGGTAAGCCTAGTTGAGCTTTCGGAGCAGCAACTCGAGCATGACACGCCTAAAGAGTTTCGAGTCGCAGAACAATCAACACAGCAACAACAAAAAGAAGATACTTTTAAATGCGGGAAATAAACTTGAAAAGTCCCAACCATTGCCAGTTCTAAACCACCACCAAGAGCTAGTCCTTCAACTGCGGCAACAAGCGGCTTCCTAGAGTCTTTAATAACCAGAAAAAAACAGCATCAAACATCACAACGTGCAATAGCTACAGGCTATCGTATTGAGAAACATATCAACCTAAACCAAAGTTAATACCTTCCATAAGGTTGCACACAAGATCAACGGATACTTCAGGCATAAGCGATATATCACCTGACAAGGAAACGATACTGTCAAAATACAGAACACACATAACAACTTCACTACAAAACTTACAAAAGAAGGAAACTTTCTTACCAGTCTTGTGAACTTGCTGGAAGACATTGATGTCGAAACCACCAGAAAATCTTCCACCGTTCCCTGAAACACCAAACTTTCAATATTTATAGTTTAAGAATTCACAATCTTTAGCTTAAAGAAACTCAATTTCATTATGTTTACCGGTCAACACTATGGCCTTAACATCACTTCTCTGATTAGCGTCTTGGAACTTCTCCTTCAACCCAGAAATAACTGAAGAATCCCCACAAAACCAAAGATCAGCTCAAAAAAAAAAAAGAAGCAACTTTCAGAAAGAAAGAAAAAATCGTCAAATGATTCCAAAGTATTGAGCTTTTGTACTTTGACTGGCCAAAGAGTTAACAGGAGGATTCGAAATGGTGATCACAGCAACACCATCGTTCCCAACTTCCATCGTCACTCCAATCTTCTTAGCCATAGATAGCTTAACAACAACAACCCAAATTTTGTTTTTTTTTTCAATTAGAAAGTTGGATGAGTTTGGGGGAAATGAAGAGAAACTAAACTTTTGGAGTTTGGGGGAGATGAGTTCGGTGGTGCCTGAATCGGATAAATCAGGCGTGAAGTACATTTGTAACGTGTCTGAATTCAATTTCCTAACTTGTTTGCTCGGCCATTTTTGTCGTAAGCAACCAAACCACTCCTACTAGTACACAGAACCGTATTAGCTTATACAATAAACAGGCTCGGCCCAACGAAAATGGAGGTCCATGGGTCATCTTACCGAAAACTAGAATATATGGTTAGTCTTTAAGACTTGTAAATTAGGCATGGGCATAAAAACCGAAACACAAATCCAAATCGGGACCCGACCCAAAATAAATGTATCAGATCGGATTTGGATCCAGCAAATAACCTGATCGGGTTATATTGTGATACTTTGGATATCGGGTTTGTTCGTGTTTACCCGATTACCAAAACATAACTTGAACTAAACCGAACATATATAGTTATAGTTATATGCAGTATACATACCACATGTATTACGGGGTACAATTTTTTGAGTTTTGGATTATCATCATTGTTAATTATTTTAATTTTAAAAACTTTCTAATGTTGCTATTTTTTGAATTTGATATTGTATTAAATACTTTTTAATTCAGTTTAAGTATTAATTTTTTTTATGTTTAGACTTTTAATTATATATTTTACTTCGATATAACCGAACCGATACAGAAAAACCTGAACCCAAATGATATATGATTACTTTATGAGTTCTATGATGTGATACAAAACCAATATATTATATCTAAATCCGACCTATACTTGCAAATTTATTAGAATATGACTTAAGACGTGTTACAAAATAGAATCGAAATCCAAAAATTTCGATCGAATCTAAACGTATATCCGAATATCCATGCCTACTTGTAATGTTTTCAATGCTTGTAATCTTGGGATTTCATTCAGTTTGGGCTATTGATGTTTAGCTTTGACTCCACATAGATGCAATATGAAAATGATCAATTCATAGATCCAAAGTTAAAACTCTAAATTTGAAGTTTTAAAGTTTATTTTTGGAGAACAAAAAACTCTATATTTAAAATTGTAGAGTTTCTTTTAGAAATGCTCTTATGAAAACAGCATTATTAAAATGACCAGTTACACATATAAACAATATCATGTTCAAAACTCTTCAAAATATAAAATATAACAGTAAGTTGACAAAAAAATATAACAGTAAATGTACAGCTTAAGATATATAGTATTAGAAAATTGGAAATTAAAAAGTTTGTATGTAATATTCTGTACTTTAAATCTATTAGTATTTTGATATATATATACATATATTTAAATGTATTATGCTCATTCATGAATTTTTATGTATACTTAATGAAACTCTTTTGGTATGAGGAGAAAAGAGCATTAAAGGAGGTGAAATAATTGAACTATAAGGTCCAACGAACAACTATTTTAACTGGCTTCACGATGTCATTCTTAATGTTGCAGATGCATTATGATGCGTCGGATAGAATAATATTGCTTCTTTTTTGTTCAAAAGAATAATAATGCTCCTGATCGAAATCTCGCGATCATTTACTTTTTCAGTGACCATTTATATTCCACTTGTATTGGGTGTGTAGTTCAGTTATGAATTATTACACAGATGTATGTATCTCATCTCCTTCAAATTGTTTTTGACCATATATGGATCTTAAATCCAAGTCCGTGAAAAAGATTGTTTCTAACCCTCTAAAATATACTCAAGTGTTTCTTTAATTTTGCTAATCTCCACTCCATATTACTTTTTTTTTTTTGTCTTCCAACCTGTCTATTCAATGCATTTACATGCTCTATTTACTTGGGGCTTTGGATGCAGCCACATGCTCTGCATGCTCCCATTTATGGCACTTGTATTGTATATAGTGTTATGTAATATACTATTTATATTACATTTTCGTTTTAATATCTACATATTTTGTATGGATGTCAATTTCATAAGTATGTATAATATATCTACACATGAACCAAAGTGCAGAGTTTTGGATACACATCGTTCCTTATATGAGACCCATGATTATATAACTTTGATGTCAAATCTAATCTGCGTACGAGTAACACGCAAAAATACGTTCGTATCTCTGATATAAACAGAAACATATACGAGTTAAACGATAAAAACTCTGGTGGCAAAATTTTAAGAGCGCGAAGAAAGAAGATTAAGGCGAGAAAATTGGGTTAATATCAGTTAGCTCTAGATGTTGACACTAAAGAAAATCAATACGAAATTTTATAACTTATTTGCTCAATTTGCCACTTTATATTGATAACCCTAATTATAAGAAATGAGATTTATTAAACAATTATGCAGAACGGAAGAAAGGCTTACAAGAGATCTTCAACATGGTGGAAGTAAATCTGGCCAGAAGTGGATCTTCATAGGACGGCTCAGATGATGTAGTTAGGCGTAGATCTTCATAAGGCAGACAGTATTGTCGGTTGTCGAATCGTCTGTGTAATCTTTCCATAATTGTAATATCATAATAAATCAGTCTTAAAAAAAAAAAAATAGTCCAACATACATTTATTACAATTATCTCCATCTGTCTTTACAACCCTAATTTTAACCATTCATTTTCCTATATAAACCTCCCAATGTGTTATGCACTCTTTACTACTTTTTCTACTTAACAAAAACAGACAACAAAGTTACTTTACAAAAAAGAGTAACAAGAGATGGCAATTAGGTGTTTAGCCGTGTTCCTCGTTGCTCTCACGGTGGCTCAGTCCGTCACCGCCACAAGACCGGCACCGGCCAAGAATGTTGGAGCTGGTCTTGACGACCAAAAGAACTTTGTTGCGTTTGCTGGCGTCGGTGGAGCTGCTGGAGTTGGTGGTGTTGGAACAGGTCTTGGTGGTGTAGCCGGTGGAGTCGGTGGTGTTGCCGGAGTTCTACCTGTAGGTGGAGTAGGCGGGGGAATTGGTGGTCTAGGAGGGGGTGTAGGTGGCCTCGGTGGTGTAGGTGGTCTAGGCGGTGGTTCAGGTCTCGGTGGTGGAATAGGTGGTGGTTCAGGTCTTGGTGGTGTAGGTGGACTCGGCGGTGTAGGCGGAGTTGGTGGTTTGGGAGGAATTGGCGGTGGAAGCGATTGTGGTGGCGTTCTACCTCACCCTTGATAATATAAACGTTTTTTCCTATATAAATCAAAGATCGATCCAAGGGTTTATAATGTTTGTATCAGTTTTCTAAATGTTGTAAGTTTTTATTTTCCCGATGTTATGTTTTAGTCTTTGCTTGTTTTATGTTTTTTTCATGATGTTTGTTAATTACTTGAGATAATACTTGTGCTATCAATAAATAGAGTATTTATTTTGTTTGCGTGAGGTGAAACAGTGTTGCTTGTGCCCCAAGATATTCATATAATTGCAATTTGCATGGAGGACAACAAGAATATCGGTCTTAGAACTCTTTTGGAAAGTTGATGAAAAACATAATCTGTGATTCCATTGTAAAGAAAACAGAATATAAGTTCTGTAGACTAATCAAGTATCATTTATATGAACGAAATATTTATCAACTATTATGAACGAGAGGAGTTATGTAGTTATTTACTTCTTGCCAACAGTACTACAAAACACCAAATAAATAAAGAGACCCATAAATAAATAAACAGCCGACAGCAAATATTTTAAAATTTTTGATTTCAAAAAAAGTATGTTGTTAAATTTTCTGTTTATTTTCCTGAACTAAATCTAAGTGGATTTCAAAATGTTTAATAAATTTCATTAAAAAAGTGTGACAAATTAATTTGAAACAATATACTGTTTAACACTTTAACGTATCGTCGGTGGAGTATCTTAATATTAAATGGTGAATGCACTATAATGCATTGCTTGAGCTGTTTTCTATTTACGGTGGAAGCTCAAACTGTTCGTGCTCCATGACCATGAATCATGAAAGTTTCAATTGTTGCAAAATATGTATACACACACACGCACTATATAGATATATATGTTACAACTACCAAAAGCTAGAGAAGTCTCTTTTAAAAGCTGAAGTTAGCTAGGCTAACGAAATACATTTACTACCATGTAGCTGAAGTGTTTCAAAAAAAAACATGTAGCTGAAGTTAAGCATGGTTTTATTAACTTACGAAAATGATTTCAGTTAACTTTCATGTTTCTTCATTTCTTTCAGAAACTTTAATAACTTATTTGTAAAACAGGAGACTCTTATCTTTATTTTTCTTCTTTGATCAATCATCAAAGTCTATATATGTAATACACCAATGGTTGTTTTCTTTTGTTAAAATGCACCCAAGTTTTTATTACTTGTATCCTTGACAAAAATGCATTACAAGCCATATTTTCTTCATGTATTTCAGCAATAAAATTAATATAATGGTCTCAACCGACGAGATAGCCATTTTTATCAACGACTCACACACTACCGAGTTAATTGTGGGTGGCTAATATTTCCATCAGATCATCTTTTATCATCATTTCGACATTTACAAAAGAGAACCAGGACGTAATATTTTTTAGATATTTGATCGCTTTTAGATAAAAGTTTTAAACTGATTATTAATAGTTAAATGCCTCTAATTCTTTATTTTACCGTGTTAATATATCGTTCAAAATGTCAACAACATTTTCTGACCGCATTGACTTCTCAACCGCTAAGACGCTGTGGAACGTTAGTTACTGCGCCACCATCAGTCACTTTCTGAATGTAGATAAACTTAAACTTGATATCAGAGCGTTTGGTTAAAGCATTTACATAGGCAATAACTATCTACACCGGCCACTTTTTTTTTGTTTCTTATATGTGGTCTCTCTGCCTTTAAAAGGACCCAACATATCTCCCAGATTTTCGGCAAAGAAACAAACACAATTAACTCAAAGTTTATCTACTTTTTAAATACCGTTTTTAACCACTCGAGGAAGATTATGGCGAAGTTGTTTTTCACTCTCTTCTCGGTTCTTGCCCTAGCCTCAGCTTTTGCTTGTGGCGCAAGAAACGTCCCAGGAGGACTCTCTGACCAGAAGAATTACCTCGGATTCGGTGGTGGATATTCCGGCATCGGAGACAATGGTTTACCTTTCGGTGGCGTCGGTGGAGGTGTCTCTGGTCCCAGTGGTACTCTTGGCTTTGGTGGACTTGGTGGTGTTGGTGGAGGACCAGGCAGTGGCTTAGGAAATGGGATAGGCGGTGGCTTAGGAAACGGTATAGGCGGTGGAGTTGGTGGGGGAAGTACCGGAGGAGTTCATTTCCCTTGAGTTGCTTAGGATGATGTCAGAGCAATAATAATAGTCATGTCTTTATGGGTTTTGGACTTTAGATTTTTCGTTAGCTGTTTAAGGTGCATCTTAAGCTCTTGTTGTGTCCTTAGAAGCAGACTCGTGTCATGGCTTGGTCAATTTTCAAATTATAGTTTGGCTATTTTCGAGTGTTTCACTTAATGAGTTAATGTCAACATCTATGATTACTTTTGATAATAAGCTCTATTTATAGACTTTATAGTATAAGCTCTCTCTATATAAATGTGTTTATAACGCACCTCGAGTTAATTGAAGTTCGAGACTTAACACAAGGAAAAGAAGTTAGCAAATAAGTGAAACTAAAAACAGATTAATAGAGTTTTTCAAAAAAAGATGAACAAACAATTTTAATTTAATGAAATGGGGTTTTCGTTTTATATGACATTTAATTTAATAGATGGAACATGTACTGATTTAGGGGAGTTATAAGAAAATAATTTACTTAATTATCCATAAATTGCAGTGTGACATTTACTAGTACAACTAGTAATTATACAGGAATACGATATACTGTAGTACTTATCAAACAACACTTACGTAAGTAAATCTTTTTATCTTGAAATATTCCGATTTAAAAATTGTAATAAATTTTTGTGTTTGGGTAGTTAGGTGGTAAAATATTAAAGTCGAAATAAGTGAGTTCCAAGTTAGGGGGAAAATATTTAAAAAAACGTAAGAAGGGAAAAAAAAAACAGTCAAACTTATTATAAAACTGACATTGCAATTCAAAGTAGTGTTTTTTTACGACTCTGGTATTCGAATAGCCTCGAAAAAGATTCGACTAATGCCTAATAACTGTCCAGAATAGTGTTTGTGAAGTTGGATTTGTGCATTTACGCTTTCTATATTTTATCTTTTATTTATTTATATAAATATGTAGTTACGAGAATTAAAAAAATCTGCATTAGTAGTCTTTTCAAAAAGTTTTCAACACAAAATTATATTAATATTTATTTTTAATATTGTAAGGTTGATGTCCATGATTTTTCATGAATAAATATTTTATAAAATTATCACATTTAAAATTAAATGTGAATTTTATTTATTATATATTTAACATTTTGTATATTTATTTTTACTATTTTAGGCATGTGGCGATGACAACTCAACCAAAGTGTCATAAATAAATTATTAAACAAAAATTAGTCTTAAAAATGCTTTTTAAATAATAAAGGGATGTTATATTACTAATGCAATATCCTCAATATTTTGGATAACAAACACATACAAAATCAATGCGAGCCGGTGGTAAAGGGGCGCATTTTCCACCAGAGAAATTTGATTCAACGCAAGTCTGATTGCAGTGTGGAAACTCATTGCATGTACCTATCACGATCGGTTTCCCTTTACCTTGAGCTTTGGCAAATTCTGCAATTAATATATGTTGTTTATATTACAAAAATATAGTGTAGCAATTAGAAACATAAAAATCCTTAAACATGAATCTCTTTTTCTAAATTATAATGCATTATTCTGATATATTGTAGCAACAAAAAGGTATATAGTATGCACGGGCACATATATAAGACGATATATATCACATAGAAAATACAAATTTATAGTTTAAATTATATACCTGGGATCAAGAGAACAGTGAGACATAAGAACACAAGAAAAATACATTTACTGCTTAAAGCCATTTTGATCCTTTTGTTTTTGCTAACGAAATTAAATAGGTGCAAACTTTTTATATACATAGAATGTTTGGATTTTATGTTTTACTTGTACGATATGCAGGGTAAGATAATATTTGTTTTTGACCGAGACTATTGCTTTGAATACATTTATGGACACACCTTCGGTTCATGATTTAAATCTGACTTCTTTTTCGTTTTTTTTTGGCTAACATTTCGTTCTTTTTCTTTTTCATTTTAGGTTAACTAGTTTATAAAGAGACCAAAACCGAATTGTTATATTTCTTGAAATATATTTATGAGTAAGTATCTTGTTCTATAGTTGTGGTAGAGAAATAGCGTTGGGACTTGGAAGATAAAAAAATCGCGTTGGGACCACTAGAACTGTTTGTGTTATGCGACAGGTGAAGATGTGTCACCGTCGAAGAAATAGGAAATTAAATGGTGAAAGTATAAAATCTCTTTGAAAATAGTATGAAATCTCTTTGAAAATAGTATAAAATCTATATTTTCCGAATTAAAATTTGAAAACGTAAAAAAAAACTCTCATAATTTTAGCTTTTAGACTACACAAATCCGATTAAATTTGATTTACAGTTTACCAATTAACTATTAGCCATTTAAAAATTGATACTAAACCAAAATTAAATCGTATCACAACAAAAATCAACTCATCTAAACCAGTTTATCCCAAAAAACAAAAGAAGCTTTTTGGATGAGGTCTCGACGGTTTGTGACTTGCTACTTCGATGATATATAATAGAACATTCAGGGGGTAAATATGTAACGTTTTTTTTCATATGAAATAGTTTTTAGTCACTATTTCTGGCTCTAAGTATCAAAATGGGTCAAATGGGTCAACCCAATTCATAATCCAAATGGATTAACTGTTAATGATTCATGAGTCAATCCAACCCATTTATTGACCCATGACCCATTAAATTAAATGAGTTAGATGGGTTAATGGTTGACCCATCAACCCAACATCCTATTTGACCTTTTTTTAATTAAAAACTAAATGGATCAGAATTAACCCAATCTAATAAATCTATTTAACTTGTTAACCCATTAACCTTTTAATTCATTAACTTGTTAATCTAGCTCATTGGATCAAAAATAACCAAAGTTGGTTAGATAGCAAATAAGACCTTTAATATTTATGTTCTAATTTTTTATTGTGTTTTCACTTCTTGTCCATATTTATTTATCTCACACTTCTTCTTCACGTAGCCCAATTAGGCCCAACAAAGTTTTCTCCTTCCTAAACCCGAAACTCTCAAAACCTCCTCCCTCGGGAACAAATCTAGAGACGACGGAACCACCATGGGCCAAGGACCATCCGGAGGTCTGAACCGCCAAGGAGACCGCAAACCCGACGGCGGCGGCGGAGACAAGAAAGAGAAGAAGTTCGAACCGGCTGCACCACCGTCTCGCGTCGGGAGAAAGCAGCGCAGGCAAAAAGGACCCGAGGCGGCGGCGCGGCTCCCGGCGGTGACTCCTTCCACCAAATGCAAGCTGAGGCTGCTCAAGATGGAGCGGATCAAGGACTATCTGCTGATGGAGGAGGAGTTCGTGGCGAACCAGGAGAGGCTGAAGCCTCAGGAGGAGAAAGCTGAGGAGGATAGATCCAAGGTCGATGATCTGAGAGGGACGCCGATGAGTGTGGGAAACTTGGAGGAGTTGATTGATGAGAATCATGCTATTGTTTCGTCTTCGGTTGGGCCTGAGTATTACGTTGGGATCATGTCGTTCGTTGATAAGGATCAGCTCGAGCCTGGTTGCTCGATCTTGATGCATAATAAGGTAATGATAGTGGTTTAAAGAGTGGGTCTTTGTTGTGAATTAGGATGTGGGTTCCATTGGGTTTTGAGGTAACTTCTGTCTGTTGTTGGGATCAATCAAGGTGAAGTGGACTTGGGTTTAAAAACTGGACCTATGTTGTGATTATGATATGTCTTGAATTGGGTTTTGTGTTAGGTTGTGTCTGTTGTTGGGATGTTAGAAGATGAAGGGTTTAAAGACTGGATCTTTATTGTGGTTATGAGATGTAATTAATTGGGTTTTGTGGTTAGGTTCTGTCTGTTGTTGGGATTTTGCAAGATGAAGTGGATCCGATGGTGTCTGTGATGAAAGTAGAGAAGGCGCCTTTGGAGTCGTATGCTGACATTGGAGGTTTAGAAGCTCAGATTCAGGAGATTAAGGAAGCTGTTGAGCTGCCTTTGACTCATCCTGAGTTGTATGAGGACATTGGTATTAAGCCGCCCAAGGGTGTGATTTTGTATGGTGAGCCTGGAACTGGGAAGACACTGCTTGCTAAGGTTTGCCTTTCTATTTATGATATAACATGTATTAGCATCTGTTAGGAGAATAGCTTAGTTCCCTATATAAGTTTCAGTGACATTAAGTAACTAGTTGTTAGAGTCTCCCGTGAAGTATATTCTCTTTGATTGAAACGTAACTCTTCCTGTTATCTAGCTTAATGAGCCTTGTGACGCTCTGCTAGGAATATAGCTTAGTTTTCTATATAAGTTTCAGTTACAAAAGGCCAAACCTTTTTTGTGTTTGTCACTTGAATTTCAGAAATTAGACCATAGTGTCGTCTTTTTTTTTTTTTTTTTTTTTTTTTTTGTCTTGGTCTTAACATGCAATTTGGTCGCTTGTTTTGTTTTTTGTTTCGTGCATGTTATTACTTTACTTTTGAATAATGTGGGAGTGAGCTCTTGTATCTTTATTTTCTTTCAGGCGGTGGCGAACTCTACATCAGCCACTTTCTTGAGAGTTGTTGGTAGCGAACTGATTCAGAAGTATTTAGGAGATGGTCCCAAACTTGTGAGGGAGCTTTTCAGAGTTGCTGATGACCTTTCACCATCAATCGTCTTCATAGACGAGATCGATGCTGTTGGTACCAAGCGGTAAGTCAAAATCTAACACACAAACATGATTCATAACCGAGATAGTAAACTGATGAAAAGATCGAAATGAAACAGGTATGATGCTAACTCAGGAGGTGAGCGTGAGATCCAAAGAACTATGCTGGAACTTCTGAACCAGCTTGATGGATTTGATTCAAGAGGAGACGTTAAAGTCATCCTTGCAACTAATAGAATCGAGAGTCTTGACCCGGCACTTCTTAGACCTGGACGTATTGATAGGAAGATCGAGTTCCCACTTCCAGATATCAAAACCAGAAGACGCATCTTCCAGGTAATTGAGCTACAAATGAATCGCTTGTTCAAAAGTTTCTTGTTTATTGAGCTGTTGTCTTTGTTTAAAACAGATACACACATCAAAGATGACTCTTTCGGAAGATGTAAACTTGGAGGAATTTGTGATGACAAAAGACGAGTTCTCAGGAGCTGATATAAAGGCTATTTGCACCGAGGCTGGTCTGCTTGCTCTCAGGGAGCGCCGTATGAAGGTAAAAGACTCTGAACCATTGTGTTTTACACACACTTACAAGCCACGGACTCTAATGTTTGATTGTGGTGTGTTCAGGTGACGCATCCGGATTTCAAGAAAGCAAAAGAGAAGGTTATGTTCAAGAAGAAAGAAGGCGTCCCTGAAGGCCTTTACATGTAAAATCATCAATTCATCATCATCCTTTACACACTGCCTATGATACGTGTTGCTTCTGCGTAGGATCTTTCTGGTCATATAAACCGTTTCCATCTGATATATCCTTCGAAATAACAATTACTCTTTTTTTGCATTTACATACCCTACTTCGGAATCTCGTGTTAAACTTGACCAAATGAAACCAAGACGAGTAGTCTTGCGAGCACATTATTTTAGAACTTAAGATGCAGCAGTTTCTTTCGACATATCGAGATTTACTTTATTTGACGAGAAGAAAGAAGATGATCTTTTAGCGCCCGTATGATATAAATGAGATGACTGTAAATTTAACCGTAGCGATTGAAGTAGGCTGTGCAGAAGACGCGGTTGCTTCAGTGACTACAACGTTTTCTCGAGCTTTCACAATGTCAAACAAGTTATGAGGTAGCTGAGCCACACTGTCAAGAACTTGAGAACCATTGTTACTTCCTCAAGGTACTTACCATCATGCTTCACCCTCTCATCAACAACATGTAATATGTCATCTTCCCAACCATCTAGCTGATTTCGTCACCGATCTCATGGCGACCGGGTTAAGATGACTCATGGCGTCAATCTACAGCAACATCAAAGCATACCCTCCTTCTTCGATCAAGCTCTCTATTTATTCTTCTATTTGCTTCAGCTATTCCAACTGCAAAGCTTCCAAACCAACCAGAGTCTCTCCTCTTTAATTCTTGTCCACGTCAGCCATAAGGATCTATCACTAGCACCCAATCAGTAAGAACCATCTCGCTTAGCGAAGACGCTCGTGACAAGACGGGTCTTCTACCGCAAGTAATCTCTAACATCAATACATCAGAGCTTGTGCTTGCCTTCCCTGTTCTTGAGAGCTCGGGTGAGATGTATCCAAACGTGCCAGCCACGTTAGAAGTTTTTGAAAGACGCGATGGGTCTTATATCTGAAGCTTTCCCAGAGTCTGTGGATGAAGTGAAGCCAGCGTACATGGACTCCAGGAGATATGGTGATAGATCTTTGGTTCGAGAAAGCAATGGAGTTTTTGGCTTAGCGACATGAAGAGGATGCAGTGTGATATTCAGTTGTTTCCTTGATGAATCATATCCAATCCAGGCTTGTATCGGTTTCTGACTTATAAGATATGTTTTTGAAAGGACCATCTTCTTTGTGATAACCTGCTGAAGCTGCTTTCTCTGATATCAAGCTAGTGATGTCGATACTAGCATGGTTATCATCCGTGTCACTGAATTCATAGCTATGGATTGTATCAAACTCAACTGCTACATACATGATTTAAGGGATCTCCAATGTTTGTTAAATTAAAGAGCCCTAGCTAGATATTGTGAGAGAAAGCTATAGGGCAACCGGTTTTCATCTTAACCTTAACCAGTTTGGTTTGTCTAATTAACCTGTAACGACCCCGTCTACATTTATAATACAATTCCTAAGATTTTTTTACAAATATATTTCCCACTAAAAAATTGTTATTATACTCATAGAAAATATATCATTTATGGTCAATAACATATATATATCAATATTCATATTTTCATCTATCTATTTATTTCATCTGAAACTTCTTTTATTCCAATAAATCTGTCAAAAACGATAACAATAAAGTTGATAGAATACATCAACTTAAGAAAGACAAAAAAATGAAAAATATCAAAGGTGCAAACCAAAGGTTTTACAAAAGTAACGTCGTTAAAATCAAACAAAATAAAAACAGAGATACATGACATGGACATGGGGTCAAGGGTGTACGTGTGTATACAACAACCCTTGTTTATTGTAGGATGACACAGAACAGGTAAAAAAAAAGGAAGATTTACAATAGAAGGAATAAACTAGAAAGACGTTAAAAAGTCTTGAAACAAAGGATACATCATAAGATTAAGTCCAATTAACGATCGGATATCTGAAGTTGACGCACATAATAGCGTTTATACCAGTCCCGGGGATCCTTACTGAAGCATAATATTCACTCTGCTTTGTCTAAAGAAGGGTCATCAGAAACACTCACATCATCAATAGGTTTCAAAATCATAGATCATGGGATTCGTCTCAAACTAGTGTTAGTTTTAAGAAAACTTACAAGTCTAAAACCACTCCTGGGTATAAAGATAGGCAAAACAAACACAACAGGGCCAGGTGTAACAGGGCATGCCGTCACATTACAGAGGGAGTAGGTTTTCCGCACAGTATTTAGAAACAATGGGTAACTGAACGTATTTAATACCATATTTGTCGCTGTTATGTTAAAGGCTGCTCACACCAAAGATTTTAAAATATTAGAAAAGTTTGACTTGCCGGAAAAAAAATCGGAGAAAAAAACAAAAACAAAAAGAGAATTGCTTACCTGTAATAGCGGTTATCGTAAAGGTCGCACCTGCATCGCCAAGACCAAGCGGGTATGGATTGATCCTAACACTGGTGACATTAACGCGACGTTCAGAGTTCGCTACTCCGCAGTTCGTGAAATTGACAAAGGCACCCAAAGCAGCTGGTAAGAAAAAAAGTGACAGAAAAAGAAGAAGCAAAGGCTGCAAGGCTTGAGATATGGCCATTGATTATTATTTATTAGCTTGATCTAAGATCGTTTCAGTAGATAAATATTTCTTTCTTTTTTTCTGTTTGTTGTAATTGCGCTCTGCTCACACTGGATGCCATCAAATTTATAGGCTGTGTATTATATGATTTTGATGTATTATAATCTCCCACATTATACGCGACTATCTTAAAATACGTGTATTATATATAATATGGATACACAGCGAATAGTTCTACCGATCAACAATTTTATATTGGCCAGATCAGTCCAAAAATCAGTTGACCAAAATTGGTCTTGTTGTAAAAAGGAATTCAATCGATCTGATCCAAACCAGATCAATAATATAGATCAAAAATTGATATAGGGCATGAGTTGTCGTCTAATATTATAATTTCAGGATCAATATTCAGTACTAAGATCAAGATTTGCTTACATGTGTTACTTCTAATTTATAGTCTGTGAATTATAAGCTTTTGATATATTATAATTAGGGTTGGTACAAAAATAAAAAATTACCCTAACCCGGGTTTAAAATCCTGAATCACCCGATGTTTAAAATAATAAAATTGATCTTATTGAATGGTGTTTTAAGGGGGTTTGTGTATTATCCAAACTGAATTGGAACCTGAACAAGTATCTAAAAACTAGATATCTAAAACAGTTGAACACAAAATTAAATCTAACCCAAAATAAATATTCCAAAGATCCGGATATATATATTTGAAATGAGTATCCAAAAATTGATTGAATGACTCAATACTCAATTTACATTTTTTATTTTTAATTTTTTCTATACATACATTATATTATATATACATATTTTAAGTTTTGTCTTTCTTTTTTCTGTTTGTTGTAATTGCTCTGCTCACATTGGATGCCATCAAATTTATAGGCTGTGTATTATATGATTTTGATGTATTATAATCTCCCACATTATACGCGACTATCTTAAAATACGTGTGTATATATATATATATATATATAAATATGGATACACAGCGAATAGTTCTACCGATCGACAATTTTATATTGGCCAGATCAGTCCAAAAATCAGTTGACCAAAATTGGTCTTGTTGTAAAAAGCAATTCAATCGATCTGATACAAACCAGATCAATAATATAGATCAAAAAATTGATATAGGGCATGAGTTGTCGTCTAATATTATAGTTTCAGGATCAATATTCAGTACTAAGATCAAGATTTGCTTACATGTGTTACTTCTAATTTATAGTCTGTGAATTATAAGCTTTTGATATATTATAATTAGGGTTGGTACAAAAATCCAAACATGAAAAAATTACCCTAACCCGGGTTTAAAATCCTGAATCATCCGATGTTTAAAATACTAAAATTGATTTTATTGAATGGTGTTTTAAGGGGTTTGTGTACTATCCAAACTGAACTGGAACCTGAACGAGTATCTAAAAACTAGATATCTAAAAAAGCTGAACAAGAAATTAAACCTAACCCAAAATAAATATTCCAAAGATCCGGATATATATATATATATATATACTTGAAATGAGTATCCAAAAATTGATTGAATAACTCAATACTCAATTTACATTTTTTATTTTTAAATTTTTTCTATACATACTCAGGAGGTTTGTCAAGTTCACTCTTGGAGAAGACAACTGACGGAGAAAAATCAGATTTTCAAATGAGTTACCTTTTTTTAAAGACAAATACTTCAGTATTCACTCCCTTTGGTTAGCATAAATTTTCTGTTCATGAAAATGTAAGATTGCTCTCATATGGGCTGAAAGCTCGACCTATTAATATTGTCGGCCCAATAAAACCGAAGGAAAGATACAAATTGTGATTTGTGAAGGAGAATGAGCAAAACCTGTGGAACTGCATACTTCATACTTAACATCGATTGAGATAAGGTTTTCTGTCTGAAACTTTTTCTGTTTGTCGACACTAGAAAGGTCGGCAACTTACGAGTTTTAGACCCAAAAGTCTTTTTTTTTTTCACTAGAACATGATGTTCTTAGAGATGACAGATCTTGTCCTTGTGGATAGTTGATACTTGGTTTCTGAAGTCATTGTGTGTACTCTACACTGTGCTGTTTACAGATGAAGTTTTTGTTGCCAAGTTTGTCCTGGTTTAACAGCAACAGCTCGAAGGAAGATGTAGCCATGGTAGAAACCGTGACATCCACGGCTTCTCTAGGTCAAGGGAAAGGCTTGTTTGGTATAAAGATATGGACATGGTCCCTCGGTTCTGTTCTTCCATCTGGTGATGGAAATCAGAAACCCACTACCATAAACAGAGGGTTAAAAAGGCATGCCGTAGCTCGCAAGTCTTCTAGGTTAAATAGTGTGAATACTGTTTATCGGTTTAGACCCTATGTGTGCAAGGTTCCATGGCACACAGGACTGAGGGCGTTTCTCTCGCAGCTTTTCCCGAGGTATGGGCACTATTGTGGACCTAACTGGTCAAGTGGGAAAGATGGTGGTTCACTGGTATGGGATCAAAGGCCTATTGATTGGTTAGACCATTGTTGTTATTGCCATGATATTGGTTATGATACTCATGACCAGGCAGAGATGTTAAAAGCAGACATGGCGTTTCTTGAGTGTTTGGAATCAAACAAGCACGTTGTTACAAGGGGAGATGCGCACGTTGCTTTCTTTTACAAGACAATGTGTATGACCGGTAACTACAGCTTTCTCTACATTTGATTAGGATGATGTTTTCTCAATGTGGCTTGGGGCTTGGGAGTCTAACTATTGAGTCTAGATGTAGATAAGTTATGTGAAAGACCAGAAAATGTGGGAGCATTTCTTAATCTGTTCTTGTTGTTATGATGATATATCTCTAAACCATATATCTTGAATGCTCTCAGGTCTCAAAAGCATACTAATACCATACAGAAGCTATCTCGTGAAGATACAATATGGTGAAAACCTACTCGATTTTGGGTGGATATTGAGCAACTTTAGCAAGAGAAGCTGAAATTTCCAGAAGACTTGAGACACACGGAATTAAATTCGAGGTACTCTCAATTCCCTGTAAGCCTTTTCTCTGTCAAGTTTCGTTTTGTACATAGAAGTTGTAAAGAGAAGGAAACTGAGGATTAGTTTCTGTACTATTAGACAAATACATGTGGAAACGCTTGTAAGTGGTGTGCGTATTTCAAACCCTTTGTAGATGTTTATTGACATAATGATACGTATCACTTTGTTTGAATCCAATAGTTCTATCAAAGGAGATATCACTTAAACATAAACTCTGAGAACTAAAGAATCATTTCTGTGGTGAGGAAGTTTCTGCTTTGTTGTTTCATTGAGATACAATCATTTGGTTACACACTACCATCTCATTTTTTATATACATATGAATAGTGAAGTCTTTCTTAGAAAAATGTAAAAAAAAACACACGTACACAAAACCCATTTTGATGGATAGAAACATAAGTAAGAGGAAGAGGCCTTATTAGGAACTAGTAGATACCACAAACACACACACGAATACTCCAAAAACAAAAATGGCTATTACATTTCATACAAACATCTTTACTGGTTCCTGCTTCTGCATTTCTGCATTTCTCCATTACCCTTGGAGCTGTAAACACACAAGATTTGTGTAAGGAACAGTTTCTTTATTTGGGTGCAGTAGTGAGTTCTTACTTAGTGTTTTAAGAGCTCTTCATGATTCTCAACTTCTTGCAGGAACATATAAACATTCTACAAAGAAAAAAATACAGTAAGAGCTTCACTGATCTATATTTATTGGTTAGGTTACGATAGAAACATTCTCTGCTTAAGATAAGACATGCAATGACCAAGACTAACAATATTTATTATATGATATAATACTATGCATGTTATATAGCAATGAAGTTGTTGAGGTTTCTAGTCCAGAGACTTACTCCCAAGGGACATCACCGACAAGCATCCAGTCACTGTCTTTATCTTCATAGGTAACAACATACTCAGAACCAAAGAGATTGGTCAAGCGACTGTCTTTTAACCCATCTCGGCCACACCTTCGATGAGACCCAAACTGATCTGAACGGTAACACTAACTCAGTCACATGGGAAAGAAAAAAAAAACTCAAGTCACATGTATTATCTTCAATGAAAGAGACTAGAAACTTTACCAATAGTGAAGCAACTGAACATCTTCTCAAGAGCAGAAGAGAGTTCAACGTAGCTCTTATAAGTCTTGAGATCGATTTTCCTCAAGTAAGGAGCACCTTCCATGCTCACCTTGACATACAAGCAAGTCTCTGGTCCTGACTTAGCTTCTTCTTCAGTCTCTGAGTTATTATTACCACCTTGCTTCTGAGATTGAGATGAAGACATCGTGTTCTTCCTGAACGATCGAATGGGTGGCCAACCCACCACTTGTGCCCTGCTCAACCAAAAACTCATAAAAACGATTAAAACAGAGATTTTCCAACAAGAAAGAAGAGAGTTTTTTTTTATCGTACTTGGAAGCTGGAGCTGCTGTAGACCTCTTCTTCTCCTTAACCGGGACGCCTGGTTTATGATCTTTCACGGGACCCGAACCCGAGTTGACATCAGTAGTGGAACCAGGGGAGAAGACCCATTTGTTAGACCCGTTGGTGGCGTCGGAGAACACCCTTTTGGCCCCTGACACAGGACATGGGTTCTTGAGAGTCAAGAAACGTTGATCGACTTGCTCCGGTGACTCGGAACCAGGTAAACCGAGTCTCAACTCGGTGGCCTTGAAGTTCAGACCGTCGTCGTTGGTTTTGGTTTTGTCAGACATTGTTGTTGTTGCTTCAGTGGTTGGAAACTCTGACAAACTTATGTAATGATGCTCTGCTGCTACAGTCTACAGATTCAGACATACTCAAATATATAAGTACGGATAACCTTCTGAATCATTTGGTTATTAGAAAAACAGCAAAACAAATTGTGTGTGAGAGAGAGAATTATGACATGTCGACAAATGTAATTATTAATTAGTTCATTAAACTCAACTCGTTTTCTAAAATAGTAATGAACAGAGTCTAGACTTTATAACCAAATGTCTACACTACTAGTACTAATATTTTAGCTAACCACGCGTGAATAGAGATTTGATTAAGTCACCAATAATTGCAATGGAAGATGATTAAAGTCTTGAGGATGAGGGAGGGAGCGAAGAGAATCACGAAAAGTATTGGGCCCATGGGCTCTCATGGTTGGGCCCACCAAAACCATGAAAAGGGAAAAGAAACAGTGGGGATGGGTCTTTGTCACTTAGCCGCTGTAGCAATACTGAGCAGTGTTCAAAAAGAATTGTGGTCTCCACACACCACTTTTTTTTTAATACTATCAAACAATGTTTCTCGTTTGTCATTTCTACCAACGAGAGACTAATTTGTAACGACGATAGATAAGTACGTGTAAGTTGCAGTGTTAGACCATGCATAGTAATTTGGTTAAAGCATATCTAAGGTGGATTCATCTTCGGATCTTTTCAAAAGCTTTTTGGATTTATGTTTTAGTGTAAGCTCGAGGGTCTTCTTAATTATAAGATGCCTTTCTTCCTTTTGGGAAAGTTTTTGTCATTTTTAAAAACATCCCATCTTAATTAGTAAAAAAAAACTTCTCATCTTAACTCGCCATCCGATGATCATTGTGTGCCATTAGTTAATTACAAATTATGTTCAATGTTTACAAATGATTTTATATGAATTAGATATGACAAACAAAGTAACAGTTTTTTAATAAAACAATAACAGTTTCTTAAATTGCACTTTGTTATTGTTTTGTTTTAAATTCATATTATAAAATTTAAAGATCAATTATTAAAAAACGTCTTCTAACTGTTAAGCAAAAAAAAAAAATCACTATTTCTATATTTCTAATGTGGCATATGAATAATTGAACATTATCTAATAAGTTGAGCGGATCGAATAGAACTATGTAACATGGCCCTGGCACTATGTAAATTTGAGTTGAAATAACAAACTCTAAACTTGTATTCATGTCATGAACATACTTGAGTATATATACAACACCAGCAAAGCCGTAACCAGTGGCGGAGAGCTAGAGTTTCATTTTATAGGGATCAAGATAAATTTATCATAGTTAAAAGGGTAATTGTGAGTTTTGATAACACAAGACATGGGATCAAAAAGAGAAATTATTACCAGTTTACTACAGCCAATCAATGGATATAAGCCTAAAATAATAATTTTCTATATTTATAGGGGTTAATTGACCCCCCTACTCTCAACCAATGGCGGATCCAAGATTCATTTTAACCTGTGTCAAAGAGCTAATAAGAAAAATTTAAAATGTTACGAAAAAAATTAAAAAATATGTTTGGTGTCAAAGGGAATTAAACCCATGTTTTAGGGGTGTCATAGCACAGCTTAAACCAAAAATACTGAGGAATCTTAACTGTTTCTACCTATATTTTCAGATTTATCATATTCATGTGACACCCCCATTAATCTGAATAGATCCGTCTCTGCTCTCAACGTACCTCACTGGCCGTAACCCTAACTGGAAAAGGAACTTTAACATATTTGCAAAAGAAGGTAAATGTAAATACAAAGATAATCCTTATCTATAGGATTCCCTTTCCTAATAAACTACACTAAACCTTAAAATGTTAAATCAGTAAGACCGTACGTAAGCGTTAGTGAAAGATCGTTTTTGTGTTGTTTTGAAAAAAAGATGGTTTTGTGTCGTAATCGAAAAAAGAAAACAAAGGACACCGTGAATCTATAGACAAAGCAGCCACTTACTCCCTTTGATTTAACATCTACACAAGAACCTCATGCTCCTTTATAATTCTTAACCTACAATGTTGAATCAATCCGACGACCATAAATGATTAGTTAATAGATATGTTATCTTCGTCCAAATGCGGTTATTTCACTTCTCAATGTTAAAAATAGCTCTAAATGGAGACAAAAAACAATGAAGAGGAATCATGCATTCCTTAATATTCTTAAGAAATTTTACCATTTACAAAGAATAGTTTTTTTCATTTTTTTATTATAGAGAAATATAGAACATATTTGTTTCTCACTAAATTTGATAAAAAATAATCATTTCACATTATTCTCATAATTTTATTTACATCTATTCTTTTCCTATTTGTTTCTAGTGTCTATGTGATGGTTATCACTTAGACTACATTTTGGTCCCATAGTGGTATTTTTTTTGTAAAGATTTCGAATATTGTAATCATGAGATTCGTTAAAAAAAAATTATTTAACAAAATATATGGTAATACATTTTCGAAAGTGCTTGATATTGGTATGTTGACTTTGTCAATCAGAGCCTACATAAGTCATAAGCCACAATTAATGATATAGTTTTACTTACATATAATCATATATGCGTAATCCGTTCCACTATCAAGATTTATATGTAAGAAACGAAAAATGATGATACGACATGATGATTATTCATAGTATCTATATATCGACTTCATTGTACTAAATTTTCATTTGTAAACATTTTGGAGAGTAGCAGAGAACCATGACCGGTTTTTTCATGTAATGAAAACTGATTGAGATCAGATGACCTCTAGAATCCGGTTAATGGAAAACTTTGATGAAGAATGGTGCGTTAATTTTATAAAAAAAAAAGAATGGTGCGAACAATCTCTGGTAAAACCATATCTTTATAATCAACGGGTTAATAGATAGTTTTTTTCGGATCTGATGTCTCGTGACAAACCGAATTCGAAACAATTTCAGGTTTAATATAAGGATTGAGATGGATCCGACGACAGAAATAACTTATGTTTATTGCTCCTTGTCAGAACTTCAGCATTAGAATTTGCATGAAGCCCGTGCAGTAGTCTGGTACGATATATGTATTAGAATAGCCCTTATAAGCTATTAGTTCCTTGTCCCAGCAAAATCGATCGACATTGGTTTGCTAAAAACTAAGTCCATGCTGAATAATATAATGTTTCTTCTCAATAAAAATAATAATAAGAGGACAATCAGTGACGAATCTACAGCTGAAATGGAAGGGGCATCTGCCCCCTATGAATTTTACAAAAAAATGAATGGTTTCGTATTTATAATTGATTTGGAGTAATCAGTTAAATCTGCCCTCCTTAAAATCTCAAACATAGAGTGTTTTTTTTGTTACTACTCAAACATAGAGTGTATTACATACTAAATTCTGTGAAAAGTTCTATGTTATGCAACTAAAACAAGAATAGTCATCTATAGCAGTGCTTATACAGAAATTATCTAACTAATAAGAAAATTGTTGTGTTTTTCTTTCCTCTACGGGCCTACGGCTAAATGTGGACACTCGTCAAGGGTCCTTGACCAGTGTAATCGCGTCATTGATAGATTTTTTTTGGGTAAAGACTTATACTAGATGACTTGATTAACTGTTAGTTTTAATTATTAAGACAAGTATATTCATTTCTCCTCTCAATTATTCAACTCCTTTTTAGGCCTCAATGATTTAACTCCATATGTAATCATGCTGACTTTATTCGAATATATACAATATAGTGCTATTGTGTTCAAAAGGTCTCCTTGTAATCTTTTTTTTTTATCTCAATAAAAGAAATTGGGTAAAATTAACTGCAGACAAGCTGAGAAGAAATGTACTTCCTTCATGTATAGGTAGATATGGTCTTCGTGTTCACTGAATATGTGTTAAGGATGAAAATACAGAAACTGAAATAAGAAAAATTATGGACTGGTTATCTATAAACAAGAAGTTTTTTTTTTTGAACTGTATAAACAAGAAGCTAGGTTAAAGTTATTTCAAGTGTATATATATATATTTTTTTTTTGATCAAAAAAAAAAAGACACAAGTCCTAATAAGGCCAGTTCCAACACTGGTCTCTTAATAAATATCTTAGAATTAAAAAAATTAAAAATATTGACAAAATAAAAGGAAAAAGAGGTGATATTAGTGCAAAGATACTTTGCTCTTCACATTTTTCTTATAACTATAGGGATCTCAAAAAAAATTTAGACCTAAAAACTAATTCCACCGACTTTTACATTTGATATGTATACACGATTAAATCCATTTAAAGTGCAACTAATATTACTCGAAATCAGGGTGGAAGCTCAACTGAAACCCCCTTTACTTCGCATTAGAATTCTCTTCCATTATATATGTTTTTTTATTAGTCAATTTATTTTCCTAAATAAAATATAGTTTTTTTACTTTAAATATCTAATACAGCTTCTTAGGGGTCGTGGTTGCCCCAACTTTACATGATTTACATCAATAGAACGACCGAAGTTTTTGTTATAAATAATACGTTGGTTGACTTCGTCACTTCATTTGATAAGTAACACTCAGTAGCCAGTAGTGACGACAGAATGGCGTCATACTAGCATATTAAGTTAATAAAAAAATCGAACAAAATCTCTGTTTTTACAGACTGTCTTACGAAAGAGAGAATGTAAACGGGGAAGAGACTGCCGACAGAGAAAAAAAAAAACCGGGGAAGAGACTGAAACTGGAGGCGTAATCACATGCGCGCGCGCGTAAACCTACGGTACGACATGTGGGTCCAATGCTGTCTTACAACATGATTCGTTTCCCGTGCAAAAAGCCCAACGTGTGAAAAGAGTTTTTGTTTTAAGCTAACAGTAAGCCCATATAACACGAGTCCCACACACACTCATTATTATTTATTTGTTTTTAAAATAATATATTATATTTTGGAGATTTGTCTTTTAATTACGAGAAACCAATGTTTTGAAATCCGATTCAGATCCGCAATCGAAACGGTAAATCTGGTGACCAAATATATAATCTAGTTTAGATTTTAAGATTTGAAACCCGATCCGGAGTCACAATCAAATCTATAAACTTGGTGATCCTATATGTAATCGGATTTGAATTTTAAGAAAAATTCATTATTTAAAAATTTGATAAATCCCCAAAAAAATTCGTTAAAACCTGGAAGCCGATACTAGTTATCGCTTTGACCAAAGCACCAAAAGAAACCTGAATGGAAGATGGTGCAACTTTCACCGAAAAGGAAATCAGAGAAACATCAAGAACAAAACTATCATTAAACACGAACAGGAAATACATAGATTGAAAAACCTGAAAAAATAAAGAAAGCGTAAATAAAAATTGAAGATCACAGATCTGGAGAGCTTTGACAATACGAAATACTCTACCCATTCACCTCTACTCCCTCCAGCTGACCACCTTCTCAACTCAGTCTATTATCCTCAAGCAAACATACAAACCGAAAAGATAAACCACAGGAGGACCAGGTACGAAGCACCATCCACCTTCATGTTAAGCCACCGCCTCAAAAAATCCAATCTGCCAAGTGCCAACCAAAGAATTTAATGAGAAGAATCGAGGAGAGTTTAGGGTTCACGCGCTAAATTTGGCCCTAAAAATTTAGTTCGTGAAACTAGAGTCGTTGTCAAAACACTAGACTGCCGCGTAAAATTCACCTCTACCTAAGATCTTCATCCTTCAAACCACACCATTGAAGAGACATTTATCTCAGAAAAAAAAAACATGACAAAAGGAAACGAGAGAAATTCACCTATCTATATTGTAACTACTAAAATTTAACATAATAAAATGAAACATTTATCTATGGGTCCAAAACAAAATTAAACATAACTCCCAAAATTTGAACAATTAATATGTATATATTATTCAGTCTTTAAATTAGTTAAACTATTCTATGGTAATTAAATTATATATATATATATGTAAACTATTTGTTAATTATTTCAAGTCTCACAAATCTTAGAGTTTGATGTAGACATAGATCCACCTTTTTTAAAAAAAATATAGATGCATCTTTTTTTAAAGAACATAGATCCATCTTACACAAAATCAAACTTCAACTGACTTAATCCCACTCTTGATCTTTGTATGTCGATAAGTCTATGCCATTAAATGTCTACAAGGCACAACACAAGCAGAGGTGGTCCTGAGCACAACCAAGTGAAACATTGGGTTAGGATCCCCAAATTTTTTAGAAAAATTAGTATAGAAAAGGACCTCCAAATTTGCAAAAAAAAAAAAAAATTTGAAAATCCTTACTAAATTGTCTAGGGTCTCCAATATATCAGGGACGCCCCTGAACACAAGATATCTTTTCTTTTTATTAATAATCAAGGGTTATGTAAAATGGAAATTACTTTGTTCTAGCATCGAATATGAAAAACAAGAAAAATTCAACTTAGACATCAAGTTTGTATCTTTTTCTTTTCTTTTCTTTCAATTATGTTTGTTTAATGAAATAGGAAACCTAGTGGACAAGTGGATTCGATGTTATATTTAAGAAGTTAAATTATTCCTGACAATTATATATAAACATGAATTTTAAGGTTGACTGTACTTTGCTTTCGTCTTTTCCCCTTGTACACAGTGCTTTCATTGTGTCGATGAATATATCCATGTTTATGTTTATCAAAAAAATATAGTATAATCGTATTTATTGTCTATAGATGCTTTCTGATTTTATTGTTGCTTTAACATATGTACTAGGACTGGACCCGTCCGATCGGACGGGTACTTATTTTCATTTTTTATATATAAATGAATATTATTTAAATATCTATCGGTTTATATTTTTAAATATCATATTTCTAAATTTTTATAAACACAACAATCAAATAGTTTATGTACTGTAAAAATAGTAACTCGTGCCCGTTATTAAACTTTTGACAAATTAATATTGACCTATTGATAGTTTGAGTAATATTTCTTGTAACATGAAATTGTTTGTCAAATATAAAAAGAATTTAAATATTTTGATCAGATATGGATAATATGGTAAGATTTAATACATTAGAAAAAAGAATATTTGGTTATAAACATTAAATATTTTTTTACAAGTAATTCAAAGATATTTAAATTTCAGTATTGAATTTTCTTGTTGAAATGGATAAACATATATTCTAGAAATTCTTGAAAAATATATAATCTTAGGTGGGATTTAATTATATTAAAATAATATTCAGTTACAAATATTTCATCTTGTTCTATAAGTAGTTTAAATATATTTAAAATCTTAGCATATATAGATTTTATTTTTCAAAATAATTAATGGTAAGTTAAACATATATTTTAGGAATATTCATAATATTTTTTAATATCAAATTTAAATTTAAATTTTATTCAAAATAATTAATGGTAATGTTATCCAAGTTTAATATATTGTTAAAATCGATTTTAAATATGAATATTCCTAAAAATCAGCTAATTTATTTTAGGAAATATATTAAATACGAAATTAAGTTAAAATTTATTTAGGAAATTGTTTAATAAATAGGAAAAGACAAAGATTACTTAAATATAGGTTCATTTAATTACTTCAGTGGCATACCATTGTAAATAAAAGTGAAAACTTAGGGGTATTTTATATGTGTACTTCTGAATTAATAAAGTAGATTATGTAATAATTAATAAGTGAATGTTTTAAAAAATAAATAAATTCCATAGAAAGAACCTATTCAAGATGATTTTTGTAATAAAAATAATATTTTAATTATAATCCCTCTATTTAATTTTAACTTTTCGTTTAAACTTGTGCACACAGATAAAAATATATCAAATTTTTTATATTTTTAAAATAAAACATCATTATCTATACATCTAGTCATATTTTAATCAATAGAAAAATAAATTAGAAAATTAAAAAATTATATAACATTAGATTAAAATTCTAAAATCATACTTATTTTTTAAGAAAAAATTTACCTCGCAATGATAATGATAAGGAAACAGAAAAGTACTTTAGCTTCTCGCAAACGAGAAACTGGTCTAGTGAGAAAATGATCATACAATTGAAAATCATATTGGCTTCGAATGGGTAACGCAGATCAAAAAATGCAGATCATGCAGATCAAGCAGATAATGCAGAATAAATGCAGAACATGCAGATCAAACAGAACAAATGCAGATCATGCAGATCAAGCAGATAATGCAGAATAAATGCAGAACATGCAGATCAAACAGAACAAATGCAGATCAAACTAAATTAATAAAATAATATATTTAAAATAAATGTTGAAATTATTTTAATTGAAATTAAATATTTGAACAAAACGCAACTTATTATATATATAACAATAAATATCATCATTTTAATATATATAATGAAATTTAAAATTATATGAAATTTTCTACGAATCCAGATCTGGATATCCGGGAAATTTACCGTAACCGAATCGGGATCCGGATTCGTCAGATCCGTGAATTTAGTTTTCGGATTCGGATTTCTGGCTTTCAAATATCCATCTAAATATCGTACTATTCGTGGTATTCGGATCCGATCATAAAAATTATTTTTAAATTTTTTTGTTAAAAAAATATTAAAATTCTAAAGATAGAACATAAATTAAATATTCATACAAGATTTATAAATATATAGATGTATATAATATTAAAAGATTAGAATATAAGATTATAAAACTAACTTTATGTATAAATACTAATATATCAAATATAACTATTAATAAAAATAAAAAATTATTATATTTTAAAAATACGGATCCAGATATCTAAACTAAAATCAAGAGATCCGGATCCGAGATGACTCCCCGTATATTCTATCCCGACATTGATATCCCTATACCGGGAGTCCGGATCCGGATAGTAAAATCTCGGATCCGTCAAAACCGAATCTGAATCTGAATATCTTGATTTTAGTCTATATATATGGATCCATATTTTTAACCAATTAAAAACATATATAAAAGTAGTATTTTGTTTTATTTATTAAACTTACATGATTTGCATGCATGTGCATATATAAAACAAAATACTAGTTACTAGTTTTATAAAATATAAAATCTAACTTAATTAAATTTCTTATAATTCAATGAAAAACTAAATAAAAGCCTTTAATTTTTGAATTGTTTTTTAGTTGATGTCGATATATGAATCAATAAAAAATATAAAAGAACTAACTAAACAGAAGATAAAATGCTGCTTTATTAAAATATTAAATTAATTAAATAAATGCTGATAAAATTAATTAAATAAATGTTAATAAAAATTAATTAAATAAAATTTGAAAATACATGTATATTTTATAATATATTTTTAGAGAACAAGTGAATTTTTACTTAGTATAATTTAATGTAGATTTAACTTATTTTAATCAAAAGAAATAAACTATTATACCATTTATAGATAATAGATTAAAAAGAAAAAAAAAAGAAAAGAAAAAAATCCTACACAGCTATTGGTCTCCTGCCTATCGCCAACTCCCTTCCGCTCATCTTGACCTGCAGGACAAAAAAGTAACACATCAATTAACTGCATGCAGTACTTGTTTATTTTATTATTTCTTTTTGGTACTGCATTTAACTGTATGAATGGGGTTTAAATGCAGTCTTTCCTGCATTATTATTTCTCCTGCTTCTGTCCTGCATCTCTCCTGTTTTACATTCAAAGCCATTAGTTGCTACGTTATGTGGATCCAGTGATTCACGTGGTTTATTAACTTTCTTTGTTCCACTCTTTTAGTTTTCGTTTTAAATTATTTAAACTACCTATTTTTCATTTTATTAATTTATATTTTAATGTTTTTATTAAGGTTGGATATTTAAAGGACTAATCAAGTTTTGGTTTAGGTTTATCAAATACTAAAGTTTTGTATTTATGATTTCAGCTGCACTCGAATATTGAAAAAGTTATATGAATTTGTTTAGGATTTAGCCGGGTCTATTCGGACTTAGCAACATTTTCAAAACCAGTTGAACTTAATATAGTTTTGGGTTTTAGATTTTAATTGGATTTTCAGTTCCAAATATTTTTTATACATAGTTAAACCTGAAAACCAAATAAATATATAGTGAATAAAGACTAAAAATCAATGTCACGATTCTTTTTGGTTTTATTGTAATTTTCGACAAGTGAAATTAGATAGTAAAAACAATGAAATTAGAGAATAAAATTTAAAAATTACGATAAACACATCATATCTAATAAATCTAAAGCGAAACACGTAGAATCCGATAAACTTGACTGTAGAAAAGAAAAGAACACCCAAAAATATATTAAACTAAAATTGAGCTAATTATTGATGTAATAGATATTTAGTTTACATACACAATAAATTTTAGAGTATTTTAGGTATTTATTTGGAATTGAATCGAATTTGATATAATTATTTTTCTAAATTTTCGAACTTTTGGATTTTTACAGATATCTATACGAGTTAGTATTCGGTTCGAATAAAACACATAATCTAAAATACCTTAACATGATTTTCATTATGTATTTATTTCAGATTCATTTTGATGCAGAATCATTTTTATCGGACAGGATAGCTTTGGATTTTCGGATTTGATTTGTTTCCCACTTTTAATTTTATTCTTTCGGTGAAAGAGAAATAAGCTTTTTCACATGCAGGCCATGTGGGCCACCGACCCAAATCAAATTTCCATACACTTTTGTCTTGTAGTAAAAAAAACAACTGGGTTTTAAAACACGGCCTGTTCTGGTTACCATTTTGGGTTAGGGTTGGTATTTTATTCGTTAAATTTGATTCGATTCGTTATTCGTTTCGATTCGATCCAAAAATTCCGAATATTCGTAAGCTTTCGAAGCAAAGCAAATACTAAAACTCAATATCCATTAAAATCGAAACAAATCACAAATACTAAAATTTTGGGAAGCGAATATCCGATCCGATCCGACAATATATAAATACATGTATATCTTGATTATATTTAAAGTCTTAAATGTATAAAGCTTTATAATTATTATTCTAACATATGATTTAACAAATTCTATTCTCATTATTACTTATATAAAAATATTACATAAAATAAAGAGAAAAAATTTATGACAATTATAATTTTTTTCTAAAGTTTTGTGTTACTATAATTGTTAATTAAGTTTAAAAATTTTACAAAATATGTAGATTCACTACTTCTTTTAATTTTTATCTTTTATATCAGGTAAAAAATTATTTTACAAAAAAAATTGTAAATTTTTAAAATTATTTGTATTAATCCAAACAGATGAGATATCCGTAAATATTCGTAAATATCCGCAAATATCTATTAATTTTCCGAATATCTGTTTTTCCGAATATTCGTTTTTTACCGAAGTAAACCAAATCGAAAAATTAGATATCCGTGACATACGAAGCAAATCACAAATACCTTCAAAAGCCTAGATATCCGATCCGTGCCCAGGCCTAGCAGGGGTACTGGTTTTTTTTCTTTTGTTAAAACTTCTACTTCGCATATGTAAGAACGTAGTCTCCAATATATATATATATATTGGAAAATATAAAGTGTATATATTGATGTATTTAAAAATTGTGTCTTGTGATGAGCATTTAAATAATTCTCGTCTAAACAATTTGTGTTTTCTTATTCATTCGTGTTTTAATGCTCCTAGGTTCTAACTGTTTTCTTTTTTTCTGAAAGCCTTGGTTCTAACTGTTCTTATGTTAATTGTTGAAAATTGATGGATCTTAACACTTTAATTTGTATCATACTTCTTTATATCTAAAATTTCTGTTGATTAATTAACAGATTTTTTGTTTGTGTTTTTCACTAAATAATTAATACAATTTTTTCTCAATTGAAACATCTCTCATGTTAAACGAGACGTTAATGATGTTCCACTTTTTAAAAATAAAAAATATGATGTTTTAAATTTTTATTTTATTTTCAAGTGATGTTATTAAAATAAGTTATACATTTTAAATAGTCTACTACTAGATAATAATGCATAAACATATTTATATTATTTGGGAAGTGAGTTTCTAACATGTTGTTTCTTGTTAAATCTTATAATAAATAGGTTTTACAAAGATAACTTTAATAAATTATAAATTATACATAACTACAATTATTATAATATATTTATTTAATGATTTTCTAATTAGGTTTTGATTTTTTTTTACAAAAACCACATAAATAATAAAAATAAAATATGTAAATTATATAGATGACGAATTTAAATTTATTTTCTTCCTATTTTATAAGACATCATAAATAAAAAAGAAATATCTATAAGTTTTAATATATAAAAATATTGGATATTTATCTTTAAAAAGAAAATGCTATATTTTCAAATATAAAGCTTAAAATTAAAAATAAATGCAATAAAATAATCAGTCTTAATCTAATTAGAACAAAATAATAGTTATGGTTCATTTAAAAATATATATACAACTCATCATATACAAACAATGAATATCATAACTCTTATATTAAAAAAACAAAAGTCTGTTTAAATCAGCTACATATTATTACTTAGAATAATTTTATATTTCTTATATATTTAAATTACACACTCAAGGATAATGAGAAACATAATATATTAATAAATTATTAATGATTATGTTCAGTTATGCAACTTTTAAACGACAATACTTTTCTATTTGTTTCTCAAATTAATAGATATCAAATTAAATATATTATAAATCCAAGACAATAAACTAAATTAAAAAAACTAATCTGATTTTAATCTATTTAGAATCAAATATCTATGGTTCAATTAATTAAAGACAAGCTTATATTCCTAAGAAATAAAACCTCAAATATTTATAAGAAAAAAGCAGATGTTTCTTTTTAAAATAATTTTATTTTTTCATATATAAAATTTCAAAATTATTTAAAACTTATAAACATAAAATAAAATATTAATCAACTTAAGTTGCATAAATAATATTGATCAACTGTTATAAATTATATATTTTAAAATATTTATATCTATATATGAGCACGGAAAAATTAAAATATTTAACTAAATGAGCTTTATATTTATATAGAAGACAAATATTTAACTAAATAAGCTTTATATAGAAAACTGCAAAAGAAAAAAATTGCTTTATATGATTTTAGGTGTTTAGGATCTGTAGTTTGGTCACCCTATTCTTTTATATTGAGAGTGATGGATGATTTTTTATAATCATAGATATGGTCTACCAATTCAATTCTTTTTATTTTATTGATATACGTGATTTTTTTTTGGATAAGTGATATATATATATTAGACATGGTGCATATGTCAATCGTCATGGGGTTTTTTTTTGTCACAGCGTCATGGGGTTTTAATACCAAATAAAAATTGCTAGCAAGAATACTTGTTTCTGTTTATTTCTCGAATAATACATAATTTAGATGATTACGATTTGGATCCCGAATCCAATTGTAGAACATTAAATAATTGTTCCACCATGATGTATAGTACAATTTCTGTTTGTTTTTTTAAAAAAGATGATTTTTTTTAATTTGATTTTTGTCGATATTAGATATACACATTTGATATGTAATTATGAGTTGTTTCTAACATTTTTTAGATGTTTGAGACTAATGGTTAAGAAATAGTATCCTAGTTATCCAATGATCAAACTAAGACCATCTTCAATGGTTTACTCTATTTTTTACTTTAAAATAGAATAATTTTATAATAGAGTTGAAGTTTGCTCCAATGGTACTCTATTTTAGAATAAAAAATAGAGTGAAGAGTAGACAAAAAACAACTTACTCTATATTTGGAGTAAACCTATTTTTTCACTCTATTATTGAGTAAGAAATAGAGTACCATTGGAGCACTTTTACTTTAAACTCTATTTTTGAGTGAAAATATAGTGGGGTTAGAGATGACCTAAGCATTATGAGAAGAGAGAGATTGGCTTTGCAAGCTTCAGTGATCTAAATTTGAGGAAGAAATAGAAACGGCATTTGGAAGTTTGAAAATGGTCCATTGCAAGTAGAAATTCACACATCCGAAAACAAATTTATGAACGACTACGGTAGCTTATATTATATATTTTAATAGCGATATTTAGTTTGACAAGTCGTGCCAATACGACAGTTATGTCGGCTTCATTCCTTTTTAAAAATGGTTATCTTTTCCTTTTTAATGTTTTTTGCTTAGAAAATTTTTCGCTTTACAAACAATTATTGGTCCTTTATTTATTCAAAAATAAAGTAAAAATTAATTTTTATCAAAGCATATATAACTTCTAAAAATTAGGACGGTTCATGGAATTTCTTTTCTAAAAAGTTCTATATGATTTTTTTTTAAAAAAATTGGATAATTCCTTAGAAAAAGTTAACAGTTAAACGAATTGATTAGTCCAATTTAAACATAGTAATTCACTGAAAATAACTTTTAGCAACATGTGATTGAATACGAAACACACAACAATATATGTGATAGTCTCCAAGATTAACTGCAACTTTACAAAAATAATTAAAATAATACGACTGAAAATAAACGTAGAGGTTCATCAAAAGAAATAGTTGAGACCTATTATTAATTAATATGCTTACTTAATATTTTTAAGCAGTGGTGTATATAATCGACTTTGAATTACGTGGTGTTATACATACATTTTGTAATATCCCTAGAGATTTATCATCGTTTGAAAATTCGTATGGATTGTGATTGTTCAGTTATATACATAGTCACAAAGATATGTGGATACATTTCCCACAAAACATTCAAAAATCTAATCTCTTACGTAAGCCAATGATTTTATTGATGATATAGACACACACACACACACACACACATATATATATATATATATATATCAAAATTCACTTCTGTGGTAAAGTACTACAGACCAATCATAGCTAAAATTGAATCTAAAGCTTATTACTAACAAAAAAATTGGGTTGATACCCAAACATTCCAGGTTACTATCATGTTTAACCGAGTTCAATTCTGTTGTTTATCTCCTATTTTAATCTTCTTAAAAATGATCAAAGGTTTTAAAAAAATAGTATGAGCTATGAAGAAGTGCTTAAATAATTTTGAGAAAAAGGATGATTGAGGAAGACAAGAAAGAGGAATTTGGTGCGTGGTGTTTGTTTGCAAGCATTAAATGATAAAAGAAGTAAAATCATTAAAAAATGAAGAGAATAATTATTGGAAGAAACGACACATCGTCTCCGACAAAGATTTGGAAGCGTGTTAGAAAGAAAACTCAAAACATATTTGATTGAATCGGAAGAACCAATTTGACTTTGGACCAAATACATTCTCTGGTTTTGATATATTAGTGTTGTGAGTTCTTTTAATAGGTTGATGATATTTTGAAAATTTTGGATACAAATTTGAAAAAATCAAACTTCATTTTCATAAGCAATTATTCTTGTTAGGCAATAAGTAATTATTAATCACCATCTCTTATGTTCTGGTTAATTATTTTCTCTTTTGTGAAAAATTCATTTTTAATATATTTTTAATATATGTATATATTTGCTACTTCTAACTTTCACACAATATCATATAATCATGAATATAATATTTGTAAAGACTGAAGAAACTTATTTTTTATCCTTCAAAACCGAAACAAAAAAAAAACTACTGTAGTTTATGTTAGTATAAATGAACTCATTACTTCTACCTGAACTCCAGGATTAAAATTAGCAACTTTATCCACGTTAGATATATATATATATATTTCTATTTGAATTTAAGAAGTTTTATGTCAAAACTGATCATTTGTTTAATCCAGATACATGAACCAATTGCTAAATTTCCTCTTTACAGCTGATGAAATTTGAATCTAGTACGGTAGTACCTCTATTCTTAGGAAAAAAATGTTTTACGCGTACACAGCTCTGAATAGATACATATTCCTTAATTCTATTAAGATCGAATTTTTCAATGTTACACACATATTAAAAACACATACTAAATCACTATAATAAATATATCGTTTTATGTAATTTTTAATTTTCAATAACTTTTAACTAATAGTAATTTCAAATAAGTAATTAATCTTCTTGAAATTTACAACTATTTTAAAACAAGTTTTTTTCTTCTAAAATCTCTGTTCTTAAGAGGAAGGAGGGAGTATTTTATTTCCATCTGTTTAATCTCTAATGTTACTGTTAGATTCATACTGATACATCAGTAAATATATTTAATACCCAGTTAGCTAAAAGTGTCCTTGGCCATGGTACATGATCTGATTTTCAGTTGTGTCAAATTGAAAAGGTAGATTTTATCTGCTAAATGATTCTTGTAAATGTGTGAATAAATGAACAATATGCGTTTTAGACGCATCAATTTATCTAAAGATTTGATTGTATAGCATTGTTAGCGAACATATATGGTGAGATATTTTAAACTCTTGATTACTATACATATTTTTTTGCCAATCATGTGAAATTATATTTCTTCTCATTTACTCTAACTACTGTGTATATGGAGAAAAACGTTAATTCATTAGACCCTGCATTTAAAGAGATTAATACTATTTATTCATTTTTATTCTTTTTGCCACTTAATTTTTTCTCCTATTTTTCCTTTTTATTCCACAAACTACCACACACAACCTAGTGTGACTACACATAGCATTAGGATATAGATAAATGAAAGACTCATAAACAAGTTTTTTTAACAAGTACCACTATATTTTATTTTCTGACACGTATATTGTATGTTTTACAAGTAGATGTAAGAATTTCTTGGAAATTGAAATCACTTGGGAAAAGAATATTAGGGATTTCTTGGAACATCGACTCCTTCGAGAAATTGGTCTTCTTCCTTGTTTGCAGTAAAATATAAAAAAAAATAAAAAAATCCCAGTTGTAATTTTATAAATCGTTCGCGCTTAGACATGCAAGTTCCAATTCTGTGCGTCATATGACACAATGCTCTCGTCATGTTATGGGTGCATATATAGCCACATCCTATTATGGTTGATTAAAGCACGTACAATTGTGTATGTATAGATAAATATATATAAAATTACAATTAAGCTCCAACAAGTAGGGGTGGGACGGATCCGGATATCCAGGAAATTTGAAGTATTCGGATCCGGATTCGATTTACCGGATCCATGGATTTAGTATCCGGATCCGGATTCGGGACTTTCGGATATCCGCCTAGTTATCATACTATCCGCGGATATCCGGATCTGGATTCGGATTCGTAAAAATAATAAATAAAATAAAAATAATATTTTTAAAAATAATAAAATTCTAAAATAATACATAAATTAAATATTTATACAAGATTTATAAATATAAATATGAATATAATATTTAAAAAACTAAAATATAGTATTATAAAACTAATTTTATGAATAAATATTAATATATCAAATATAATTATTAATAAAATTAAAAAAATTAATATATTTTAAAAATACGGATCCGGATCCGAATATCCGGACCTAAAAATTAAGATATCTGAATCCGGATTCAGTTTTGACCGATCCTTGATTTTACTATCCGGATTCGGATCCGGTTGTTCCGGATATCCTATTTTTAGAGCGAATCCGGAGCGGATCTCGGATCGAATCCGGATCCCGGATAATAAGTCCAACTCCTGCCAACAAGTATTCACACTTTTTAGAATGAGCGAGCTTCAAAATAAAGATCCAAGGGTAAATTACGTACTCCAATAAATCTCAAATATATTTTATATTTTCTGTATTATAAATCCAATCATCAGTTTTAATAATAATGATGTAACGCCCCGACCGTCTATGGCTAATGGGCCACCCACGCCCGCTCTTTCGGCACGTGTGTCCCATCCCGTCTGACGGTCGGTCGTTAATTTTTTCAAATGCTCGAAATCATTGTTCACTGATCCTGCAATCACCACATGACATTTCCCCGTGTTTTGACCTCACTCACACGCTATCGCTAATAACTTCCCGCTAGGTCACCCATCCTTCCACTACTCCAGCTTAAGCATGCTTAACTCTGGAGTTCTTTCAGGATGTGCTCCGGAAAATGTAAATCAACTTTGGTGACAAAGATAGCCAAATCAATTCTCTTAAATCTTTCCACATATCAGAACTCAGAATGTTACAAATTAATTATAAACAATAGTTTTATAAATAAATTATAAATACATACTAAAATGTATCACATACTATTTGTAACTCATTTATGAATATTTTGATTTAACTAAATGAGTAAATCTTTAATCTTTAAAAGAAACTGTAGCAATTTAAGAAAATAGCTATGAAATAATTCAATTAAGTAATATTTCTATTTTACATAATATTATTTTATAATAATAATTTGATTTTACTTTAACATATTTATACATTTATGTACTAATAAAATATATAGGTACAGATATGTTTTGAAATTTAAGTGAAATATAATTATAAGGATTAAAATGATACAAAATCAATATTAGTAGAATTATATATAAGTTACATAATTATGGAGAAAAACAATAGCGAAGTTTTGAATAGTGAACTTCAAATCTTTAAATTTTGAGAGTTTTAAAATTTGTTAGAGAGTCAAAATTTGCAATATATTCAGTCGCCATTCGCCAACATTTTACATTACATTAATATAATTACAATTGAGCTGATTTTGAGATTTTGTTTATTATATATAATATATTCATTAAATAAAATAAAGTTTATAAAAACGAACTGTAATAATGTTTTTTTTTTTGAACTGAATATTGTTATCTTTATATTTAATATGTTATCAAAGTGAATAATTTTACATTTTCGACTATGTCAAGCAGGATGGATCCTAAAAGTTTGAGAATTTTAAATGGTTTAATAAACTGTAATAATGTTATAGTGAATTCTTTGAAAATCTATTCATAATATTTTATAGATCCGTTGAGAAACGTTAAAACTTTTAGTATTGTTAAGAAGATCTCTTATTTAATACTTACTGACTTTTTCCGTACGCTGAAAAGTTTTTGCGAATACTTTTTAGGTGACAGTACATTACATTATGGGTGTAAATGGTGACATAGGGAACTAAGGGGAATAGCTAATTCCTATTCATTCCTTACAAATTACACCATTTATGAGGAATTTTTGCTGTGTATCATTCCTTGTCATTCCCTAAAATTTAAGGAATTATAGAACAAAAACATTCCTTATCAAAATTGATATGGAACAAAAGTAATAAATATTTTTTTTCATTCCTCTTATTTTTTTCCTTTCATTCCTTTTCTACTTATTCTTATTCCCATTTTAAAGGTCACCAGTTAGAACCTACATGTATACAAATACACAGTGAATTTGTTCTACGGTGAAATGATATCAAGACATACATGTTCTTACGATCGTTATCTTCCCTTTCAACGGAAAATGAGGAACGCTTTAAAGAAAAATGTTGAGGAATTTGATAACCATGTAAGATGATGCATTTTCATACCGACAATATGACTCGGTTTTATATATAATTTTTTTGTCAACTTTATTTATCATTTCCATCAGCTAAAAATAGAGTTCGTTAAACGTATTTCTGTTTTATGGATACAGAAAACCCTACGCAACATATTTCAGTAGTTTAACGTCAGCAAAAACAGAATCTTTCGTTTAAAACAACAAAAGAATTATTTTTGTAAAGAAATATTGTTATCTTTCAATATTTAATATGAGTTATTACCAAAGAGAATAATTTTACATTTTCGACTATGTCAAGCAGGATCGGTCCTAAAATTTTGAGAATTTTAAATGGTTTAATAAAGATTGTAATAGGTTGGAAGTCTGATTTTTACAAATTTGAGATCTACGTATATATTTTTTTTTCAAAAAGAATCTTAAACAAATATTTCATCCGATTTGGTTTATAATCGGTTCTGATATCAGATACTAACATATTCAAAGCGTTATCTAAACACAATAATTATTCTGTTATTAAAAAAATCAAATAGCTGCGTGGTTCATAAAAAGTATAGATGAGTTTAATTTATTAACAAAACTTTAACTAGCCCCTTTTCAAAAAAAAAGTTTTAGCTAATTTATCATTTTAATTTAGTATAGGGACATTAAATTAGGGGAAAAACTGTTAGCTCGAGTAGCTTGTACCTACAAAATCCAAACACTATAGTGTTGGTTCAGAATATAATCATTGCGAGTTAACAAATACTAATTAATCTAAACAGTTAAATCAAAGAAGCAATTTTACTAATTGAAAATAAAATCACTAAGTTTCAAGAATGATTAAAGACGGAAAAAAGATAATTTAATTTACTTGTGTGATATACCCAAAACATTTTTAGTAAAATATTTATGAAAATTTTATAAACCATATATAAGATATTCGAATAATCTTTATTTTCTTGTTTAAATACTGTTTGTTTGTTTTTCTCAACTCATGTATTGATTTAAATACTAAACGTAGCTACCACCTTTCTCTGCCCCACTTTAAGATAAAGCTAAAAAGCATGGGGGAAAAGTATATATATATATATGATATAGAATAAAGTAAATATAAGAAAGAAACTAAAGGAACGAGAAAGAGAGAACAAGAAGAAGACAAAGACAAATATATAATAATTTTTAAAAATTTAAAACTCCAAATAAATTAACATCACATGTTAACAAATGAGATGAAAATATGGTTTTGGAGTTTTCATTCTCTTTCTCTTCTCCAACAAACTAATACTACTTAAGCTAAAGAACAAACACTTCTCAAAATTTCTCCAAAGCCCTTGATTAGTAAACACATAAAGAGATCTAAAGAGAGAGTGTAGAGAGAGAAGGGGATGAATAGAGGAGTTTCGGAGAGTTCGCCGGTTGTTCAACAGCTGATGGCGGCCGGAAACCCTAATTGGTGGAAAGTAAGCGGTGACATGAGGCCACCACCACCGTTGATGGGTCATCAGCAAGGGCCATTGCCGCCACAAATGACTCATAACAACAATTATCTCCGACCTCGAATGATGCCGACTCTCTTGCCGCACTTCTTACCATATCCAGCGACATCTTCTTCACCGTCTCTGCCTAATAACCCTAATCTCTCTTCTTGGCTTGAAAGCAATGATCTCCCTCCTGAGTCTTGGAGCCTTAGCCAACTTCTTTTGTATTTCCCCATCTCTCTTTGTCCCTTTATGGCTTTGTTCTTACATGTGTTGTAACCTAATCTTGATTTCTTCTTTAACATTAACATGTGTTCTTACATATATATCAGCTTCCATGAAACCCAAACTTTGCTTTGTTTGTGTGTTTCTAGTATTTTCAGTATCAAATACGCAAATCTAATACGAAAAATTTTATTTGTTACCTAAGGGGTGGATTGATGATGGGAGATGAAGAGAGATTGGAGACAATGAGCCATCATAATCATCATGATGAACAACAACACCATAGTTTTCAAGGGAAGATGAGACTAGAGAATCGGGAAGAACAAGTCCTAAGCCACCAACAAGCTTCCATGGGAGCTGTTGACATCAAACAAGAGAGTATCGTTAACAACAACAATGGACATCATCTCACATGTCCTCCAAACTCACCTCCTAACAAGTCTTGTGTCACAACCACAACCACAACAAGCCTCAATAGCATCGACGATAACAATAACAACAACAACAACAACAACAACAATAGTATGTTTGATTTCTCTAGCAATCACAATGGACTTAATTTGTCCGAGGGAAGACACACTCCCCCGGATCGATCTTCTGAGGTAATTCTTTTTCTAGATTTAATAATTTGATTAAAATACATATTTAAAAAATAATAATAATGCTTTTTTGGTCAAAATAGATAGATAGAAATTCCGAAATAAGATATAATTAATATACATATAAATCAGTAAGCACATCATCTACTATGTAAAAGAGAATTCTTAAAGATCATTAAAAAGAGAATAAGACAAACTATGTCTTATTTCAAGGTTTGGATCTAAAGATAATACTCACCAAATAGGTTTTGCTATGATTTTTTCGCTTAATGACTAATTGATCTTGGTTTGTTTGGTATCTATATATGTGATGAAGTGTAACAGCTTAGAGATTGGTGGATCTACTAATAAAAAGCCAAGGCTTCAACCTTCTCCGTCACAGTCAACCCTCAAGGTAACGAATTGATTATATCATCGAAACTTTAATTAACCTATATAACTTCCATATAGAAAATCTCTCCCTGACATCATAATAACAAAACAAAAACCCAAACACAAAGGAGAACAGAGGAAACAAACAAAACAGAATGGGCACGGAATAAACTGTGGTTTTTGTGTTTCGTAACTCTTTTGTTCTTTCTTGTTTTGTCTTCTTCCTTGTTCATTATTCCCTTTTCTCTATTTCTTTCACAAACATCAAACTCAAATACATCTCAACACCCGTAGATATCATATATTTAGTTTTTAGATTTCAAGGTTTGTTCTTACTGTAACTTTTCGATACGTAGCAGTGGAGACTGGAGAGGCTCGTATAAGAATTCGGATTCGATGATAAAACTATTAGCTATAAACACAAATATATTAATCTCTTGTACTTGCAAGGCAAGCACGATTTCTCTATGCATGGTAGTTAGTAAGAAAATATAACCACACATGCATATAAATTAAAGGTGAGAAAGGAGAAACTAGGAGGACGGATCGCAGCGCTTCATCAGCTAGTATCTCCATTTGGCAAGGTAAAGGTCAATTTTAATTAAGTTACAAAAAAAAAAAAATTTAATTAACCAATCGCATTATTAATCTTATCTTTTTTTTTGGTCAAAACGCATTATTAATCTTATCAAATCAACTTTTTAGCATAGAAATATTTTAAGTTTTATTTATATTATCTAACTCGTTATTCTTCCTTTTTTACCCATCTTATGCAGACTGACACAGCTTCTGTCCTATCGGAAGCTATTGGATACATTAGATTCCTTCATAGTCAAATTGAGGTGTGACTCGTCATTTCCAAATTCTCAATATTCCATTTTCCTTTCAGTAGAGTAAGAAATCATGCTAAACTTATCTTCGAGAAAATGTTATCTGTTACAGTAATCCAAGTAATTATGACAACAATTATAAATTTATATCTCGAAATATTTTGGGTATTAGGTCTCCGAGTATCAATTCCTGGTAGTGGAAATCCATCTCAGCATGATATCACTAGCTTAACATATTTTAGTTGTAGGCTTATAGTGTATGAATAATTGAATACTAATATATTTTATTTGATTTTAAGAACATAAAGTCTTTAGCCAAAAGACATTAATATATTTATTGGTCAATGAAAATCATTTCAGTGATTTTAGATGGTGATGAAAAGTAAGGGTGGGACAGATCCTCGTATCAGAGAAATTTAAGATATATAGATCTGGATCTGTCGGATCTGTGTATTTAGTATTCGGATTCGAATTCATGGTTTTCAGATATTCGGAATCCGGATATCCGTCTAGATATTGTATTACCTGTGGGTATCCGAATCCAGATCCAGATTCGTGAAAATAATTTAAAATAATAATTTAAAATATTAATTTTTTTAAAATAATACATAAGCTAAATATTTATAAAAAATTTATAAATATATATATATGTATATGTGTATAGTATTAGAAAATTAAAATATAATAATATAAAAGTAAATTTGTGTATAAATATTAATATATCAAATATAATTATTAATAAAATTTTAAACTTTCAATGTATTTTAAAAATACAAATCCGGCTCTAAAAATCAAAATATGTGGATTTAGATTCAGTTTTGAGGGATTTAAGATTTTATTATCCGGATCTAGATTCGAACACTCCAACTATCTTATTTTCAAAGCAGATCCAGAACGGATCTCAGATTTAATCCGCGTCCCGGACAATAAGTTCCATGCTTAATGAAAAGACACACGTAATATTAAAAATTATGTATAAAGCTTTGTTCTCTCCATGTTAAGTAATCTTTGATTGATGTGATTATGTATTTATATATTTCTTTTAATTGTTGGAGGCTCTGAGTCATCCATACTTTAGTACGACTGCATCGGGGAATATGAGGCACCAACAGCATGTAAGCACCAAAGTTCCACATACATGGCTTAATACGCACATATATATATACACACTGATGTAGACACATCATCATACAATAGTTTATACTCTATAGTTTGATACTCGTATAAAAGTCTCTCTTAATCATGGTTTTGTAAATAGTTACAAGGAGACAGAAGTTGCTTATTTCCTGAGGACCCTGGTCAGGTAAATCCATTTAATATGTCTGTTACATATATACCATTGTTAAATCACTAATTCACTATACTTTTTATTGGATCAGTTGAATCCAAATCTAAAAATGTGGACAGCTTTATTTCCAAAATATATCCGCTTTTCTTCTTTTTTTCTTTCTACTGTTTTCTTTAAAGATAAAGTTGAACTATAAAAAGATGCAGTCGCCAGCCTTTTTTATTCACCCGCCCTTACATTATTGATTATTATAAGCAATAAAGTTTGTTAAAAGTTAATACTAACAAAGCCAATAAAGTTTATAAGCAATAAACTCATATATTAAAATTTTACCCAAAAGAACTCATCTATTTAAATATCAACTTTTTCTCCTTATTTGTGTACTGTTCTCCATCAAAGTCCATTTCAAATTCTTTAGGCGGGTCTTTTATTACATGCGTTTCTCATGGAAAAATTAATGAAATATATCTTTGTATGTGTATATACAAAACAAATTCAATGAAACATATTTTTGTTTATTTATAGCCATAATATATGACGAATCTCAAGTATATTATGTCTTTCTATCCTACTGTACATGTCGATTCATACTTTTCACACATCAAGTAGTATACTGAACAAATCTAATATTCATATTCTTGATAAAAAAAAACTCATGTTATTTAATTTTAGTAGAGTATATTTACTAAAACTATTAAGACATATGTACAAAAGATTTTGAAGAAGATACGGATTTTCATTACAAATTACCTCATTTATATATGTGCTAGAATATCTGTGTTTATATAAAAAAAAAAGAATATCTGTGTTTCTTTGCACAAAATGCCCATGCTATAAATCTTAAGTTATTTTTTTTATTTATTTTATGGTTTAGCTCGCGAATGATCAGTGCATGAAGAGAAGAGGAGTCTCGTCTTCATCCGCGGACAATCAAAATGCAAATGAAGAACCTAAAAAAGACTTGAGAAGTCGAGGTTTATGTCTTGTTCCAATCTCTTGCACACTCCAAGTCGGCAGCGACAACGGCGCCGACTATTGGACTCCGGTGTTCGGCTCCGCCGGTTTCCAGTGAAAGCCAATGAAACTATGCGACGCGGAAGTCCAATCTTAGAGAAAGTGATATAACATCACGAGCAGTCAGTCTACTGAGAGACCAACAAATTGAGTTTCCAAGGCTGATTGCTCATGATGCTATACAAAGTACTTCTTTTATTAATACTTTGCTAGAGAATTTGCGTTTAGCATTTGGTGAATATGCGTTTACGTTTTTATCATTCGTTGTGTTATCAGATGATCAAGCATTATGTCCTTGCTTTAGGAAACTGTCTGATATATTTATCGGTTGTAATTTGTGGTTACTTATTTAAATTACTTCCAGCATGTCTTTGAGAGCCTTTTACAGTTACCTCTAGAGTTCTGTGATCCATCTGGGTTAGCCTTACCAAATATTTTAAAACACAAAGTTTAGTTATGAATACGTTACCTTGAGTTTTGTCTGTCCTGCAATCCCTTTGACTACTCCTAGAGGACAACCAACCCATTCAATCACAGGCCCTTTCTCAATGTGAACCTGCATGAGAATAATCATTCAACAATCAACATACTAGTCTGTATGTTGAGGCTCTATTAACTTGCAATACCTCTAGATAGCCCCAAACAGATGCAGGATCATACTTGAGCTGCATAAAATTTTCCTCTGTTATGTCTATGGAGTTCTCTTTTAAAGCATCTTGCACAGTAATATACACTGAGCAAATGAATATGGGAAAAGTGAGTATTGTATACTCAAGTCTACAAAGAGGGAAGGAGGTAAGGTTATCGAGTAAAACCTTTTATCAGTAACCTCCAAGCGAGAAACTGGCATGATACCAGCAAGAGCAGCACTACCTAGGAAAGTAGATTGAAATCTCACACCTTCCTCATCACTAAACGCAATCACCTGATTCATACATAGATTGGTCTATGTGTAGACTATCTTAGTGACTATTAGTTAGACTAGGTGGCATATAACTGGACTAACACTAGTTTGAGACGAGTCCCACAATCTATCCTATTGATGATATGATTTTCTGATGACCCATCTTTAGATAAAGCAGAGTGAATATTTTGCTGAAATACGGATGTTCGAGACTAATATATAAATCAGATTATGTGTGTCAGCTACAGATATCCGATCCTTGGTTGGACTTTATCTTATGATGTATCCTTTGTTTCAAGACTGTATAACGAGCCTCTCTCGTTATTCCTTGAATTGGGTAATCTCCCTGTTTGTGTCCTTTTTCTTTACACCTATTCTGTGTCGTCTAATAAATAACTAAGGGTTGTTGTATACACACGTACACCTCTGATCCCATGTCCATGTTATGTATCTCTGTTTTTTATTTGGTTTGCACCTTTGATTTTTAAACCAATTCTTTTATGAAACAATTTCTCTATCTTCTTCGAAGCTGTACCTAACAGGCTCTGCGTAAACTTTAAGATGCTATTCAACCATACATTAAGTCAAAAAAATTGATGTATATGTTAAATTCCAATTCTCTTAAACGAATTTCTTTTTTATTTGAACGAATCCAATTTTGCGTACCTGATCATGGAAAACGTACGACCCACCACAAATATTAAAACTAGTGATTTTAGTTGCCACTATGGTCTGTCGCTTTGCCTCCTATATTCACAAAAGCAAGATTCTGAATCACTGTCATGGGAAATTCAATCGACTGCTGTTGAAAATGGTCAACTTAATAAATGGAAGTCGGCAACGGATAGAAAATCAACCAAGAAAAGAAAATTGAGAAATAGGATAAAATCGACCATAAAAGGGAAAATACATAAAAAAGGAAATGCATAAAGAAAAAAAGAAGAAGCCGACTTCAAACCTTATATAAATAAGGAGACTCATGAAGTGTCAAAAGATCATTCAGAAATTGTCTCACAACTTTTTGGCATGGCAAAGCCGAGAAGATGTCTCATTAACGTCTTTAGAAGACTTTATTTCTTTTGTAATGAATTACGATCTAGTTTGGTCCCTATTCAAAGGATATATACCTTTAACTGGAGTCAATTATAATAAGTAAAAGTTATATTTGCAGACTCTCCGACTACAATAGAAATTTACATGCTGTCCGACTAAAGTATATAGTATAAATAATTGTATTTGATAAATTATCAAAGTCATATTCTATATTTTAAAATACATTGTAAATATATTACAAAATGTTTAATATCTAACCTATATTAAAAGGAGAATATAATCAACAGAGAAGCTATCCACGTTGGACTAAATAATCGACCAATAGAAAGCTTGCTTTTTGCCACATCAGTACAGATCTTGGATATTGTTGGGCTTCTCTTTATATTTTTGATCTGTTTTGTTTGATGTGTCTAGCCCACGAAACCTAATCTGAGAAGCTGAGAAACCAAACGATGAATCCCTTTTCATTCATGTTGTTCTTTGTCTCTATTTCTACCATCTTCTCATCTTTCCTCCTCATACAAAAACGTTTCCCGTTTCTTCAGTCGAGATTGTCCTCTCATCTCCCGTACTTCCTCCATCTTTCATGATTATATATGTCAAAGTCACCAACAATAGATCAATCCAATTGTTTGTTTTAATTTCATCACCTACACTTCAATTCGAAATACAATTTTCCAGTTTCAAAGTTACATCGACTTGGGAGTACTCCAGGTATCATTGTAAAATGCCTCTAATCATGTTTTCGGATTTTGCCTAACCATGTATCAGATCCCTGTTTGCTTCATCATCCCTTAAATCAGAGAAATATGAGTCGTACCATGGTGAACAAGGCCTTAAAGGCTAACCAAATCAGAACCGGAGCTGAACGCAAGAGATCTTTTGGTAAGAGAAAGACATATATGTCTAAAAATAAGTGTTAATCGAGTCATTATCCTTGATTTATTGCTTCTACCATAACTAATTTACAAATATGTCTTCTTGCATACATGAAATTAGTGGCATGTTTAGCCTTAGGTATGTCCTTGAAGACGACAGTTCCCACACGAACACAACGGCAACCCAAACTCAGAAGAAGTAAGCGTTGAAATATGTTAGCTTTTGGCATATTAGTTCGATATTTAAAAGAGTGTGACATTAGACAGGTTTCTGTCGAGTTTCTCATTCCTGGTTAAAAAAAAACTGGTGAGATTTTCAGTTGATCATCTGAGGTATGGATACACAAACATGATGCAAAAGAAAGGCATAAGGTCTCTAAATTCCAGAAATTTAAACATGCATACCAATTTTAATTTTTCTATGTTTTCAATGATATCTAACATGTATAATTCCTTACCTTAGGAGCACATGTATTAATACATATTTCTACTCAGTTCCACTTAATTACCAGAAGGATGGTTTCAAACTTCAACCGACTGTACCATATCTCAAATCCGTTTTGAATCGGTGGTATCTAAAGTTTATGTAAGCGACGATTTATTTCCAGGTTTCATGTCCATCTACTTTCCATATGGGTTCAGAATGTATTTGTACAACTTCACTTAGCATATGTTCTGTATTTGAATTGCAGGCCTATATGTTGGTGCATTCGGACCTAAAGGCACTGAGATAGTACAACTTCATTGTCAGTATGGACACTGGAGTGATGTAGAGGAAAGCAACTCCTTAAATATTGAGTTCTTTGAATATACTGAGGCTGTGAAGTTACATGGGATCCAAATGTGTCGGCTGGCCAGGTTATTTATCTATTTAGTTCTTTAACTTTTTTCGTATTATGTATGGGATAAATTTTTTAAAATTCTTGGTAGAAAATATTTTGTGCAAGAGTTGGAAGGGAAGTCGTGTGAGGAATCGTGGATTCTATAGGAAATGGTGTGGTAGTGACACTTTAATCATCTCTTGAGTTTAGGTTTTATGTGAACTACAATGATACCTGGAGCTAAAGTTTATTCAGAGAGTTGTTTGTGTATATGAAGCTTTGGAGATGCATGTGTTGGAGGGCCGCTTTTAAAACTCAATGGAATGGTGAGACAATATAGCCAACCCGTCAGTTATTTGTCCCGGAATGCGACCATACGTGATAGGTGGGGTTCTAAATAACACATGTGTTGGACACAAGAACTTAATGAGGCTTTTGTTGACGCTGTACCTAATCAGCTTGGCGGTAGTCAACGTGCGTAAACTTTCCTCTTCTCTTTGTTCCTGTAAATAAATATTTGAAGGCTATTAACTATAAACAGTGGCGCTTACCATTCTCTTGGACATCTTCTTTCAACCATAGGAGCCACGCCTTAGACTGTTCTGACTAACATATGTTTTGTTCTTATCCTGACTATTTATTTCTTTTTCTTGCAATTCATGTTGTTACAGTTATCTCCTTTTGTATTTTCTTACGAAGAGAAATACAGAAAGCAAAAGCATAAGCAGGAGACTTCGGAAGCTACAGCATATACTTTCACAAATACTTTTGTGCTTTCCTGAGCTATAAACCACATATGGGTCTTGAAAATTAATCATTCCTTAGAGAGGCTAATGTCTCTAAGGCAACAGGTTACAAAGGAACCCATATCTTTGATAACTGTGTTTCTTTCTTCACAGGGGAACCTCGAGAGAAGAAGATGACATCAACGGAAGAAATCAAATATCTTGACATGTTAACGTAATAAATTTCAGTTGCAAACTGCATAACAAACCTCTAATATTTTATTTCTGGAATTTTGACTGTTATACGTTTACTTATATGTTTAATTTTGTCACTCTTTTTTACCAGGAGCATTGAGATCGTAGAATCTTTAAGGTTACAAACTGAAGTTCAGAAACACCTCCATCTGCAGCTTGAGGTAATGATTTCACCTGCATAGCGTTAAAAAGGTATCCTTCTTTGCGTGCTTTCTAACCGAAAAAAGTATTAGTACTACATATCATGACTATTGTCTGATGTTGTTTTAGTTTGTCTCATATGAGAGAGAGATCTTTGATGTATACACCACATATGCCTCTGTGTTGTTTTAGTTTGTCTCATATATAATACTTAGGCAAAGGTAGTATGTGGTTTGATTTCAAGTTATACTTGTGACGGTGTAAACATGGGACTGACAAATACTCGGTTCATGGATTTCTTTACCTTTTATACCAAGCTATGTCTCATTTATGTTCCGGTAAAAAAAAGAACTGGTTTATATTATGGAAAAGGTTGCAGAATTCGCAATCAATGAATTTTTAGATGCAACCTGCAAGTCCTCTCTTTGGACTTTTATTAATCATGAAACTGATACTATGAGGTCTTAGAGAGTGTGTGGAAACGGAACAGTTTCAGATGTGTTCAACGTATAGTTGCTCATTACTTGAATTGTTTTTAAGATTCTCATGTTTTGCCTTTCTTCTACTACTTGATTTGAATAAAATCAAATACATAATGTATCCTCCAAGTTTCTATTTCCTCGGATGTTTCACTAATTTATGGACTTCTTAGTTCTATAAGTAAATAACCTTTTAACTTTCTAAGATTAATTAGTTACTTTAAAGTAGAGAATCTGAGTTTAAGTATATTCTTTTATGTTACTAACAAATGGATAGGTTGTGGGTTCAAAATAGTGCAAGGAACTTATGTTGTACCTCTTTGAATAAAACTTGTCATCTTTTAAAATCAGGTAATAACTTATGTATGTAACATTTAAAGAACTATATGTTAATTTAAGAGTTTGGCATATTTTATGGTCTCTCCCATTGTGTTATCATGTAGTCTGATGCGTCTGCTACTAATATAGTCAAACATTCTTACATTTTCACAGGTTTTTTCTTCTGCCTAAAGCCTTGACTCTTTGATTTTTCAGACAAGCAATTCTCTGTTCGGGAGACTTCATTGCGGTCAGGTGCGAGGGACCAGTTTATCATAGAGAAAGCATAGCACGCAGATTGAGGTTGACTCAGTCATGGCAATCTAAGATATTGAGGTTTTGATATTTTTAAGGCACGTGATTTACTTTTCGTTATACCAGATATTTTGGTCATGCTGAACCACTTTCCCTAAATGATCGACTCATATAAATAATATATATTAAAAAAAAAATTGATGAAGGCTTCCAGCTTCTTTTTTTTTGTCACTGAATATTTCATTAGAAAACTAAGAAGAAGAAATGAGCCCAAAATGATGGTCCAAATCATGATGTCCGATACAAAGGGAAATGAACTTGAAAAACCCTTTTGCTAAAACATGATAGAAAGAAACTGTTGCAAAACCAGAGGAGATCGATCATATGTCTTTCACAATTCCGATGATTTCTTTTGACTGGATGTTGCCGGAGATAGCTCTCATGAGATGAGAGCGTTAAACTGTCGAAGAAAACCTTGAGTGTCGAGAACTCCACATTTGAAGATCATGTATCCCCTATATATTAAAAGAGAATCATTATAATAAACGTGTTGACACGTGTCAGCTTCACAATGATTTAGCAATTAATGCATTCACACACTAATTTTTTTAACTCCCAATTGAATGTGTTTAAACACTAATTTTTAAAATTAATTTATTTTTAGTTACTTATCCACTAGTGAGTTGAAGTTATCTTCGTGTAACTACGAAAATATCCTTATTGAAAAAAGTACAAAATCATTAAAATTCGCATCAACTAAAATGTTGGAATGACAATATTTTTAAAAATTGAAAGTTTTGTACGTTTCCGAACTTGGCTATAGTGGAAGCTTATGTATACCGAAACAACAAATAATTGTGATTGGTTATGACTAAAAAAACTAAAGTTAAAAACAATATACACAAAATTGAATCTTTATTTTACCAAAAATTACTTTTCTTTACAAGATTTTCATATAAGACCAAGAATTTAAAACAAAATCAAAATTGTTAGAAAAACAGCGATTGAAACAGCTTTAAAAAAATTCACTAAATCGATTGAAAAACACAATGCAGGTTCCAAGTAAAGAGATCACATTATTTTTTGATGCTACCATAACTTTCTTTCACTCGATTGTATCGTGTTTTTATTATATTTACTAAATAGTATTATAAGAAAATACAAGTTATTAGTTATAGACTACGTCAATTTTGAAATATGCCTAACACTATTGACACCCTGCCCAATAATTTTTATTGATATTTTTAAAGTATGGTCCAATAATTATATATATTTGTTTTACACTTATTTTTTTTTTCATGATATTTGTAGAAGAAAGTAAGTTCAGCTATATATATATATATATTCGGGAAACTCAACCAAACTTAATTTAAAAGTAATAGTAAACACAAACTAAAACTGATTAAATATTTAGATAAATTTAAAATTTTAATATTCTGATAACAAGACCTGAATTTGATCCAAATTGAAATGTTTTGGATACCCAAAATATCCACATCACAATTATATATTTAAATACATTAATTATTTTTTAATTTCATCAAAACTATATTAAAAGGGACAAATGAAGTCTTCTTAAGTCATCCACCTAAGACTGAAAAATCAGCCAGTAGAATTATATCATTTCTCTACGTCATTTACCATATACTTTGGTTTGGGCTTTTGCTTTTTTTTTTTGCCTGTTTGATCTGGCTTATAGCCCATTCTGCAACTGATGTAAAGGTAAGTGATCTATATTCAATTTATTGTTCATACAAATAAATTAAATACGAAAGGACAAACTATCGATTTATTTCACTTTAGCCAGAGTTCTATTTCAACGGATCATACATTTTAGGCCCAACAACAACAGTCTTTTTGCAATTCCTCCACCATACTCGAGATCACTATTTAAGTTTCAAAATTCTAAAATTCCGTCTTACTTTCACTCCCAAATATACTAACAATAATCCAATTCTGATATAAACCAAACCAAACCCCGCCACACATGGACCAATCGTTTATATTTACAAAAAAAATATATATCATCAACATAAATAAAAACAACCTGCATGAAAACCAACCACAACAACAAAGCAAAAAAAAAATCACATCATAAGTTTCAGAAACAAGATAAGACCCGATACCAACACATGAGTGCGAGTTAATCAGCGCATCAAAGACTCAATAGATCACCAATAAACCCAGCCAACAACTAAATTATTATGAATGTTTTCAGATTGATATTGTTTTTTATCTTTCTAAAGAACAATTTCGTTCAACTTACAGATTTTATCTTTATTTTAAAAATAGATAGCCAAGATAAACCAATTTAGAAAAGAAAAAATTCATAACAATTTATCACTTTTATAAATAATATCAAATAAAAATCTCCAAAACAATAACGATTAAATCAAACCCAAAAACAATATATCATAGCTTCTTTCACAACTTGGGACCATAATCCTCAGGTCCAAGAATTCCAATTAAAAAAAATGACAAGACCTACACAAAATTTAATACTACGTTGTTCACCAATTCAACTAAAGTTATTAAATAACAATAGTTTTAGTAACTTAATAGTTCATTAAATTCGTTTACCAAAATAAACCCCTGAAGACTGATATTTAAAATCGTATTAAAAACGGCTTCGACAAAAAAAAAACTCCTTTACCTGCACACTATATTAATTCATGAACCATCTCGAACAGTGACGGAGCGTTGATGGGGGCACATAATAAATATATTTGACATATTAAATTAATAAATTAAAAGAAGATGTATTTAATATATAGTATAAATAATTAAATCTTCTCATGAGATTTTTATAAAAATATTTTTAAATTAATAAAAATTTTACAAAATTTATAATGCTACAGTTAAAGTTAAGTTTTTTTTTTTGCTTAAAGTAAAAATTATGTTACATTAAAATTTATATTAAATTTAGATATATAATAAGATGTTAATATCTTCATAATTTGTTTTTGGTTATTATAGTATAAAAACTAAACTTTAAAATATTAAATAGAAAATAATGCTAAAACAGAAAATATAAAGACCTCATGGCAAAAACTAATAAGTACTAAAATAATTATAAATAGAAGGAATGCTGAAAAATAAAATAAAATACTATGTTTCTTTCTTACTTAATTTTCATTTTGAAATTTTTTACACAAAACAAAATATGATTAAATTCATGTTTCTCCCTATAGTTAAATCTTTTTAACTAATATTCATTGAGATATTAAGGTATTTTTAAGATAACAATCATAATTTACATTAAATACTAAGGTTAAATAGGTATAACCTTTAAAATTATATTGATAGTACAATTTCAAACAATGGCATTTATAAAACCAAATTTACATACACATATAAATCAAATATAAACATAAAATCATAATTAGGTTCAAACATAATTCTCAAAATCTTACCTCCATCTTAAAAATTATTAATGTCTTAAAAAGAAAGATGAGAGTCCAGTTCAATACATGAATTAGAACTACACCTTCTATCTGCAGCTCAAAGAATAATAATAGAGGAAACACAGATAAGAACAATTTTTCGACATCATCCGTGCTATTTTTGTATTCTAAACTCAATTTTGATAGTTTAGTAAACTAATTATAAACTTTATTAGAATTTATTAGAAAAAATTCAAGAACAAAAATATATCCTACAAAATAAATATAGAATTATGCATTATTTTATTTTCACACAACAAAATTAATTGTAAATTTTAAAAAGCAATTATCCGCGCGTAGCGCGGAAAAACGATCTAGTATCAAATAAAAGCTATTCAAAGCAGCTTGTTGTTAACTTTCTACAGCCGTCAAAACTGAGACACGTGTGCATATTTGCCTCGTGTCATATAGTCAACGGTAAGTAGCTTAAAATAAACACCACAGCTAGTATCTAATTAGGCCATGTGAGGTCTTCATGGAAAGTTAATCACTTACTATTTAAGAATTAATGTTTTCTGAAAAGCCTGATTAGTCACCTGAAGGGATAAGTCTGTGGGGGCATACATGTGAAAGGCCGAGCGTGTGTGTTCCATTTCTTGAAGTTTCTCCGTTTTTCCTCTCAATATGATTCTATTTATGGAATCATATGATGTACTTTTTCCTTATCAAGATGCCTATATATTGTGGCCAACGAACAAAAGTGTTTTCCATATAATATATATACATTTGTGTCAGTGTCCGCATGTGTGTACATAGCCGATTCACCTTGAAGATGTAGATGGGAAATAACAAGACTAAATATATATTTTTTGGCTAGAATATCATAGTTCTAAAACTCTACTTTTAGTTTCTTGAGTTAAAAAAAAAAGTTCATTAGAAAATTAATAGTATTTCAAGCATTTCCATATAATATATATACATTTGTGTCAGTGTCCGCATGTGTGTACATAGCCGATTCACCTTGAAGATGTAGATGGGAAATAAAACAAGACTAAATATATATTTTTTGGCTAGAATATCATAGCCCTAAAACTCTACTTTTAGTTTCTTGAGTTAAAAAAAAGTTCATTAGAAAATTAATAGTATTTCAAGCATTTTCGTCAAAACTAATGTACAGTTAATAAAAAAAATTCAAAATAGAATGATTAATTGTATTTAGTTATTTTTGTTAATACTAATGTATTATTATAAACTATAAAAATATTATACTGATGAATTTATAACAAATTAAGATCCATATGTAACATGCTAGCTCGCTATAACCTATTCCAAATATTTATACTATATTAGTTTATTTCCATTTTATATAAAAATAAGACTCCTTTAGTTTCAATAAAAGTGTCACTATAAATTTTTTACGCATATTAAAAATCACTTAAAACTCTATTTTACCTTATGTTCACATACTAAATATTTTTTCTTTCTAATTACACTGATACACTTATACAATGAAGTTAAAAATAAACATTTATCTAAAATTCTGAATTGATAACACAAAACAGAACTATTTTAGAAACAAGAAAATAAAACTCTAAAACAACGATTATTAAGGAAGCGGAGAGAATAATAAATTGTATTATTTGGGATTTGAATTCCAATATAAACACTAACGGATTTTTGATTAACTACTTATTTGATAACTAAAAATAATCGCTTGGAAGTACCTGAAAAGCTGCGGTTGGCTTAACACAAACTCGAGCCATAAGGTTTCGTTTGAACATATCACAGTTAATAAAAACTCGGGTGATACAAACCTTAGTAAAAAAGTTATCTAGCTAAAAAATATTTTAGTTTCTATTACAATTGCCGGAAAGTATAAAATATCTTTTGAATATTGATATTTGCCGGCTGAATTGGATTCGTGTGGACGATGAGGTGTGTGTACAAGCGGAAGTAGCTGGCTAATTAACAATTCTTAATATCTTTTCACTTTTTACTTTTATGCAAAACCCACGATCTTTATGACTCGATATTGTTTTATTTTTTCTTTAACACTAGTCAAAGTATCGATTACATTATCATATAATATTTATTTTATTAACATATAATGATTAATTATCTGCATATATATGTGAACATGATGAATAAGTTTTTTTATAATGACATACTCCATCCGACCATCCGTTTCAGTTTAGTTGTATTATAGAATATAATTTTCGTTTCAAAATAAATATTTTTTAGAATTTCAATACAAATTTTATTGATAATATTCTCCGGTCATTTTTTCTATTAGTTGAAATATGGTTATGTATATTGGTAATAATGTTTTTATTTTAGAAGTATACAAAACTAAATATTTTCTTAATCTGTGTGCATAAAACTAAAATAACAATTAAAATAAAATGGAAGGAGTAATAAGAAACTTTTTGTAGCTAAGACAGCCTTTATTTTAAATTCCATTAGAACACTAGCATCAACAACAAAACACTTAATAAAAGTTAGTATTCTGAGTACAGTTACAAAAAATGTTAATATTTTGATTATGTTTTCCCAAAAACCAACTTATACTTTGATTATTTGGATGAATATACGTATGAATCAGCGGTCATTGGATGTATAATCATTGTTATATAGCTAAATATTCGACTGCCATTTTCTTAAATTAGGTTACTTTATGTACAAATTCACCGTTTACTGTATAGACAATTCTTGATTCGAATACACAAGCTTATAAATGTTCAATAAAAAAAAATATACACAAGCTTATACATACGAATAAATAAATGTGCAATTGTTTATATAGAAAAGAACCTTTTGCCACCAACCAAACACATGTTGTTAAATGGAGGTATTTCTCAAAAGTATAGTTCTTTAACTGAAATGTCAAGTTGCAACTGAAAATTATAATTAACCTGTTATGAACTAAAGAGCTTTGAATACATTACGTTCCCTTATGATTCCTTTGTTTATGCTTATATTATTCGATATAAATTATGTCTACCTTTTTCAAATCTGTCTTTCTTTTCCAGGTTTGGAAAACTTTTGTTCGAATGGTTGACACCCGAAATGGTGTTAGATCTAGTCATTGTCCAATAGTATATTTTAGTATTATAATCAATTAATGACAACATAGCTGGCAAACTATTTGTTAATATAGCGATATTGAAATGGGATGTTTCTGCATGGTCAACTTATATTTATGTGTCATTTTATTAGTTTGAACAGTTTGTTTATGGTTTTCAGGTTATGAGTATAACCGTTTATAAGATTACAAAGAAAACAACCGATTATGTTGAATATATAGTACATGGCAAAGAAATTACAGTCCAGTTGTGTTATCCTATCGACTACATGACATGTATGTCCTATCTCTTATTCTTTGACATCTATTAAAAATAAATCATTTAGTTGACGTAAGGAGTATAAAGAATCAAGTGGTTTAAATCCATTGGCTTCACATCTTGTTGATCAAAGGACAATTCAATCTATACTGTCTGCATGTTTGATCATTTTAGTATTCACATGGTAGATGCAGATTTTGGGTTAGCATGGGTTATATTATTATATATAAAGGACCCAAAAGCACAAAGAAAGTACATATGAAATTAATTTAGCTTATCACCCAAATTGAAGCCCATCCGTTATATACACCCATATGTGTATGTATACATAAACAAACCGGAATAAATATTTATTAATTTATGTATTCCCATAAAACCATATATAAAATCTTGTGAACAGTGATGTTTCATCTGCACCATGTTTTGCAAAGTGTGAAATAAGATAGGCATATATGATCTTGAGATGTATTTTATGTTATCTCATAAAGACTAGAAGTGTCTAAAAATGGAATAATGGCCACATGCATAAATGTGTCATAAGTTGTGGAGATCAAAAAGGATCCACCACATACTTTATCATTTAAGCCGTTCTATATATACGCATACACAAATCATTCATTATTGCTACACAAAGCGGCTTGTTGCAAAATTTAACCTGTAAAGCGGTACAAATATCGTGTTTCTCTGTGTATATCCATATGTGATGGTGAGCCAAAGAGATCGACTTTAAGCGAAGGTGTCACCACTGCATATCTAATTGATATGTGGTAGATATGCTTATATGACTACATTTTTGTATTTTATATGACAGTTTTTCAGTTGCCACATTAGATATACACAAGATAGTCAAATTCTGTTTTCTTAGTTTCAAAACCAACAAATATTGTCAAAAGTATATATAATTTGGCTTCAAATTTTATGACTGCATATTTTACTAATTTTAACAAGAAATGTTGGTATACAAAATAAAGCCTACAAACGAAAGTTATATATGCCTTTTAATTTAACTAACACTAGGTGATGACCCGCACCTTGCGCGGGGTGAAAGTTTAGATTTGAAAATCATAATGTATTTAACATTTTGTATATATTTTGGATAATTTTTTTGGATAAAATTCAAAATGTTGTGTAATATGTATATAGTTCTTAACAGTGAAAATATCACTTGATTATATTGTAGCAAGAGAGTTTTGGATCTTATTTATTTAATATGGGGAAGGATTATACTCGTTACATGACAAGGCTTATTATCATCATATGACAGAAGACTTATTTCATGTGACAATACCAGCAATGGTGCAAAGCACAATACATTTCTCCACCTGTCAACATAAACATATTTTTCTTACAATAGTTATCCGACAATGCTAGATATAACTTGGTGTCTAAAATGATATAATTTTAAACCTGTTTAGATTCAAGAACTTGAGCAATAGTCTTCCTTTGTGTATTCAAGAAAAACTCTTCTTTGTCAGTCACACCTGATATACATGGATAACAGATTATTAACAAGTATTTTCGTAAAGCAAGAAATATATAAGCAAAAGAACACTACCAACCAAAAAATCAGAATCGAGCGTTCCATCTAAAATGGGACAATACTCCACAGGTTGGAACCCAGAGACATGATCCAGGAGATCTTCACATAAGCGGACATGGGTTGTAGGAAGAAAACCAATCTTGTAAGAATGGTTGGTTGTCTGGTATGAACCGCAAGATGATGTCAAGGAAAGTTAAACGGAATCTTAAAACATCCTTTCTAACTGTGTAACCAGTTCCTTTCTAACTGATGCATAAGTTTTGTCTCCCTACAAAACCAAAACAAACGAAAGCATCATATATGAAGCACATAATTTGTTTAAACTTTAAAGAATATACAGTATGTGAAAACCTTACTTTGCATCTACAAAAAACCATTTCAATTAACTCTCCACCACCAGCCGAATACTGCTTCCAAAGTCTGATGACTTTCACCCTAATCTTCCACAAAGACTTCTTTGGCTTCAAGTCAGAGATGCAAGCCGCTCATTTTCTTAGCTAGTTTTGAAACGTCTAGTTTGTGATACCTTTGATATTAGGATAGTATAATATATGTAGTCACAACTGATAGGATTTTGACCCACAAGATTTGAAAAAACGAATATTCCTTCCTCACCTAGCAATTTGCCAAATCCATAATTGTTCGTAGATTGCCAGACAATTATGGAAAGTATTATATGCAAGGGGCCAAATAAAGGAAATCCATATTAAAAAATGATATTTGATTCTAAACTTAACCGGAAAGAATTTTATAAATTTCCAAATTTTGTGTCTATTTACATTTATGTTAATTTTGTAATCAACAAATCTTGGTGCAAAAGTTAAGGGATTGCAAGACATTTTATATGGAATTCCTTTTTGAATGTATGTTACAATCACCCAAGATTTTACAACCACTCAAAATATTTATTAAAATAAATGTCACGTACAGAGTTTTATAGAAGAATATAAATACAATCGTTTATATTTAATTTTCAGTCTCTATTCGAATCTAGGTTACGTATATACAAATGTTTTGTATATTTTTGACTTATGTACATACTACTTATTCATTAGGCGCTAATAAGAATGCATATTCCATAAGAAGATCTGATTATGGTGTTTATATAACAAATAAATTTAATATATACGTTTGAGTCAAATATTCAAACACTCAAGTCTCGGTAAATTATAAAAAAAATTACAAAATTACGAACAATCAAATATATGTGATTCCACATTTTTTTTTTGGTAAAATGATTCCATATTGTTATTTTATACTGTGTCATATTGAACTCGAAATGTTAAGTTTTGTAAAATATCCTTGCTAACGGTAAACTATATGTATGCTAATTCGAATATTCTGTCATGACAGTGATCAAATGACATTTTTTGTGTTTTTTTGATATGTCGAGTTTTGGAACATAGAGTAATGTACAGATTATGATATTATATTAGAAACTGGTTACTTTAGTTTTAGCTACACGTTGTAAGACATTCAAATTTGTGATTTTGTTATACAAAACATAAGAAAAATATATTATAATATGCAATTATTCTAGTAATGTTATTATAAGTAATTATTCTATGAAATGATATAGCATACACATCGAGTATGAAATAATACAACTTATACATAAAAGAAATAATCCTATGTTTCATATAAAATAAAATATAACACAAAAATCTCACGAAAGTCTCAACTACTAGTTAGCTCGCGTACGCCACGTTTTTAGTAATGTAATCACTACTCATATAGTATAATCCATTCATATAATTAAATTTGATTGAGCAATGACATTTCATGTAATTAGTTTAGGTAAGAGAGAGCTATTTAATAAAGGCTTTGAGAATGATTATCATAATAACACATAAGTAATGATATTTTTATTAATCATACATGAAATAAAGGTTAATTGTTAATAATGCTCCTCGAATAATAAAAAGAGGATAGTGGAAACCGGAGACACTAAGCTTTAAAAGTCGGATGAAAATATCCAAATAGCACTATGGAAACCAGATGTAGTGATAACTAGATATAATTATGAATGACATCACATGTATCACATGAAGAAAATAAAGGATAACGTAATGATGTAAAACGTAATTGAAATATACTTAAGACCAAAATCATCGACTTTTATGAACAATGCAATGCGCCGTGGAGGACCCGCAAGAGAAGAGATGTAGTGGTTCGTATAAAAGAGATCATAACTGTATGAATACAAGATCTTACGGCTATTATGAGATGGGAAAACATGTGAGGGATCCAAAGTGGGACACAGGTAGAATCGAAACGGGGCCGTACAGAGGCACTAAAACGGAGGGGGGGGGGGGGGGGGGGGGGGGGGGACGTCCTCCGGAATAGAGACACATAGTCTCTGAGTGTGTGGTCCCGATAGGGAGAGAGAGCTGACACAACTAGTCACTTGTTAGTTTACAGTGGTCAGTTGTCAGAATTGGCCCTAATCTAAGCCAAAGCTCCGTTTATTGCTAAACCACCACTTTTTAAACTTTGTTATTCTTCCCATTAATAGCGGTTTTTTACGTCAAATAGCATAGTAAAAATTTCAAGGTTTCTGTCTGAATTTTTGGTTTCTCTAAATATATAATAAATCACCAGGAAATTCCAAGGCAAAGTTTACATTTGAACAAATTGAAAATCAAGGAAAGCAAAATGATATTTTTAGATTCTTCTGAACAAAAGTTTTCACTATTTCTAGATGTTTCTCTGTATTGTGCCAACAATCTCAGACAAGAGATGAAAACTGACAGTTTTCATCAATGAATGATTTTTCGCCCAGTTGTGATAATCATTGATATAGTATTTGATACAACCATTTATACCTGAATTGTTTTATTACTATAATTTTTTTTTACTTTAATATAAGTACATAGTCTAAATGTTGAAAGTAAAAATATATTCTCTCCATTTTAATACATAATGTTTAGAGAATTTTTTTTGTTTCATAACGTTTTAGCTTTCTATGTAAAATTTATTAACAGTTAATACTATATGATGAGTTATATTATATATTTTTATTTTATTATTGATTGAATTGTGTTCAGATAAATATTAATGATTTTTTTATTTGAAAATAGAAGAAATTATACATTTTTTAATTTGTGTAATCCTAAAGCATCATATATTAAAAACCACAAGGAGTAATTTTTTATTTGTATTAATTATGTTGCGTGTGTGTTTTTGTCATTTATAATCCACTTACGTAAAATACATAATTTAAATTAATAGTTATATTTAAACTGGGTTCGCACTGGAAGATGTAGGAATCTTTAAGTTTAGAATATTTGACATTACAAGAAAAAGCATCATATATTAAAATTTATTAACAGTTAATACTATATGATCAGTTATATTATATATTTTTATTTTATTATTGATTGAATTGTGTTCAGATAAATATTAATGATTTTTTTATTTGAAAATAGAAGAAATTATACATTTTTTTAATCTGTGTAATCCTAAAGTATCATATATTAAAAACCACAAGGAGTAATTTTTTATTTGTATTAATTATGTTGCGTGTGTGTTTTGTCATTTATAATCCACTTACGTAAAATACATAATTTAAATTAATAGTTATATTTAAACTGGGTTCGCACTGGAAGATTTAGGAACCTTTAAATTTAGAATATTTGACATTACAAGAAAAAGTAATGGGTTTCGAAAATGTTGTGAACCTTGTTTGAGAGGAATGCACATATCATCAAATGTTGGTCCCAGTCGAAAGAGATTACGGACTGTTTCGGAAATTTTAGAATGAAAAAAAGAAAAAAATCAAATTTGTGATCACCGAAAATAAAAATATACAGTAGACGGACATCCGGAAACACTGCTGTTCAAGATATGAATGTTTGAATAATGAGAAGTCGGTCCATAGATAGACACCATATCTTATCTTATGACTCATATACAAGAAAATGAATATACAAATCATTTGGAAAGAAAAATCTAGTTGAAATAATAAATGTAAAAGTTCTCAAAACAAATGATAAATGTAAAATACAATTGCATGAGAGAGAGGGCACATGTCCCCTTTTAGCCTTCTGTTCTTGCAAGGGAAGCCAAAATAGTTCACTTACTGCATTTTTTACAGCCACTGCTCTTATTTGGGACCTGCCTTCATATAAGTAAAACTTTTTATATTTTAAATTTCATTTCCTTTACTTTTAAATCTCATTTAATTTGTCGGTATTTGTATTTTCTTTTATAGAGGAAAAAAAGAATTTCCAGATTCCAGCTGTGAATTTAATCCTTTCTCGATCGAAAGTCTATTTTGGCGTTTGTTCTGTGACCATCATCTAGCTACGTCACGTTTTCATGTCCATGCAAAATAGTTTGAAGATAATATATACATAGATATGTTCCATTTTATGATTTAAATGAAAAATACAAGCAAATATTCAGTTATCTCTTCGGGTCAATTCTACAACTTTTTATTTGATAAATACAAAATTACTTTGTTAACATCATTAATATATTTTTCATAGTCTAAAAAAATAATAATTTGTCATTGTTTGAACCACACTTTAAAGATATGTACGGATTTTTGGGTTTAGTTTGTCGTTGAGTTTACCTCCGATTGTGTTTAGTTAAATCTTTTGACAGTCAAATTAATATACTTGTTTTGTTGACAAAAAAAAAAACTGGTCTTTGGGTTCAAACATAAATGTATACATTTATGTTAAAACACTAAATATATGTTATAAAGCGATAGAAGATTATAACATGAGCTAATTTTTGAAATAGTTATTGGAACGTTTCGAATGAAACCAGAAGTGGAGTACTTTTACAAAAATTCCACAGGATTTATTAGTAGGTCGATCCCCCTCCCCCTTTTAATTGTGAACGCTCACAAAGTCATAATAGCCTTAAACCAATTTTATCTCTTTGCTTTATCATCTCTGCATCTGACGGAAGAGCTTATCGTTCTTTTGACTTTACATATTAACCTTTGAGTGAAAGACTAAGTCAGACCACACGGATGTAAAACCTGGTTTCACGCTTATAGTTACCATTTACTCTTCATAAGGTATCATATTAATTTATGTAATAGCAACCACCAACTGCATTTATAAAAAATATATAATTCTGCAATTTCCAACATTGTTATAAAATCTATAGATATATTTATATATACATCTATAGAAAATTTATTAATATATTGGTTAGAAGGTTATATAGTCAAACAAAGCCATTAATAGCTGGAGATTTAAACTCCGATATGTTGTGACTTGTGAGTACAGATGTTTCTTAATTTTCAAACAATTAGGAAACAGTAGTAGTATATAAATCGGGCATTTAAGTTGCTGTTAAGACCTAATTTGTTCACCGGAGGGAGACAATATGTCGACTATAATCTGTTAATTTTCATCAAACTCTATGTTTATTTTAATATTCACACACACACACACACATATATATATATATATACAGTATTGGATATAGTCATAGAGATATATTTTTTCCGTTTTCAAGAATTTAGAACACTATGTATTTTTTAAAAAATAGAACAGTAATATATTTGCATATGAAAAAAGCCTAACTAAACGACACATTTTGTGAAAGCAGAAAGAACACTAAAAAGTTAAAAGAAGTATCTGTAAATAAGAAATGCAAACGATTTTTCCGTGCCAATGGTCACTTGAACAAGATTCGATATTTCACGTGTAATTAACTTGCACGATATACTATGATCAAAATCTAGGTACTTCGAACTAGTAAGACGTTACGATAAACTGCCTTCAATTAAAAGACGTATATAGTAATACATCATCGGTGTTGTCATTGAGAAGGTTTTTTTTTTCGAAAGCTGGTTTATCAATGAGAAGTTTATGTTAACTATACCAAATGAATTTAACCTTTTGCGCATTCAAGACCTTAAATATCGGTAAATAAGTTTTTTTTTGTTCAAAAATATCGGTAAATAACTTTTTTTTGGGTCAAATATCGTAAATAACTAATCTCTGTTTTTTCTTTTTAAAAAATATCGGTGTAAATAGCTTGGGTACGTGTACATCTCATGGAGTTTTAGTACGCGATTTGACCATATACTAGATTAATATGATATTATTTGTATTTTCTGATCAACAACTCCCACATGTATATTTGTGGAGTTAAATTCGAATTATAATACGGTATCAATATTAGTATAAATTATTAAAATTTATATAACATGTCCATAATGTTACGTCTGATATATCTCGTCCACTTTCTCATGAAATTATGAATAAAAATTAAATACAAATTATTAGTAGATTTTTTGGAACACTTACAAATTATTAGATTTGAATCTCTTATCTCAATCGATTCGCTTGATTCAAATGCATATTTTGATTTTCCTTTTTTGTATATAAATGCATTTTTTCTAGAACTAATATAGTTTCTCAAGTATCACATTTTATTATAGTCTATATATTGCTAATACGTAATGTATACAGCCAGCATCTTTAACTTATGATCCACCATGTAATTACATTTGGTAATTAATTTTTCCTATGTTCCTTGTATTGCAACAAATCAGTATTCAGTAGTCATGTATCTACATTGTCAATTTATTACTAATGTTATACTATTTTCAAAAAGTACTCCCACAGTTTTCCAAAAGTGTTATAAAAATATATCTTGAAAAAGTTTTTTAGATTCTTTTCTTAATAAAATTTAATAAAATGATGAAGAACTCCTTTATTAAGATAGCCAGAGAGAGCTAGTGGAGAGAAGAAAGAAGCATCAAGTTTCAATCTCTTCCCTTCAACTTCTTCACTTAATAACACCTCAAAAAACTCCAAGAGGGCTCTTCACGAGAGAACTCTCTCTCTCTCTCTCTCTCTTTCCCATAAATCTCTACAAGGATCAAGATCTTTCTTCTTCATCATCACCATCATCAACGTCATGTGTAACACATCAACATCAACAATAACAACAACCACCACCGGCATGGCCGTGTCCGAGAGCCAGCAATCTCAAACGGGAATCTTACTCGACCTCTTCTCGTTCAAAACCTTCGAACAACCCACAAAGCGAAGTCTCTTGCATTGCGACAACAGAAGATCTCCACTTATGTCCGAAGCTGCAACGGAGGAGGCCAAATCTCTCTTCACGCTCGCTTTGCCGATCGCCGTGACGGCTCTAGTTCTCTACCTTCGCTCAGCCGTCTCCATGTTTTTTCTCGGTTGTCTCGGTGACCTCGAATTAGCCGCCGGTTCACTCGCCATTGCGTTTGCTAACATAACCGGTTACTCTGTTTTATCCGGTTTAGCACTCGGTATGGAACCACTCTGTTCACAAGCCTTTGGTGCTCACCGCTACAAACTCCTCTCTCTCACCCTCCATCGAACCGTGGTTTTCCTCTTGGTCTGCTGCGTACCGATCTCGGTTCTCTGGCTCAACGTCGGTAAAATCTCGGTCTACCTTCACCAAGACCACGACATCGCTGAACTAGCTCAGACTTATCTCATCTTCTCCCTCCCTGATCTCATTACAAACACTCTCCTTCACCCAATCAGAACCTACCTTCGCGCTCAAGCTATCACCCACCCCGTCACTCTAGCAACTCTCTTCGGCGCCGTTTTTCACTTACCTGCTAATCTTTTCCTCGTCTCTTACCTCCGGCTCGGCTTAACCGGCGTCGCAGTGGCCTCCTCCCTCACCAACCTCTCCGTCGTCGCTTTCTTGATATGCTACGTCTGGGCGAGTGGTCTCCACGTGCCCACGTGGACCAACCCGACATGGGACTGTTTCAGAGGATGGGCTCCCCTGCTCCGCCTCGCGGGACCGAGCTGCGTCTCCGTGTGTTTAGAGTGGTGGTGGTACGAGATCATGATCGTTCTTTGCGGTTTGCTCGTGAACCCGAGATCGACGGTTGCTGCTATGGGCGTTCTGATCCAGACAACGTCGTTTCTCTACGTGTTTCCGTCTTCTCTAAGCTTCGCCGTCTCGACTCGTGTCGGGAACGAGCTGGGAGCGAACCGTCCCAAGACCGCGAAGCTATCCGCGACGGTGGCCGTCGTTTTCTCGGCGTTGACTGGGATAATCGCCGCGGCGTTTGCTTACTCCGTTAGAAACGCTTGGGGAAGAGTTTTCACCGGTGACGAGGAGATTCTCCGGCTGACAGCGGCGGCGCTTCCGCTTTTGGGTCTATGTGAGATCGGAAACTGTCCTCAGACGGTGGGATGTGGCGTCGTGAGGGGGACGGCACGGCCGTCGACGGCGGCGAACGTGAACCTCGGCGCTTTTTACCTGGTGGGCATGCCGGTGGCTTTGGGTCTCGGGTTTTGGGCCGGAGTTGGGTTTAATGGACTTTGGTTAGGCCTCTTCGCAGCGCAGGTTAGTTGCGCTGGTCTTATGATGTACGTGGTGGGGACCACGGATTGGGAAACGGAGGCTAAAAAGGCGCAGACGCTAACGTGTGCCGAGACGGTGAAGAGTGATCTTATTAAGACGGTGGTGAATACTATAGGGGGCGACGGTGAGAGCGATGAGGCACAGCCATTGATTCGCATCACGGTGCTTTATTAATTATCAAAAAAAAATATAATTATATTCACCTCCCCTTTGATGCAAGGAGAAAGTTTTGTCTTTCTTGAAAATATATAGCATTTCTTCCTTTTTTTTGTACTCCTTATTTTTTATGCCCTTATGATTGGCAGTCTATATATGGAGTTCCAATGAGTTTTTTTTTTTAGTTTCTACATGTGAAAATATCACATAAATGCAAAAATAGTCACATGAAAAAAATTAAAACGTAAACTTCTCTTTCTGTTGACCATTAGTTACACCCAAACTGGGGCAAAAGATTTTGGTATCATGTAGCTGGAACGACAGAGAATTCTGAGTCTTTAAAAAAAACAAAAAGATAATATAGATAGAAAGAATTTACCTCGCTGAAAACAGTAAAAGAAATGTGTTAAGGTGATAGAAAAGGAAAAGGGAATATGATAATTTCAAAAAGGTAGTAACCCTATGGGAAACAAAAACTTGTGTCTCAAAGATTCAGACAGGTTTGAGTGAAAGTTTTGGATTCTCTTACAGACTAGAGTGCTGTTCTGTTCAGAGATGTGAGAGAGAGAGAGATATCAAGTCCCAAGGACCATATTTTGCATCATCTCATCACATCAAAAACTTGTGTCTCAAAGATTCAGACAGGTTTGAGTGAAAGTTTTGGATTCTCTTACAGACTAGAGTGCTGTTTTGTTCAGAGATGTGAGAGTGAGAGAGAGAGAGATATCAAGTCCCAAGGACCATATTGCATCATCTCATCACATCTTCTCGTCCAACAATTTTTTTTATATAATTTTAAAATACTTATCCATATAATTCTGCATTTCGATGGTTATGGTTCCTAGTTTTTAATTTTAAAATTTCATGTCTTATTACAAATTTATCTAGAAATTTTATATAAACAAATAGAAAATTCTTTTTATTTCTTTATTAATTTTTATATATTAGAAATATATGTATTCGGTCAGAGATATGCCGTACTTAGCTATCATAGTTTCACTTACAGAAAGTAAAAATTTAGAAATATGCTGAATCAACTCCTTCATTAAAAATGAAAATTAGTCTTAAAAATGAAATTTCTTACTCGATTTGTTAATTAAACATCAATTTTAACTAAAAGTCATAATACCTACGGTACATGCATCATAGTGTTCATCAATATATTTGTTTCTCAATATATTAGTTTACATTGGTAATGCACGTACAAATACATTATAATATTTCACTTGGAATACTAATAATTAATTTGATATTCTGTGATTTTATATAAAAATTGGTGGTACCATGATATTGTGCAGAGTAACTTCGTACACTCAAATCTTGTGTGACAAATTGGGTACCAATTACTGAAGTAGTAAATTTATCCTCTGAAACATAAATGCAAAACAAAAAAAAACAAAGAAATCATAGCATTATTTGGATTATCTATAGTATCAACTATTTTTACTGTCAATCCCTTATTAATACTGGTGGTTACTATGATATTGTGCAGAGTAACTTCGTACACTAAAATCTTATGTGACAAATTGGGTACCAATTACTGGACTACTGAATTTATCCTCTGAAACATAAATGGAAAACAAAAAAAAATACGAAGAAAATCATAGTATTCTTTAGGCCTGGGACTTATTATCCGGGATCCGGATTCGATCCGAGATCCACTCCGGATCTGCTCCGAAAACAGGATATCCGGGGCGTCCGTATCCGAATCTGGATAGTAAAATCAAAGATCCGTCAAAACCGAATCCAGATCCGGATCCGTACTTTTAAAATATATTATTATTTTTAAGTTTATTAATAATTATATTTGATTAATTTATATTTATTCATAAAATTAGTTTTATAATACTATATTTTAATTTTTGAATATTATATTCATATTTATAAATCTGTATACATATTCATTTTATGTATTATTTTAGAATTTTAATATTTTTTAAATTTTTTTTTATTTTATTAATTATTTTTACGAATCCGAATCCGGATCTGGGTATCCGTGGATAGTATGATAACTAGACGGATATCCGGATATCCGGAAGTCCCGAATCTGGATCCGGATACTAAATCCATGGATCCGGCGAATCCGAATCCGGATCCGGATACCCCAAATTTTCCTGATATCCGGATCCGTCCCACTCCTAGTATTCTTTGAATAATCTACAGAATCAACAAATTTTACTGTCAATCCTTAAACAGTTCACATCTCATCTCCTTATACAGTTCTGTGACAAAGGCATCTCCGCAACTTTTATGAACCTTGATTTGGATAAAAACAAGTATAACATTAACAAGCGTTGTATTTTTATTCAAACCTTAATATAGCTAGCTAGGTGTCGTGTTCAAAAAAAAAAAGCTAGCTAGGTGTTATAAATAGAAAGAATAGACCTATTTTCTATGTTTTTTTTACTCTATTTTGAGTCACCTAGAATGAAAAGATTACATATTGGTGAAAGAAGAATCTGATACATGAAAAAGGGTTATAAATGGTGAAAGATAGATCAAGTACGGAATTAATTTCACTCTCCCAAAAATGATAACATATGTGTGGGGGAGAGATAGAGAGGACAAAATTAGTTGAAAAGGAGAAAGAAAAAGCGAAAAAGAAGAAGCACAACCATATATACCATTTTTACAGGTTACATAAGTAGAAAAATTATGTGAGAAATAATATACTAGACTTAACACCATAAACTCTGATACTAGATTAGTGATGTGTCTAATTCACACCTAAAAAATAACTCAAAAGTGAAAGATTGTCATACCAGGTATATATTCCGAAGGAAACTAATCACCACCATGTGGGATATATTAATAGGTGTCCCATATATTACGACATAGCATAAGTTATGTAATTGGAGTGTACTGCTCACATTGCACACGAGGGAGCCTCCATTTTATTTACCACGTCTCGTCTTCTAACTTCCTCACTTATTTTTAAAATAACGTTGCAATGGACTAATCCGAGGTAACTGATTTCAATTGATTTTGCTGCCATGCAGATCAATCTACATTGAGGATAGCAGCTAAACGAGAAGTAATATGGAACCTTTGATTTGAATGTACTTTATTAGCTAATAAAGTACATTCAAACTTTCAGATGTCAATGCATTATCGCATGACAACAACATATGATTGGTATAGGCATGTTTGCTCGATATCAATTTATTTTAGTTGTACTGGATGATATATTATGAGATAAATACGCGAACTTTTTATATATCAAAATCATCTTTTCACTTTATTCATAAACATTTAATTTTATATTAATTATGAAAATATATCCTAATAAAATCTATCTATCTATACTATTATTTATAAAGTGATTTAGCTTATGTGTCAGTTTCTCCATGATTTTAGCTAATTTTAATGATTTGTCATTATTTATTGTTTATTTATCATATTTTCCTTAATTTTAGCTAATTTGTTTATTTGTTATTATTTATAAAGTGATTTAGCTTATGTGTCAGTTTCTCCATGATTTTAGCTAATTTTAATGATTTGTCATTATTTATTGTTTATTTATCATATTTTCCTTAATTTTAGCTAATTTGTTTATTTGTTATGTTTTAAATAATTTTATTTTTATTTATTTATCATATTCTCCATAATTTAGGTTATTTATATATTTATCGTAACCTTAATAATTTTAATTGGTAATTTTATTTATTTGACAGATTTTAAAATAATTTCAGTTTTGATTAAGTGTCATGTTATCGATGATTTGAGGTTATTTTATTTATTTTTATATATGTTATTATTGTTAAAAGCTTATTTGTTATATTCTATGATTTAGATTTAATCATTAGTTTTAATAAATAACTTTTGAATTGTTATTTTTAGTGAGCATTATCAAATTTTAACAACAATTTTATATATTTTTCATCTTATATTTACTTTAGTAATAATCAATCGTTTAATGTTTTTTAATTATTATTTATAAAAATAAACTTTCTTCTCTTTTATCTTACCAAATCATCTTCCCAATAAATAAAATACGAGTCCAAAGAATACAATTTTTGCTATTATAATTTAAAAATCTAGCTTTTTAGATATATATAATTTATTACTTTTAGTTTAGAAATTTTTAATTAGATAGAAATATGTTTTTGATTATTATAGATTTTGTTAATATGGGTCATTATAAAATCTGATGACTAGGAAAATTCAAATAAAATGCAATTAAGACTTTGATTAAGAGGATTTAATTTCACAGGTTTTCCTGATAATTGATAATTATGGTTTAATTTGTAAATTTATATTTATGTTATTTTAAAATATTAATAAAGTTTTATTAGGTTATTACGACGATGATATTTTTTACATGTTTAGTTTGATGATAGAATAAACAAAGGTTTTGCCAAAAAGTTGTCAATGTTGCCTTATAATTAAAAGGTAGATTATATCTTCTGATTCATTAATATTTGAAATTTATTAATAATTTAGATTAAAGTTAAAAATTATATTAAAAATTGAATTAGTTAAATATATATTATTCCACACAAGGTGTGGACCATCATCTAGTTTGTAATAATACAAGAAAACTTTCCTGGCATGCTTAATTAACTTTAACTTAATATGAAAAGGAAAAGCTACAGAAAACAACACCACTAATTTAAATTGGAAGGTACCATGGATTAGTATTTCTTTTCTACAAAATATAGAAGATACAATAACACAAACTAAACAAAACTAACATTCTTGTGAGTCTTCTCGAATTTGAAGAATCTAACATGTCTGATGTCTGGGCGAAAGCTTAGTTTATCATATCATTAATTTTGTGTCGTTTAACAAATAAAAACGTTGTTGATTTTTTGTCAGCGTGTAAGTTTAAATCATGTTTAATATTTGACTTTTTGAGTGCTTATAATGCGGTTGTACTAGTCCACATTATAAAAGAATCATGCAAAGACCTCGCCACCTCGGTGAACTAATGATAATGTAAAATAATTATTCGAAAATTATCGAATAATTGATGGTGGACAAATCCATCAAAGAAGCTGGCTGGATGCTGTTCTGGACATGCATTATAAATGTTGTGTGTATGTAGAACTATGGCAATTGGGGTATAATGTATTATTAATTAATGTATCTTAAGTCAAAGTTATTTTATAGCTTATCCTTCTTGGTAGATCAGCTCAACGTACCACTCGATAGATTTATATATAAATATGTCGCGACTCGAAGTATGCATATATATATATATATGTGACAAGCTATCTTTTCATGTCACATGGGTTCCATTTATTGTAGCAATCCATCCCAATATATATCAAATAGTGGACAAACATGTGATAACAAGACCCTTAAACAAAAATATAATACGAAATATGTAATTACAAATATTACAAGGACATAAACCAAACCACCATGCCACGAGAGACCAAAACACATGCACATACATGGGAGCCTACACAAGCATGTTTTGGTTAATGCCCTAATATATTTGTCTACCCTGGAACCAACCCTTTCACCATCTCAGACCCATATTGGTACACAACCCCATTTTAAGACAATCTACTCCACAAGAATGTTATCTAAATTTACTGGTGATCTCACTGTCATGCAAACATGATCCTAGAAAAAATTTGCAGACCTAGATCAATCCAGATTCAAAAATATCCATATATACGTTTTATGGATATCTTTGGGTTTATTTAAAAAATGTAATAATCTAGGTATCACTAGCTAGCAGTGTGATAGAGATTGACTTATATAAAAATTCATGCATATGCCATTCATAGGTCCATTACATGTTTTTCTTTCGTAAAATCACATGTCTTGATTATGAAATATGTAGACCCACTAATTTGACTCTCATTACATTACCAAGCGATTTGACATTTATGGGGGAAACATAAAGGGAAAAATCAAAGGGTCGATATAGTAAATACACAGGAATGGGTATATGCTAATGTTGTCCCTTTTTATATATTTATTCTGTTCAGAGCTAGATATTCCGTTTAGCTATTCATTCGCCAAATTACCTGATGCATCAGATTCGCAGAAAACTTGAAGAACATCGACTTCTGCAACAATCTTGAGCTCATCATTCACAAGAAATCCACCATCTATGGAATAAAGTTTGGTAAGTAGAATAATTTTCATAAAACCTAAGAAGGGAATATCTTCTGATTAAACCACTCGGTTGCTTCTGTAAAATCAAGAAACAGAGAACTCATCTTAGTCAAAACAAGTTTTGAAATAGTTTCTTGACCATTAATTCTTCTGACCATGTCAATATGGTCATGATCTCAAACATTCTCTCTCCCGTATATACGTTTCTATTTGGAGGAAGGCATGAAGATTAAGTATATGCACACATGACTTTTCAAATTCAAAGACCAACTCGATAAATTACACATGATGAGATAAAAGTGAACCAAAACTTTCACTATTATGAAGAGAATAACAATCGCTTACACCACATTTTATTGTCAGAAAGTTTAATTTCTTGTTTTGTGTTAACTCGACGACCATAGAATCTTTGGTCAACTACAGAAATGAACCGTATGTTTGTTATTGCTGGTTTAATAAACAATATATTTCAGTGATAACATTTCAGCGAAAACAAATCATGTTAGTTTTGTTATCACTAGTTCCACGACGACGTCTCCATCAACATATTTACTAATCTGAAAAGTTTGATGATTAGATGTTAAAGTTTTTGGCAATATATATCGTTAGACAAACGACTACATAATCTTGTAGCTATGATTCGTTGCTAACAATCACACAACGTATAATAAAACGCTCACCTCTAAGAACAACAGACTTTTCTAGTTGAAGGCGTGGTCTTCATGATTTCTTCCATATTAGTGTCTTCTCCATGGTTCTTAATCATAGTCTATCACGAAACATATGATACATCGATGAGGGATGGGCCCTGAGGCTATTAAATAAAAATATGGAGAAGGAATCAGCCCATTTCAAGGATTCACCTTGTTTGTTAATAAAATCTTAATACTCGTCATGTAAATTAAAGAAATGGACCTTTTTGATGGATTCAAAGCCCATTATGGACTTAAATAATAATAATAAACATTGGATAATTAAGAAATACATCATCTGCTGAATTCTATGACGATTCTGTGCTTCCGGTTTGATTTTCTGATCCGGACGAGCATAGATCATAGTTTAGTTCTATTGTTGTCCAAAAAAGACTAAGAAAAATGAATTATTATAGCTAGGTTTACATGATTACTGTTTTCTTCTGTACATTACACGTTACCAATTTGATTGTCAACAAATTTAGAATTTTCTATAAATTGGGTTGCCGGTTTAAGCAGACTAAGGTACTCATTGTTTATGACTTTAGAGACTTTGATTGTTTTTAAAGTTGACTGTTAAAAGTTTAACTGTTAAATAATGTGATCAAAAAAATTGTTAAACAATAACTGGACGCTTTAGAAATATTAAAAAAGAAAATGAATCAAGTGAAGACGGTTTAGTGGTCTTGAGGAAGCTTAGGCCCCAATACTGATCCGGGTTCGAATTCCACTGGCCACTGGAGGTAAAATTTAATATCTAGATTCCTCCAGCGTCCGGTGATCGAGGTGTAATCCGGCTGATAATGTAGGCTGCAAAAGACACTCGCCGCTAGTCAGGATCTACCTTGGTGGATGTCAAGATACACTGGATTATTCAAAAAAAATATTTATATATTAAAAACCAGAAATCGTGGCTTTAAGAAAACCAACAAGTTAAGTGTAAAGTCAGTTATCAAAACTTCTAAAGCTGAATCCCAATGGGAGCCTCGAGCTTTCTTAATGATGTTGCAATGATCAATGTCATTTTCTTATCTATGATATAATCAAATTGTATTGGATAATGTCAATATCGAATGTGCCGCCCAAACGTTAGATGTTATACTATTGGACAAGTCTGTCATTGGTTAAATTTACTTTAACTTTGTTAGATCAATTACTAATTACTCATTCACTTGACTCATTCAAGCTTTTTTTTATTTTGGTCAAAGACTCATTCAAGCTTTTAACACGCAGTCAAACTCTGGAAAAGAAATAGCAGCTTTATAATAACAAAAATACGTCACATTTAACATTATAGTATTAGTAAAACAAAAAATATATACATTCCATACTTAAAACCCCTATGCACATCAATACAACGAGATTACAAAGTTCTCAGAAAAATCCTCCCAAAAATCATTATTTAGTTACCATTATTATCGGATAATACGAAATTAGTTAATAATATGAACACAATTCTAGATCTCCTCCTCTTTTCCTTGGAAGAGTTCACGAAAAAAAAAAAGACGTATCAATGAGATTTTGACATCTTTTCCAAACTATGTGATCTAAAAATCACATCTTGTACCTCTTTTTTAAATTGAAAGCCTTTTTACAAAAAAAAAAAATGAGATTTTGACATTCGGGTACGGGTCAGGTTATGTCCTCTTACATCACCAGGTCAAAAACCCACCCGACATCGGGAGCTTCACCCGAATTTTGATCCGGTTCAACCCGATCCATGCAATTCTCCTTGCTCAGTTTCTCAAACATCTTCGCTCGTAGCTCACGACCCGACTCTACGATCCGTTCCATTGCGGGCTCTTCCTCTAAACCGTTCTCCCAAATATCCAGATTCCCGGGTCGGGTCGGGGTTGTAGGAAGACTCTGAAACCCAGGACCCAACATGGATCCTCGGGGCGACCCGAATCCGTATTGGTAGCACCGAAACGGATTGTAATAAGACGGAGGAAAAGAATTCAATTTCTCAAACCGTAAGTTCCTAAACGACGTCGTCACATCGTTCATATAACTAGACCCGAGCGAACGACTCAGCGACTGAGAAGACTCCGAGTCAGCTCTCGGACTCACCGGCGGCGAGCTAGAAACAGGAGATACCGAGAGCTGAAACGCTCTAAAACAGGAATCGCCCCGATCAGGGCTTCGAGTATGGACGTACCTGAGCTGCTCCGGCGAGTGAGCGAAGAAACAAACTTTCCGGCGACATCCGCCGCCGTCTTTACACGGCTGAGTCCGGTAACGAGAAGGGTGAAGCCAACACTCGAAAACACCGTGAGCAAACTCGCACGAGTCTCCTCTCTTGCAACCGCCTTTGCGGAACTCCGGGCAAGCCGTCCCGGCGTAACTGTACTTCATCGGGTCTCTCCGGCGAGCCTTCTCTCCGGGATGAGCGTACGGACACTCCGTCCAGTCGTGGCTCCGGCCGCGAGCGCACCTCAGGACTTTGAAATCGTACATGCGGAAATGGTCGGAGGAGTAGGCGTCGACTGGAGAGTCCGGTCCGAACGGTTCCGGGTCAGAATCCGGATCCGGTTCGTTGGACGGAAGATAACGATGTAACGCCGTTAGAGCTTCGAGCATGCTGCAATCTGGACTGTTCGTCGCCGGAGAAAAGATCTCCGGTGATGTCAAGTCTTCAGAAACCGGCCATGTAGGAATCTCCACCGTCGGGTAAGGCCGTCGAATTACTCCGGTCATCATATGTCTTTATTTCCCGGCGAGAAATAACATTAGTCGTTGTTTCTCTCTGATTTTTGTTGTTTGCTATTTCACCGGCAGAGGCTTTATATAGCTGAAACACTTAACTATGGTTTGGTTAAATATTTTAACCATGATTAAGGTAGTCAGCTTCATACAAGGAGCTGTACGGGGTCAATACTGTTAAATATATATATAACTATTAAATAATTATCTGAAAAATAAAATATTACTGCCTTTATACAATTTTAAACATTTTAGGTATATAAGACATTTTAAGCATTTTACAATCTCGTGGAAAAATCTCATGATGCGGACATTAAGTAAGTAACATTCAAAAAAATTATAAGCATTTTTCAATCTCGTGGAAAAATTTCATGATGTGGACATTTATTTAGAGTGTGACATTCAAAAAATTTATGTGGTCTGCAAAATGTAATGTTTTGGGATTATTAAATTAATTTTTCCTACTTTTTTATGGTTTCGGGTTGTTTTTCTGAACTATTAAAAGTTTAAAACTATGTGTTGATGTCGTTGGTTTCCGAAGTCTGGTTGTCAGTTTTAGAAACGATGACGAGAACATAGATATCCAATCCAAAGAAAGAAAAAAAGAGTTTTGCAAATATCACAAAAATATCTATCTTTCTTTTCTGGAAAAATGCTTGTTTTTACTCCATCATCATGATATTCTTCTTTTATTTACGGTATTATTCTTGTCATCAATACACCAACTACCATAAATAATTAATTTCAAATTCTAAATGCACCTAAAATCAACATATATATGCATACATATCTTCATATTTTTTTATTTATCACACACACACACATTTTCCTTCCACTTCCAATCTTGTTTCATACCAAAATCTCAATTTTTATTTTAAAATTTATAAGTTTATTAGAGTTACTTAAGTTTATGATTTTTGATTACGAACGAGTGAATAATTTTTATTAAGAAGTCACATGTTTATGGAGAAGCTAGATTTGAACTTCACCAGATCTAAAAATAATCTTTAAATTTTTTCGGATTTGTTTCGCGAATAAAATTTCTCTTAAAATTCAATAATCAAAGCATAGGTTAATTTCACAATTGACTTTTGTGTGTTTTTATAAAATATTTTTCAAGAAGTAATCTAACTTTTCTTTGCTAACAAAATCTTTTTCTGTGTTTTATAGGTTAACTATTAAAAAATCTTTTCTTTGATTTTTGATAAAAGACTTCTCGAAATTTTTTTTTTACTGTTATATCAAAAATTTCCCTTATCACTAGAAACCTGCATAAGTTAGTTTTGCAATTAAAAATTAATATTAAAATATTTAATATTAATTGGAAAACTTCTCAAAAAGTTTTCTCGATTTTTATTCATGTTTCAGGTCAAACCTTTGATTACGAAAGAAGACTTCTATAGAATTTTAAATTACTTGTATATTTTATTAAATTTAAGTATATTTTTGCATTTAAAATCAAATTTTAAGCCATATTGGTTAATTTTCCCAATAAAAAATACAGTACGACATATAATTTTTTTTATCTATAAATCATATCCTAAAATATCGCAATGCTAATTTATGACAATTAAAAATTTGAAAGAAAAATGAAATTATTAATACAGTAATTAAATTGATTGTTATTGATTGTAAGATAACATTAAATAATATGTTTTCATCTATAGCTAAAATTTTGCTCATTAAAATGATGTATTTTGTGTTTTCTTGTACAAATATATTTGCATTTCTTATACTTTTTGATACGACCGAAGGTTTCAATAATAATAGGAAGGTAGCAATAATAATTAGTATCGTTTACTAGACCAGGTATATCAACAAAGATTGTATATGCATCAGAAAGTAAAATCCTCATATTAAATTCTGGAAATTTAGGTTCGAGTACCAAATTTGTTTAACAAAAAAAAAAGAGAGAAATGGAAACGAGGTGTGTCAGATGAAGAAATGTTGGAACATATTTGGAATAACGTTCAGACATCTTAAGGCAAACATCTACTTTATTAATTCAGAAGTACACATATAAAACACCCCTAAAATTTCACTTTTATTTACAATGGTATGCCACTGAAGTAATTAAATGAACCTATATTTAAGTAATCATTGTCTTTTCCTATTTATTAAACAATTTCCTAAATCAAATTTAACTTAATTTTCGTATTAAATATATTTCCTAAAATAAATTAGCTGATTTTTAGGAATATTCATATTTAAAATCGATTTTAACAATATATTAAACTTGGATAACATTAATTATTTTGAAAAAAAATCAAATTTAAATTTGATATTAAACAATATTATGAATATTCCTAAAATATATGTTTAACTTACCATTAATTATTTTGAAAAATAAAATCTATATATGCTAAGATTTTAAATATATTTAAACTACTTATAGAACAAGATGAAATATTTGTAACTGAATATTATTTTAATATAATTAAATCCCACCTAAGATTATATATTTTTCAAGAATTTCTAGAATATATGTTTATCCATTTCAACAAGAGAATTCAATACTGAAATTTAAATATCTTTGAATTATTTGTAAAACAATATTTAATGTTTATAACCAAATATTCTTTTTTCTAATGTATTAAATCTTACCATATTATTTAAATTCTTTTTACATTTGGCAAACAATTTCATGTTACAAAAAATATTACTCAAACTATCAATAGGTCAATATTAATTTGTTAAAAGTTTAATAACGGGCACGGATTACTATTTTTACAGTACATAAACTATTTGATCGTTGTGTTTATAAAAATTTAGAAATATGATATTTAAAAATATAAACAGATAGATATTTAAATAATATTCATTTATATATAAAAAATGAAAATAAGTACCCGTCCGATCGGACGGGTCCAGCTCTAGTTTCATGTTTCTTTGCTAAAATTGGAAGCAATTCCATATCACCCAAACACAAAAATCGACCTCTCATCTTTCTAGCCTACTTTCTTTTTCTTCCGTTTTCATTTTCTTTTCTATAATATAATTTTTTGCCCCTCTTTCTTAAAACAGTTTAAATGTTATGGTCTTAGGTTTCAAGTAACTGGCTAACGTAAATGCAATCGGTAATACTAAAATGTTGACTAATTAAAATGGTAAAGATTTGATCATTTCAACATTGTATATTGGTTTCTAAACAGCTAGAGACTATAGAAGTTATTTGAAATGTTGACTAATTAAAATGGTAAAGATTTGATCATTTCAACATTGTATATTGGTTTCTAAACAGCTAGAGACTATAGAAATTATTTGTTAAATTGTTTCCAAAATATTGTACGTATTCCAAAAACTTGTATAAGACTTGACATGAGTTTTTTTTAGCAAGGAAATTTAATATATGTTGGCTCGTAGCCAGCCTTGGCCAGAAACTGACCTTTAATCCCTCCCGTGTCAATCAATACTCCTCAATGGTATTGGAACTTAAAGACATAGGTAGCACATCTTTTTACCTAAAGTTGTTTTAATATCAAAGAGTGTTCCTAAGTAACAATATGAAAAAGATTTTTATAAACATCAATGTTTCCTAGACCTAGGACAAGTTGCAAATATCTAAGATCATGATTATCGAGGAGTTCTTAGGGTGAGGGTTTTTAATGAAATATAAGAATCCGTCTCTTAACTTTTAACTAAAAAAATTAAGAACCTAGTAATCATGGTCTAAAAACGTGTAGCTCATACGATATTCAATGAGAAATTATTATTGTATCTTCCTTTGGAAGATAGTGTGAGATGTTACACATAACGCCATCGTTTTCATACTGATTGAACCGTTTTAACACATTCGTGTATGTACGGATCAAAATATCTTTCCTGTCGTAGCTCTCACGGGCTTAATTGTATATAACTTCAAGAAGTAAAGGAAGACAAATATGATTGAAAGTGATTTCTTTATATAGTACATAATAGGGACCATAGATATGCACTATTCACTCATTAATGCTTCGTTAAACATTAATGGTTCCCCCATCAACTTGCAAATGCAGTCCAATAGAAAGACGGACTTCAAAAACTTATATAGATTGTATCTCTCTTTTGATGTTCACTCGCTCAGATATTTGTCCGACATTCACTTGTTTGGCAGCCGTACTTTTTATCTAATATTTTAACGGAAACTTTGGTCACCGGATTATATATGTTACATGGGTAGCACATAGTTTAAAAAGTATCACTAATATATATCAACCTTATTATTATTAGTCAACACATTTTCTTGTAGATATTATTTTCTTTTTAGTGATAAACATACATAATTTTAAGCCAAATTTTAGCTATAGATGAAAACATATCATTTATAATGTTATTTAGAAAATATAACTATTTAGCGGGAAACTTATGCTATATAACATTTTAACGTAACGTCCTCCAAAAGTGCTAAAAGTAAATAGGTTTTGATATATGCATTTACGTTTTAGTCTTTTAAATTTTCTTTTATGATATTTATATCATTCTTTTCACTAACATTATATTTTTTTTTGGTTATTTCGCAACCAAATGTATCAGCACCAAATGTATCAGCTTGATCAATGAGAGAAAATTGTTTGAGTGAAATGTTGGATGCGGTTATTTAGTTTAACATAATGTGAAGTTTATAGATGAAAAAGACAGTGTGGGCTATATGATTTTGATTAAGTTAACGTGATTTTATCATATCGAATACTCCTACTTCTTTGTATTTGTGTGGGTTATATGGTTTTGGTTAAGTTAACGTGATTCTAAAAAAGCGCTTTTGGTTAAATATAGATAACTGTAAGTATATCTGTGGAAATGATTGAAAAATACTGTTTTAATATAGATGATGTCTTGAGGAAGTTTTGTCATAGTAAATTTTTTTGCATAAATATAGATAGCGTAAAAGTCTAGAAGGATTTAGTGTAGGTTTATATAGTACTAATTACTAAAGAAGTCAAACCACAATGGATAAACTTATGATGTCAATTTATTAAACTTTTACGTTTTGCTTCTCAACATCATTTGTCTTCATTTAGTTCAAGTAACAAGTCTATCCACATCTTTATCATCGAGCAAACGTCATACGATAACATTTCTCCATATGATTCCAAAGTAGTATATCTACATTTCTACTACGCAGTAACCACATGGACATGGTTTACTTCCGTTGTCCTTGTTATGGTTTTAGTAACCACATGGACATGGTTTACATAAAACTATCTGTTTGGGGGTTGAAAATAACAACAACTTATAAAAAGAACTAGCTAGTATTGTAGTTATGAAACTCCACTACAATTTCGAGAACTAAGAACATAATCATTGTTTTTATTAGAATATGACTTTTAAAACATAACTTTATTTTTATATATCACAGCTATATCAATATTGATTTTGTACCAAATTTCCTATACATTCCGTTCCCGTATTGTGTTTCGTTTTGTTACTTTACTCCACATTTCTTATCGATAATTTAACAGCATTACGTTTCACTGGATCATAGTGTGTTAAGCTAGAGGTTAAAAGAAGTGGTAACAATTAAAGCATCTAAATGAGAAGCCAATTATATGCTTCAAGGAATGTTTCTATAATGTAAAAGAGCTTATGCATGTGATGTACGTAAAGAATGTATACGTAGACGCGTCGATATCAAACATGATAAGAATGCCACCTCTCAAGAGAGCACGAGGGATCTATGCATATGCCCACCCATGACCCACCTCGACCGTTCATACGCTTGCTTATATGATATTTTTTTAAAAATAATTTCTTATAAAATTCCACCAAACTTTTATTATAGATATATCTATCCCACGATCATGACTGCTACGTGATCTCCTTTATTCCTCCTTAATTACTCAGTTTTTATTTACTATAATCACCACTATTTCTTGGTCTTATCCATTAAATTTTGTTCTTATCAATCTTTTTATAAAATATATAATACTCCCTTCAATTCATATTAAGAAATATATCTCATTAGTGTAGTGGTTTGGATACTTGCCTTCTTGTCCTATTGATTACTGGTTCGATTCTTACGTCCTCTATTTACTTCTTCAAAAAAAAATTATATTAAGAGTTTTTTTTTTCAATTTTGGTACTTTATAAATATTGTTTTACATTTTCAAAACAAATATTAAATATTTTTTCTATTTTTATTTTCACTTTTAACTCATTGATTAATAAAATTAAACAAAATAATATATTAAATAGAGATAAATAGAATATTTAGTTATTTTCTTAAATTTGTATGTAAAAACCTTAAACAATATTTATAATGAAACAAAAATAGTAATATTTATCCAGGGATATACGTTCATTTTCAGACCCATTTGCATATCCGAAAAGAGGGTCGTTCCATATTTTTTCTCTTAGAAATTAGTACGAATTCTTCTATAGATTTAGGATAGAGAAATTAATCCAAAAAATATTTTAGAAAATTATAAAATATTATAGTTTTAGGAGACCAAGAAAAATTACTTTATTTAGAAAATGCTTCAACCTGTCAGATTCTATAACACCTAAAATACTAGGCATAAAATCTCAATAGAAGTCTGTTCAAAAAAGAAAAAAAAATTCTCAATAGAAGTTTCACGTGATCTGCCTCTAAGCTCATGTGGCACCTCTCCTAGTGCGGACCAAGTGTCTTATCCCCACAGCACGTGTTCATAAAATTGTAGGATCACGTGAACTTTGGGCCTTTGACCACTAACGTGTCCTTTAGCAGTGACACAAGGCAAAGAGAATCTGAACTTTCGCTGAGGTTTTGCCACGAGATAACATCGACTTCCGACTCCAACATCTTATGAGTTTTTAATATATGGCAATGTGATATTGAGTTGAGCTGAATAACATTTGATTTACGCCAAAACCGAAAGTATTTGATTTGTTTCGCCCCGTTAGATCGTTTAGCTATAATCACAATCCTACCCGTCTCAACAAAATTATGTTATAAGATGGTTTATAAATATATGTAGAAAGGTTATCAAAGTATATATTTTAATAATAAGATCTTATTACATTTCTGTAATTAGCCCTAATAAAAATAAAATTATAGCATTCCGGATTGTAATATATATTTAAAAAACTTAAAAATTTAGTTAAATTATCTATGTTATCATAGTGAATTTACTTTTGGTCACATATTCATAAAGAACTTTAAAATTAAGCATATTTGAACTGGAATATTGAAAAGAAATGAAAGATCTATCAGAAAATGATTCACGATATCATGTGAGTAAAATTAAAGCACGGAAAAATTTATGTAGTGATTGCAGGATCAGTAATCAAGAAATTTGAACATTAAAAAACGTATAGCTCATCGTACAAAATAGAACCTACGGACCGAGTGAACGAGCGTGGAAGTCCATTAATCGTAGAAAGTCATGATACTATAAGTGGTATCAAATACGAGTCCAGGCGAATGTGGAGTCTTGTGTAGATAATATAGGTTACCATATTAGGACGCAATAAGTACATTGCATTATGTGAGAGAAGATAAATTGTAACATTCTGGTTTACAGTATATATTAGAAAGTTTAGGAGAATTGATTTAGCTATTTATATCATCACAATGTACTTAACATTTTTGACCACACTTATTTCAGAGTTAAGTATACTTAAATTAGATTAGTAAAAAAAATTAATGACTTATCAAAAAATGATTCATAATATCGTTTGAATGAAACTAAAATAGATAGAAATATCATACGATAATTACATAGTTACTAAACAAATATTTTAAAACTTCAAAAAACTGATGAACAATCCATCAAACATAATGATACCCAAAAACTAAGTTAACATGTTTGTAATCGTGGTGATCAGAATATTACAAATACTCGATAAAATGACATTTTTATATCACAATTACCTCAATTTAATTTCTTCTTGAATAGAGGGAGTGATTGGTAAGAACTGTAGCTTTATGTTTTTTGCTGTAATATTTAATCTGTAGATTTGGTTGCTGTAACTTTGGTTGCTGTAGCTTTGTAAATCACTTATTTTTTGTTCTAGAAATAAAACTCTCTACAGCTATATTTCAATTTTGCAGAGAATTTTTTGCTGTGAATTTTTTTAGGAAAGGAAAGCTTGATTGGTTGACATATATGTCTCTTAACCAGATTTTGGCTTTGTAGTGTATCTAGAGCCACAACCAATCATCCCGAGAGATAAAAACTATAGTTTCTGGTTCTGCTAAATTTTCTCGAGTGATATATTTAACAAACTGAGTGATATTAAGTAAAAAATATTTTAACATACTTTTTCTCCGTTAATCATTCTTCTTTTCATCTATTCTATAGGTTTAAAACAAAAATATAAAACTATAAATGATTAGAAAACAAGTAATTAATAGAGAAATAATTGGAAAGAAACAAGAAGACAAGAAATAGGCACAAATCGAATATCTAGATTTATGGAAATTTTATTTCCAATCTGTTTTGTTCAAATAATCAATTTTCAGATTAGATCTATAACTATCTAGATATTTGATGTCTACATTTATGAAAATTTATATTTAAATCGGATATCCGACTCGATTTGTACAAAGAAATTAAATTAAAACATTCAAAGATGATATAAAATAATAATAAATATTACAAAATAGTTTACTTTTTAAAACTCTAATATCTAAAATAACCAATTAATCATCAAAATATTATAAAGTGTACATAAAATATAATAACTATATATATATAATTCTGCAAATATATGTATAAAATGGATCATAACGAATATGTGTACTTAGAAATATTAGTATCTGTGATTTGATTTGTTTCTTGCAAATGTTGCATATTAATATTTAATATTTAATTTATTTGATTTGGTGTAGATATATAGATATCCATATTTTTTTTGTTTGAATAGAATGGGTAACAAACCGAACCAGATTTTACATATATTTTGTCTAACCCTACTTTGTGGCATCAACATGAGGAGAAATTATGATGAATTTCTCAAAAATATTTTTAAATCATAATTAATAAATAATCAATACATGGCAAGAGAGTTTCTCAGATTATATGGTAAGAGAGTTTCTCAGATAATGGATAAAGTCTTTCATTTAAAAGACTATTTTATTCTTTCCTTTATTTATTTTCAATCATTTATCGTTGCAAATTTTACTTGAGATATATCATGACCGCAGATAGTCTCGATAAAAAATGTGATGAGAGGTAGATCCAAATAAACAAAGGTTCGAACTCGTTACTCAACTAAGAAGATTAGGTTGAGACTTATTATCTGGGATCCGGATCCGATTCAAAATCTGCTCTAGACCTGTTTCGAAAATAGAATATTTAGAGTGTCTGAATCTAGGTTCGAATAGTAAAATCTCAGATCCGTCAAAACCGAATTCGGATCCTGATATTTTGATTTTTAGGTTTGGATTTCTAGATCCTGATTTTTAAAATATACTAATTTTTTTAATTTTATTAATAATTGTATTTGATATATTAATATTTATACATAAAGTTAGTCTTATAATATAATATAATATTTTAATTTTTATAATATTCTATACATTTATATATTTATAAAACTTGTATAATATTTAATTTATATATTATTTTAAAAATTTAGTATTTAAAAATAGTTATTTTTACGAATCCAAATCCAGATCCGAATACCACAAATAATATAAAATCTAAATAGATATCTGAATTTCTGATATCCGGAAGCCAGATCCGGATATTAAATCCACGAGTTAGAATTCAGATATCCTAAATTTTCCGGATATCCGGATCCGTCACATCCCTAAATAAACACTATTTGACCTGACGACAATTTACCACATTTTTGGTCCCTTGACTTAGTGCTCATTCTTCCTGTCTTAGCAAAAAGGGCCGAGGCCTGATTAGGATTATTTAGTTTTGTCAAGTTTGTTCTGTGGCATAATAATACAATAATAATTAGATTTCTGTATTGTAAGAGTAGCACATTACTATCTCTCATCTCCGATATTATCTCCATGCAAACATTGAATTAAGACTCTCGTAGTGAAAGCGTCCACAAAAGGGGTCCGTGTTAATTGTAAGAACCAAATGTTACATTGTATCACACAAATTAAAGGAGAATTAACGGGAAAACAAGTCAAAGGATTGTATAAGTCCGGCCCAAAGAACGTCGACATGTTCTAATTTACCCGTCGCACATAAGCCCATTATTTTTTTCTGAACTAATAAAATAACCAATCATTGTTAAACTTATAAGTCCATTATGTTATTTTTGTTCAACTTATAGACAATTAGAGGTGTTATGTCCTATTATGCGCTTGTAATATCTTACAACTAGCTAAGATAAATAACATAATCTGTTTATATGTTTCATTTAACATCCAAAAATGTCGAAATTGATAATTCACAGGCAAAGACGCAATTGTAGCCTTAGGATGATACTTATAATTTATTGGTTTTTGGTTTTAGATATATGTTGGTAAATAATATTAACACTTGTTACTACTTTCCCCGTGTACTTACATTTACTTTTCTCTTCGTTGTGATAGTAAGACTTAAGAACTATCGAAAAGGGTAAAACTTATTCCACCATTACAAAATGAACACAACCGAAAGGAACATAAAAGAGAGTTGTTTATCAAACAATATTTAATAAAGTATTTTGCTCATCTGATTAGTAAAACCGAGTACCAAAGTTCAGATTAATTTTAACATTAAATCACCAAGCAATCATCCACCCATTGGAAAACAAAAGAAAAATTTCGAGGCCGACGCATATATTAATTCCTAGATCATGTACATCACCGGATCTTCTTTCAGTTTAGATATCCCATGATAGAAACTGAAGTGGCTAATCACTAGACTTAGCTTACAAAAATATGTATATTTATTAAAGCAATCCAAACATATGGGTAAGCAAACTTTTGTATACGACGATGTTCTATATATATAAACGCCTATGATTATAATGTAAGAAAGTGAAACTTGGCTAGACATTGAAGCAGTAGAGGATGGCTTGTTCGATGGTAGTGATGTTAGTGTGAAGAATAGAGAGATGAAGATCCTCCAAAGCAGCAATAGTCTTAATCAGATGGCGTCCCAAGCCCAAGGTCCCGGACAAATCTCAAAAGGCATCCTTGTCGGAGACCTCTTAGACCCATCTTAATAGTAACAGATTCTCCGGCCAGAGTCCAGATTCAAGGAAAGTAACAATCATTACGCTTCTTCTCCATGAATGTGTTATCATGTTCGTTTGAACATTAATGCCCTTGCTTTGTGAACATTAATGCTTACATTTTTCTAAGGAATCATGTTTGTTTGCCTGTCACTGGCTACGATTGCTTCGTTTATCGCGACAACTTGCGATTAATTGTAGGTAGTAGAAAATTTAATTTTTGACAATATAAATTAATGATTTACAGTCACGCGAAAGCAAAACAATCAAAATTTACTACTAGTTGCAGCAACATGTGAAAACCTGCCCCATGTGATTAGTAGTCAACACATGAGCTTCTTACTCAATACATAGATCAGAGATTCTCCATCATCAAGGAATGTAATACATCGGGTTTGGGACTTTAAAAGAACGATCAGCCACGGCAAAGCCTAGAAGATCACTCCACTGATCACCGGTACTGCCATGGATTTTAAAGCCTTGGTCGATCAACTTCGACCGCTGCTCAGATTTGTAGTTCGTAGCTGACTTCCCTTGATCATCTGGACCTCTGCAATTTTAACCAACAAGCTTACTTATATACCGGTTTAGATGGTTAAATGGGTTATATAAACCGGTTTGGATGTCCTCATCGTATCAAAGAACAGAGCATTTTGTTATAGATTTACCTCAAGATAAGCCTTTCCCAATCAGAATAACCGACATCTCGGAGATTTATCTCCGTGGCATTCCGTTGGTCCTCGTCCCGACCAGTTAGCAGAACGATAGTGAAACCAAGTTTTTTGAGAGCATTGTACATTCTCAAGCTCGCAGCAAAAGCTGGAGCTGTACCTTGTACCACCCACTCATTGAAGCTTTTGGACTCGAACGGTTCAGACTTAGATACACTAAAAGAAACAAAAAAGTCAACGGAGATCGGTATGCTAAGTCAAACGATGCAATTAAGACAGAACCGGATCTAAATCTAAAGCGGAGACCGTACTACACTACGACATCAAAAAGTTCGGTAGTTAAGTTTGTTATGATTGAACAATCATCAGAACCGTTGATTTTAAGATCAGTAAAATCCAACGGCTGATAACAGAGAGAACATACCCGTAACCATGAGCTCTGTAGTAGCCGATGTTCGAGAGTAACGTCTCATCGATGTCGAAGATCCACACGTCCTTACCGTCGCCGGAGATCTTAACAGTTTCGGCGAAGGCCAGCGCGTAATCGACGATGACATCGTAATCGGAACCGTACTGATCTCCGTTGAGGTAACCGGCGACAGAGTCAGCGCACGAGGAGGGAATCACATCCCAGGTCCCGGCGTTGTTGGTCTCGACGGCCAATCTCCAGCTCTCGCAGAAGGTGTCCGCGGCGGAGGAGCGAGATCCGTCGCTTCCCGGGAGCTTGATGAAGGAGGTGCGAATAGAGGCTGCGGGATTTATTAGAAAGGCGAGTAGAAGGAGGACGAAGAAGGACATGGAGAGGTCACGAGGAGGAGAAGCCATTGGAGAGACTAGAGGAGGAAGACGCTTCTCTTACTGGTTAATGCTTAAGATCTATAATCATCTTTGCTAAGCATACTAAACTTTTTAAAAAGACTTAATTAATTTGTAGAATTATTAAATTAGCTTATTCCAGATCATACATCACTCATCTCCTAATCCAATTATTCAAACATCATAATAGTTTATTTTTGAGAATTGTTACAGAATAGAAATAAAAGAAACATAAAATGATTTTTTTATTCCTTGCAAATAATGAGAGAATTAGATATATTGAAATGAGTTTCAAAGACGAGAAAAGCAGTGACATTGGTCGTCTTTGAAAGAGAGAATCTCACTACAAAATTTTATTAATATTAATTTTTGTGTAAATACCAAATTTTATTAAAGAATTTAAAAAATTCACTCATTTTTAATGTAAGATTCTCAAAAGGAAATAATATTATCCATTGAAACAAAAAATCATATTAGAAAAGGAACATGGTACATAATATTAGACTGGTTGTTTTCAGACCAATCACGAAAGTCTTTCGCAACTTCTTATTAAAACATAAATTATTAAAAGCTCCTACAACAGCCGATGATTCAAGCAATGTAGTACATTGGATTTGGGACTTTGAAAGAACGATCGGCCACAGAAAAACCTTGAAGGTCACTCCATTGATCGCCAGTATTTCCATGGAGTCTGTAGCCTTTCTTAACCATTCTTGATCGCTGTTCGGATTTGTACTGCGCAGCTGCCTTGCCTTGATCTTCGTGACCCCTACATTAATCACATTAACCCAAAGAAGAAGAAGCCTTAGTGTATTGACATCATTAATAACCCAATTTTTTTTCTTTATGTTTTACATGTTGATAGTAGTCCATTTTAAATCAATAATCAAGGGTCAAACAACTTTTACCACCACAGTTTTAATCAATAGTCAAAGATAGTGGTTTAAGGTTTGAAAGTTACAGAACTAGACGAGTCTTGGAGTTTTAAACCAAAGATAAGAGATATAAGTGATTTATGTTTTTTAATGAATAATTTAAAATTTTGATGTTTCAAAAAAAAATTAAAAATTTAGATCCTTAAAACATAAATATTTAAAATTTTGACCAGCAAATTTTAAATCTACAATCAAGGATCAAACAACTTTTACTACCAAAATTTAAATCAATAGTCAAAGATAGTGGTTTAAAGGTTTGAAAATTGCAGAACTAGACGAGTCCTGGACTTTTAAACCAAAGATAAGAGATATATTTTGGTATAGCTTACCTCAACAGGAGATACTCCCAACCGGAATAACCGGCGTCCAGGAGATTTTTCTCGGTAACACTCCTTTGAGCCTCGTCCCGGCCAGTTAGCAAAATGAGAGTGAAACCAAGGTTCTGTAGACGGGTGAACAGTCTCAAACTCGCAGCAAAACCTGGAGCAGTACCTTGTAGCACCCACTCGTTGAAAGCAATGGGGTTGTAAGGCTCAGACCTAATACGACAATAAACATTATTCAACCATACTGCTTGGTACGACAGAAAAACCAACAATTAAAATAGCACCTAAAATATTAAAGAGGGAACCAGATCTATCTAGATGTGTATATACGTTGTGGCCCAGTAATAAGTTGACAAAAAAAAGATGTGTATATATTGACAAAGAAAAAAAAGAAGCAAAAATTTGCATAGATACTGGATTACTGGAAGCCTGGAACTCAGTCCATAGCCTACCCATAAATAATGCAGGTTATGAGATTTTGAAGACCTTAAAAATTACTTAAGAAATTTCGTGAATTTTTCTTTTTAACAATTTAGATATCTATGTTCATATATATTAACTGAAAAAACGCATTTTTCTTCTAACCACTGGAACAAGCCACTAGACCCATACCACACTTTTTTAGTTATAACCGTTGATATAAAACGCATTTTTGACAACAAAATCTAATAGCTAAAATCTACAAAGAGAATTACCCGTAACCATGAGCCTGGTAATACTCGAGGTTCGAGAGGAGCGTCTCATCTATGTCAAAGACCCACGCGTCCTTGCCGTCTCCCTTTAGCTCGACCGTTTTAGCGTAGGCGTAGGCGTAACCAGCAACCACACTGTAGTCCTTGTCGAACTGGCCTTTGTTGTAATAGGTTTCAAGAGAGCTTACGCACTGGGATGGAACCCTCCACTTTCTAGCATTGTCAGTCTCGACGGCCAATCTCCAGCTCTGGCAGTAGGACTCAAGAGAGGAAGAGACAGATTCGTCGACGGAGGCGGGGAGCTTGATGAAGGATGAGACGCGAGAAGAGATGGCCGTATTGATCAAGACGGCAAATAGAAGGAGGGTGAAGAAAGAAATAGAGCTGCTACGAGGAAACGCCATTGGAGAGGCTTTTTCCCCCCTGAGTTATTGTGTGTGTTTGCTGATGAAAGAAGAAGATGGTTGGCCACGAATTTAAAGGGAATGCAATGTAACCTCTTTGTAAAAAGCCACGTGATGTTCGTTGAGGACGTCGCGTCGGTCCCCATATGCATTATTTTGAACACGTCGTGTTGCCACAATAACACTGGCTAGAGTAGAGATTGTAATATCTTGGGTAAAAAGACATTTTTGAAAGTATATTATACTATAATTGATGAAAACTTAATGTAGTCGTTAATATGTACTATATTGTAAAGTTTCTAGCTGTGCATCACTCTAGTTTATGTTAATTTCTTTCTGACAACGTAACGTAACTACTCTAATTTTTTGTTAACTTCCTTGAAAACCTCGCATGCTGCTAGAGTTAGTGCTCTTAACCATCTTTATGGTGGTATGGTGGTCAATAGCTTTAGAGTCTAAAGACGTACATTTGCAAAAAAATTGGGTTCAACGTGCTTAAGTACAATTGAGTTGAGTGTGCATCACTCTGTATCCCGGCTTTGGTCCAAACTCTTTAACATAATGGTTTGATATAGCGAAGGGACTTACTTGCTCATCTATCGGATCAGTGGGACTAAACTCAGCTTATTCCCGATGCAATTAAAAAAAACAAGAAAAAAGATTTGTTGTAGTGAGGTCCACTAATCTCAGAGGAAAAGTGCAGTCCACGGATAGACCATTTCTTTAGGTCTTCAAAGGAGCTCTAAAGCATAGGCCCATATCCATGTAAAGTCATTAGGAATAATTGTGATTTAGTTTCACGCAGCAGGTGGATTGAACATGAAACGTGTTAGCGTCCCAGTTCCACCTTTTTACCACTCGACTACAATCATCCGATCAAAACCAATTGTGGTCTCTGATACCATGTTAGATTCAGATTTATTATGGATTTCCAAATTAAAACAACTTTAATTATTTATATATTACTTAAGGCTCCTTAAATTCTCAATTTGGAATACCTTATCCCTAATAAGAAAGAATAGTGCTTTATAGGATACAGACAAGTATATAAATGCCCTGGTCTACATGCAGTCATGTGATTCATGTCTTATGTGTGCGAATGGTCAGGAATTGAAGCACGTTTTTCTCACATCTTAACTGGGTTTGTTGGCACTTATAAATCTAACCATTGATCTGCATTTATACTTGTTCATATGTGAGAATCGCTATATGAATCATAAATGTATTTAGCTCTTTTTATTAATCTAATATATAAATGTTCACTGGAGAGTATCTGTGGGTTAAAGATATAGAGATTATTTGCCTTCCAATTCATCAACTCGTCTGCCAAAACATTAGCCAGTGTTTATAAGAAAAGGTATCAACCCAAATTATTTCCAGAAAGCGCCGTTAAACCAAAGATAGTTTTGCTAAAAGATTTTAAGTTATAATAATTCATGAAATAAATAATGTTTTTATTATATGTATTTTTATTTTTTAATCAAACTTAAGCTAAGAAGATAAACACTACATGCAAAAAATCTAGATGGGACAAAACCATATGGCAATTTTTGTTGCTGTGACTTGTTGTTGTCGCTAGACCATAAACTTAGAGATCCCGACGATTCCATATATCATTCGGTCATGGACTTCAAACCACTGTCGTTGTTTTGGTATTTATTGTATCCTTTTTTTTTGCTAACGTTTATTGTATCTTTTTAAACATATTTATTAATTATAGTTTTGTCGATTATTTGACGTAGTTCATAAAGTTCCTATTATCGAATACACTAAAACATAATATTCTGATGATTTTTTTTGGCAGAAATAAAACTAAAATTAATATAATTATTTCACCATTTCATTTGAGAAATCATACTTATAGTGCACGCTTTGCATGTACATAACAAATTATGCAACACAAGACCTTAAATTTCGTATACAGTAGTTATCTACGATACCGGGTTTAGTGGTCAGCATATCTCCCTGATATCATGTTCTCATCCAATTAAAAGAACACTACACGCCTCTTCCTATCCTATTCTTATCCTTTAAAGAAGACACCACCTTTTCTTCTGGTTAGCATTTCATTGATCATGTTCCTACCCAATTAGAAGAACACACCACCTCTTCTTATTTATCTTATAATTCCTTCGTTTATATTTATTAAAAGCTTTTTTTTTTTGCAAAAGAACGTACACGTAAATTAAGAAACGAATACATTATTGATTTAACTGCCAAAATAAAAATCTAGTATAGAATACAAATATTTTTGAAAACTATTTCAGGACATCAAATAGGTAAAATGAAAGAAAAACTCTCTAGAACATTTTATATATTAAAATCAAAAGGAACATATCATCATAATTAAAATAGAAGTACATTTATAAACAAACTTTTAAAATAATTACTTAATTACATTCAAAATAAATCAAATGCATGCTGTTAAAAGATGATTTAATAAATCTATTACTATAAATCTCACCATGAGAAAAATAGCAAATAAAAATGAAATGACTAGAATTAGGGGAACTGCATCACATAGCCATTAAAAAAACTTTAATTAAAAGTATATACATATAGTAAACTAATGACGAGAATACGTTACATATTAATGACTGTTTGGACGAATATATGACAGTTTTTGAATATATGACATATCCTACTTGATTCAAATTTCAGTGATTAGTTTCGTGACACAAGCACAACGCAAGAGTGTGGCCGGAATAAGAATGAATTGTAATGAGTCGAACAAAATAAAATTATTATAATTGATTACGAGTAAAAGCAATTTAATGCTTGGAAATTCCGTTGGTGATCGTTATAAATAGGGATGGAAAATAATGATGGAGCTATAACAACGGCGAGATGTGAGCAAACACTAATTGAAATTATATTTTTGAATAATTGAGACGTACGGCTGAGAATTCGTCTACGTGATCAAACGGTTGAAAATCATTCTTAGTGTATTCTTTATTGCTCCCCTATTTATCTGAAGGACGAAGAAGTCCCCTCACGCTGAACAAAACATAACATAACATAACGCAGAAAGAAAACGTTAGAAGAGAAGAAGAAGATGTCGTGGCAAACTTACGTTGATGAACATTTGATGTGTGATGTCGGAGATGGTCAGGGTCATCACCTAGCCGCAGCCGCAATCTTCGGTCATGACGGTAGTGTTTGGGCTCAGAGCGCCAACTTCCCTCAGGTAATTTCATTGTGAATGAAGATTCCCATTTGATCTTTGTTTGGTTTATAATATATGGTTACATTCGATCGATCTCTATCTTGTTTGTATAATCGTTATTCTTGAGTGTTACGTTATTGTATAAACAATGAAGGACAATTCCATGAGAACGTCCTCTTATTAGAGAGATGTTTCCGCTTTGATACTAAACCAAGCATGTCTTGTTGTCATTGATGATAGTATTCCTTATTCTCTTATGATGTCATTGATGATAGTTCAAGGGACAAGAGTTCGCCAATATAATGAAAGATTTCGATGAACCGGGGCACTTAGCACCCACAGGGTTATTCGTAGCAGGAGCCAAGTACATGGTGATCCAAGGCGAGCCTGGTGCTGTAATCCGTGGCAAGAAGGTAATGTACCTCATTGATTAACTTCATTAACGTACATGTTGTCCATACATATATCTGTGTGTGTGCATGAATGATCAAAGAACATTATATATTTTGTTGGTTTGATTCGGTAGGGAGCAGGAGGCATAACCATAAAGAAAACAGGACAGTCATGTGTGTTTGGGATCTACGAAGAGCCTGTGACACCAGGACAGTGCAACATGGTTGTCGAGAGGTTGGGTGATTACCTCATCGAACAGGATCTCTAGATCCTCACATCTCAAACCCCATTAGAATGTTCCACCTTCCACATTTTTATTTATAATCTTGGGTTTGTGAAGCCTAATTTTTTTTTTTGAGAAAATTTGTGTTATCCTCTCTGTTTTTTTCTTTGGCTTGCTTCATTTTTGGTCAATCATGCATGTTTAATTAATTTGACACTTTTGGTTATTTTCTCTTGTTTTTTCTTCTTTTGACGAATTGTTCCTTTCTGTCGATTACATCAATGTTAACATATATAAAGAATATAATCTTACGATAACTAAATATAACTAGTTTGCCTGTTTAATCTGAGAAAAGTTTTTTTTTGACACGGTTATGGAAACATCTAAGGTTTCCAATTTTTCCAGTTCTTAACATCTTTCCCTCCTTGATCATACCTCTGTTTGATTTTTTGTTCCTCTTTACTTCGCTTTCTGACTATGTCAAACTTTCAATGTTATAACATAAAAATCATCACCAAGCTCGTCTCTCCAGTTAAGCAATGCAAGAAATTACCGGTACAAAAATTCTATTAAATTCCGGTTTAGTACACTAACTCAAAAAACTTCACAGACAAAGGTAACAGTGTCTGTCACCTTAACAGACTCAAACTAACTACAAAGCACGGCAACAGAACAGAGACAGCGACGGAAACCACCATTTGTCTGAATCCTTCATTGCTCGTTGAAGGGGAAGCCAAAGGTGAATCAATAGCCGTTATGTTTCCTGTGATATTACCAGCCATTGTTCTGTTCATTCTGCACAACACAACAACAACAACAACAACAACGTCAGCTATAGATTTAATCAGTAGAGTGAGTGACTGAGAGAGCGAGAGAGAACTTACCCATCAGTAGCAGGAGCAATCATGTACAGACAATCACCATAGCCTGCAATAGCATAGACATTTTGAGAACTCTACAATGGCTTCACATTTTGGGAAGGGTATGTATGCAAACACTTACTAGGGTCCTTGTCTACTTCAACGCTGACTCCACCAAAGCTGCAATCTAGGCTGCTCCCTCCACTCTGCTGGTAATAAGTATTAAACGCATACGATGCATGTGAGAGAACAGTGTCCGGCTCAAAGCAAGGTTGGTTTGGTTGAACAGCTGAACAATCAACATTCCCTGGACCACAAGCCCAGTCCAATGCACTCTGCAGTTCAGTCACCGAAGCTTGCGATGAAGCAACACACCATTTCTTTGCTCCTCCTCCTCCTCCTCCAATTGTTACAGTTGAGTTACTGTTGTCACCAGGACTTGGATTAACACCTGTGGTTGAGTTTGATGGAGAGACAGGGCCAGGGACAGTGTTTTCTCCAGTGAAGTCTAAGGCGTAGACACTTGTTCCATTCGCGTAGAACATTCCCCAGTTTCTCTCAGACTCCATCCCTGGCTTCCTGTTCTCATTGAACAACGAGAACAAGTACACATCTATCTCTTCACCAGGCTTTGCAGGAGCACCTAACCAAAGATAACAAGTTAGTAAAATCTAACCAAAAAAATATTAACTATAATAAAATAGTTTTAATGTTAATATCTATTTATATGTTTTACTTTTTAAAAAAATATATATAACCTCTAAAATTAGCAATATATCTAAAAATTTAAAGTTTTAGATCCTAATTTATATTTGTATTTATTTTTTAATCTTGTTTACACATATTCGACCGCTCCATCTACTATGTAGCTAAAGATCATTCATTTACCTGGATCACCAATGACATGGCGAATGAGATTAGTATTGTAAGCCAAAGCGTTATCAGGAGTAGCAGCCGTCTCTTTAGGCGAGCCTTTACTAGGCCACCCTGACTCAGTAACCATAACCTTAACGGTCTTAAAGTTCATAGCCGTCAAGGCGAAGTAAACAGCGTCAAGCTGAGCATCAAACAAGTTGGAGTAAAGCAGACCCGTCGCGGGATCAACCACCTGAGAAGACGACTCGAACAGAGCGTACTCCAACTGAACCTTCTCAGCCGAATCTCTGTAAGCGTAGTAAGGATACAAGTCAATCATAAAGGGAGACTCGTTCTCAACCAAGAACTCGAGCATCGGTTTCAAGAACGTCAAGTGTTTCTTGCTGAAGGTAGCTGAGGAAGGAGGGAAGGAGCGTGACAGGATGGCTAGGGAATGCGAGCTCGAGATCTTGATCTTTTTCTCCAGACCGGCTTTCTTGAGAGCGGTGTGGATGTTCTGCATGGCTGGTAAGACGAGACCCGTGGCGTTGTCCGGCGCTTCGGTTACTTCGAGACCGACGGATATGGAAGTGATTTTCGTGGTCGGGTAGTAAGGGAGGATGGTGTTGCGGAGCCAAGTGTCGACGTTTGATTGGAACTGAGCGAATGCGAGTAGGTCGGCGTTAGGGACACCGATCATGAGCTCGATGTTTGTGTTCGCGAATGCTTTGAGAAGGTCGATGTTGGCGTCGTAGATTCTGACGAACTTGATGTTGAGGTGTTGGATCAGCTCGGATACTCTGTTAGGACTTGGGAGGTTGTCTGCGTTGCGTCCGTAACATATCCCTATATTGCTTGCCGCACCAAACTCTGCAACAATGTGAAAAAAGAGATTACTTCTGACAAGAACTAGTTTAAAGCCAACAGGTTCGAGATTTTTCAGACAAGAACTAAAGTGTAGCAGAGATGAACTAAGAACAACAATAAAGCACCAAACTTTGACATCGAGGAGACGAGATAATGTAACCCCAGAAGTGAGAATTTGATTAAAGACATACCAAGAAAGGCAAGAATGGAGACACAAGTCCAGAGGATAAGCTTCAGTCTTTTACTCATTTTCTTTATCTCAGACAAAAGTTTTCTGCTTCAGTGAAGTGTTTTGAACCAAGAAATGTAAGCGAAGTAGGAAGCGAAGCACAGAGTTCTCTAGAGATAGATAGAGGAGAGAAAGAGGTGTGTGTGTGTTTTCTGGTAAGTGTACGTTGTGCTTTCTCTATCAGAGTTCGGATTCCAGTAGAGAATATAAAATTGGGTTCATAAAAACGTCTCGATTCCGTGAATTAAGCATGTTTGCTCCTCTCTCTCTCTCTCTCTCTATTTGACTGTTGCGGAGTTACTGTTTCCAAGAAGAAACTCTTTTGATTGGAGTAATAATGAATATAAATAGTATAAAAGCAAATGCGTTCCAGTGCAGAGAGTACGGACAACAGTGCTCTGCTTTTTATTTTGTTTTTATTTAACGGTCCAATCCCCACTCAATGCCAAAAAAAAAACTGTATTTACCAAAAATGATTTGCAATTCATAACATTTGAAAATATAAATCCAATACGTTCTGCTGACTGAAAAAAAAAAAATCCAACACGTTCATTAGAAGATTAGATTGAAGCAAATAATAAATGAAACATTGATGAGAACATTTCTAATATAAAAAAATCCAACACGTTCATATAATGGTTTTGCCTAGTTATCAAATTTTAAGCGATACAACCGACTTTGTAACTATACTGTTTCTAACTGATGAAGACATTGATGAGAACATTTCTAACTGATCAAGTATTAGCCAGTGCGGTGGAAAATTTGTTTATGGTAATAAGTATAAATAGTTGTACATTACGTTAGGAAGCATCGAACATAAGATAAAATGGTCGAAAAATCTATACGAATGCAGAATTATAGTAGCAGTCAGAAAAAAAAAACACCATGAATCTTACCTAGATATTGCAGAACAAATCAAACACAAAACATTATCAAAAACAATCTAACAAAAATCAGACAAAAGGTTCAAAGAGGATCATCAAGACATGACCCATAGTTTGTTGTTATTAATGTTTCTTGTGACAAAAGGAATCGGCGCTTAAAGATGATTTTGAGTGTATCTAAGTTCTGGAGTGGGAAGGAGAAATTGACATCCGTGGAAACTGGTTTCAACATGTTCTTGTATTTGTTTTAGAGGCCACAAGGTATACGATCTCTTTCAATCGATTAGATAATTTACAGAGCTCTTTGACTCATTGGATTTACAATATTATGATGAAGAGCAGCTACTCCTCTTAGGGGTAGTTGCATGCATGAACACATACAGCAACCAGTTATTATAACCATCCAATATTAGTCCAAAAAGCATAACAATATTAAAATAATTTTAATATGATTTTGTGATAAAATGGATAACAATGGTGGTGTTTCAAGCAAAACACTCAGCTGTCCATGAAAGATCTTTAACCTACAAGCATCGTCTGAAACTCTCAAAAGCAAAATGTTCATTCAGGGGGCGGATTCTTCAATTCAAGCCTGCCTGTTCCTTCTCTTGGGACCAGACTTGGCGACTCTTAGACCCTTGCTGATCACGCTGAGCCTAGCAAGTGCTGCCTTCTTCAAATCAGGCCTGTAGTAATTGTCCACAACCTGAAAAGATTAGACAAATAAATCCATTAATACTGATAGACAAAGGGAAAAGAAGAAGCAGGGATATGAAATAATAATACAGAATGCATCTCAGAAGCCAAGCGTAACAAATGTATTTCATAGAAGAAAGACCCCACAAAGGAGTACTTCCTTCTTACGTGTTAGCTTTCTCATCACTGATGAAACAAATTTCAAATTCCAAGTATGATTATGCTAGCATTGGCTCAGAAGCTAAGCGTAAAACAAGTATATTGCATTGAAGAACCTTCACAAAGAATCTATCCTTATATGTTAGCTTTCTCATCACAGATAATCAAATGTCACAAAAAAGACTAGAATCAGTAAGCTAAGAATAGTTATCTCAGAAGCCAAGCGTAACAAGAATATTTCATTGAAGAAAGACACCACAAAGGAGTCTTTTCTTCTTACGTGTTAGCTTTCTCATCACTGACAGAATTTGAAAAAAAAAAACATATAAACAGCTAAGAAAACAGCTCAGAAGCCAAGCGTAACAAATATATTTCATAGAAGAGATAACCCCACAAAGGAGTTAACTCTTCTTACGTGTTAGCTTTCTCATCACAGCTCATAAAACCAAATACAATCCACAGCAACATTTAACCACAAGGCTGAAAACAAACCAATCTAGAGAATTAACAGTTACTGATTGTGAAAAAAAAAGAGTTAATACCTGGTTGGCAACAGCTTTGGCCATCCTAGGGAACTCCTTCTTGAGGACAGACTTGTTAACAGAGAGCTTAGGCTTGTTTTGCTTCTTGGTCTTGGTGGTTCCTAGTACCACGCCTTGCTCCTTGTCAGCTACCTGAATGGTCACTGTCTTCTTGTTCGCCAAACCTAAAATCATAAAAGATCCAACCTTTAATCATATGCTATCAATAAACCCACATCAAAAGATCCAAACTTTATCTATCAAACAGATTAACAAGAGTTGCGTCATTTTACCAGAGTGCTTGTAAGAGTTGAGGTTGCATAGGTTGTTGGTCTCCTTGCTGAACTGAACCTTAGCATTGCCTCTGCCGAACTGTTTGACCAAGAAACAGTTGTTTCTCTTCACAATCTCCCAGACTAGCTGTCCTGGAACTGTTGTCATTTCGATCTCCTACACCAGTTTTTTCGAAATGAAGGTACAGACGACGGCGGAAGAGAGGAGAGAAGGAGACTAGTGCCGTAGTTAGGGTATGATGATGAGTATTATTATATACACTCTCTTCAAAACCCTAGTCCAGTTTTAATTATGTAATTCAGATACTAACGTTAAATAAGATCTGTCTAGAAATGCTACCAAATGGGCGTTTGGTCTAGTGGTATGATTCTCGCTTTGGGTGCGAGAGGTCCCGAGTTCGATTCTCGGAACGCCCCCTTTTTTGTTTGATTTTGTTTACTCTCTTCGCCCCCTTTTTTATTTTTTTAATCGGAACCTACAAAATACAATGTTTCCTTCAGTGGAGCAATCTAAATCATGTTTTATAGTATTATACGGTGAGGCTATAGATGATATTATACATGGACTTGCCAGTTGTCTATCTGTTGTATACAAACTATATAAGAAAGCTGTAAATTAAAGCTCTGACAAGTTTCAGTCTAACTTTTGGAAACATAAGATACAAATCATGTATCCTGGTGAATCATCAGTCTCATGTATGTAAAGTCTCCGCGGTAATTGAGTAAATACTTGATAAACATATGTATATATAGTTGTAGTTATCTTTATGTGTTTCAGGGTGTTTTGTTGGACTCAAGTTTTTCTAAGTGAGTGTATTTTATACAATGCTATGTCAATGTATGTTGTACGTTATACCAATAACTTTCCCAGTCTATGATCCAACATAGAGTTTGTATAATAGCAGATGATCTGCAAGGGAGAGTTAATGACTGCAAACTCCTACCTATGCGCAAAACGCTAGGGCAAAAGAGACTAAGTAACACACAGAACACAAGTTACTAGCACCAAACAACTTGTAGATTTTGGTTTCCACAGTTTTTGACTAGGGTCACTAACCATCGTGTCATTCACGTGTTAGACTAGGATTTAAAAAAACATTGGTCAAACTAAATAATAAAATGCATACGGAAAGAAAGAAGGATATATTATACATATCTCATAGCTGAGAGAAAACTGTTTTATGATAACCTAAAAAAAAAAGAAACCTGTAAATATGTGAAGCTCATGTTATAAAGATTATGAAGACAATTTCAGCAGATATGAATAAAAGAAAAACTTAATATCTTTGATTAACTTGATGTATACAGAGAGAGAGAGAACACACATTTTATTAAAATACAACTTTTACCGGACTGGGAGAAGAGGGAGCGTCGCAAATTCATATATCCTCTAAAAGACACAGAGCATCGAATTTGTTAATGCTTTCAAACTTAATAACATCCAGCTGCCAAGATTTCATATCAAACGTAAGATCATCTACATGGTCTACAAAGGCGTAAACGTCACCATGATCCCCACCTTGGACTTCAACACGCTTGATAACGTTCCTTTCGGGATGGAAGTAGAAAACATAAAATGTTCCCGAGTTATAATGTTCTGGTTTCATCAAAACAATTTCCCCTGTATCGGTCACTCCTGCCACGTCAACTTTTAACACATCACATTCAACTTCACGGAGTTTATCACCAGGCAGAGTGTAGGCATACTCCGACCAATCCTGTTTCTCGTCATCCTCTAGAACCCATATACGCACCTCCTCCTGGCTACGATGACCTATTCTACCCGTACTAGTGAAATGACCTGGCCAGCTAATCACACCTAATTTACCCTTATAGTTTATCAATCTTGCATCTGAATCAATATGAGACAGATATCCTTTAACTCATAAACCCTGCTTGGATTTAGAAAGCTTTTTAGCAAAAAAAAAAAAAAAAAATTCATCAAAATATGAGACAGATATCCTTTAACTCATAAATCCTTAATATTTGCTATAATAGATACATTCCATCTTATCTGTAGTTATATGACTTTGTTAGGCATCATCCCACATATAAATGAGAAGAGTACTAAAAGTAACATACATCATATATATATATATATATGTACCAGTCCATTAATTATCATATGGTTTTGACTTGGAAACCTTCTTTCTACAGCATTATCTCGCGCAAGCACGAAGTTACAGAAGTTCAAAAAGTTGGGAGAGAGTTAAGGGATCATCATCTTATTTTAAAGAAGCAGAGACTTTGGAGCCATCCTTTGTCTTAATGTCAACATTTGTTCCAAGACCACCCTTTGTGTCCGCACCACCCCGAGTAAGATTAACCTCCACGACAGGGCCCTTTCCCGGCACCGGAGGTTCAAAGATTTTACCTGCGCAAACAATGGAACAAAGAGAGTCATATGGCTTCACACCACTAGCTTATCGTTTCCACGACCGACAAGTGATTCACATAAACAGTTCAATGGCATAGTCACAGGTTCTACATGAATAACATGGAGCTCAGTAAGTTACCTATGCCACTGAAGAAAATGCCGTAGTCCATTCCATTGTACATGGTTGGTATCACCACCGAATAAGGGCATTGGGTGGAGAATCCGACCTTTGTGCCATTAGATTGTTTGACTGATCTAGTTACCTTGTTTACACAACGCTTGAATTGCTTATGGCAGTTAACATAAGTCATACCTACAATAAGATTAAAGAAAAACATATTAATACAAAAATTACATCCAGTTTCTTATGCTCAAGTCTAGTTTTCATAAAGAAATCATCTCGAATATTGGTAATAAAGCGTAGATATTGAGTTAACCTTTTAAATCAACACAATTGTCATGTGTCATGCAACAAGCATCGAGGTTATCACAAGGCGGCTCTCCACGGCATCCAGAGTATCCTATCCCACAATACTTCCCATAGCGAATGCCGATAGCTGATGAAAACAGAGTTTTGCATAATAAATATAGAAAGAGAATTCTCCAAATCCAAAGGGAATGCAAGAGAAAAAAAAAGAAGAAGAAACACAATCTTACATTTGCAGTCCTGCGCAATGCAGGTTTTGCTGCATGTCTCCTGTCATCACATTTTTATTCACAACACATCAGAAAAAAGGCTAACAAAAATGCACAAAGAAGAGTAATTAGTATGTGTTTATATAACCTGGCTGCGAACAACGGTGAGGAGGAGGAAGGTGGCGACGCTGAAAGCAAAACGTGTCAAAGCACCACCATTCATCATCTTTCTCTCTCTCTCACCGAATGTTGTAGTTTCTTGTTTTTTGTTGTGGCTTATGTTCTCTTCAAGATTGAGGCTTCTTTAAACTTGTAAGATCTCATTGTCATTGGTTCTCCTAGTTTTTCGTTCTCTTCTTCTCTTATGTACCATAGACTTAAAAAGAATGAGTTATTTATGTTACCTCATGGAACCAACGAACACGATTAATCAAATAGAGTATACACAACGGCTAATGCTCTTTTTGTTTTGTTACAAATAGTTTGCAAATAAACTTGGTTCTATTTTTATATCATGCACGTAAAGACTTAATGCTTTTTTTTTTCTGTAACAAATAGATTTATCATTTAAGTAAAATAAACTTCCCGTAGAAATTTATGTTCTTATTGATCTCAATTTTATCTCAGAGTTAAGCAAAACGTATGTTTGTTTCTCACAGCTCCAGGAAAAGAACTGTAAAAAAAAATTGATTTGAGAGAATCATGGAAACTAAAACACGGAGAGGATTACACATTTGTCTTTTCAAGTTAATGTTTCTCTCTTTCAAGGGTAATAGCCGGTGAAGGTGAATCCTCTGCCTGTGATTTCGCCTGCGCAGTACCAGGCAAAGCATTCGAGACCAAACAATGCAGCGATTCCAGCATCTTCCACCTTAAGTTCGGTTCTGTTCTTCCATAAGTTCTTAGCGTAGTCTAGCTCCTTCCAGAAGGTTTCATAGCGTTTGGGAATGCTGTAAAATAAAAAGTTGAAAGAGTATCAGATATATTGAGTAAAGCCACACAAAAATGCTAATGCCCATTCCCCAAAACTCTTCAATTCATGTTAAAATAAAGTTTTGAGATGGAATGCATTCTCGCCTATGAACCAAGTTTCCAAGACTAAGAACAAAGCAGAAGCTAAAACCACCAGTCCATGAACAGACTATAAAGCAACAACTGTAACTATTCTGGATGCAAACCCAAGTCTCCCATGTCCTCAGCATTCATGGCTATTTTGCATCTCAAACAAGGAAATGAAAAGGATGGTTTTTTTCATAAAGATCTATCTCGCTTAACTAGAATTGGTTGTATATAATATGACCGTGTAAGAAGAAAAATAGAAGAGAGACAAGGACCTAGCAAGACGGGTGTAGAGAAGTTGCTTAGATAATTCTTGGCATTTCTCAACAGTAGCAGGTTCTTGAATATAGTGCTTGTTCTTCTCAAGCAACTGCCTGTAGTAAGAAGTTCCATGCTTTGCCACAAACTTTGAAGCTTCACATGCTTTTGATTGAACTTGTATCAACTTCGATGCCATCTTCAGAAACAGAATCCTTCAAAATACAAGAAAACCCATATAATCACTTATCTCACTTTTTCTTGTAATATCACAATTACCTTCAAAGGCACAAAATTCACACAAATCGAGCTTAAAGACCTAAACTTTAAACCCATGATTCTCAATTCCAGATCAAATGAGCTTCAAATGTGAATCAACCACGCACACTATCGAAGCAGGAACAGACCAGTGAATATAGATCTAAAAGTCAATCACGAAAACAAGGGGGGAAGCAAAACCCAGATCAAAGCGAGAAACTTTCACGAAGATCAGCGATAGCGAGAAGCTCGCCGTACCTTTTTTTTTGCAATACAAGTGCGCCGGTGAAGCAGTTAGATGATTTGCGATTCGAGTCACTTAAGAGCATGTCTATAGGTGCGTTCTTAGGATGGGGTTTTTAGCAAAATATAAGTATCGTCTCTTAACTTTTAACAAAAAAAAAGTTAAGAACCAGCTCTTAAATAAGAACTTTAAGAGCCGGTTAGTTAGCGTTTAAGCATCTGAGAAGTTTTTTTTATAGCTTTTGTTTTGAGAAGCAGTTCTGCATTCTCTCTATTTTCAGTTCTTTTGCATATTTTTATAGGTGAGAAACTTGTTAAGAAATCTGTGATACAAATGGCCTTAGAATCTAGCGTGAGAATCATGGGAAGAAATCGTAAGTCGATTTAGGAGACTAAGTCGATTTAGGAGACGTAGGATGATGTCTGATCTGGAGAAAAGGGAACATTCTGATAGTGAGATGAACCAATACTATTTGGGTTTGTTCTTGTGTTTCTTTTGCTGTCTAAACCCGTAAAATATTCTGGAATTACTCTAAATCCGTAAATTGGATTGTGCATTTGCCGGTGACAAAGATTTTGAAAATGTGGAGGAACAACCATCATATGGCATCATCACACACAACAAAAATTTATATAGGATGAATCTCAAAGCCAACCAAAACCAATAGAAATTACTGAAATGAGAATGATTACAGAGAGGATAATGACAAAGAAGCTTACGAGCAGTATGATCCAAAAAAACAAGTTCTTTATCTTTGGATCATACTCCTTGTAAACTACTTTATCATTGTCTTTTCCGTTATCATCGCTCAGTTCGGTAATCTCTATTGGCTTTAGTTGAGTTTGAGGTTTGTCATTTATAGTTTTGTTGTTTCGTATGATGATGCCATATGATAGTTGCTCATCCACATTTTCAAAATCTTTATCATCTAAAAATACACAAACCAAATTATAAGTTTAGATCAGTTCCAAAATATTTCACAATCTAGTCAGCAAAAGAAACACAAAAACAAAATCAAATAGTGTTTAGTTCATAACAACATTTGTTAGGAACAATAGCGTTTATGGTATTTCGCGCAAAACTAGTTCATTTGACGATTTCGCCTAGTGAAACGTCAAGCCGAACCGAAACAGAAAAAAAATTCCTAAGACCCTAACCATATCACTTCGTCTCTATCATCAAAGCTCTTCTCTCTCTTTACTCCGTTTGTTCCCTCTCTTCCTCGTTGTGTGAAACCTAAGAGAAATGACGACTAAGAAGAGTAACAACAACGAGGAAGGAGAGTTCATCAGCTTCGGACACAATCAGAACACCAAGATACGCTTTGAAGATGCCAATGTTGCACAAGATGAATCCATGTGCGACGCCAGAGAGACCACCAGTGATGACCACCAGCGCTGATTACTACTTCGGTTCCTACTCTCACTGCGGTACTTCCCATTCGTTGATGTATAACAAGCAGAATCCTCGAGACACTGACATAAAGCTAAGCTATTCTTCGAGTGGCAAGCATTCCAATATCTCAAGGACTAAACACTACAAAAAACGCTGAAACTGACAAAATACAATTCTCAATGTTATGATTTTAGTTTTTTGTATTTTTTTTCTCTTCGGTTTTGCAACATTCCCCTTGCTTCAAACTTGAATTCATGATTTTGATCTAAACCATTACATTGTATGTTCCTTCTCGTGTTACAGAAGGGATGTATCTCAACACTTTATATTGAAAAGATTGATAGAAACTAAACAAAACAAGCTACACAAAGCAAGTGTTGAAGATCCCAAACTGTTCCTTCCTAAAGCTCAGATTTTCCGGATTTAGCTTTCTTTGAAGAAGATCCTTTCCACCATCTCCGGGCCCGGTTCGACACTATCTTCATCTTTTCCTTCAGAGACTCACCTTTCTTCTTGAGTAACTTGGTGATTGTCTTCTTCCACTCTTCCTTTTTAGTCTCTTTCTCTCTCAGAACTTTTCCCTGAAACCAACAAAAAGTGTTTTAGAGAAACGATCTTGGCTGCTTCTTCTTGATGAAAGTTTAAACTTCTTTACGTACCAAGTTCTTGGGGAACTTGTCGTCTTCGTCCTCATCTTCATCATCGTCGTCAACATCTTCATTCTCACTCTCGAATTTTTCCGGGTTTGCTTTGTACTTTTCTAAATCTTCCCTAGAGAATACCTTCATGCCAGGTGCTCCTGGCATACCCTGATGGAACAAAACAGAGAGTTAACTTAAGATTATTACATGGTAACATTGATGCTTTTCTTTGAAGTCAACAAAACTCACCTGCATAGATCTCATCATTTTGTCCATTTCAGCATCTTTCGATGGTTTTGCAACAAATGGTTCTCCAGGAACTCGGTCCTATACAAAGATAAAGAGACACATCTCACACAAAGTTTCTGTCTTTTCATCAAAATGTTATCACCAAAGATTACATATAATATATGGTCTGGAAGAGAGCGTGTCGGAAGTACCTTGGGAACAGGAGGAGGGTTCTTGGTACAAGCATCGGTCAGGTCTTTGCATAGATGGTTAACAAGTGAAGCAAGATCAGGCTTAGACTTGTATATATACTCCGCAACATCTGTGTCTGAGTAACCAATGACCTGTAAACACACACACACAGAGATTAAAAACCACATTCCCTAACTCCAATTCTATTAGTAATTGAAAGACAACGAATGTACTCACCTTTTGGCAAGCAGCCTCGATGGTCTTGCACTCAGAATTGCACATCCCTTCTTCTTCTTGTTCAACCAGCTAGAACAGAATAGTTCTGAGTCAATCTTAGTTCTTGAATCAAACAAGCAAGAGAGAAGAGAAGAGAAGAGAGAGATATGTGTTACCTGAAGCTTATCACCTTTCTCAACAATGTCAATCTTGAGCATCCAATCAGCTTCCTCTTTCTTCAAGTTACACACGTTCTCAGCAATCTCAATAATCTCATACTCCGAGATCTAACATTAAACGCTATTAGTTAAACCATAAAACACAAAACAAGAAAAAGACAGCGATACTAATAATACCACAACACAAACTTACCTTCTTGGGAGAGATCTCTACTTGCTTCTTCTTCACTAGCTGGTGCAACTGCGAAGCTAGCTTCTCGCACACCTGGCACTTTATGTACGGAACATCCTCCTTTCTCGGAGCCGACGACAAGGGCTTCTTCCCCTCCACCGGTAATAATGCCGACGAGGCTACAAGAGCTATCGCTACTACAGCTATCAGAACTCGGTTCATCTCCACCGTTGAATGAATGAAAGACAGAGACTTTCTCGTAAAGCTTGAGGCTTTAAGCAAGTTCTAGCATGGATCGTGTGTATATAAGATCATGGGGTTTTGCGATCTCTTTGCCGAGAAATCTGGGTTTTGATTTTTCTTTACTGTGCCGTGTTTTTGAAGTGGAACCGATGTTACGCTTGTTAACGTGTTTCCTGCAATCTTATTGGCTGTTGAAGTGATGACATGAAGTGGAGCCCATTGGTTGGACCAATAGCATGTAAGGTAAAGTAATGTGTGCATTTAAACCTGATTATAAGAAGAGTACTCCGTATTGCACGTACATGTGTTAGCTAAAAGCCATTACATTGGGCCTGAGGCAAGACACACCAGGCCCATTATATATTTTGATTCGATGGCTAATTATGAACTCTACCCACGTTGATGTAAACTGCTTAGTCTATTTTCGGGGCGCGTGTGTGAGAGATCACGCCTCGTTTAGTCATTCTTTGAGGCATTTCGTCGAACACAACAGCATGTATGAAATCGAAGTGGTTTGTCTTTGCTCTACTTAGCCCGCCGCCATGATTTCTCTCCTTAAAGCTCGCGAGAGGCTTCTCTCTCCTCTCTTCACTTCCTCTACCCGCCGTAGTCTCTCCTGTACATCCTCTCTCTATCTCTTCCCGCTTGTGCTCTATGTGGTGTATCTACCTTCTGTGAATAACTGTGTTGTTTGGAACAGATTCTTGTGAACATGCCAGAGATTCCGACGTCTTCATACATCCGAGTGCTGTCGTCCACCCAAGTGCTGTGATTGGAAAGGTTTGATTTTTTTTTTTTTTATCAAGTGTGGAATAGCTAAACACTCACAAAAACAAGATGAGTTTAGTCGGAACCTGGCCAAAGTGTGTTGCTTTTGTTTGAGATTTGGGAACATCTTGTTGACATTGGCTATAATCAGATAAATGTTGTTTCATTTTCTTCTGACAGGGAGTTTCAGTTGGTCCATTCTGTACAGTTGGCTCTTCAGTGAAGCTAGGCAATGACTGCAAACTCTATCCTTCAAGTCATATCTTTGGAAACACACAGTTGGGGGACTCTTGTGTCCTCATGACGTAAATCTCTTTTGATCTCTCGAAGATTATGTTCAAGTACTATGATGTGTTACTTATAAACTCCTCGACTGATCTTTTGTTGTGTCTAACTTGCTTTTTTTGTCAGCCAGTGGTGCTGTTGTTGGAGATGAGCTTCCTGGTTATACAGTCATTGGAGGCAATAACATAATCGGTCACCACGCTGTGGTTGGTGTTAAATGTCAAGATTTGAAGTACAAGGTGTGTTTGTGGGTGTGAGATTCTCACCACCTCTTTAAATGATTATAGTCCTAATCGAGTCCTGTGGTCTGTTTTCCTTTTTTCTAGGATGGGGATGAATGCTTTCTTTGCATCGGTAACAACAATGAAATTAGGGAGTTCTGTTCGATTCACAGGTCATCAAAGGCTAGTGATAAAACGGTAATGCCATTGACCAATATGATTAGAGGTTTAGGATGTTTTCTTGTGTATTTGAGCTCTGTCTTTTCATTTTGTTTTGAACAGGTGATTGGTGACAACAATCTAATCATGGGCTCTTGTCATATCGCCCATGATTGCAAGATTGGTGACCGCAACATATTTGCCAACAATACTCTTCTTGCAGGCCACGTGATTGTAGAAGTAAGATCTTTCCTTGTGTCCATACTTCAAACCTGGATTTAGCAGCATGGTTTCATTTGGTTCATGTTGTGAATGCCTCAGGACTATACACACACAGCAGGAGCCACGGTGGTCCACCAGTTCTGTCATATTGGTTCTTTTGCTTTCATTGGTGGTGGTTCTGTGGTATATTTACATCTCATACTCTCAGTTCCCCTAAGTTCCCCCAATGGATACTTACTGGTGCGATTGTATAAAGGTTTCACAAGATGTTCCAAAGTACATGATGGTGACTGGAGAAAGAGCAGAACTTCGCGGTTTGAATCTGGAAGGACTTGGACGTAATGGATTTACCATGTCAGAGGTTTGAAACTGTGTCAGGATGTTAAGTCATTTTGGTATGTTTCCAAATAGTCCTGATTTTTTCTTGGCATTGGTAGATGAAGAGCCTGAGAGCAGCCTATCGTAAGATATTCATGTCTACCGAGACATCAAGTCTTGAAGAGCGTCTCAAGGAGATGGTACTTGTTATTTACTTAACTCTTTTCACTGCCTTTGTATCTGTGCATCTCTATGGACATATTGTATTTGATGCTTAATGCAGGAACATAACCAAGACGTGAACAGTGCTCCTGCGGTTGGTGCCATGTTGCAGTCAATCCGAGATTCTTTTGCAGAAGGTCGCCGTGGGATATGCAAGTTCAGACAGTGGCTCGATTCTTGAGTTTTCACAGCTTGGAGACTTAGATTAGCCATTCATTGATTAACAATGGCTCAACACTATCTCTTTCACTGAATCTGTAATAGTCTAACATATAACTTAAACGAAGTGTTGTCAACATTTGAGTGGCTACAGAACATAAATCAATGAAAGGAATATTCATTTGCGTTGGTTATTTTTTGGTATTTATTACAAAACGCTGAAGATGTGTTCATCTACAAGAGTGATCAAAATTAATTAGGCTTTCCTGCAAGGATTTACAATTTCTTTCCGTAGCCGGTCTGAATCTCATGTCTATTTGTCAACTTGGATGGAATCATTTTTCTGGTTTCTGAACACTATAGAAGCTTGTTTGGTGATATCTCTTGTAGCCTTTTTCATTCCAGGAACATTGAACTGAACTTGAGTGTATCTCTTGAATCGTTCCTCTGTAAAATTGTGTGATTCGTGAAGGGAGCTTGGAGGAGTAATAGCGATAAAGCATGAAGTAGACTGTCAATAGCCAGATTCTACAGTTTTGCCGCTGATGCCATTATATCTCCAGCTTGTATCTGAAGTTTCCTTCAACCATCAAGTTCAGAGACAAGACATGTGTTCTGTTCATACCTGTCACCATGTTGTCCCGCAAAAGGAAAGCCTTGATAGCACTCTCATTATTCTTGATGAAGCCCTTCTGAACTACTCATCTCGTTCAGTCTTATATCATCTCCCAAGTGAAGGGTATATACCAATGAACAGCCTATGATTATGAAGCTACAGGGCGTTGAGTTTGGACAGGATAGACTTTGTAACTAGACTGTTAGTGCACTTAACAAATTCGATCAGCGGATACTTGTGAGCATGTAGCATCGGAGCACATTTGGAGATAAAATGTAGCAAGAAGTTTCCAAATTTTAGCGACTTGCAATACCTTTGTGCCATCTCCTGAACCTTAGAAACAAGACAATCAACAGAACCTTGAGTTAAAGGGACGTCGTGTGTCAAGATGTTCTGAAAAAGGATAAACAGTGATTCATTCCATGTCAGGTCATCAGATATAAGATCTCTGTGGCAGGGAAGGAACGTAAACTTCCTCTCTTCTGTTCTTCCACAAAGCAACTTCTGGCAAAAAGCAGAGATATGACCCAGGTGCCAACATTCTTTCAAAACCCTTGAAATCACCTCACAGATGAAGTTGTTGATCCCTTCTTTCCTTAGCATCAAAGGGAACACCAAACCATACTCAGCTGCTCTTTGGTGAATTTTGCAAAACTCGATTGTTGCAGACATCAACACACGAGAGGCGGATTTCTCAAGAGCTAAAAACTTTGGAAGCACGGTCGAACAAAGAACCTGGCCTGGCCAACCAATCTCTTCTTCCTCATTTCCACTATGCAGATTCGAAAGCAAAACCGCAGCAGTCTCATCATCTGCATTCCAAGGCTCAACCAAAGCCAAAACTCTAAAAGAGTCCCCACCTTTCTCCAAGCAAAGTTTCCGAATATCATCACACAAGACTAAAACTTGAGAAGTAGATTCACAGCTCTTAACCTTACCTCTCAGATTCACAGCCGTTTCGTGAACATCAGGCTGTAAACCAACGTTTATCTCATGATCATTGTCATCCAGAGCTTCTAATTGATCTACTTCCATATTCTCTCTACCTTGACTCATCAAATCCTCTTCACTACAAGAATCAACAACCAACGTGTCTGAACCTACATCATTGCATGATACTGGAAGCCACGGAAGAATTACACTAGTACAACCAGCTTTCTTCTCGGTGAGCCAGTCAGGTACAGAATCAAACTCCTCCCCAATACTATCTTCATCAGCTGAACCCAAGTCTAGACGAGATATCCAATCAAACTTTCGGTCAGGCATTACATCGAGCAGGTTCTGTGCAGCTCTCTGAACCCAGAAATCAACCTCTTTACCACTGCCACCCAACATTTCCCTCGCTAGCCATACCAAATCCTTACCACAAAACCTCCGATGATCGTAAAGAAGGAAAGACAGAATCCGAGACTGAACCATGTTTGGTAATGTCTCAATGAACATAACCCTAAAGAGAGACACTTTCATCAGCAAGCAGCTAAATCGGTTCAGTAAACAAGAAAAGATCAAATTTTGAGATCTGGGTATTACTTGTTTGCAGGCGGAGATGAGTTCTGATCGGTGATGTAGCTTTGTTTCTTCAGCAGTGAAACAAACGAGCTCCGGTTGATCGGAGATGAAGAAGAAGAAGAGGAGGAAGAGTTGGAAGCTTCATCTAACCAGAGCGACGCCTGGGTTTCCGGTGACGGACTCTTGAGGAAAATGTCCAGAAGCGGAATCCACTCCTCCATGATGTCTTCCCTCCCTCTCTCAACACACTTTAAAACTTTAAATAAGAGATCACTAAAACGACAGCGTAGAGGAACCTCAGAGTCCTTGAAGTCTCTTTCACTCTCTGTAGCTGTTGGACTAAATCACTTGAATCACTTTTTACCGGGAAACCGGACGTGGAAGTCACTCCAAGACCAAGACCAAAACCAAAGTACTCAAAGCTTAAGCAAGTCTGATCAAAGTTTGCACCTTTCTGAAGTTTAAGCAGATGAGAGAAGAAGAAGCCATGATGATCTCCGACGACACAGCATCAGCTAAAAAACCCACATCAAGCTGCTTCTGGTGCTTCATCTTCGCCTTCCTCTTATTCTCTTCCCAAAACGCCGTCGTTTCCCTAAACCAAGTCTCAAAGTCACCACCTTTCGACAGGCCCGTGGCTCGCCCACTCAAGAAACTCGACAAGCACGTGGTTCTACTCATCTCCTCAGACGGGTTTCGTTTCGGGTACCAGTTCAAGACCAACCTACCAAACATCCACCGTCTGATCACCAACGGGACAGAAGCAGAAACAGGTTTGATCTCCGTTTTTCCGACGGTAACTTACCCCAACCATTACTCCATCGTCACAGGTCTATACCCAGCGTACCACGGTATCATCAACAACAGGTTCGTCCATCCGAAAACAGGGCACGTTTTCACGATGGCTAGCCACGAGCCGGAGTGGTGGTTAGGCGAACCGCTTTGGGAAACAGCAGTGAACCAAGGGCTCAAGGCGGCTACTTCCATCTGGCCTGGCTCCGAGGTACGCAAAGGCTCTTGGGATTGTCCTAAAGGTTTCTGTCAACACTACAACGCCTCTGTTCCCGTTGGTGACGATGATAGAAGAGTTGATACCATCTTGAGCTACTTCGATCTGCCTAGTGATGACATCCCTAGTTTCATAACGATTCATTTTGACGATCCTGATCCTCAAGGTCATCAAGTTGGTCCTGATGATTCTCTGATCACCGAAGCTGTGGTTAACGTCGATCGGTTGATAGGAAGGTTAATAAAAGGGTTGGAGAAGAGGGGGATCTTTGAGGATGTGACTATGATCATGGTTGGTGATCATGGAATGGTTGGAACTTGTGATAAGAAACTCATCGTCCTCGATGACTTAGCTCCTTGGATCAAGATCCCTAGCAGCTGGGTTCAGAACTACGCTACGTTGCTAGCGATCAAACCGTCTCCGGGTCGTCACAGTGCTAAGGATGTGGTGGCTAAGATAAACCAAGGCCTGAGGTCAGGTAAAGTGGAGAACGGGAAGCACTTGAAAGTTTATCTCAAAGAGGACTTGCCTAGCAGGCTGCATTACGCAGACAGTGATCGCATCCCACCGATCATAGGACTGGTCGATGAAGGGTTTAAGGTTGAGCAGAAGAAGAGTGAAGGCAAGGAATGTGGTGGAGCTCACGGGTATGACAATGTTTTCTTTTCGATGAGAAGTGTATTTATAGGGCATGGTCCTATGTTCTCGAGAGGAAGGAAAGTGCCTTCTTTTGAGAATGTCGAGATATATAATATGATCTGTTCGATTCTTGGACTTAAGGCTGCTCCAAATAATGGGTCTGATGAGTTTCCTTCAAAGGTTCTCTTGGCACGCAAGTAAGGAGAGAGTAAGTGTAAGTTCTATGACTTGCGTTTTCAAGCCGCTGCAAACACTAAATAAATATAAACGCATTTTGTATTTTGTATTTTGGTTTGGTACGATTTTAATAAGATGTTCTACTGAACTTAAATGTAATATAAAATGTTATTATTTAAGTACTTTATAATCATTCCAAAAGATGAGCTCTTGCAGAGTTATAATCTTTCCTAGGGGCATCTATACCAATTATGTCACACTTTCTCTCCAGTTCGTAGTTTCATCCCTTGTACAAGAACATTGTACAATCCTTGAGCTTGAGAAAAGGTGATCTCAGGCTTCAAGAACACGAATATCTGAAACAAATTATGTATATTCTAGTTTTTTTTTTTTTTACCGCTGAAGCAGTTGTTTGATAACTCTTTACTCTCCCATTATTGCATCATGAGTTTCGAAAAACTTCTGATAAAAAAAATTAAGATACCACATATATTTCACGTTTGTACTATTAATCACTATACTATTTATTCAAAGACGGTACACACTTAACTTTTGAGTAAAATGAAAATTAGAGTAAAAAACGAGGTTATCCAAGAACATTTTTATCATTTCTTATTCGTTTCCAGAATTAACAAGGAAAAAACAAGAGAACAAAATATCACAAGCTAAAGCACATTGATTAAATAACCAAAAAGCGCAATTATCAACTTATTATTCATGAGTCTCTCTTGAACTAAAGGGCTTGTTTAGCTTCACTCTACATCCACTGTCTCTCCAACGGACGAGAGAATGCTCCTAGTGAACAAAGAAGAACCATTGTTGGAAGCTGGTTTGAGTCCAAGAATCTCCGCAACAACATTATAGATCTGAACATTCTCAAACGACGGCACTTTCTTTCCTTGCCTAAATCTTGGACCATGTCCGATAAAGATAGATCTCATGGAGAAGTACTTGTTGTCGTATCCATGATCTCCGTAACATTCATGAACACCTGTTCTGTTCTGTCTAACAATCAGACCTTCTCCGACCATTCCTACAATGGGCGGAATCCGAGAACTCTCTGAATAATGCAGCCTTTTGGGTAACTTCTCCTTCAAGTAAACCTGCAAAAACTCACCGTTCTCTACTTTCCCTGAGCTCAAACCCTCGTTCATCTTAGCCACGAGTTCTGCGTTCTTCTCGCTTGGATTCTTGACATCTTTACCCCACTTAGGGTTCATCGCCAGCACCGGGCTATAAGCATTGATCCAATCCGCAGGTATCTTGACCCACTCTGCTAAATCATCAATGTAAATTGTTTTCAAGTCACAGTTTGTCACCATTCCGTGATCACCAAGCAATATCACATTAACCTCATCGAAGATCTCCCTCTTCTTCAGCCCTTGAATGACCCTACCGATCATTTTATCGACCCTCCCCACCGCAGCCGTAACACGAGGATCATCAGGACCATACTCATGGCCTTCCTTGTCCGGTTGGTCGAAATACAACATCAAGAAGTCCGGTATATCGCTCTGTGGAAGATCGAAGTAGCTCAAGACATTATCGACTCTTTCTTCGAAAGTAACCGAAGAGTTGTAGTGAGGACACAACTCTTTAGGACACGTCCAGGAATCTTTGGGAACTTCAGAGCCTGGCCAAAGGTAAGTGACAGCCTTACGACCTTGGTTTGCTGCGGTTACCCACAACGGTTCACCTAACCACCATTTTGGGTCTAGGCCTTTGTTGAACTTATCTCCGGTTACAGGATCAGTGAAGGAGTTCATGATTATACCGTGGTAAGCCGGGTAGAGTCCGGTTGCGATGGAGTAGTGGTTTGGGAATGTCATGGTGGGGAAAACCGGGATTAAACCGGATTTGGCTTCGGTTCCTTCGGATATGAGAAGGTCGATGTTTGGTGTATCGGTTTTGAACTGGTAACCGAATCGGAAACCGTCGCAGGAAATCATTAAAACCACCGGTTTGTTGAGTTTCTTGAAGGGCCAGGGACGCCCGGTTTTGGACGAAGGAGAATCCAAACCGTTGGTCGTGGCAAGAACATGAGCTAAAATGAAAAGGGTGAGAGATAGTTTGAGATACATGACATGTTTGGTTTTTGCCATTGGAAAGAATGTATGTGATGGTTTTTTTGCAAGCTGCAGCATATGATATTTATAGAACGAAATAAAAACTTCGTTTGCTTTTTTCCTTTTTTTCAGAAAACAAAATAGGATAGATAGCGTTTGAAGGCTTGAAGTCTCGTCACATAATTTCTAATTCTATGTTAGGTACATGGCATATAAAAGAACATTAGACATATATATTCCTCTATGGGGTCAGAATATGAAACCTATATTTAAGTCTTAGTATATAGATACGTTAAGGATTTGGTTACGGTGTTTTAAGAGATAAATCATTATTAATCGGTTTTATTAAACATATCATGATTAATATATCTAGCCAAGTTTTTTTTATTCCTTGACTGTATACTAATGATGGAAATATCCTTAGTGATCATATTCTTTTAATTATTTAATCAAACCAAATTTTTTAACAAAAACTGACATAATATCGCTAAAACTTGAATATGTTAATTATATTTTTGGTTTAAATGTTAATTATATTTACTACTATAGGTACTGATGAACATCTTTTTAGCGAGTGGTAGGAAAGAGTAACGCAAATTTGGAGTTTTCAAAAGTTTGAGGCAATTTGTGAATGAGCTTACACTATACAGTAAAAACAAGTGCCTTTAATAATATAGTACCAGAGCGCACTGGCAGTAATATCGTTACGACAATAACGTTTTATCATCGCCTGCTTGGTCCAAAATTGGGATAGTGGGAGAACCGCTGATATCTGATTCTGCGGTCTTGATTCGGCTCACGTTTTTTATCACGAGAAACTATCCTTACGTGGTGGGCTCTACCTCTAACGGATGATTGGTTGTGTTTGATATGGTATCTAGATGTGGATAAGCTCATGCTAACTTGAAATGCGTTCGAATTTTGTAATTTTATGGGAACATCCTAAAAATAAGAGTGTAAGTTGGGCGATGTGGATGATTGAATCCAAATGTGAAAGTTCTTAATTATAACCACCTTAGCTCACGAAGCATGTGTGCCATAGCCAATACCCAACCTATGCATACAAGCAGATTATTTCTCTGTCTTCCAAAAATAGATGAATTCCCAAATAAACAATATATATGCTAATTAAAGTTCCTAATTAAAAGAGAAAGTGAGTTCACGGGAAAGCTGTTTGATCAGAGTACTATGACGACAAGAAAATTACTATCATCTGTTTGGTACAAATTCAGGGGAGCCCTTGATATATGATCTTACGGTCTTTGATTTAACTCACGTTTTTTTCACGAAAATTAACTACAATTTCTTGGTTGGATCTTCTTCTGATGAATGACTGGCTGTGTTTTGATATCGTATCTTAATGTTGATAAGCTCATGCTAACTTAATAGGCGTGTTATAGCATGGATTAAGGACACTTAATATTCGTGTTAACCTAATGGGCTATAAATGAACCCAAACAATTTTAAAGAACATTTCTATAATTTTCCTTCTGCCCCTTTTTAATTTTATTCTTCTAGTTGGAATCTAAACGATTTTTTTTTATCTAAACGAAATTTTGATAGTACGTATACAATTTCACTTTCGACAACGAGGATATGTTATAGAGTTTTTAGTGATGTTGTCACCACCTTGGTTAGTACCCGCATAATAGATGATGTGATGCTGATTAAAATCAAATGTCAGGATCATGTGCCGTATTTATATATGTGATACTGACATAACAATGATTATACAGTAAGATAATTGTATTTGTTGATGAATGATAGTGATTATGTATGTTACAATAAATAGATCCATCCCATAGGTTCACAAAGTTTAAGGTTGCAGGTAAACCAGTTAGGTTGGAAGAGTTTCAGATATCTAGAAATCTATATCAATATCTAGGTATGGTCTTATACAATTCTATCTAAAAATCTAGATAAATACTGTACAATATCTATGTAAAATCTTCAAAAAGTACAGTATATATTATTTATTTTTTCTTATAACTACAAAACTTCTTAAAAATCGTTAAAAAATTTCATCTTATATATAAATTGTTGATTTTATTACATCAAGAAACTGTTTTCTAGTATAACGGCTTATGATAATAAGTCTGTAAAAGATCATAGACTCGTACATTCATTAACAACTATTTTGTAGCCATCATTAGTAATTTAGTATCAGTATAAAACAAAAAGATTATAAACTCTCACATTCCCAGTCCTTTTGTTGGGCATAACAAACCAAATTATAATCAAATACATTACACAAGCAGGTGATTCATTTTTTTAAAAAACAGGTATTTCCCGTTCCCAGTCCTTTTGTGTATATCAGAGTCTTGAGCTCCAATTTTTTTTAAACATGCTATGGTATTCCGTGACCAAAACGTTGAAAGAATGATACACTCAAAGGTTATCATGTGAATCATACTCATATATTACGCAAACCATAGATGTATTGTATTCATTTATAGAGTAACAACTAATAAGAGTATCACTCCCTAAAAGATTTGTACTCTAAACAAGCTTTTGGCTCTATTGGTTAACCCCACACACACACACAGTGGTTGTATATTGGTGAACCTATTTTCAAGAAGTGAGGATGATGATCATCCGGGTTAGTTTGTGCAGAATACGAATGATTAGTTTCGACAGGATATAATTAATCGGTGGAGGGGGAGCTAGCAAACCAGAGAAGAAGACAAACAAAACGGGTTTAATGGCTAGGAATTAACAAAGGACAGAATCACATAACCTATGGACATATAGTTCTTGAGCCACAACTTTGTCTCCCTTCTCCAAACAAATAATTTGGCACATTCACATATACACATACAAAACTCAAGACGTGTTTGCCTGTGGTACATATGTGTGGGTTTGTATGCGTCGACAAACAAGCTTTTTGTTTTTGTTTGGTTATAGCTGCAGTAAATCAATGATAAGAATCCAACAAAGCGTGTAGAAAGAAGCTATGTGATGGTCTTGGATCTATGAATGAGTAGGTGTACTTAAATGTTCAGAACTTCAGATAAGTCAAAAACCCATGAAAGGCTCAGTACTATCACCTGGAGCTAGAGAGAGAGAGAGAAAAAAAAAAAAGGGAGAGGCAGAATCTACTACTCCTTCCGTTTCTAATTACTTGTCGTTCTGGAGTATAATTTTTGTTTTAAAAGAAGTGTTGTTTTTCGTTTTTTAATGTAAAATTTATTGACAATATTATCTACTCTGTTTTTCTATTGATTGATATATGGTTAGGTTTATTGGTAATAGTGTTTTTATTTTGAAAATATGTAAAATTAAATATTTTCTTAATCTATGTGCATAAACTTAGAACGACAACTAAAACGGAGGGAGTATAAGATAATTTGCAATAAATCTCCTTCACTGTTGCTACCAAACTCCTTTCACCCCACAATTCCATGAGATTAAACTGTAGATTCTTGGACTAGTGGGTTGGCCCAGTTCAACTTGGTTTGTGCAGAACCGGTTTTCTTGAGATGGAACCGGAAAGATGTGGAGAGCCAAACAAAACTTCTATCTGATTTTGTTGTTGGAAACGGAACTGAACGGTTCAGTAAAACATGGGTCAAGTCAAGTAATTAAATCCTGGATTTCAACCTGTTGGTTAAGTTTTATTAAACCAAACTTTTTTCAACTCATCAAAACTACATAGAGCGTTCAAAAGCACAAGGTAGTAAAAGTCTTTAACATTCATAACTCTGATTTTCAACAAAAGAAAAACAGTTTTGCTTTTAATCATTAACTGAACTAGTTGGGAACAGTATTGGGGAAGAAGGATCAGACATAAACACCACTCGCAAGTAGCAAAAACAACGATCCAAATCCCTGCGATCAACAGCGAAACAGTTTTGAACCACAACATTAGGGGTTAAAAACACCTATTGAGAAGGTAAAAATGAAGAAAGAAGAGTAAAGGCATACCAAGAAAACAGATGCTAGTGCTGCAGTGGCGAGCTCCATCCCAAGGTTACGGTTTTTCCTAGATGATGTAGCTTCATAGCTGCATCGCAAATGTTCTATCAGTGTAAGTTACCAAAAAAAAAAAAAAACACTTTGATCACTCCTTGTTTGTGTGTTGATTGAATCGACTGTGAAAAAAAAACCCTAATATGAATGTTTCAACTCTCTATTGGAGACTGACTAATCTACATGCTATAACCAAATCATATCTCACAGAACTTGGCATCCTTTGAAAGGCTGGAGCTGCTTACGTAAACGAGAATTATACAATCTAACTTTCTTGCGTCTCAAGTCTCAACTCTCACTTTGTTGAAATCATTTAAGTTCTGAGTCTTTAGACAATGACATGATGCAGAACTCACACACGCATGTCCACAAGCTAAGTTCATAAGTCTGTCACAAGCTTCAGACAAATGGAGAGATCTTTAACTTGGTGTGTTCAGCCAAACACATGATCTTTCTTACATAACTCAACTTAGCCATATCGAACCTACTAGCTAGATCAAGCAATGTGATAACAATTTGGGGAATCAAATCGAGATTAGCTTACATGAAGAAGAACGCGGTGATGACGAGGCCAGTCACTAGAGTGAACAACGACAAAGTCGGGTACATCGCCACCGGAATCGGACTCGCAATCGGTTTCGCCGCCTTGAAAACATGAAAACAGAAACAGTAAGAAAAAAAAAATTCGATCAAAATTCCGGTGATGGTCGGATCTGGATATACCATTTTCGCTAGAGAGTTCTCTCCCTTCTTCTTGGCTTCGATCTGAGGAACGATGGAAATCGATTTCGAAGCATTTACACACCAGCTCTCCCGGTTTGAACCGGACCGGACCAGTTTATGGGTTTGTTTTGCGCATAGTGATTCGATTCAGTAGGCCCAATACTACTTGACCACTTGTATATTTTTAATATACTTTTTAATTTTCTTTGTTTTTTATTTATTTATATAAAACTAGAGTTTTTCTGCATCATGTGCATAAATAATAATTTTAAATATAATATAAATTTATTTAAATTTATTTTATTTAAACAAAATATTTGGTTTATTCAAACAAAATGGTTTAATAACCTACTAATTTCTTAACATTTTTAGAAGACGTTAAATTTGAAATTTAATTTGGTCAACAAGGTTACATAGCTAAATGACTTTAAACGAAGATTTGCGATAAGAGACCTTCACCGGAGATTGCTTTAAACGAAGAGGTTTATGTTCTATTAAGATAAAATGGTTTTAAAACCTATTTTCTTAACATTTTTAGAGGACACTGAATTTGTAATTTAATTTGGTCAACAAGGTTACATAGATGACCCTTAAAATAAATAGAACTCGTGAAGCACCTACCCATTTTATTAGTAAACTTGGCTCGTAATAGAAAAGGACATACAAACAACTAGCAAATGGTGCTTGGCAAGTGAAATCTATATTATCAATAAGACAATAATCATCTTCTTGGCGAGTATAGTTGTTTAACTTTGGTTGAAATAAACAAATGCGAGAGACCTGTACAAAGCTCTATATGTATGCACATCCGTTTATAAATACCGACATCAACTCACATTTTCTTCATCCAGTAACATAAAAAAATCTAATCAACTACATAAAACTCAAAAAGGATGAAGCCTATGTTTTACTTCCTTCTTGCCTTAACCTCTGTTTTGGCCGCGACCGTAAACGCCGGCGACCCAATCCTCGATTCTAAAGGTCGTATCATAACAGACGGCAGTTACTTCATTAGACCCCTCGTTACCCTCTTCGACACTGGAGGTGGCGGTCTAACTCTCTCCACCCTTTTTGGCAAACAGTGTCCCCTCTATGTTGGACAGGAAGATTCAGAGTTCAACGATGGTATTCCCGTCAAATTCTCAGACTGGAAGTCTAGCGATGGGTTTGTTCCCGAATCAGAGAACCTCAACATCGAGATGGACATCGAAGAAACGGTCTGCTTCGAGTCAACCTATTGGCGTATCACTCCGGCAGACGTGGTTCCTATGGCGTTGTTCATAAAGGCTGGTCCTAAGCCGTCGAATGGTTTGTTCCAGATCAAGAAAAGTGATCGTTTACGTGGCCGTTACCGTGTTTTCTTTTGCCCTGACGGTTACGATTGCACCAAAGTCGGGACATATGTGGACCGACAGGGCGTTCGGCGTTTGGCTTTAAACACTACGGATTTCTACGAGGTTGCTTTCGTGAAAGTTACTAAGACGGAGACTTCGTCCAAGACTTTGTCTATTATCTGATATAAATCGAAAACTAGAAAATTAAGAAGATAAGAGTTATTGTTATCTGTGTCCCTTGTTTTCTTTGTCATCAATCATCATATATTGAATAGAACATACTGTTTCCTTTGTTTCTTTTTGGTTCTTCTTCTCTAGTTTAAGATTCACATGATTTGGAAATTAAACAGAACCATAATTTCTCTATTAGGATGACCACATAAAAAAGGTCACTTGGTTATCTAACCGTGTTGATTGAGTTAATTTGCAGTTCTATCGCTTTCTGAAAAAGTGTTTTTGTTTTCTCGCCAAATCACTCCATATCATAACAACTATATGCAAACAAGAACCATCAACATATACATTCTTAGCTAATCCCCCAATCCAAAACTTTTTGTGAATATAACAACCCAAATTTTCTGGTGTATCCTATATATAACCTATGTTCACTCTTTGTGAGAAACACCTATTATGAATGGTTAAACTCTATCATAGACTAATTAACCCACATACTAGAACCGAATCAAATATCATAGAACTTGCCATCCTTTTAAAGGCGGAAGCTCCTTGGGTAAAAGAGAATTATACAGTCTAACTTTCTTGTGTCTCAACTCTCAACTAAATCGACCACTTTGTTACTTTCAGTGAGACCATAAAGTATCGATTCAGTTAAATATCCCCTTACTAAGTGATATGTTTGAGTCTTTAAGTCATGACAAAATATAGAACTTACGGTTTTCAGATAATCACATGATTCATACAGAACTCATAATCTAGCCCACATGTTTTTTTTCCTAGTCCACATGTTTGATGAAATCTGATTGCTTTTATAGTGGATAAATCCAGTTTGATCATTGCTGAATAGGAACACACAATCATGAATATTGATTCGCCGAGATAATAGGGAAACCTGCAAAAATGTGATAGAGAGGAAGATAACTTGTATTTGAGAGTCGATGATTCTGAAGTTTCTTCTTACGAGGTAAAGTAATATTCTCTCTGTTTCTTAAAGATGTATGTTTTGGTGTTTTCACACATATTAAGAAAATACATTAATCATGCATTGTTTTTAGAAATTATCCAATTCTAATGCATTTTAACTAATAGTCTTTCAATAAATTCAATTAATTTTATTGAAATTTACAATTTTTGTATAGGAAACATAAAAAATACATTTTTTTGAAACAATTTTTTTTTCCAGAACATACATCTTTTAGAAACAGAGGGAGTATCATTATGAGGATTAGTAAAATTACTTAAGTAACAATGTTTAAATTACCATAAAGCAACTCTCTTAAATATAGTTATCCTTATGAGTAACAAATCTAATGACTTATATTTAAGAGAGTCACTATATTAACCTTAATAAATCATTATAGACTTTATAACACAATATAAACTATTTTTATATAATGATAATTATCAAGGTAATAAAATTAGTTTTTAATTCATAGTTGGTTATATATTAACAAAGATCACTATTCATTAAAAATATAAATGATATTAAACATTATTTTTCGAGTCCTCACAAAGATAACAATATGAATGAAATTGGTTTTTAATATAGTAACAAATATAACTCAAGTCTTCATAAGGATAACAAATATAACTATTTATATAATTATCTTTATGAGGGTAATATAATCCTTATGAGGATTTGTAAAATTACTTGAGTAATAATGCCCAAATTATCATAGAACAATTTTCTTAGATAAGAAATCGATAGCAAAATATAGACACTATAGATCCTCATAATATTAAAAGATCTAATGACTTATTAAGGTTAATATAGACTTTATAACACAATATAAACTATTTTCATATAATGACAATTATCAAGTTATGAAATTCGTTTTTATTAATAGTTAGTTATATAGTAACAAATATAAATATTCATTAAAGTTATAAGTGATATTAACTATTCTAAGTTTTAATGTGAGATCTGAATCCAAAAAATATTTTTTGCCGATAATAGTATATATAAACATAAGAAAAAATATTTCCGCGTTTTGACGCTTTTAGATCCTAATATATATAATTATTTTAAAATGATTCGAAAGCGGAAAATCTCTTATATACAAATAGTTGTGTTTCAAAAAAAAAAAGTGTTTCAAAAAAAAATTACAGACAATAGTTAAAGCAGACGATGCGGACGACAGGTGCACTTTCTTAAGCCATGCAAACTGAAATGTGTCCACTTTCACATCAATTGTTTTTTGAGAAAGGGTTTCACATTCAATTTTACATCGTCATATGACCAGAAGTTCCACGATCGAGGCAGTTCCAGAAATTTGACAATGTATTGAATAAAATAAAACTATTTTAACATCAAATCAAACATGGGGAATTGATGTCGACAAAAAAAAAACATGGGGAATCGATGGAGGTTCATGCAGCCGGGACACTCGTTAGTATTGTCTCCTCGTCTCATGCGTTTGTAATAGCCACTCTTGTCGTCTATCATATAGTTGATATGAAGTTACACAGAGGAAACATAACCAAGTATGTTTTTGTTAATTAACAAAAGTTATATTTGTTTGGAGAGGATATGCAAATTGCTTCAAACTATTCGATACAGAATTTGAAAAATTTTGTATTTAAATGATAAAAATTTATGTTATTCAAACATAAATTTTATTTTAAAAGAATAAATTTAGTGTTATTAAACTAGTGATTTTGGAAAATTTAAAATATATTATAATATTTTCTGTTATTAAAATATTTGAAGTAATAAATTAAGAGCTTTTAAAAATATTTTAGTGGAATTTCTCAGTAAAATATCTAAATATTCAAATTTTATAGTTTTAGTTGAATTCTAAAGTGTTCAACGAAAATAATAGTAGCTTACCAATTCATCCAAAATATCTAAAAGTTCATTGAAAATCATCATTTAATATCATCTCAAATACTTGATTATATAGAAAATATTAATTTACCAAGTATATCAAATCAGTGCAGTAATTTTTCCATGATACAACTATTACATTAATTTAAGCTAGAGATGGTCTAGTGAATTTTTAATTATTTACTAAATACTGTTTTATAAGGAGATGTTAGTGGGAGTTAGATTTATAAAGAATTTTGTATATTGTGAAAATTTATAAAAATAAATAACTATAATGATTTTAAGAATCTAGTCAATATTTGTAGTATTTTCAAATCTTGTTTTATGAGTTAAATGGTTAAAAATTGAACTCTCAACAACACTAATTTAAATAGACTTATAGAATCATTATTATCTAAATTTTGAATGATAAAAGATTTTGTATAAAATTATAAAATCATCATACAAATAACAGATAGATTTCATTTTAGTGAGAATGTGAAAATTTATAAAATCAAATTTTTTTAAAAAAAAAAACTAATTTCCACTGAAACCCCTAAGTAAAAAAATACTGTTTGGGTCCTATGAAATCCTATCATAAATTATGCGACCTCTATATATATACGCACCCAACCTAAGTACTACACAGGCTTGATCAATTACAGCCAAACATGGATCTAGTTCAGCTTCTTCTCCTCTCTGTTGTCTCTCTCTTTTCTGTTTCCTACTTATTAATCAAGTCTTTGTTTTGTCCCAAGAACAAAACAAATTTGCCACCTATGGCCGCCGGAGCATGGCCGTTTATAGGCCATTTAAGGGCCTTTGACAACGGACAGAACACTCACATTACCCTCGCTGCCCTTTCTGACGTGTACGGACCAGTGTTCATGACTAAAGTTGGCTCTGTGAACACCATAATCGTGAACAGCCAAGATATCGCTAAAGAGATCTACACTGTCCACGACAAGGTCTTAAACCGGCCAGCACCTGCTGCGTCTAAACTTCTTGGCTATAACGGCTCGTTCTTGACGTTTAGCAACGAAAGTTCTTACTGGAGAGAGATGCGTAAGATAGCCGTATCCGAGATTTTGTCTACCTCCGTCATGGATATGCTCAAGCATACTAGAGCCAGAGAGGTTGATGTGGCGTTCAGAGAGTTGTACAATAAATGGGAGCAGAAGGGTGAGTCTCAAAAAGGAGTATTGGTGGATATGAAGCAAGAACTACATGATCTAACCACAAACATCTCGTTGATGATGATCGCTGGGAAGAGATACTTCGGGGCAAGCCTTAACTGCGAGATCCAAGAGGCTATGAGAAGTAAAAAGCTGATTCGAGACTTTATTGATTACATGGGGGTCTACTTGTTATCGGATTTGATACCCCCTCTTGGTTGGTTGGAGTGGAGGATTAAAAGGGACATGAAGAAAACGGCTAGTAAGATCGATGAAGTTCTTGAAGCATGGGTTGAAGAGCACAAGAATAAGAGGATGGATTCTGGTGAAGGATTTGAGAAGACTATCTTGGATATACTCATCGAGATCTTTGAACAGCAAAAGAACCTGACTCCTGATGATGCTCGTACAACAACCAAAGCCATATGTCTTGTAAGCGCATCTCCAACTTATTTCTATATCTACATCTTTAGTAGCGTTTGGATGCAAACTTGCTCCAAACCATTTAGATTATTTTTTTTTTTTTAAACAGAAAAATATTATTTCATTTAGAAGAATACATTAGAGTAGATTTTACTTTTATTATAAAATTACTCTATTTTATAGAAAAAGTAACAAAATACATTAGAGATGATCTAAGATCTCAGAGCTTTATCCTAAATGAACTATAAAAGGGGTTATATTATATTTGAACTAACAGTCGCTTATTTGCGTGAACCTAGAACTTGGTTTTGTCAGGAAGTGATACGGCCATTGCGGTTCTTGTTTGGGCCGTTTCGCTACTCGTGAACAACCCACACGTGTTGAGGAAAGCTCAGGATGAGCTCAACCAAACAACTGGAAAGGATAGAGTTGTGGAAGAATCCGACCTCAAAGATTTGGTTTACCTTCAAGCAATTGTAAAGGAGACACTTCGTTTATACCCACCAATCCCTCTCATCGCTTATAGAGAGGTGACAGAAGCTTTTGACATTGCTAATGGAAGGTTTCATGTTCCTTCAGGTAATCCTCTATAAGTTGAAACTCAGTGATGTGAATTCAAATTGAATAAACCGTAATTATTTAGGTATATTTAATAGTTTGAACTATTAATCGAACATATATTATTAGGGACCTCAAATCTAGAAAATATACTCCCTCTTTTTTATAAAGACAAAAAGTTTTAACTAAAAAATTGTTTCAAAAAATATTTTTTGTTTTACATTTTATATCCAATTTTATTAGTTCATAATGATTTTTTTTAATCATTTTTGAAATATTATTTGCTTAAAACTATTAGTAATAAATAATCACAAATGGTTTATATGTAATCAAAATTTAATACTTTTTAATTTGTGAAACACATGAAATGTAACTTTTAGAAACAGAATGAGCATATGTGACCTGACAAAGGATTGATTCTCAGGTTTATGAGATTCTCCTCAAAAACTAGATTGCAAGGAACATCGACCATAAGTATACCATGTTCTAGTCCCTTTCACTAATCACATGCATATTTTTTTATCAAGCATAATTTTATTTCATGTCCATAAATTAGGGACACAACTGCTTGTAAATGCGTGGAAAATTCATAGGGATCCAAGTCTTTGGTCCAACTCGGTAAGCTTTGAGCCAGAGAGGTTCTTGACAATAAACAGAGAAATAGATGTTGGTGGGCAGAGTTACAAGTTGTTGCCGTTCGGCTTGGGACGAAAGGCGTGCCCTGCAATACCCCTTGGCATGAGGATGGTGCAATATATATTGGCAAGGGTATTGCAAAGCTTCGATGTGGCAAGACCATCAAGCCAAGATGTGGATATGACTGGAAACAGTGGGTTAGTGAATCTTAAAGCCACTCCTCTTGAAGTCTTCATCACTCCTAGGCTTCATAAATCTCTCTACCGAATGGATCAGGTTGGGATTGATTAGTACTACATTGATCTTTGGCGGCTGAAACTACAAAATAGTATCGGGATCGTTCCACAACTCCATGTTCGGCAAGACAATAATAAGATATTTGGAATGTTTTGTGATAAGAGTGTTTGCCTCAAAAAAAAAAAGAAAAAAAAAAGAGTGTCTGCCTCAGACTGGTGACGTATTTCGACATTATGTACTAAATATCAAAATAAAGATTTCTCTTCAATTGATTACCATATTCTAGGATGGGAAAGTATTCGTAAAATTTAATTAAACTCGCTATCTGATCCAAATTGGAAAATTTAGATATTTGTAACTCTATGAAGCAAATCAAATACTAATATAAAATATTAATATTCTTAAAAACAGATAGTTATCTGATCCAAATCAGAAAATTCAGATATTTGTAACTCTATGAAGCAAATCAAATAATAATATAAAATATTCGTAAAAATGAATCAAATCATAAATATTAATATTCTTAAAAAATAGATAGTTATCTGATCCAAATCGGAAAATTCGGATATTTGTAACTCTATAAAGCAAATCAAATAATAATATAAAATATTCGTAAAAATGAATCAAATCATAAATAAATTTTCTAGATATCCGGTATCATTGAATATCAAGATAGCAGCGGAAAAATTTGATCCAATCAGCTGTAAGCATATATAAACTTATATTCAAAAAATTATATATGTATATTAAAATATTTTTATTAAAAATATTATTTTAGTTATTATAGTTTAAAAATAAATTACTTTTATTTTTATAAAAAATATTATTTATATTACTTTGGGTTTTTTTAGTTTTTAAATAAATTATTTTGCTGGTATAGAACGAATCGGATATCTGGCTAAAAATATAAATTTTCTAGATACCCGGTATCATCGAATATCAAGATAACAGCGGAAAAATTTGAATCAGATAGTTTATTATTTTACCAAAACATATTAGTTACAAATATCTCAAAAAAATCGGATATTTGATTCTTGCACACCCTTTGCCATGTTCTACTGAGGGTTATTGGTAAGCGGTTAGTACTCCTAAGAATAATGTGTCATAATCTAGATTTAAAATAGTAGTGCACATTTTAATCTTTTCAAACTAAATTTTCAAACTAAAGTAACACATTTATAACAGTGAAAACCCAATAATTAGAGAGATTTATAAAGGAAAGTGCAAAATTTGAAGGGATAAAAGAGAGATTGTTGTTCTAACCCCTTTTCGAAATCTCAAGAAATTTTCATAGAATTCGGTTTTCATACTAAATGGATCAAAAATAAATGAATTATCGATAGAGTTTGTAAAAAAAAGTATCAGAGAAATGTGTGTAGTGTATTGATGCAGGGAGATATTTGGATATTCCAAATATCTCAATTATCTATTTTATTATATATTTTGATATTTATCTTGATTAGTTATAATTATCTGATAGATTTTTAACAGTTTTAAGGTTATTTGGTTTTCATATATATATATATATATATATATATATGTTTATTATGTCTAGAGTTAAATTCAGTTTATGATTTGATTAATAAAATTGAGAGTTTTCTTTGTATTCTTTTTTTGATATATCTATAAAAATCTCAACGAATTTGAGAAGATGTTGATCTTAAGCATTCACATACTAAATAAGATCTTTGTATTATTATAATTTCGCTACATCTTGTAGTATCAGAGTTTAGGTCTGGAATTATTATCCGAGATCCGGATTCGATTCGAGATCCGATCCGGATCCGCTCCGAGATCCGATTCGGATCCGCTTTGAAAATCCGGATATCCGCAGGGACCGAATCCGGATCCGGATAGTAAAATGTTGGATCCGTCAAAACCGGATCTGTGAATGAGCTTGAGGCAATTTGTGAATGAGCTTACAATATACAGTAAAAACAAGTGCCTTTAATAATATAGTACCAGAGCGCACTGGCAGTAATATCATTACGACAATAATGTTACCATCACCTGCTTGGTCCAAATGTGGGATAGTGGGAGAACCGTTGATATCTGATTCTGCGGTCTTGATTCGGCTCACGTTTTAATCACGAGAAACTATCCTTACGTGGTGGGCTCTACCTCTAACGGCTGAATGGTTGTGTTTGATATGGTATCTAGATGTTGATAAGCTCATGCTAATTTGAAATGCGTTCGAATTTTGTAATTTTATGGGAACATCTTAAAAATAAGAGTGTAATTTAGGCGATGTGGATGATTAAATCCAAATGTGAAAGTTCTTAATTATAACCACCTTAGCTCACGAAGCATGTGTGCCATAGCCAATACCCAACCTATGCATACAAGCTAAAAGATGAATTTCCCAAATAAACAATATATATGCTAAAAGAGAATGTGAGTTCACGGGAAAGCTGTTTGATCAGAGTACTATGACGACAAGAAAATTACTATCATCTGTTTGGTACAAATTTAGGAGAGCCCTTGACATATGATCTCACGGTCTTGATTTAACTCCCGTTTTTTTCACGAAAACTATAATTTCTTGGTGGGATCTTCTTCTGATGAATGACTGGCTGTGTTTTGATATCGTATCTTATTGTTGATAAGCCATGCTAACTTAGTAGGTGTGTTATAGCATGGATTAAGGACACTTAATATTCGTGTTGACCTAATTGATGATGGCTATATAAATCTTTGTAAAATGTTTAATCGAATACAAATTTTATGGCGTGTTGTTACTTCATCTCTAACATGATAACTAACTTTATTTCTTTTCCTCGTTCTTGACTAATTAATATTATTGGCGATCCAATATTCAATATCTATGATGATGTTGTTACTGAAGACAAAGACGAATCCTTTGTATGTCATGTGGCGTTTACGGTGAAAATTATTTCATCAAAATTGCAAGGATGAGAAGTGAACATGTGGTGGCTGTCTGGCAAGATGGATTCGTGATTACAAAGAATCTCCATGTCATATCGACAAAAGAAGACGTCACATATATATATTCAACAGCACAAGAAGCCAATAAAACATGAGAAATTAGCATGTATAACCATTAAAAAAAATTAATTCACCAAATAACCATATGAACAATATGGCTAGAATATACAATACAATGTTATGTAATATCACAATATCTATCCCTAAACAATCTATACCCTTGATTCATTTTTTCTTTTCTATTTTTTTTTTCTCTTTTCTTCTTTTCCCTTTCAGTTAATTTGATCTACATTTTATTTATCAATATAATTTAGACAAATAATAATATCTAAATAAACTATACATAATTTTTACAAATACTGCATTTTAAATTTTTTCAAACGGATATGAAATCTTTCAAAATATATAAATTGTTTTTAACAAGAATATCGCATTCCATTCTATATAATTTGTATAGAATACCACATATTTTAAATCTCTCTCTTTCTTTTTCTCTCACTCTCTCTCTCCCTCTACGAACAAACGATTCGATGATTCAAAAAACAACAATGAATTTGGGATTCAAAATTGGAAAAGATGAACAACAATATTTATGAAGTATGTTATATTATATATTTTGGTTTGTTTTATTCTATATGATAAACATATAATAGTTTAATATCTAATTTAAATGATACATCCTACTTAAACATATATATATATATATATATAAAGACAAATTTGAAATGAATTAATTTGGCTACAATGTTAATTCAACCAAACTATAGACTTTATAACATATTTTCCCCCGTACTATTCCATTTTAGTGGCACAATATAGTATATTACAGTATCTTATCATTTTCATTCTTCATATCTCCTTCTTGACCTCAATCGTGACTCTGCACTCTTTCCTTTCCGACCATGTCCTGTACCTTCTTTTCTTTTTTCTCTTTACTTCTCGTTATTCATTTTTCCTCTTATTCTTCTACTTCCTCTTTTTGCTTCTCCTTTTCCCCCACTTATTTTTCTTGCTTCTCTTTACTCACTCCTCATTGTTTAGTTTCCACTCTTATGTGTTGATGCAATTATTATAATACTAAGGTAATCAATTTTTTTCTATAATTATAATTATGTTTTAATCACTCTATTCTATATCGACAGAACAAATAGAATAGTATTTCAATATTGTGTATGTCATATTTGCGCACACGTGCAGGAAGGAGTGCATTGTCTATTAGTGATACAAATTGACATAGTTTTCAAGACATGGTCATTTTCTTAATTTTTTCTGTATAATAGTTATACCACCAATTCACCCCTAAAACATTTCCTTCGAGTTTTGGAACAAGAAAAGAGGTTTCATGAAAATTATGGAATATTTGGCTAAAGGTAATACGTGTCTTATAATTTATTTGGCGAGGAATGATAAGAAGGTCAAGATATACCAATGGACGGTTTGAAAAAAAATAAGATTTGACGTGAAGATTTCAAGTTTTGAACGTTTTAGTATTGAAGACCATGGTTAAGATTTGAGCTTTAGCCCGGATAAAATGATGCAAAGATATTTGAATATTCTGAATATCTTGATTATCTATTTTATTATTTATTTTGATAATTATGTTAATTAGTTAGAATTGTTTTAAAAACTTTTAATTGTTTTAATTTTATTTGGTTTATATATATATATATAGGTTTATTATGTGTAGAGTTGTATTCAGTTTATGATTTAATTAATAAAATTGAGAATTTTTTTCTGTTTTTTTCTGTTTTTGGTAAATCTATAGAAATCTCAACGAATTTAAGAAAATATTAATTTTAGGCATTCACAAACTAAATAAGATATGTGCTATCATAACTTCACTACATCATGTGGCCACATTTTATAGAGCTCTTAAGCAATCCTTTGCAAAATTCCATAAGACACTCTAATCACAATTCAAGTTAAATGATCTAACAATTCAAAAATAAAAAGTAAGTGACCTATTTTTTTTTATATTAATTCAGTTTTGACAAAAAATAAAATCCATTCCATTTTTAGAATTTTTTTTTCAATACTATATAAAATTATACTTGATTAATAACTGTGATATTTTTAGAATTTTACACACAAATTAAAGATATTTTTTTATTTTTACAAGAAAAGATATTAGTATATATATTTATTACTATTAATCTTTTTAACCATAATGTTTTTAATAATAAAGTAATATATCTAATACATACATAATATAAGAAGTTAATAAATCTTATATTAGAAATTTTAAAATAATATAAATTGGAACAAAAAAATTAAAATGAAAATTATTAAAACAGAGAAAATATTAAAAGATTCTCAGTCAAAAAAATATATTAAAAGATTCTAAAGGGACAAATCTCTTGATAAAGCCCTTTGTAAAGCACGTGATGTTATTGCAGGTGCACTTTCTAAACCATGCAAACTGATATGTGTCCACTTTTCCCAATAAATTTACATCAAAATATATTCTAATCCATCAAATCGAACATGGGGAATTGATGGTTCATACAGATGAGACACTCGTTAAGTTTGTCTCCTCGTCAGATGCGTTTGTAATAGCTATTCTTGTCGTCTATGATAAAGTCGATTTGGAGTTCTTGTCGTCTGTGATAAAGTATCTTCGATTTTGAATAGTTTAGCCAATATCAAATACAATAGATAAAATTTTAAACCATTCTTAAAATCATTAAAATATAAAATATTTAAAAACTTTTATAGTGAGGTTTTCATAAATATTTTAAATTTTAATTGTTCATAAATATAAAAATAAGAAACAATTTTGAATTCTATACACTTCTAAAAAATTCAAAATAGGTGACTAAAATTAGTGAAATAGCATAATCAATATTTATAATATTTTTCAAAAATGATACAAGAGATTCCATTTTTTAAGCAATTCACTAAATTTACGAAGAAAAATAAATTTTGAAACTATTTGTTGCACTAAGAAATATTTTTATAAAAATATTTTTGAAAACTGTTTGAAATATATATTTAAAGAAATATTTAAAACAAAATTTGAAGAAAATTCCAAATTGAAAAAGGGAAAATAAAATGAAAAATATTTTAAATACTTTAAGAATAAAAAAGTTTTAAAACTCTTGACACAAAATTTGATAAAAATAAAACATTTTAAAATTTTGTTTCATTAAAGATAGCTCAGTTTTTTATATAATAATATGATATTGTTTATTTTAATCTCTATGTGTTGCAAGACATTAGTTTCGTAGGAAAATTGCCCACAAATATATAACCTTATATATTATTCATATCCGATTTTGTAACAAACCGCCTCGTAGGATCTAGACTGGCCCTGTAGAGCACCGATTCTAACCTCTCATCTATAAACCCTAAACTCTTCACAAGTATGTTGTTGGTGCATTTGGTATTCCTCAAACCCAAAACTTCAATCTTTAACAACTCTCCCACAGGACAACTTGCTAAGAGCATCTCCAACCAGCCTCTTTATTTTAAAGGAATGACCCACCAAAAATAAAGGGATAAAGAGATGGTTCTCCAATGGTACTCTTTAAAATTTTTGTTTACATATTACATTTTAGTCCTCAATATTAATAATAATTAACTATAATAACTAAACTTCTATAAAAACAATAAACATATATTTTAAATAGATAATCAATAAATATATTCTCAGAAATAAACAATAGCTAAAGTTACTTATAATAATAATAATGATAATACATAAAATTATAGATAATAATAACATATACAATCCAAATAATAAAGATATATAATAAATACAAAATAAAATATACATCAATCTAACGGTGTTTAATTTTTGTTTGTGTTATATTTTTGATGGTATAATTTTCATTTGTGTTTAATAATTCAAATTATTTTATTAATGTGTGAAATTAACTTTATAAAACCAAATATTATAATAGTTAGATGTTAATATAGCAATAAGAAAATAAAAAAGAATGTTATATACCTAATCATTGAACTTATACAAATAGAAAGACTAAAGTGAAAAGTGAATAGTGTTTAAAAGATCTCAACAGTGATTCTTTATATTTGAAAGTGTACTATTTACCTCTTTAAAAAATAAAGGGATAAAATGTGGTTGGAAATGCTCTAAGAGCAGACCACCTCTAATGGGAAGAACCTCCATTGGAGGTGCTCTTAAAGCCTTTAGTATTAAAAGGCCTTAGCAAATTGTTACAGAGTTGCTAACGTCTTTTAATATTAAGTGAAACCGAGGTTATACTTATGATTATTTAACCTATATATATAAACAGCATCGAGAGGTAAGAAGATCTTATACTTATACATACAAAACCTGGTAAAATGGCAAACGAAACAAAACCAAATGCTACTCTATTAGTTGAAAAGAAACCAGTTGAGTTTGTTAAACCCTCAAAACAAACTCTTTGGGAAACTCTCTCCCTTTCTACTTTAGATAATGATCCTGAAAACGAAGTTATGTACGCAACACTTTACGTTTTCAAAGCAAATGGAAACAATCAAAATGATCTGGTCTCTTTGCTTAAGAAGGCTTTGTCTGAACTTCTTGTCTACTACTATCCACTTTCAAGCAAAATTAGTAGACGAAAAGGTGATAGGAAGCTTCAGCTAACTTATTGTAGCGAAGGAGTCCCGTTTGTCATCGCGACGGCCGCTTGCGACCTCGCCACTTTAAACTATATTGAAAACATTGATGAAGAAATTGCATTGCGTCTTGTGCCAGAGATCGAACTTAATTATCAATATGAGATCAGCTATCATCCTCTCGCATTTCAGGTAATACTTATATTATCAATTGTAGTGACAATTTTTTTGTTAATTGCAGTAACCACGATTGCTGGTAATAATTATAGTCTTGGTCCTACATAAACCGTGCATGCCAGCTATTTAAGTTTTTATTTTTATTTTTACATTAGATAGTAAAAATATACAATAATGTGTATTCTTTATCAACGCGAAGTTGAAAAACAATTAATATAAACATTGTTTCTTTGCTTTTGGAGGTGACCAAGTTTCCTTGCGGTGGGTTCACTATTGGCGTGGCATTGTCACACGCGGTGTTTGATGGGTTTGGTGTGGCTATGATTCTTCATGCCCTGACTGAGTTAGCCGGAGGAAAGAGCAAGCCATCAGTAATGCCGGTATGGCAGAGAGAGCAGCTAGTTAGAGGTATAGACAATAAACCGGCTAGAGTGCCTGGCAGTAAAAGGGATAGTATTTTGGCGACGTCCCCGTTTATGCCAACTGATGATATGGTATGTTTTATTCACACTATTTTGAATAATTGAATTGAGCTAGCCATTCTTTGTCTAAATCATTTTAGTATTTTTAAAAATCAATTATCAGCCATTTATTTTATTTTTACACAGTTATTAATAAACAAAAAAATAATGTAGGCAGCTCCATGTTACAGCCTTGAACTAACTTTTAATGTAAAATTTTATTAAGTATACTTATCTGCTAATGCGAAAATTCATTCATATACACTGTTATCAGAATCCTGAGTAGCTGCATTTAATCTGATAGTTCTCATTTTTTATTATAATGTTACAAATTACAGCATGTAGTATTAGTTTCGTCTTAAAAATCAATTGATCATAAGATTTGTTTTTTTCTGAATTTTAGTTTATTAAGAGACTAAGTGTATACCTGTAGACATAAGAAAAACGTAATTTGTGGTCACCCAACATCAACAATTTTTTGCTCTAGCAGATATGTACGTATAAATTTTGAAATGATCAATCAATTATATGACTAGTATCCCACTTTCTAAGTTACCTAAAATGATAGAAGCTAACAAATTCATACAAAATTTCAAGACATGAAAGAGAATTACGTACAAGGACGGATAACTATTTATTAGTTATATTTGAACAAACATTGCCTTGTTTAGTTATATATATATGTCATTATTAACAAGCCATAATACAAAGTAGTGCTTAAATAACAATTGGGTCTGATGGAATTATAAAAATTAGTTTATTTTTGTTAAAATATATTTATATTAAAATGTTTTCCTAAAAAATGATGAAATGCATGAAAAATCTACACTAAAGAAAACGAATTTCTTATTTTTTAGCTTTTGTAAGTAATACCATTAGGTTTATGATATCAAAAGAAAAATTTCAGTTATCTATGGAAAGTTCACTCTTTTTTATGCATGCAGGTTACAGAGACGATAACCATTAGGCCTGAAGTTATTAAAAAGCTTAGAGACACTTTGGCAAGGGAAGACGAGTTTCTTAATAAAGAGGGTTTTAGTACTTTTGAAGTTCTCAGTGCTTGCATATGGAAGTCGAGATCTCGAGCCTTAAACCTAAACCATGACGGGACCACTATCCTTGGCATCCCTGTTGGGATCCGACATCTCTTGGAGCCGCCAGTGCCTAAAGGATATTACGGTAATTCTTGCATAGACGTCTACATCGAGTTAACCGTGAGAGACCTGGATGAATCAACGATCTTTGACATCGTTAAGCTTGTAAAGAGAGCCAAGAAATCAGCTTACGACAAGAAGTATGTCGAGGAAGAGCTAAGGAATATAGAGAGATTGATAAAGGAAGATGCAAAATTCGAAGGGGTAAAAGATAGTTTATTGTTCTTGACTGATATGAGGAATATTGGGTACTTTGAATCGGTAGATTTTGGTTGGAAAGAGCCTGTACATGTGCGGCCATTGACGCCTCCTGAGATCGCAAAGAACTTGGGGATGATCTTGAGACCTTCAAAGGTGGATCCATCAATGGAAGGTGGAGTTAAAGTAATGATGACATTGCCTAGAGATGCAATGGTCAACTTCAAGCAAGAGATGCATATATGCTTAGGTAATATCTAGTATGTGAATATGCTTGTATGCATATGCTAAAACCACGAGTGAATAAATGTAGTTGGATGGTATTTTCATGTGTAGTATTTAATTCTTCTAGTATCTTTTGTCGAACATGAAGTTTTCATTTCGAGTTTTTAATGTGTTCAAAATTAGATGGTATATGGAGATTTAGAATAACGAACCGATTTAATCGCCGATCAAAACATATAATCTAATGATTTAAAAAAATTGATAGTATTGGTATAGTGTTATTATCTGAATTCAAATCTGCGTAACTGCATATTTTCCAAATATATATATAGTATATTCCTCATCAAAACATTCTAGAATATATATATAGATTCACGTTAAATGTAACATATATAAACATCCTTCTTGATGTAAAAAAAACATCCTTCTTTTTTGTCGACAAACTTTTACTATTAAAAGCCAATGGACAAATACAATGGTGCTATACAATCTCAAATAATTCCCTTTTGTGGTCCAGTACGAGAAAATAACAGATATTTTTAATTTTTTAATATTTGAATTGCATTATGAAAATGAGCAGAGTTGTGAATTATAGAAGTGTATAAAAATTAGGAGACTTCCCTGACAAAAAGATAAAAACAAGGAGGTGACTTGAGAATAAGAACTAAAATGACAAGATAAGGCTAAGACCAGCCACGCATAAAGACAAGTCAAAGGCCTATGGTCTTCAATTTTTTTTTTAAAAGAATTTATGTAAATATAAATCCAGAAAATTATTAAAAATATTTTATTAAAGTCCTTATTAAATTGTCTAAATCTACCAAAAATATCAGGATTGGCCATGTCGTTGCATTAGATTTTTGAAGGTTTTCCAAGTCTTCTTTGCAATTAAGTGACCCACATATTGAATGCTATTGTGGGCTAAACTTTTTATGGAAACTTGGTGACTTAAATGTCTTAATTTTTTCGAGTGGCAAACCACAGCCTGAGACGACCTTTGTACTTCACCTGTCCTTGCTCGCACAAAGAAGTTAACCTGTTCCGAATTGTCTTATCGATGAGAAGAGCTAGTCGAGCCCATGTCATTGCTTTCTCATGTGTTCCCGCCAAATGTGATATATAGTCACTTGGAATGTATGACCAAGCAAGAAAAGTTAGATGATGATTAAGTTCCCTGAGATGCAGAAGTGGGAGAAGCTCGTCCCATATTATTGTGTAGTTACTGCCCATGAATAATACCATATGCTTGATGAGTACCCACATTCAAAAAACAGGTGACTGCGTATTTTTTGAGAATGACCACAGAGATCACAATCCAATTTCTGTCCTGTTTGCCAACTTTCGATTCGACCACCAGTGGAAAGTCTATTTTTAATTTTTAACCAAGTGAAAAAAGTGTATTTTGGTGATCTGTTGGTAGCCTGGTGGTAACACAAGACAAGCGTGTTGGTTCCCTTGTGCCCCAAGTTCAAATCATCCTTGGTACAGAGGGTTATTTTTGTGCCATTATCTTCTTAATAACAAAATGATTCAAATTTCTCAAATTACTTTTAAAATAACTAGTGAGCAAACATATATGTCTGATTCTTCTATGCGTACTTACAAACAACGAGTGAACATATGCTGGATGGTCTTCCATATTTTCATTCTAATAATGTTTATGTTGAACATGAAATACTTACATTTTTTTCTCTCTTTTCTTTTCTTAGTTTCGGGTAATCTGAAACGTTATTTTGTTGTGTTTGAGACCGCTTTTCAGTTATACATAATTTTCATGCCATAAGTAAGAGCCAAGAAACACACGACGAGTTTTTCTCAAGTGAATAGAGCAAGCAAGTATTCATATTCAAAGAAGCCAAAACAACAACAGCACCAACACACAAACACTTGGGCCTTACAGTAGTAACACCTCAATATAGTCTCCTGCAAATAGTGATCCCATCGCCAAGCACAGCGTGCGAGATCTGCACTCTCTGATCAGCACAGAGTTTCTGATTCAGCTCGAGCATTGCTTTCCTGCCTCCTCTCCTCCATTCAGAAGTGGAGGTCTCCGGTTTAGCAACTGTTCCTCCCCATAGAGTGTTGTCATACACTATAATCCCACCAACCTTGATCAGCCTCATAAGCCTCTCATGGTAGTTCCAATAATTCTCCTTGTCCGCATCCACAAATGCGAAATCAAAGCCCCCTTCATTGGATTTCTGCATCAGAATCATCAATAATAAACAAAGACCATCTCAGGACAAATACTAGTCATGAGCAAAATTTCTTGACATGAATCCTTATCAGATCAACATTATTGCTAGTATGAGAATGAGTATCTCAACAAAATAATAACAAGAGAAAAAATAAGTGGGTATCTCAAAACATGAAAAAAATACCTAATAGTTTCTCAAATGAGATATTATTAGATGAGTTTCTCATGTTGTTAGATACTCATTTATAATTTTTATCATTATTCCTTTGTTGAGATACTCTTCCTCATACTCCGAAGTGCTCTTACTGGCCAGAGTGAGACAAATAAAGGACTAGGAAACTATACATGGTTTAGAAGTTCGTTGAGGACTGGAAGAGCTTCAGACTCCCTGAAGTCAATTTTGTGTTCAACACCAGCTTTCTTTATAATTGGCAATCCTACCTCTTCATAAGAGCCTCTATCCACATCAATGGCAATAACCTGCAGAGCTCGTATACCACATAAGTTGCAGAAACGTTACAGAAGCACAACAAGTGAAAATCTCATGTATTTGTACAATAGATGTGACATCTCAAAAACATTTGTACAATAGGATGTGACATTGTTTGAAATCTTATTTCTTTTTTTGGTCAAAGGTTTGTTTGTTCCATTCAAACTAAAACGATCACATATTGTTCTGAAGACAAATAGCAGCTAAAAAATATCGTGAGTCTAATTCATGTCTTTATTTCTTTTTCGATATATGCACATACCTTTCCATCTTCTGGAATGGTAAGAGCAGTGAGGAGAAGAGAGTACCCAGTGAAGACCCCAACCTCGATCGTTTTTTTTGCATTTACCAAATTCAGAAGCATCCCCATTAACTGACCAGCATCTGGTGCAGTAGCCATCACAGCTTCAGGGTGGTTACTAGTAATGTTCCTAAGCTCCTTAAGAACCTCAGGCTGGCGGGGGTACACGCTGGTCTCCAGTATATACTGTAACATTTTTTCCAAAGAAAAGTATCAGAGAAATGTGAGAAAATATATTAGTACAAAAAAAAATTGTGAGAAAATATGTAGAGATTGATGAATATTGTATGGCCATGCTTTATAGAGCTCTTCACTCTGCAGCAGTCCCTTGCAAAATTCTTTAGACATTGTAACCACAGTCTTCTTTCCAAACCCACAAACGCTAAAATATCTGGTCAAGGATTTAGGACATAAAAATAGCCATGTCATAATTAAATATGTGTGTAGAAAATAATGGTTTGGTGAAACTTTACAAAATAAGAAGTCTGAAGTTGACCATTTTCATGTTCTCAAAGATGTAAAAAGGAAAAAGAAAAAGAGTATTGGTAAATAGCATAAGTGAATACAGATTGTAGCCGGATAATGTGAACACGGGTTTGCCTCTATGAACCCTTAAATCAGACCAGCCATTAAAGTTCACCATAACCAGGGGCACTAACAAAAACCATTACAGAAAGACTAGACATTTTATCCGTTAAATTTGATTTGATTCGTTATTCATTTTGATTTGATCCAAAAAAAACCATGTATATATAAATTTTAAGAGTAAGAAAATTGAAAATTAATATTCATTAAAAATAAATCAAATCACAAATACTTAAATTTTAAAAGGCTGATATCTACTCAACTTTGATAAACATATAAATATATGTATATCTAGATTAAATATAGAGTTTTAAATGTATAAGTTTATAGATTAAATATAGAGTTTTAAATGTATGAGTTTATATAAATATTACTTTAACATATGAATCATAAATATATTTACATTATGACTTATAAAAATATTAAATCAAGAAATTAAAAAATTTATGACAGCTATTAATTTTTCTTAAGTTTTGTCTTTTTATTTTTTAACTATTTAAAAAATTTACGAAACATATAATATCACTATTTTCTATTTTAGTTTATATATTATGTAAAAAATATTTTAAGAACATTTGTATCTGTTTCTTATAGATTACTTGTATTAAATAAAATTGATGAGATATCTACAAGTATTCGTAAATATCTGCAAACATCCATTTATTTTTTGGTTATCCTTATTATTTCAGAAAAAACAAGTAAAAACTTAGATATCCTAAAATACAAATCAAATCACATATACTAAAAAAAATTTAGAGTATTTGCTTGTTTTCTACTCCTACATTACAGAGAATATCCCTGTAGGTGTATTATGGAGTATCTTAAAAATATAATAACGCAAAAGAAAATAAAAAGTAAGGAGAGAGTTTTAAATGAGAGCCAGTGAGATATTAACCCAAAACTCTTTGCCATGTGTTCTTTTTTACTGGCTTTAACTTTCTTTCAAAGTTAAGGTTTTTATTTGACGAATATATATTTTCAGCGCTGCAGATGTTTGAGAGAGAGAGCGTACCTGATGATCCAAGTTTCAGTATCTAGTCAAGTGATGATTATCGAGGGGGCTATGGCTTGCTTTTTATGTGATGTACAGTGACAAGAAAACGAACAAATGTCAAAAATGCGTTTGTGTGGCAGACACGTAAAGGCTTGCATGACGGCTTCTCTATTTAAAGTTCACAAATTCTGATGCGACGCGATAATGGTACTAGAAATACTCCCTCTATTTCAATACATACAATCTCTATACTTTTATTGTTTCATATTATGTTTTCACATATTTATATAACTTCAATTTTATTAAAAACTGATGGAAAAATCTTATTAAAACTAGTTACATTTTTTATTCTTTTTATTTATAGTTAAATTAATTAATTTTATGTTTTCAATATTACTTTGAAAAGTAGTTTTTTCATATGTACATTTAAATAAATATAAACATCTTACATTATAAAACATAAAGAATACATTTCAACATGGCTTCTATAAAAATTCCCTTTTTTATTTTTATTTCCTTTGGGGGCAAGAAATTGGTCATTCTCATTAATGAAAACTAAAGGAAAAAACAAAGAGAGTGTGTACGAGATAACAAGAATCTCACTGGCAGATAATGGCAAGAGCCAATAGGATTGTTCAAAAGAAATGGCAAGAGGATTTCGTCGCCCACAGAAATAGCAAGAAAATGGTCCTTCACATTAATGAAACTGAAGGAAAAAAACAAAGAGTATGTGTACACATCAAAAAAATAACTGCAGAATCTCACTAGCAATTAAGTTAACCGCGAGAGGATTTCGACGGCCAGAGAAATACCATATTTCACCCATATACCCACGTCAACTCTACACCTGCAATATTTTTGTCCGGTCCTACCAAATATCTTTGTTAACCCAATTAAAACGAAAAAAAATTAAATTTGACAAATGTTAGCTTGATAACAAAAAAAATCAGATATGTAACTTTGGAAAAATGGAATTTACAAATAAATGTAAATTTGTATTATATGATATGTATTCATCATACTAAAATATACTCCCTCTGTTTCAGTAAGATACATATTTTAGAAAAATCAAACATATTAAGAAAACATCTTAAATTTTTTTAAAAATACATTGTTTTTTTGTGTTGAACAATTTCCCATAAATAATAATCAATCAAAATTCAATAAACACAATTAATTTTCTTGAAATTTACTATTTATCGTTATTATATGCATTGAAAATGTAAAATATTGATCTTTTTGAAACAAATTTTTTTCCTAGAATATGGATCTTTTTGAAACAGTGGGAGTATAAATAATCTAATAAAAATATTTAAATTTTAAATCTATGAACTCTAACCAATACATAATATTATGAATGAAATATTCTTTTCATTTTTCTACACTATGTTTTTTATAAAAATATAAATAAAAAAGACTTTCTCTTAAATTAATAACTCTATAAGATAATAAATTCTTTGTAGTCTCAATATTATTAATTTATAGATAAATCATATATAAATATATATTATAACATGATTTAAATTAAAATTAAAATATTAAAAAAATTTATAATATATTTATTTATAAATATTTATATTCGTGTTGCACGAATCGTGCATACATAAGAGCATCCTCAACGTAAATATCCAATTTGGGTTTCCTACTTTTTTTTTTGTCTGATATAAAAAAAAAAATTAAAAATGAACCAATCGCGGGCTACCACGTATTAGTGGAGTCCTCGAAACAGTGCAAAATACGTCACTTATTTCGCGACGGAAGACAACTGTCTCTTCCTTTTTGGTGGGCTCCACACCATCTTTTCCTCTAAAAACCTTCATTGCATCCCGCGTTCAGGGTGCTCTAAACATTGGAAAATCACTTTGTAACTTAGTAGTTACCGGATTGTGTTTTGTATTTTGCTATGTAATTATGATTAAACCGACTATTTCAATTAACCATAAATCTTTTTACATCTAGTAAGATTCTTTTGGCAGCAAGTCCTTTTTTTGCATCTGGAAGTAATAATCTATTTTAGGTTTTTCGATCATATGCATCTAATTTTCTTTTTGATCTTTTTTTGTGCTTAAATTTTCAATCTGATCTTCGTATCCTCATTAATCGT